>OX608074.1:55978283-57178283 GCA_951509635.1 Eupeodes luniger | reverse complement strand
CACTGCAAAGAAAGTAATAGGATGACAGTAGAAATAACTTCCGGGAAGATAAAAGGCGCTCTTTAAATGAGTATGTTAAGGATGTGTTTAAGATATGTAACCCAGGTAAAAGATGATTTAATTAAAGTCAAGAATAAAGTGTGAGTGACATGTGGGTGTCGCAAAAGAAACCATGTACAGTACATACATATATGAGACTTTGGGTTTCTAATATACAAGTGACAAGCACATACATAACTAGGTATATGTATAAATTGAGGTTAAATACATGTTGAGTCATCAAGTGTATTTTGTTAATTTTGTTTTAAATATATATTCTTGTGTAGAAATGAGAAGAAGAGAACAAATTTCTGAATATTTTCGGATTATATACTTTGTCCCATTATTGTTTTAATTTAGTTAAGACTCTTTATGATGTCTGTCAGGTTAGCACTACCTCTTTTAAATTTTAATTATATCGGGTGATTTTTTAAGAGCTTGAAAACTTTAAAAAAAAAAAAAACGCATAAAATTTGCAAAATCTCATCGATTCTTTATTTAAAACGTTAGATTTGTCCATGACATTTACTTTTTGAAGATAATTTCATTTAAATGTTGACCGCGGCTGCGTCTTAGGTGGTCCATTCGGAAAGTCCAATTTTGGGTAACTTTTTCGAGCATTTCGACCGGAATAGCCCGAATTTCTTCGGAAATGTTGTCTTCCAAAGCTGAAATAGTTGCTGGCTTATTTGTGTAGACTTTAGACTTGACGTAGCCCCACAAAAAATAGTCTAAAGGCGTCAAATCGCATGATCTTGGTGGCCAACTTACCGGTCCATTCCTTGAGATGAATTGTTCTCCGAAGTTTTCCCTCAAAATGGCCATAGAATCGCGAGCTGTGTGGCATGTAGCGCCATCTTGTTGAAACCACATGTCAACCAAGTTCAGTTCTTCCATTTTTGGCAACAAAAAGTTTGTTAGCATTGAACGATAGCGATCGCCATTCACCGTAACGTTGCGTCCAACAGCATCTTTGAAAAAATACGGTCCAATGATTCCACCAGCGTACAAACCACACCAAACAGTGCATTTTTCGGGATGTATGGGCAGTTCTTGAACGGCTTCTGGTTGCTCTTCACTCCAAATGCGGCAATTTTGCTTATTTACGTAGCCATTCAACCAGAAATGAGCCTCATCGCTGAACAAAATTTGTCGATAAACACATTTCGAACCGAACACTGATTTTGGTAATAAAATTCAATGATTTGCAAGCGTTGCTCGTTAGTAAGTCTATTCATGATGAAATGTCAAAGCATACTGAGCATCTTTCTCTTTGACACCATGTCTGAAATCCCGCGTGATCTGTCAAATACTAATGCATGAAAATCCTAACCTCAAAAAAATCACCCATTATAAACTGTCGAAAGTTCACTGAGAGGTTTGGTATAACTTTCAAAATAAAAACATTCATTTTTTTACCCAGTCTGCTATTGGTAAGCATTTAAAAAAAAATATGGGTTTTAGCGGCCTGTTGTCTAAAATTTTGTATATGAGCTACTAAATAAATATAACCCTTAAGTTGAAGTAAGTATTTAAGCGCATTTAAAGCCATATAAACGTTGACCTCATTTTGTTATTGGTATATTAATGTTAAACTGATTATTGATTTTTGATTTTGATTTAGACTATTATTGTAGCTAAAAATATTACATTATTTTCATATTTTAAATATATATTGCACAATTTACAGAGATTGGTATTTAATCTACCTTATACTACTGCCAAGTTTAAATGAGTATTTAACACAAGATTGAAAGATAAAGTTTTGATTATTTAACTCGAAGAAGTTAAACCGGACTGATCTCAGTTTTTAGTAAAAGATTACTCATAGTTTTTAGTTTACGTTTGTTCCACATTATATGGATATTTATCCTTTGGAATGGAATGAAAATTTGTAAAAGAATGCAGTCGTTTTAGTATTGCGGTCAATTGAATGGAAATACTTTTTTTCAAGTCTTTTGATTTAACCTCAGTACTGTGTATTTCAACCTAAAGTCCTGGTCAATTATGCAGTCTTTATTTAAAAATCATCTGAAGCAGTCAAATGAATTCAAATCAAAAGAATGCATTCTTTTTGGACTGCTTGCAGTCTTTGAAGTCTTTCAAAAGTATTTTCATTCTTAAAATCTTAACAATGCATCCAATGTATTGAAGCCTTTTTGCTGCTTTGTAGTATTATGGCTAGGTGAAGACTTTTCACTGCGTATGAAAACTTCTCGTGAAGCCGCGGTTGAATGTAATAGATTTCAACAATCATTTCAATTTAAAATCAAAATGTTGCCAAAACAGAAATAGAGATTTAAAAACAATTGTTGAAATCTTTGACTTTCAACTGGGACTTCACAGTAGTTAAAAGGCTTTCATAAACATTAAAAAGACTTTAATACATTGAATGCATTGAAAAGACTTTAAGAATAGTAAAGCCTTTTTAAAGATTTCAAAGACTGCAAGCAGTAAAAAAAAAGAATGCATTTTTTTTATTTAAAGTCTTTTGACTGATTTTAATGATTGCATTATTTAAGACTTCAAACTAGAATGGGAATGGTTTTCCGAAGTTAAAAGAATGAAATGATAAATTCTATTGCATTCCCGAAAAATCAGTTGAATGAGTGGGATTTTCAAAATGCAATACCATAACATTGCATTTTTTACAACTCTGCAGCAACAACTCTCTCGCAGCTATCAAAAATAAATATGTAAGTATAGGACAGGTTTTAAAAGTTAAGTTTCAATTAAGTTACAAACAAGAATTGAACTTAAGCTTGAATGAAACTTTATAGACGACCAATCTTGAAAACATTTCTAATGTCGTCGTCGACATTAAAGACATTTGGAAATTTTTTCTGTTAAGTTAACATTATCACTTTAGAATTTGAAAAGTAAAGTTGACAGTATAAGGGAAACAAATAAGCTTTTTTTTAAATATCCCCCAGAAATTCTAACTTGACAGTCAAGTTTGCCTTTATACCCCTCAAAAACGGTTTAAGAAAAGTATGTTATTAACTATAAAAAAAATTCGGTTCCTTTTTTCCAAAAAAAGTCCTTCAAAAGTGAAACGCTATACTTTTAGGTAGTCTTCCTTTTTTGGGAAACTATTTCGTGATAATTTCTTTTATTACACAACTTATCAGCAGACAGTATTGTTTTATTAAAATCAATGATTTCAGCATAGTTTAGATTTATGAAATGGGTACTTTTTTTTTTTTAATAAAGAGGAATCTTTTATTAGGAAAAAGAGACTCGATCGGATGTGTCTATTGAAAAAGTGAAAAATTTTATTGATCCTAAAAATCTTTCGAACCAATCACAGTAGCAACTTAAACTAAATTGTATAGCACTCATAATAACGTGGTACTAAATTGGTGTAAATTCGAAAAGAATTAAACTAAGAGCTTTTTTTATAAATACAAAAAAAAATGAAAAAAAAATGTTTGTTTGAAAAATTTGAGTACAAAAAAGTAATAATAATATCGTTTTTAACATTTGATATAATTTAAAGAAATTACAAAATATCGAACATCTTGGCAACAGTTAAAAATTTTGTCTTCAAACTAATCTGATCATATAACAAACATTTAGTAAACTTTTTATGAAAATCCAAATGTCAGTTTTTCTTTACAAAAATAAAAATTTACAAATTACTACACAAAATTGGTGGAAACTGATTTTCGACTCGAATATCTCTAAAATAATGAAGTCATTGTCTTGAAAATTATTTAATTCTATACGAAATATTTTATAGAAATTGCTGGCAGAAAAATCCAATCGGAAAATAGTTGTAAAAATACTTTCAAAAAATGCAAATAAAAATTGGATTTCGACATAAATACTCGTATCTCGCTAAACAAAAACAGATATCGAAATCAAACTTATTTTTACTACAGTTTGTTTGAGCTTTTAGTACATTTTTAGAAATTCCAAATGACAACATTTTTTTTACAAAAAACGAAAACCTACAAAAACAAGTACATACTCATCAACATGGTTTTCAACGCAAGTATCTTCAGAATAAAGAAAGATATTGACCTTAAACTTTTTTTATATCTTATGCAAAATATTGTTATTAATATTTTGTAAAACTTTTAGAAATATATCGACAGGTGAGCAAGTGTGAATTTATAATTGATCTTTTGGTTTTTAACAACTGTACTATTCTGTTGTTTGGATATCTTGTTTTTTTCTTTAGTGTTACCAAGAACAAAATTAAATTACAAAAAAGTACCTGTCATTCTTATTATGCCCGAAGCCTGTCTTTGTGTCAAAAAAAAAAGAAGAAAATATGGAATAACAAGTGCTCTCAATTAGCAATCTTTACTTATAAACAAAAATTATAGACAAATGTTTCCATGAACGTCATTCAAGTTGTCAATCATTGACATTTACATACGTACTATATGTAATTCTTCAATTCAATACTCAATTGAACTGCAATTAATCAAACGAATGTAAGAAAATAGATCTTACGAGTAAATTTGCTTGTTATTTTGAATTATTTTCAAGTTCAACAAAATACAACAGGTTCAATACATACACTCCGTGTCAACTGAATATGCACAAAAATTTTTGAACATATCTTGTACATTTTTTCCTAATATTGATGCTCATTTGTATCATCTGCTGATGCTAACTAATCCCTTAAGAGGTTAAAAAAAAGATTTTTAAAAAATCATCAAAAAAAAAACAACCACTAGTTTTTCTTTTTTCAACTTGCAAAACTTTCTACTAACAACTTTTTTCGTGTCAACTTAATCATTTCGAAAATAAGCCTTTTAATATAGTTCAACGTAGATTAATTGCAGACATTAAGGAATCTTCAAACGGACGACCACCATCATTAACTGTGATTACCAACCAACAATCCCCGAGTTCACCTAATAATGTTTAGATCAGATCAGATGAGTTACGGCAGCAATTGAAGGAAGTGAACATTTTGCTCATATGTCCAAGCTTTTATTATGGGCACCTTGTAAATAGGTGCATTATCGTTTTGGCGGGCCAAGTTTATGGGCAAACAAATATAAGAATATTTAGGAAAAATTCTGTCTAAGATTCCCTTATACCCATTTGCAGAACGATCTCCATATCACAATACTTCCTTCATGGCTATTATGAAGCTTTAAAAAAGTTTTTATTTTCTCAAATTTTTAAAATAAAAGTTGAACAAATCAAGCTCATCGAAATCCTAACAATTTTTCATCTGAAAAAAAAAATTACACCATTCTGTTTCCAACTCATTGAAGTCTCGTCAAGCGCGATTATTTCCTAAGTTTAATTTTTTTAAGATGGCTTAAATTTTTGATAGGCCTTAAAACTTTTTGTTTTATTTTTGCCACAGAGTCAGAAAAATCTGATGCAAGCATTAAAATTGATATTATTCAAGCTGTTTTTCTTACGGTTTTGTTTACCCCCTTCTTGTTCTTTTTTGTAGCAGTCTTTATTTTTCAAGAAAGAATAAAAGCCATTAAAACTCCGGTCAATTTTATCAGCAAATTGCACGTCCACTTAGGTCTTGGTCTCTAAGCAAAGCGACTTTAGTTTTTTCAAATCACTGTTAAAGCATTTAGATCAATCAACTTTTCCTAAAATTTTAAATCAAGAATTGAATTTCATTGAAAACACTAAAATTATTGATTCAAACTATCAAGCGCTTTAAAATGTAACTATTCAGCTGACTCAAGAAACTTCTACTTTGCATATGAAACACTTTTGCAAGTTGGAAATTTCATTTGTATAGTTTTTTTGAAATTTGTTTCTTAAAATCTTACAGAGTGTCTTCAAAAATGTTTGTGACTATTCAGTTGACGAGGAGTGTGTATTGACAAGGCAATATCTACAAATTTAAAAAAAAAAATTATAAATTGGTACAGACATTCTAATTTTTCCATTGAATTTACACAAAAAATAAAGAATAACGATCTTGTCGAAGAGTCAACTTAAGTCATCATTCACAATGCAGAGAAAGGTCCTTCACATTTTAATATAAATATTTACATTGTACTTAATGATACTGATGGCTCGACTATGGCTATAAGTATTTATAGCGATAGTTAGGTTTACCTACCCTGTCAAAACAAATTAGTTTGACACATGTGTCATAACAAAGTACAAACATTTATGTATG
Source organism: Eupeodes luniger (assembly GCA_951509635.1). NCBI lineage: Eukaryota > Metazoa > Arthropoda > Insecta > Diptera > Syrphidae > Eupeodes > Eupeodes luniger. Next base: position 57,172,123 of record OX608074.1, on the reverse strand, counting down.
TATGTAAGTCTTTTTGATTTTTGTTAAAGTGCGAACAACATTTTAAAGGCAAATAAAGATGAGACTTGCCAGACATAGAATATATTAAGACAGGAAGCTGCTACAGCTCCGGTCGGCATTACCAATGCACATAATTTAACATTTTTTCTTATTTTTTGATCTTTATTCAATTGTTTTTTTCTTTTTTGTATAAATCGAACATCATCGCCCAGACAAATAGTTTAGCTATGTTTTCATCTTTCTTATTGTATCGTAGTTTTTGTTGTTTACAACTGAAGTGGCCCCTTGTATATTAGAACAGCAAACGCAGTCTTTTTTTATAACCTTGACTCTTCATAGTGAATGTATGTATGTGTACATATCTATGAGTGTATGTGTGGTTTTGTTTCTTTAATTTATTCATAAACACAGATTTCAGTGCAAACATTATGAGTGTTGAGAGACTAAATTATTCCTTAAGAAGTGCGTTTATAAAAAGATACGTTTCAACCACTTGAGAATTATAAGTATGAGTACAGTAAAAATCCTATTTTCTGTTTTAAATAGAAAAAAAAACAAATTTGTAAAATTTTGATTTTTATCAACAGGGTTTTTAATTGATTGTTGATGAATCGTGACGATCGCACATAATTGGTCATATATGGTACAGTAGGTGTTGTCTGAAATTTTATTTTATATTTTAGAAAAATCAGAATTCAAAAATCAAAGTGCGGCAAGACTACGATAACTCAGGTGACAAGATATTATAACGGATTTCTTAAAAACAGTTATAAAAACAAGCATTTTTTACTATGGGAGGGGGGGTCCATCTCCCCCCGTTTAGTTAAAGTGTAATTTTTCAATACTTTAAGTTTATCTACCATTGTTTTTATTTCAGAATTTATTGCTCTTATTTGTTTTTGATCAAATAATGAATGTTCAGTCTCAATCTGAACCATCCTAATATTTATTTTACATAAGCTTAATTTTCTATATTTCTATTAATAATTATCTTCTATGCTCCGCTCAAGCAGCATATATCCTAATTTACCCTATGTACTTTACACTTGCTATTTTTTATTGAACTAACTGCTCGCATTAACTGCATTGCATTATGTATAACAAATCAATCATGAATTCTAACCTCTAACATATGTACATACCTAAAGCCTAACGGTTACCATTTTTATAATTCTCTTTTGTTACTCTGTTTATTTAGCCTTTAAGTTAGTTTAACTTGTGTAAATAAATTATTATAACTTGACATCTCGTACAGAGAAGACCGCAGCCTTTTATTTCGCTTACCACAGCAGTTTTTATTTATTTCGGTTTTTTGGGAGAATATAATTAAAGTTTAAATTATATTCTCAACGTTGCGCTTTGGCTGGCAAAACAAGTGTCCAGCTCAACATTTTACAATGAAAATTAGATGATTTTATGTATTTTAGTTTTTGAGAAAATTGGAAATAACCACAACTACTCTTTTAATTTAATTCTTTTTTTTTTTGAGTATTTACGTAAAATTTTTTAATTTTCTCAAGAACTAGAAGACATAAAATCATCTAGTTTTCAGTTTTTGATCAAAAAATAATAAGAGCAATGAATTCTAAAAAAAACAATAGTAGATAATCTTAAATTTTTGAAAAATTACATTTTATACCTTTTTTTAACTTTTTTTTACTCAAACTTTGAGTTTAAAATTAAATTTTACAAAAACTACGCACAGTTTTGACTTGATTTAAAAACTGGCTAATAGAACAGAATGTTGGCTTTAAAATGTATTAAACTTAGTTGTAAGTATTACCAATATTTTTTAATTGTTTTTTTTTTTCATTTAACGTACATATTTTTTTAAACGGGGAGAGATAGACATAGTAAAAAATGCTTGTTTTTAACTGTTCTATACAAATCCGTCATTGAACTTTGTCGCCTGAGTTATCGTACCATCCCCCAAAGTGCAATTGTGATTATAAATATGAACACCTACAATAAATTTATCTTAAATTAATAACGACTAAGACTAAAAGGACTGATATTTAAAGACACTTTATCGAAATATGTAATACATCTTTATAACGTTGCATTTTAACCATATTGGTTAAGTGAAGTTCTTGAACTAAATAGATTGTAGTTCTCATTGACTTTGCGGGAATATACATACATACATATTGGTATTAAGAAAAGAATAGATGGATATTTTAATGTCTTTAATAAGTTAAATGAGTTGTGAAACGCCTTTTTTTAAATATTCGTGAAATTTTATGAAATCAACTAACCAACCAAGTCTTTAAAACTAGAAACTCGGTCGATAGCTTCAGTTTCAATTAAATTTTCTAATAAAAGGTTTAATTTTGATATTAAACATAAACTAGTATTCAAACATTTGCATTTAAAGTTTTAAATCAATATCAGATTTCAGGAATTTCAATTCTTTCATTCTCATTTTCCAAATCAGCTGTTTTAATCATTGTAATTCGTGAAAATGATTAAAATACATTTTTAATGAATTTGCGAGTTTTTAAACAATTCTCTTTTATAAGGTAAATTAAGTACTGATCAATGCTGGTGGAACAAAGTCCTTAAGGCGTAAGCGCAATCTGAAAATTCAGAGGAAAGTACTTTGAGATGCTTCCGATTTTTTGTAAAACTCTTCTGCAGTTCAAGGTTTTTTGTGTCCAGGGCTTTTCGAGAAGTTGGTGAGATACTTCGACACTCAGCGTTTTGATTTCGACCCTGTGTCGTTGTTATTGTCAGCTCTGGGACTTCACAATCAAATGGAAACGTTTTTTGTATTCCTGCTGTAGAGGTTTGCAGCCCAGTCAGTTGAATAACGGCTTCATCTAGTTTTTTTTTTGTTTTCAACAACGTTGCGTTTTTAATGTATGCTTTCCAATCCTGCCAAGTGTGGAATAGATAAAAAATAAATTAAATGATTCAGTCACTTTTTTGTCAACTAATACCTCCAAACAGATGCTTCTTTAAAAGGAGATCCAACAGAGTTAAACTCTGTTTTTACGTGCTTCTAGAAAAGGTTTATGTCCTCTTTTGCCTATTTCCAATAGCCTTTTGCTACATCAGGTTTTTCACTTAAAAGTTCAAAAAGTCTTTAACATTAGCTTTTATTTGCTGTTTTCGTCATTTTTGGATGAAGTTCAGGAATTTATATAAATTTTATTTAAAATCGGTGATACCAAATTTCCGGAACTGCGAATGGATTCTGCAGTACATTTTTCGTGATTCGTAGCGCTTTTTCGATGATAGGGCTGATTAAGAATGGAAAACGATATAAGTCAAATGCCCATCATGGCTACGGCTGCAGCACTATATCCTATTTATGAAATATTCTCCACGAATTCTGTCTTTAATGTATTGAATTGACTTTGGAGCATTGGCATACACATTATCACAACCTCAACCTCAACCTCACGACCTCAACGAAAAAAGTGCTAATTGTGATTCCCTCTCCTTCAATTAACACAGTAGTATTTCTTGTGAGACTGTGAACTTTCACCATTTTTGAAGTGAATTTGAAAAATTTCAATACGTTGTTGAAGCATATATCGTTCCATCTTTAATATAACGACGTAGTTTTTACTTGTCAAATGTCAAAAGATACCAGTTTCAAAACTGACACCTGTTCAAATGGCGGGCTATTCAAAATTAAACCACTTTTGTAAAAAATCCCACTAGTTCTGAAATTATGAGATTTTCTATTAACAGAAATAACTTTATACTTTCAAATATTTCATTTAAGATCATTTAAATAAGTGACACCAAACTGACGAGGTCAGATTGAATAAGTTGCCAATAATCAATACTATAAACTTTTGAAGATTGTTTTAAATATATAGCATATAGCACATATTTACAATGACTAAAGGTTGATATGATTATCATCAATGAACATTTTAAAAAGCAAAGGTCCAATGTGACTACCTTGGGGCACACCTAATGTACACTTAATATTCTATGGGCAAGTATCTGCAATCATAACTAGTTAAATTAGTTAATATATGTATATAAGAAGAAAAGCATTTTAAAGTGTAAGTGTAAAGTGGTCTAGAATATATGAATTTTGAATTTCTTCCTAGACCGTAAGGTTTTAACTAACTTAAAAATTGATAAAGAGAGATTTCACTGTTGGTCGAAGTCGTTTACCTTCTAAATAGTTTTTTTTTTTAACTCAACCGGAATACAATAATTCCTACATTAACAATCAAATCTCAATTTATGTCTTCATAAAAAAATTTAAAGTGAGGAAAGAGTAAAGCATAAGCTTATAGTGTAGTAGAATCATATAAAGTATAACAATCTATGTATACAAATCTTATCTCCAGACCTGGCATTGACTTAAATAATGGAACTACACGCACATGTGTGTTGTTTTTTTTTTAAATTAAGTTCACAATGAGTAACTGTAATAAATTTTTATAAAATGGTAGATACATCGAATATGCTTTATGTCATCGTAAAGGGGTAAAATAAATGTAAATATCTAGGGCACGTGCGTGCATAATGCGCTGGGGACCCAATTTTGTACTTACAGATTCTTTGAATCTGATGGATACTCCATAATGATACTCGATGATTATTGTTGTTATATGAATGATTAATGCGACATGATGAAAATGTCGATTTGCGTTTATAAAGATTGAAGCTATTTTTATTGAAAGAATCTTTTATATGGATTTGATTTCATGATGACTTCATTTTAATAATGAACCTATATACATAGTAGTTGCATCTTTTTTTTAAATAGACGAATAAGCTTTGACTTTACGGTATTTGTGATGTAAGAAGAGAGTAAGTGCACCCAACATTTATAAATAAACAAACAACAAATTTTAATTATTTATTCGAATCGTAATTTTTAAGCTGAACGTTTGGAGAATTTAGAACACTTGACGGTGCCAAGTAAGCTAATATACATATAGAATAGTTTTTAATCACATGCATTTTCGTTGCGATATAGTTTGAATTGCAGGTGATATTAATAGCTTATTATGATAAATGGTTACTGATAAGTTCATAATTAATTTGTTTTTATGTGGGTATTTCTTTTGCACGTGGCTGATTGTATAGAAACTAGCTTCAAAACAAGGTTCAAAGAGGTAGTGCTTTGTTGCTCTCTTAGTTTTGAATAATTATTTGTTATTCATTTTTAATTTGATCAGAAAAAAAATAACGAACAGATACTGCAAAAATCGGTAATTCTAGGATTGTATAAACATAGGTAGACATTTATAAAACAATATTAGGTACATAGGTACATTTATAAAACAGTTAACTTTTAATTTATTAACATAGAGACGGTTTAATGTCAAATACAACACATCAAATCCTATATATAATATATCAATCAAAATGTCAAAATTTGTTAGTAAAAATCAGAATCCGTTTCTTGTAATGTCTTCTTTTTGACATATGTTGTATTATTATATATTAATATTATATTTTGTATATGTATTTGTTTAAATAAAATATTTTCAAACTAAAAAATTGGACTCAGTTTATCAGAGTTAAAAAAAGATTTCAATTCAAATAAAAAAAAACAAAGAATTGTCTACGATCTGATAAAACATTTATGTATGTGATATAATTTTTGTGACATCATACTTCATTTACATATGTATGAAATTTTCCAATAAGAGGTTTCATTTTGATATTAAAAGATGTCACTTACATTTCAAGAGAAATAAGTCAATGTTTATTTCGTTGTTATGAGGAGAGTATGTCATTTACACTTGTAAGCGTAATATGCGAGATGGCTTTTTATGAAATTTTCCATGACCAATTAATTAAAAAAAGAGGCTGGGATGCGACCCACACTGATAACTTCCCATCCCGTCAGTCCATTTGTCTTGCTTAAAAGTTTATAGGATTTTGTGCTTTGTTAAAAAAGTTATCAGTTGAATTACGTATTCTTAAAAATTTTTAAATTACCAACAATATTTTGCATATGTACATATGTAATGGAATAGTTTGATTTCAAAACCTATTTTTGTTAACGAGATTTTAGTCGATACCCAATTTTTACCAATTTTAGTAGTATTTCTGAAAAGTTTTTGTTTCTTATATAACCAAATACAAATTGGATGAATGAAATTAATTTGAAGTCAATATCTTCTATTGTTCACGAGATATCGAGAACCGAACATCAATTTTTACCAAATTTTCGTACTATTTTTTGTAGATTTTATTTTTTTTTATGAAAAAAACGACTGTTGGATTTTTATAAAAAGTTTAAGTTTGAAGTTTAAGTATTGTGTTTTTTAGGTTTTTAATTTTTGTAAAAAAACTGTCAATTCGATGTTTCTCAAAATTTTTCCCAATGTTTAAAACAATATTTCATTAGAAGACAAAATTACTTTGAAGCCATAATCTCAAATTTTCGAAAAGATATTTGAGTCGAAAATCAATTTTTACCAACTTTTTGTAATGTTTTTTTTTTAGGTTTTATTTTTTTTGTAAGAAAACCCGAGATAAAATTAGTTTAAAAACATAATCTCAAATTTTTGAAAAAATATTTGAGTCGAAAATAAATTTTTACGAACTTTTAGTAATGTTTTTTAAGGTTTTATTTTTTATAAAAAAAAAATTTCATTAGATTTTTCTCAAAATTTGTCAAAAACGTTATTTTTCGATGCATAAAATTGTTTTGGAGATAAAATCATTTTTTGTTCGTAAAATATTCAAGGTGACAAATATATTTTTTAGTTTTTGTTGATTTATAAAAAAAGCTGTAATTGGATTTTTTTCCAAGAACATACTAGTTTGGTATCACGTTACAATACATAATTTCAAATTTAATTTAAGTCTCTAGCGTTATTATTTCGTGAGATATTTAGGGTTAACCACAATTTTTACCTTTTTTTAACTTTCTATGGTAAACAAATTTTAATTTTTTGGAGAGTCCTTTCTGCATCTTTCTGCGTTATTATCTGTATAACAGAGTTTATTTGAAGTCGATATCTCTAATGGTTCTTGAAATGAGTAGGACGAAAAAAGCTACCCGAACGTAAGGAATTAAGACATCATCTAAAAATCTCTCTCATAAAATCTTGTATTTAGATTCTAGGGCCCTTGAATCGTCGAGATATGTCAACATTTTCAATTCCACAAATCGGACCGATTACAATAACTTCCTCAAAAAAGTTTAAATTTTCTACAAAAAGAGTGGCAAATATAGGTTATGAAATAAATATAATACTTCGGGTAGTTAATATACCCAATTTTTATCTTAAGTTTTAAATATTGACGTTCATAAATCTCACTATAGTTCTCTTCATTCAACTTTCGAAAAGACTTAACTAAATTGAAGACTCGTACAGGCGTACACTTCCAATTGGCCTTTGATACATACATTAATAAATCCGATTCTGATACCACTCAAACTAATCTCATTTATAAAACTGTGCTATTATTAAGAAATATCCAAAAACATAACCTATAGTCTACATATTACCTGTTTTTAAATTTAAATATTAAAATACACATTCTTTATCCGGTAAAATTGAAATAGATTGTCTTAAAATATTTACCCTATTTTCATATTTCTACTAACCCATAATTTCGTCACAAAATTATGGTGATGAGATTGCCAAAAAATATATAAATAAATTCTCAAAAAGGAACATTGTCCACCGAAAAAAAAAATAAAATAAAACTGGAAATATAAAACATAACCAACAAAAAAGGCATCAATTTCTAAGAAACCACAAAGGTTCACAAACTCTCTTATAAATTTCTTCCCTCAAAAATTGTTGATTAAAACTTGAGACCAATGAATACAAAAATAAAACATAAACTCAAAAGAAACAGGTTATGTATTATGTTTGTCAACTCTACATTTTTTGTGTGTTTATTAAATTAAATTTTGTCTGACGAATAAAAGTGACGTTGATATACAGTATTGTGAAAATTCTTTAGGTCAAATTTATCTCATAGCTTATAATTTCTTTAAAATCTTTATGCGATTAATATACAATCCGCCCTTTTTAACATTTCCTTAATCCTGTTTCTAATTCTCTCTATAATTTTATATTGTTTACTAAAAGAGGACAACCAGGAAAAAGAGGAAATCAACCACATTATATCAAAAATAATATAAACAATAATTTAAACTCAAACAGAATCAAGCAATTACATATTGCAACGCTAAACACTAGAACTTTACTATCCGAAGAAAAATTTATAGAACTCGAAAATGCCCTCTTAAAGATAAACTGGGATGTTATAGGTCTAGCTGAAGTAAGAAGACATGGAGAAAGCATTAGAGAACTAGACAACGGCAACATTTTTGCATACTTCGGTACCAAAAAAGGATCCTTTGGCGTTGGAATCATGATAAACAAAAAACTAAAAACGAACATTCTAGAAATAAAAGGATTTAGCGACAGAGTGATAGGTGTAAGATTCAAAATTGACAAATGTAATATATCCATTATTCAAGTATATGCACCAACTAAGAAGGCAACAGAGGAAGAAATAGATACTTTTTATGATACACTTGATAGAGCAACAACCCATCTCAAATCTGAAATTATCTTAACAATTGGCGACTTTAATGCAAAAATTGGATTAAGGGAGAGAGGAGAAAAACCAATTATGGGTGAATTTGGATATGGAGAAAGAAACGCAAGAGGAAGCCGCCTCATCCAGCATATTTGGCAAAACAAGCTAGTGGTGGGCAACTCCTTATTTAAAAAGAAACCACAAAACCAGTGGACTTGGATATCGCCAGACAGGAACTACAAAAACCAATACGATTATATCCTATCAAATAAACGATCTGTTTTAGAAGATGTAAGCGTTTTGAATAATTTCGAGTTTGATTCGGATCACCGACTAGTACGAGCCAAACTGAGAATTAGTCACAACAACAGACAACTCCACAGAACAACAAAGAAGAATGTACCAAAGACCCTCACCGATGAAGCCATAAGGAATTACAATATTGATCTACAACAAAGATACCAAATACTTGCATCTAGACATGAGCCATTTCAAAACCAATATAACATCTTAGAACGAACAATCAAGCAATCTGCAGATAGACACATTTTGACAGCATCAGCAATGAAACCGCAAAAACTCTCAAACGAAACATTAAAGCTTATTGAAGAACGTGAGAGTCTACGCCTAAAGGTCAGTCTTAATCGATCCGAAAAACATAATCTTGCAAATCTAAGGAAAAAAATTAAGAAAAAATCACAAGAAGACATCCAAACTTTTAACGACAACTTTTTACAAAATATAATTGAAAAAACAAAATCAATTAAAAAAGCAAATGCTTCATTAAAAACTAATAAAGAATGGATCGTTGCCTTATCCAAAAATGCTAGCAAGACTCATAACAGGAAAGATATCAACAACATAGCAACAAACTTCTACAGCAATTTATACAAAACCCAACTAAGCAATTCTGACTCTCATTCACTTTTAAATGCTGACACAAGCACTGATTGGCAAGAAGAGCAACAGTTTCCAATTTTACTTAAAAGCGAAGTCGAGAATGCGATTCAAAGCTTAAAAAACGAGAAATGCAATGGAAGTGATGGAATTGCTGCAGAGTATTTAAAATACGCAAAATGTTCATTGGCCAACTGGTTGAAAGATATTTTCAATCAGGTTTTGGTCACCGAGGAAATCCCAGAACAATGGAAGAAATCCGAAATAATCCTCATCCACAAAAAAGGCAAGACGGACGACATAAACAACTATAGGCCCATTAGTATAATATCTTGCATTTATAAAGTATTTGCGAAATGCCTTTTCAATAGAATGAAAACAAGCCTAGAATTCAATCAACCTTTTGAGCAAGCTGGGTTCAGATCTGGATTCTCAACAATGGACCATCTTCAAACAATGAGCCAAATCATAGAAAAGAGCAAGGAATATAAAATACCGCTATATATTGCATTTATTGATTTCGCCAAAGCGTTCGATACAGTTGAGCAAATATTTATCTGGCAAGCGCTAATTAAACAAGGTGTGGAACCGAAAATTGTTCGTGTTCTTCAAAACATGTACAAAGATAATGTTGCGCGCATTAAAACGGAAAGTACAGGACCAATATTTCAGACGACACGTGGAGTACGGCAAGGTGATCCACTTTCGCCAGCACTTTTTTCCGCAACTTTGGAAGAGATTTTTCGTAACTTGGAATGGGAAAACAAGGGATTGAATATAAACGGTAGATTTCTATCAAATCTTAGATTTGCAGATGATATTGTTTTAATCGCCACGTCAAAACATGAATTACAAACTATGCTAAACGAGCTTTGTATAGAATGCAAAAAAGTCGGTTTATCCACTAATCGACAAAAAACCAAAATAATGTCAAATGGCAACCATTCCATAATAAAAATTGATGATATCGCTTTAGACTACGTAGAAGACTACAATTATTTGGGTCAAACTATATCATTCATCGATAAAGACGTTAAAAATGTTAACCATAGAATAGCAAGCGCTTGGAGACAATTTTGGAATGTGAAGAATCTGCTGGATCTTAATATCTCAACCCAAACAAGAAAATGTGTTTTTGACTCGACGGTTCTTCCAGTCTTGACATATGGTTGCCAAACATGGCAATCTACGAAAGCCCTCGAAAATAAGCTCCAATCTTGCCAAAGAGCGATGGAAAGATCGATTCTTAAAGTGAGGTTATCCCAACGGATTAAACACGAAAACATAACAAACCAAACGAAATTTGAAGATGTTCTTCAAAGAACAAGAAGACTTAAATGGGATTGGGCTGGACACATATTCCGAACCTCAGACGATCGATGGACCAAAATAACAACAGAGTGGACCCCGCGAGACAAGAAAAGAAATGTAGGAAGACAACTCAAAAGGTGAAGAGACGAAATACAGCATTTTTGCCCAAACTATTGGAGAGAAGCTTTAGACCGACAATTGTGGAAGACGAAGGGGGAGGCTTATACTCATCAAACTTATTGAATAAAAATGTAAAAAAAAAAAAAAAAAAAAAAAAAAAAAAAAAAAAAAATGTATACTTTTAAGAGTGAATAAAGCATGAATAATAATAATAATACTAAAAGAGGATCAGAAACAGAATCAATAACCATAAGTGTGGAGTCACAATAATGATTTTAGATAAATCGTTCTCAGCGGACTGTTGCACGACTGTTGTTTATTTAAAAAAAGAAATACAATCTTTGTAGTTAAATAATCATTTAAAAACTTAAAAAGTCGACTTTTGTGATGTAGTTTTTTTCATTTCAGGCTTTTAAGTTGGTGGCTTTTGCATTTGAAACTTGTCAAATTCGGCTGTCATTTGAAGTACTTATTTATTTCAATTCGTTAAATACCAACGATAACGATACTTATACATGATACTTATAATCTAAATGAATTATTCTAAGCTTTACTTTTTTGGTTGCTTCAGTAGGCAGCACGTTTTCCACTGACCATTTTTAATTAAACTTATTTTTTCTGAATTTATATAAAACCTTAAAAGCATTTCTACAGAGGAAATATTTGAATCCAGAAAATTGAGCAACGATACCGATATGGATGACAAAAAATGACTGCAAGTATGCAATCCACCGCATTTCATATCCGCCGTAATGCGTCGCTAAATATTGCACGAAATGGTAAAAGCCGAAAAAGGAGTTCTCTAGCCTCAAAAAGAAGTAACACGAAAAATATCAATTATTGTTCGACAAAAGAAAGTAAATTGTCGCCGGAATTTTCCTAAAAATGAAAGACATCAAGCCGGTACTTAACGAAAATGTCGAGGGTATTCCCAATTTCTGGCTAACTATTTTCCGTAATACCGATGTTCTGTCAGAAATGGTGCAGAAACACGATGATCCTCTATTGAAGAAGCTCCGTGACATCCAAATCAAATAGGTAGACGACAAAGAGCACTCTTACACTCTGGAATTCGACTTCGACAAGAACGAATAATTTTTCTCGTTCGAAGGACCTGAGATCTACAAATGCAACTGTTTCAACATCAACTGAGAGAAGGGCATGAACCTAACTGTTACGACGATCCGCAAGAAGATAAGTATAAGTAACGTGCTTCAGTCAGAACTATTAGCAACCAGGTTCCAAACTTTAACTTACTACGAGCGAGGTTGATAAAGACTCCCTGGGAATCCAGGCAACAGACTTTGAAAATGAACACTTCCTGAGGTCTCGCAGCATTCCTAAAGCTGTCCTACTACTAAGGTGATATTCTCGATGACGATGGTCACGAGTATGATGAAGAAGAGATGGGGATGAAGATGTTGCTGGCAGCAATAAAAATCAAAGTCCAAATGGTTCCCTCAATCAGTAAGATGGACTTAGAATTCGCATGAGATTTTATTGTTGTTGTAGTCTTATACTTGTACGACCAAAACTAAAATTTAACTGACTTAGAACTGATGGAGATGATATTGGCCCATTAATAATGCCAACTATAAAACAAAATTTCAAATACTTTCTATGACTTGTGAGTGTTGGAAGGTTTATTAAAGCGAGCCTTTTAGAGTAAGGGGGAAGTGTATGTTCATATGACCATGGAAGAAAACGAAGGCAAAAACGCATAAATCTTCTCTGAATTGCTTCAAGTCGTGTTATATGAACGGATTGAGTACTAAGATGTCCACACTACTACACAACTTTATTTTCAAGTATAGGTCTTACAAACAAAACAAAGAGAAGCTTAATAACGTAAGGGTCACGGAAATCGCGAACGAATCTCTTTATGAATTCTAGGATCCTATTAGCTTTCTTAACTATGCATTTTTAGTGCTCATTAAAAGTTAACTTGGGATCGAGAATAACACCTGAAACAGAAAACATAGAGACTTTACTTAAATAACACGTATCAAACGTATAATTTTAATCAAAGGGAACTTTTTTTTCGTTTAAAACTCATGGTTTTAAACTCATCAACATTCAATATGAGACAATTTTTATTGCACCATTCCCTTAATAATGTCATCAATAATAATAAGGTAGGACGAAATTTTTATGATCGAAACCAAGTTATTTTTAAATAAAATAAAATAAAATAAAATTGGACCTGATTGACTTCCCTAAGGGACACCAGACTTAACAACAAATCGATCGTAATATTGGTTGAATGTTTGGTATTTAGGATAATGGATATCTTACGAATAGAACTTTTGGGAAATATGTAGTTCATTAAATTATAAAGCATTAAATATTTGTCTCCTCTTGTGCGAATTATAAATGTCTAACAATTTATATTTGCACAGCACTGTGCATTTTATATGAGTTGCTCATTGCTCTTGGGTTAAAATTGCATGCGGCCTTACAATATTCCCTTCAAACCGGAAAGATTGTTTACATTTAGATTCATATCTTTATTTTGCCATCTTATCCATTTAGGTAAGGTAAGTAAACAAAAACAACAAGAATACCAACACCAACAACAAACAAAATTGTTAATGATGAATTGGATTTGTTTATTCTCTCGTTAATCATCTGATGAACACTGTTGGTGTTAATTTTAATTAACAATGTGTTTTTTTTTTACAACCACCCTGATATTAAACCTTTTCGTGATGTTTTGTTTTTAATTCTTTTTTATTTTCAATGTTATCGCGAGGTAATTTTTATTAAGCAATTAATAGAGTGAATTTCATTTGTTAACTTTACTATATAGGGTTTGAGGTGATTTATTTTTATTTTTAATTTTTAAACTAGGGTGGGTTCTTGATGGGAGATGATGACGATGAGCTTTGTTAAAGTGACAGTCTGAACAAAATGAGAAAAATCATTAAAGTAAATTTGATTCGATAAGAAATTTTAATTTGATTTATAAAGAGAAAAAATAAAGAATGAAGGAAGAGGGTATTATGATGAAGTTCTTACGATGAATTGATTGATGTTGTGCTCGAAGAGGAAATAGGAATAGGAAGTGAACTCGTCGGATTATGAGGTGTGACGAGAAATTATCAGGTTTTCAAAAAAAGAAAGAAGATAAAATCTGGTTGACTTGTCATTCACCGCGTTTTAGGTGAGGTTTAATATTGTTGTGACTGAATGAGTTATTATTTATGATATGAGTGAATTCACTTTTTGGTTTATTTTGTGTGAAAACGTTCTAAGGTTCTAACGTTGAATACGTGCATTTAATGCTTTTCTTGTTTTTGAAGTGTAAAAGAAATTCGCTTTTACAAACTCACAATATTATTCATGAGATAAAAACTTTCTAAATATTTAAGGAACTCTTTTAATCAGTACAAAATCTAAACTTTGTATAATGACATTGTTAAATCAAGCGGAAACGAGAGAAATCTTTTATTCGGTTAAATATTTTTAACACAACATACTAGGTTAGGTTAGGGTAAAGTGACTGTCCGTGATGGAGTAGGACACACTTAGGCCAGTTTAATGGCCCATCATCAATCTTGAGACTTTCTTATAAGCTCAATGAAACCAGTTTGAATCCCTTACGAAACGTAGAGAAACCGATTATGTTAATATGATTGAGATCGTGTAGATCGTTATAGAAGAATCGTATTAGGTAAATCCTGCGTTTTTGAGCTAGAGCAGGGCATGTCATCCTCCTCTTCGTCATCCATACATCTTCTGCATGCCCGGTTATCACACCGATTATCGAGCTTATGTGCGATCTGCTTAGAGATAGCAAGCACCTTGAGCGCTTTAAATCTAGTGTACGCCAGATGATTTTCGTTACCTGACACGTGGTCATGTTATTCCACCTGATGTTTGCCTTCTTCAAAGCATTTTGAATTAGCAATAGATATTGTATGCCTGCATTAGCAAAAAGTGGTGAGATGGGTTCTACTGTACTATTTCTGGCGAGTTCATCTGTCATACAATATTCCAGCATAGGTAAATATTAAGCTGTTGTACCATCTCCATTAGAGATGATCGACAGTTATGCACTGTTATTGAGTTTGGAGAAAATACGGATATCAGATGTTGATATCACGTTTTCGGTAAGCCATTAAAAGACTTCTTTTTTCGCCAAAAATTCCGACTGGAACACGTTACAATGATATGGTAGGCAGAATGAGAGACTTAATTTCAGTAGTTCAAAGTACCAACGCCTTCATTTGTTTTTGGTCCATCGGTGTAAAAGTGGATTAATTCGTCTTCCAGCATTACCCTATCCTCCCAGAAAGATCTGAAAGATATAGAAATCTGGAAGTTTCTGTGGAATTGCAATGGCAGGATGGTGTAGTCTGTGTGCTTTGGAATTGATTCTAAATACTTAAGAATGACGGTGTGGCCAATGTTAGCTATGTGTTTGCTAAGTATTTCAAGAGGTGTTAGGTAAAGTAGGATGTCCAATGCCGCAGATGGTCCCGATAATAAGCCTTGTCTGAGAATTTAAATAGGATAACTTTAATATAGGGTTACCAAATGGAATTTTGTATTTCCTCGAAAATAGGACTAACTCGGTTTTGTGTGGGTTCACACCCAGTCCACAGACACCGGCCCAAAGTATTTTTTCGTCTAAGACATTTTGTAAGCGTTCTTTTAGAGTGTTAAGATGCTTTCCTGAGACCGCTATACCTAACAACGTCATCCACAAAAGTAATCACTCTTATACCCTCCGCACCCATACTAAATATCAATAACTTCAAAATACTGTATTATGCCTAAATAGGTTTTTATGGTTATTATACGCATTCTTTTCGTTTATCGCATACAAATCTTCCCTACCTCCATTCCTTTCATCACAATTGAAGCCATCCATGGTGAAGTGCATATGGTAATTTAACGTTAGTTAAAGATCAGTGTACTTTCTCGGGACTCCAATTTTATTAAAGCTAAAGTGTTAAAGGGTGTAGAACTGACAATATCAGAAAATATTTATGCACATAGTGTCTATTACAATGTTTCTGTTGCACAAACAAAACAATACTTTTTCAAAGGACTTAGATGACCTGAACTCGTATTTCGTCTTAAAATATGCATTTTTAAAACCTAAAGACAATAAAAAAAGGCTAAAAGGCGAATCTGATGTTGATTGTGTGATCACGTTTTTAAAATACTCGTTTTGAACATTATTTAATGAATTCAAAATTTTTAGACGACGACGGATTCATTACAAGAACAAAAATACTTTCAATTCGTTTTGCCCTTCTCGGTTGAAAACCGGTTAAGCACAAATGGTTTACTGTTTTTTTAAGATTAATTTGAGACACTTGATATTTATTTGTACTTTAAAGTACTTTAAAGTGAATATAGGAAAAAGGGATTTAAGATTAAGAAAACCATCACAAATTTAATCTAAAAAAGCTACTTCGTGAATGTAGCCTCAAAAACCTTGTGTAGGTATTTTTTCAAATTTTAAAATGTAATATTTCAAAAACTTTATGTGAATAATTTAGAAGTCGGATTTGAATTAAGGCTATCAAAACTGATAGGAAGAATACAATGTTATCTATAACAATGTAGTTCGAAGAACGCCTTTGTTTCATTAGACTTTGATTTAGGGCTCCGGAAAATTGAACCAAAAGGTATTAGGTACTTCAGAAATAAAAACAGAAATTTTTTGACATAAAATGTTGGATTTTTATATTTTAGAAAAGAAGACCAATGATTTTATTGTTAACATTCACACAAAATTGCTTCACGTGCCACACAATCAATCACAATATTTCAAGAAATTACCATTCTATTTCTCAAAGAAGCAATACAAATTATCCATTGAGATCTTGTTATTTTACGCCTTCTGACTTTTTTATTTGGGGCCGATATGCAGTGTATGTTGAATCATTGAAACCACTTATTTCAAAATCATATAGATAAATCTGACAACGATTTTAAACTTATTTTTTTAAGACATATAAAAAACAAATACAAAGTTCCGTACTTCTATATGTTTTGTACAGTTGCCAGAAAATACTTTACACTCCTGGATACTGCATTCTGTTTATACCAGTATCATTTGAAATGTGTTGTTTTAATCTTTGATTGACTTTCTTTCTCCTACACGTACTTTGTAATGTTTGTTTCATAAAAGACAAAGTCTAGACTTTACACATTTCCCATAGCCCACTTTTGGCGACGACCTACGACGACACCATCCATCGCATATTATTGACCCCCACGTCACCCACAATAAAAACAATCTAATTGAGTTCAAGACTATCAGACTGCTCTAAATCATATAAGTTCTCACAACAAGCGGAGTCGCCTCAAACCACCAGTATCTACGATATCTAGCTAGACACAAACGAAAATTACAATTCTCCCACACCACCCAAAACCCGCGTTCTATATAATATATCCATGGAATATCCCGTATATAAAAGGTGCATGCGTGCGTGACTGTTCCACTAAATTGTCATCATTAGTACTTATAAAAGATGAACGTTTGCACTACAGCTGACAGTGGGGCTATTTATGTGAGAACCAACGACATATCGACTTTGCGATTGCTAAACTTATGTAGTACTGATAAATATTTAAAATAAGTGATTTATTCGTTTTTAAGTTTGGGCTTGGAAATATTAGAAAGTGACAATATAAAATGGCTTATAGATTTTCTTACGAAAATCTCTAAGAAAATAACCGCATCAACATTAATTTCCGATCCCATATTGAGTATATATAGACCCCACTGTACTTGACATCATGCCAAAATCAAACTTGTAAGGAAAGGCGCAAGTTTCATGTTCATGACATTATACATTTTTGTGATGATAAAACCGATGCTATACCTCACCTTAATCACCGTCTAAATTGGAAATACGTAACACCGCTTTAGGTGGTAACACTAGCAGCCGTCGCGTCACTTTATTTCATCAGCTGGGCCCATCAAGAAAGACAAATGTCAAGTCGTCAACATTGACATTGGCATTGAGTTTTAAATGTACAACTGATGGTAAGGTGCGTCTACGACCGACGACGAGGCGATGCCGACGCGACGTGCGTGATCTGTAAATATTATGACACGCATACCGTACATAACTTAAGCAGCATGAAGTAATGCGGACAAACATTTCCTTCCTTCTTTTTTTGGGGAAAACTTATTGTTTCCCTTTTTCGATTGTGTTAAGAAAATTTTCGCTCGATAAAAATTTAATGAGTCAATTCAATGACATTTAACCGATAAAAAGAAAAGGATCGGGTTTAGGAAGATAGGAATCTCGCATATGTACAGTTAATACGAATCTTTGAAAAATCTGGATCTTCTCGGGGGATTTATATCAGGGTTCGTTTCCCTAAGGGGGCGTTGTAGATAAACAACCACCAATAATTTCAACTTGTACTTAAATTATATAGCCAGCTTATTCTATACAAGTGTTGTGTTGTATGGTATTTGAAAAAGAAGAGGCATTAAGATAAATCTTGTGATTTTTGAAAGATTAATGACGGTTGGAATGTAATGGTTCGATTGTTTTATTCAATTAATTTAAATATAGTAGCTTTTTTGTAGATAAGCTAGTGTAATGCAATGAATTGGAGCATAATTAAAAATATAACATGTGTTGTATTTCTCAAAGAATTTTCAAAGATTCATCCGAATGTCGATTGATTTGATTTACTTGAAGAATAGACAGAGCGTTGAACATACACTTTCAATTCTTTTTGTTTTTGATAAAATAATTTAAATATTAGAAGTTTATTTATTTCTTAATTTTTTTTTAAAATTGTTTTTATATTTAACTAACTTTTTTTGAATCAATTATTTTATAAGCTTTTATTGCCTTAATTTGATGATTACATTTATTTGTTTACAATTTTATTAAATAAATGCTTTAAAGCGTTAAAAGAAAAAAAGTATTGTTTGTTAAAATTTAAAAAAAAACTTACAATATTAAAACTATGCAATTATAAATCTAAAATTTGAATATTAAATTTGAAAATAAAATAGTTAGGTAAAATTGTAAAAGTTAATAATGTTGGTTATTGAAGTCAAGCTCAATGTTTGTAGTCCGTAAGCAAGGAGCGGTAGAATAGCAGACTCGAAGATATATTTAATTGTGTCTGCACTTTGGCCCAATTGTAAAATATGTTTAAGGCTCCAGACTTGTTTTCAGCTTTTTGTGATGCGTCTGTAAATTTCATTATTTTCTTGGCCGTTAAATGATTTCAGCTGTCTCAAATATATGTAATCTTATACGTACTCAATTTTGTTCTTCGTCCAACGTTATATCGTCTCTTCGTGTTATTTGTCATGACTTTAGTTTTCGATTTGTTTATTTGAAGTCCATAATTTTTAAACAAGGTAGTTAGTTCCGTCAACATGTCTTGAATGTGGGTAGATTTTGTAGAAATAAGAACTATATCGTTTGCAAATCTTAAATTGTTAAGATTTTGTCCACATATTTTTATTCCATATTTTGTCTTCTAGTTAGTTTTTTGAAAATGTCTTTCAGGACTGAACTAAATAAAGGTGTTGAAAGCGAATCTCCTTGTCTAACTCCTATCATTTCTATTTATTAATTGTCTATCATTTCGTGTTTTACGGAGTCATAAGCTTTACTAAAGTCAATAAATATTAAATTAATTTCATTTTTCTATAAGCTTATTCATTATCTGTAAGTTGTGTGTTGTTCAGAATCCTTCTCTAAATCCAGCTTGTTCTCTTGGTTGATTGTTATTAAGATCTTCTTTGATGGTCCTGCAAAGCGTTTTGGAGAAGAGTTTTATATTGTCGAAATGTGACTTATGGGTCTATAGTTATTGATATCGACCTTCTTTCCTTTTTTGTGTATTAATGTTATCGTTGTTTCTTTCCATTGTTCAGGGATTTGTTTTTTTTGTACTATGTATTTAGTTAAATATGTTTGTTAAAATATATGGAAAGAGTTTTTTCCCCATAAATTAACATTTCTGATGATATTCAGTCGTTTCCGTTGCATTTGTCTTTCTTTAGATTGTCTATGGTCCTTTCGATAGTTGGATAGGGGTGTGTGTAGGTATTGAATCTATGTTGTCTTTTTTATGTTCTTCTGTGATAATTTTGGTAGAGGTGAACAGTTTTTCAAAAAAAAATTATTTGATATTGGTTTTTGTTCTTGAGAAACTAGAAAAGCTTCAATCAGCAGAACATAAACATTTTCGTTGAATAAAAAAAAGCTTCAATCCAGCTACAAGGAATTAATATCCTATAATTCATTAAAATTTAAGAATAGTTTTGAAAAAAATTATTTGATATTGGGTTTTGTTCTTGAGAAACTAGAAAAGCTTCAATCAGCAGAACATAAACATTTTCGTTGAATAAGAAAAAGCTTCAATCCAGCTACAAGGAATTAGTATCCTATAATTCATTAAAATTTAAGAATAGTTTTGGGAAACATTTAATAATCCCCTCATTTTTTCTTATTAATTTAAATAATCAAGTATGAGTGAATTATTGCCCATATTTTTTGTATTAAACGATCAATTATTAAAGAATGTTGTATTTAGTCGTCATTTTGACGTAAACAAACAATTTTTGTGTCTATTCTATATGCAAATCTTCAAAAGACACTCGGTAAGAATCGGTATCGAGTGTGGGACTATTACGTTCTCGAAACACCTGTTAATCAGGACCAATCTATGAATGAACGATCGACATAGACCTTTCTTCCTTAATTTAAAATTCACTCTAGGGCAAGTATATACATATGTGGTTGTAATTCTTTCCTATAGCCTTAAGACCATTAGCTTATGAGGCTTAGTTCTTCTTAATCTCCCATTCTGAGACCATTTCAATTTGAAGGTCAGGATGTAGATTGCTATTTTTTGTATGTATACCAATTAGCATTTTTACTCTGACGAAGAACTTTATTTTGAAACTCTTGAATAGCTTCAGCATTTTTTTCTTTGTACACCCTAATAGTTGGGTGCCATAAGTCCGAACGGGATTTAGTAACTTGTGTAACATTTGTTCGTTCTAAATAAGATTGGTCAGAATTCTTCACTATTAACTCTTCTTTTTATTTTTTGATGTGCTCTTTCCATTTAAGCTTTGCATCCAAAGTCATTCCAAGGTATTTGGCGGTATTGGAGTATGGTAGCTCTGTACTTTTCAGCAAAGGTGAATTATGCCTTCTATACAAGGAAGCTTCCTTGTGGTACACCGGTTCCTATTTTTTTAGTTTCGAGTAATTTTGGTCGTATCGTACTTTAAAAAGTCGGTTTGTAACATAAGATTTTAGTATTTCGTAAAACTGCTTGGGCAGTACCTTTTTGTTTTGTACTGTCCCAAGTGCAAAATTTTCTCAAAGGCTTGAGTAACATCTAAGAATATAGCCAAGCATACTTGTTTTTCTTGAAGTGTCTTTTCCACCACATAAGTAATTCGAAGTACTTGGTCTATGGTGGAATTTTTATGTCTACATCCAAACTTATGGTTCGGAAAAAAATATTGAATAGTGTCTATAAAAACTTGCTAAAGATCAATAGAATCCTCAATCCTTTATTTTTTTTTTAATATTTCAGATAGTTAAATAGCAATTTTTATAATAAATTCAGATTTAAGGTATAGGTTTTGTGTGCTCTAAAACTATAGGGACTGGCTAGACCGACCAAATTCGCGGTAAATTTTTGGTCCAAAATGTACCGAATTTTCGTCTCTCGTGGTTAGATTGTATGTTCACTACAAAGTTCAGTGAAGTACATAATAGTACATGTTTTGTGTTGATATAAAGAGTTTGACTTTCAGGACCTTCATCCAAAATAAAAATTACTTATGTATTATGTACCTACCAAACAGGTAAACTAAAATTTAGGTAGGAGACAGTGGAATGCAGATATAAATATTTAATTTTAAATGTTAAGTTTTTCAAATACTCTTATTACAATGTTTCGCAGGTATCCTTCTTAAAAGCCTTTAAGTTTCGAAAGTTATCTAAAACAATCCTTCTTTAACGATATAACCTAAAATATTTTAAAATGTTTTGTTTTTTTTTTGCTTTTCAAGCTTTAGGCACAATTCAATCTACCCAATAATCAGTTTGGTGCTATAGGTACAATCTTAATATCCAAGTACATTTTTGTAAAAAAAAAACAAAACTTTAAACATTATCAAAACACCTTCATCATAAATCAAAAACTTCGAGGCAGCATAAAAGCAATCAACCGCCACACCGCTGACATTTAACGCTACACACAGAAACATTCCACGCTCATAAAATTCCCTCAACGACCAAACCAGTGCAGCACAGAAAGGAGAACTCTAATTCTATATATCGTAGTGGTAGTAAGTCGTATAAGAAATGAATTTTATTTAACCGCTTGTCAAAAAGTTCAACTTTTGTTCCCGCCGCCGCCGGCCGCCGCTGCCTGGCCGCCGCCGCCGCCGTTCGTGTGGAGCATTCACACTGGCAACCAGCTATATTTTGCCATTGTCAAATAAATTCGCTTGTACATAAAGGTCGAGCCATATAGTATAACCCCGGCCAACCGGCATTGTGCCAAACTCCTGCTGGATAAAAGACGCCACAATAAGAAGGCTGGCGCGTCTCCATCGTGCCGCAGCCGAAATCTTATCCCATTCAGTCCCCTGCAATCCTAATATTTGAAACAAATACAAAAAAATAAGACGTATTTTTTGTTTTATTGGGGACTTTCTTCTAAGTTCGATGATGTTGCGAGTGGACCCCCAAGACTTTATGGACAAAAATATGTATGGAGAAGTGTATTGTATACCCTTTTTAAGTTTTGTCAGGACTTTGAATTTTATTAATCGTTAAGCCTTTCTTGTTGTGTTATTTTTCAATTTGCGACATTTTATGATTTTTATTGGAAGACATGTATATGTATAATACAAAAATAAGGCGAACCGAGTGAGAGGAATGACTTTTTAAGTTGTTAACCTTGCCAAAATTCTTTCCAAACTTAAAGATACAAAATTCGTTCTTTTTGTTGTTGGATCAAATAATGTAGGTACATAAAGACATTTATGCAAACACAAAGTTAGGCATTGACTGACTGACTGGAATGTCTGGGGGTAAAAATGTGACGATGACGATTAAGTGACCTACCAAAGACGCGACGCACTTTCACGAAATATTGCATGAAGAGCAATTAAAACATATTGCGTGTTCTTCGGTGTCATGTCATTCAATCATTACTTTATTTAAATGATATCATCTAGACTAGAAAGTATACCTACAAATTGAAATGAAATGAATTGAAAATAATTGGATGTTGATTGATATCTGCAATTGATTTTTTTCAAAAATTATTAACTCAAACGAAAATAGATGGAAATTATAGACAGAATAGTGCACTGTGAAATTATTGGGAATCATTGATTCAGATTTTTAATGTTACAGGTTTATTTTTCTTAGGAACCGAGCCCTTTCTAATGGCACTATGTCTTGCGAATGTGTTTTAATTGAAGCACGTGGACACGGAAACACGTGCTACATATGTTATTAAATTGTTTTTTAAGCGTGTGTTTTTGGCGAATAGGACTAATTACAAAAAGATATTGTACATTTCGTCGTTCCAAACACGAAGTTACTCAAAAATAGTAACCCATTATAATACAAATTTCTTACAAATAGTGATTAACTTTAACATATGCCACTTCGTCTTTTCAATGAAAGTTTTGTGTCAATACTCTCGCTGAACTCATCACTCATTCATTTCATTGTATTAAATTCTAAAGTTTCAGCAGAAAACTTGTTGCTTTTAAGGTGTTTACTTAAATGACTTATAATTTTTAATATTAAGAAAATATTTGTGTAGAGTGTAATTGCAACGAAATTAACCAAGATAAAAAAATAAATGTTTGAACCAGAAAAACGAGGCCATTACGAATCCAAGTTATATAAGAGACCAAGACCAGACTGATGTTGACCAAAACGTTATTCTCAGCCATATATCCAAAGAAAAATGTCTCAATGATCCCAAAACTCCACAATCCGCACCAAATTG
Source organism: Eupeodes luniger (assembly GCA_951509635.1). Lineage (NCBI taxonomy): Eukaryota > Metazoa > Arthropoda > Insecta > Diptera > Syrphidae > Eupeodes > Eupeodes luniger. Next base: position 57,148,297 of record OX608074.1, on the reverse strand, counting down.
TCAATTTCTGTGGATGCATTTCTCATTGACAATAACGAGCTCCAGATGACTTTGTTTTCCAACGTAGCCATCGAAACAACATACCAATTTCATGAAGTTTTTGCATTTAATAGTGGCATTTATTTTACAATTTATTTTTATAGGCAAGAATTTAGCTTTATTTTAAAAATAAGGGTTTGCCATCATGTTTGAAGAATTATTTCGGGCAAGTGGGTACCGTGGCTGACTCGAATAAATTTCAGCCCAGAGGCCTTATTTGAGTAGATGTTTATGTTTAAATGTATTTATTTCATTAATGGATATTTATCTTATAATTATTACTTTTAACAATATTTTACATATTTACAATTATTAATAAAAATTAAAAATTCTCAAAACATTTCATTTAAAATCGTTTCTTTCCATTTGAAGGTCGACTTCACAATTAATAATTTTCTCTACTGCCTTCCAAAGATTTGAGATGAATTATTGCATAAGGTATAACTGTCCTTAAAAACTAGACTGTTTCTTTTCAAGAAACCAAGAAGTCAATTTGCCTTGGATACAATTTCGTTACCAATTCTATAATTATAAATCACTCTTGCAGTTTACATTTGGTGATATTCAAATCAAGATGTTTTTACATATTTAAACCACTGAAATAATTTATCAGTACCTTTTTTAAAATTGCCACAATCTTCATTATTGGATATTTGTTGGTATTCAAAAAAACCCAAAAAGATTTTGAGTTATATTTAATATTTCTTTCTACCGAACCTATATACTGAGAATAAATAAAACTGCTTAGAAAATCTAATTCTCTCCTCAACTGCATGAAATCAATTCTGTTGTCAGAGGTTTCTGGTGACTTACCTATACTTTTTAAATGATTCGTTTTTAACATTGTCTAAATTCTTAAGCCTTTTATTGAACCAGGACGCTCTCTTTCAAACCGTTATTACAAACTTTTCAATACCCTCAAAAATATAACTGATCGGCTATTACGGTGACCATATTTTCCGAGACAAAATAATGAACAGTACCCAGTTTTGACCAGTTTTCAAGATTTTTTTTTGTATTTCATTGAGTGAGGTATATGTATTTATAAACTAAGCAAAAAAGGAACTTTCATCCATAATAAACAAAACAAACATAAAAATAACACAGGTTTGTTCAGTCTCTAACTTATTTACAAAAAAAAAAATAAACAAAACCTTGAACTCTTTTATATCATATTGGCTAATAAAACGACTTTGACATTGAATTACAATAAATTAATATTGTTAAAATAAGTAGTTTTCAGAAGAATACATTTTTTTAATTAATTCTGGCTTTCCTTTTTAATAATTCTTAAATTCGATGCAATTTAATTCATAATTGCATTTGCAAATTAAAATGGACCTGATTGTTTCAATTTTCATATTGTTTTTTTCGTTTGTCCATACATTGTTTAAAATTGAGAAAACTCTCTCTACATGGGCATTAGACCCAGGAAGACATAAACAAAACTCGATTTTTTAAATGTTTTCTGTATCATTTTTTCATTGAAAAACTTGAAAATTTCAACCCACCTATCTCCATTCTCCAGCACTCATTTGGCTCTCCTTCCATTCAAACATTTTTTCTGAAGAAACATAATTTTGTACACATGAAAACTTGTCGAAAACATCAGTGTCATTAATTGAAATATTGCTTCTCTTTTTTATAATATACATTAAACTCAACTCCACTTTGTCCAAGGAAGGAGTGTAATTCTTACTCTTCATTTACTTTTGGAGTGAAGGGTTTTTCAACAATACAATAATTCCAACAGTCGGGGTACACTCTCGAAATTACTTATGGAAAATGCCATAACTAGTCCAAATGGAAAAAAGATGAGTTTCATTCACATTCACTGAAAGTTATTTTTAGTTTAGTTAGTTTAGTTTAACTTCTCCTGTGTCTGATTTTTCTAATTGTGAGATTAGGAAGTGTTCCGAAAAAGAAAGACCACGAATTATGATGTAAGTGTACGTTTTCATTAAACATTTAATGGTTTTCATGCTTAGGCTTTCCTCAAAGAAAAAATTATAAAATAATGAATAAATAATGAGCAATTACTAAAATAATGAACATTTTTATGTTTTTCGACACACAATAATGCATAATGAACTTTTCTTGAAATAATGAACTGTTCATTATAATAATGAACGGATGGTCACCGTAGCTATGACCGATTCCCAATTTAAATAATAGTTGCTTAGTGAAATGAAATCGGCCTTCTTATATTTGAGAAAATACTGAATGTTATCAATACTAACGTTTTAAAAATTTTAAAATTCAAGTAAAACAAGAAATTTTGATTCCAAAACTTTAAAATTAGTATCATTTAAAATGAAAACAAGATCAAAAAATCTATTTAAACTATTTTTGACATAAAGTTAATTTGAATAAACCCCTGCAAGTTAAAATTGTCAACTAATTCAATTTCCACATCCTTAGTAACAACAAATGGTATAAATACTCAATAGAAGGATCCATTCGGTAAACTGCATATGATGAGTCAAACAACTCAGAAGAGATGATATCATGGTTGAACTAGGTTTCTATCAGAATTATTACGTCAATTTATTGCGAAACCCGCCAGCATTTTAATAAAATACCTTCAGTTGTACAGGGTGTAGGGAATAAATTGGAGCACATGTCAAATTTCCGAGGTTTGCGTTAAAGCATTTTTTTTTTTTTTTTTTTTTTTTTGATTTGGCGTTAAACGAAATTTTTAATTCGTAATCTTTTTTAATTTCTATCATTTTCTGGAGCAACTGGAACCGTATGTTAGCAATAACGCAAGACGTCAATCGTATAAGCCTTATCTGCGTAAACAATGATAATGATCTTGGAGGCCACGTAGCACCAGACCGGGCGCCTTGCTGCGTCTCAATAATAAGTTGTGGATTATGATCCCTCCAAATACGACAATTTTGCTTATTGACGTACCCGTACTAAAAATGAGTTTCATCGCTGAACAAAATTTTCTTGTGAAAATTTAGATCGCTAGTCATCTCGTTTTAGGCCCATTCAGAACGTGCGACACGTTTGATGGTCGTTCGGTGTCAATTCGTGCACGTTGTTACTTGTTAGCCAGCAAACCAAGATCCTTCCCTAAAATCTTTCCTAAAGTGGATGGGCACAGCTCCAATTATTGCGCGTGAAGGTGGATTTACCCGATCGGTTCTTCGGTGCGCACTGTTCGGCGTCACTGAGGGTACAAATTATCCACTAGAGTAAACATTTGCGCGAAACAGATCGTTAGTTGCTCGAATTATCGACTCTGCTAGGCTTTTATGCCAACCGAATATTGGACTCAGTGCACGATGCGTCTGGATGCCAAAAAGACCAACTCCTAGAAACGCCGTTAGTTAATAGTTTTTATTTTGATACTTATCCGACAAATTTGCACTTTCAATTGTTATACTTAAGCAAAAATTTAATGTTTCCAGTGCGTGCTCATCATATATCATTTTCAACGACCGACACCTAAGAACAAAAAGCGGAAGAAAAAATGCAAAAATATTAACATTATTCATGCTGCTGCCATATTTGTACCTTAATTTGTAAACTTCTCATCTTCTTCGTCTAGTTTTAGTAGATACACATCTTAAAGGTGTTATTCTTTTATTTTATATAAAATATGTACCTTTGTTTTGTATAATATTAAGCATCTTAAAAGCATTTATAACTCCTTCATTATGTGTTGTGTAAATGTGCACTTCTGTTCAAAAAGATATGCTCCTCTACTATATGTGTTATAAGTAGAACTATTTAGAATTATAATCGTCTAACCTTGACTAACTTACTCAACATTACCATTTATTTTCTATAGACTTTTAGCACTACAAATTCATATTTACACAGTACATATTTATGCACTTCATTACTATACAACAAACAAACACGAAGTAGTCATAATAAAACCATTATGTCAGGTGAGAATTTCCATTAGAACCCTAAATAGTAGAATTGTAAAATAAAAAAAAATATTTATGTAATCTCCCTTATCCGTCTGGTTAATTAAAAACCTCGTTTAGTTTTAAAACGGAAACGGAAATAAAGTTTAGAAAAGAAATGTGTATTAAATAATTAACTATAAAGGCAATTTGAAATTTGAATTCTAAACATGAAAGGAATGTAGCAAATTACGAAAGAAAGAGACCAATTTTAGAAACAAATGTGTACATAATTTGTTTCATTTAAATTCATATTTGGACGAATGGTGATTACCTTAAATAAGCGTATATAATATAGAGGGTGTCCCAAAACGGAAGATTTTATATTTCACAAATGATGGAATTTCTTTGATCAAAGTTAAAAATACTTTAAGCATAGGAAGATATAGATATTGCCATTTATTTTGAAAAGATATCATAATACTTACGACATCATCATTAACGCTGCCACTCTCATTAGATTTCTTCATAATTTTACCGATTTCACCACTTTAATCACCTTATTCAAGAAAAGGGTCTTAGTTTGAATAAACACTTGTAGGAATGTTAAGCGATCCATTATTGTAACTGGCAAACATTTAACTAATATTATGACAGCTCAAATGAAATCTGATTTTGACGAGTGTCAAAATGCCAGCGCTGCCAACTTGAAACCACGAAATGAACAACCCTATAAACCAGAACGGAGTTCCTTGTTTATGTTATTCGCCTATGCACCCAGCTTCGACAAAGCATACGAATCCACCATAACTGCTAATTGTGCGTGTTTATACTTACCCATTAGGCTAAAAATTAGCAAGATCAACGATAAAAGTGGCCAAGTTTGAAAATAGAGTGCAAATTTTGAAAACAAATTTGAAGGACTGATCTATAAGCGATTTTGTTTAGTACTAAAAGTCAAACATTCTTTATTGAAACAACAGTTAATTTGATAAAGAGTTTTCCAATAAAAACTTAACTTTTTCTTAAATGAAACGCAAACCATTTGGGATATTTCAAAAACTTTATTAAAGGCTTGAAATACAATCAAAAAATGTATAAATGGAAATCGAGCATGTTTGCAGCGCCAGCGGTCAATTTGTTGAACTTAATTTTGGATTACGCCGCCACACGAAATGGCCGCTATTTCGCCTTCAATATTAGCTATGAGATCTTCTAACGTCGTCGTTGGCTTGTTGGCATAAATCAATGACTTAAATTGCCCCCAAATAAAATAGTTTAGAGGTGTTAAATCGTACAAATGAAGCTACCAATACTTCTTACTTACTCTTCAATAAATCGATTACATGTTGGTGTTTTTGTGGCTTGTTGAAACCACACGCCGACGAAGTCTGGATATTGACAGTAAAGTGACGATAGTAATAAAAAAATATGGAAGATTAACTCCGCGGGATGCAAAACGCACCATACTGTTAGTTTATGTGGATGAAGTGGTAATTCATGAAGCAAATGTGGATTTTCACCAAAACAATAACTCATATTTTCCTTACTGAAGAACTTATTGAGCCAAAAATGAACCGCGTCACCTACTCCGAGTCCGAATTTCAATAGAAAATTTTATAATTTGCAGATGTCGATCGGTTGTGCTCTTTACCATGATGTAAATGTTGAGTTTACTGAATGAATTGACAATGACAGCTCAATGATTAGTGAAAGAGTGTGTTAAAAAATGTCATTCAAAGTTATCAAGTCCCAATTGGAAAACCCAAAATAGATCCATCTCTCTTCGTTGATCGGATATCGCGATCAAAAACTTACAATTTTTTTTTTTTTTTTTTCGCAGGAAGGTGAGAAATCTTCAGAGACACTATAAGCCCGATGCTTATAGTAGTGTCAGATTTTTACTGACTAAAACTCACCTCCCTTATCTTCTATATTATTACTACAACTAAGTCCAGCTTAACAAGTAGTTTTAGCGTCATTTTGTTCGCGTTTTGTCAGGAAGCTCCCCAACGAGAGGAGCTGAAGATTCCACAAAATTCGAGTGGAGAGATTAATTTGTTTGCGCTAGATCAGAAGGTCTTGTTCGGTGCAGACGCCGAAAAACGAACGCCTCGCTAACAGATTGTTACATTAAGTTATTACTATGATTTCTAAGTCGTGATCTTAGCTCTGTAGCAAATTTTTTAATTTCGTTTTCTACATATTTTATATTTAAATATCTATGTAAGTCGCTATTTCTTACATACCATGGAGCATTTACTATTATTTTAAGTACTTTGTTTTGGTATGTTTGCAAAATTTGTATATTTCTTTCGTTGGTACAACCCCAAAGTTGTATACCGTACGTCCAAACTGGTTTCAGTACTTGCTTATAAATAAGAAGCTTATTATAAACGCTTAGATTGGAATATCTTCCAATAAGCCATGTCAATTCGCGGAGTTTATTTTCGAGTTCATCGCGTTTCTTTTTTACATGAACTTTCCATTTAAGTTTCGCGTCTAGAGTCATGCCTAGATACTTCGCTTCATTAGCGTATGGAATTTGCACAGAATTTATATAAATAGGTAAGTTATATACTTTTTTATACGTAAAATTTGTGTGCGTCGATTTCGTTTCATTAAGAGCAATTCGCCATTTCTTTGTCCAATCTGAAATGCTATTTAATGCCTTTTGAAGCTTAGAGGTTGCCGTTTCTATTGAATCCGATATTGCGAGTACAGCTGTATCATCGGCAAAAGTGCCTAAAGTTGTGCCTTCTGTTTGGGGTATATCTCGGGTATAAAGAACAAACAAAATCGGTCCAAGGACGCTACCCTGGGGAACCCCAGCGTTTATTTCTTTAAACTCCGAATACTCCGTTCCTTGCTTAACTCGAAAGAATCTATTTTCTAGGTACGATTCAAGAATGTTATATATTTGCTCTGGAAAGACTTTTAATTTATATTTTAGCCCGTCATGCCAAACTTTGTCAAAAGCTTGAGAAACGTCAAGAAATGCAGTTGAGCAAATCTTTTTTTCTTCAAATGCTTTTTCAATTTCGTTAGTTATTCGGTAAACCTGATCAATTGTCGAGTGATTATTCCGGAAACCGAATTGGTGGTCGGGAATTAAACGTTTTTCTTCAATAATTGGTAGCATTCGTTTAAGAAGCAATTTTTCAAATATTTTAGATATAATTGGTAAGAGAGAAATTGGTCTATACGATTTTTTCTCATTCGGTGGCTTACCCGGTTTGGGGATCATTATTACTTCGGCGACTTTCCATTGTGTGGGTACGTAAGCAAGTCTTAAAGCAGCGTTAGTGAGCTGTAAGAGCTTAACCATTGCTTTTTTAGGCAACTCTTTGAGGACACGACCGTTAATCAGGTCGTAGCCGGGAGCTTTATTATTTTTCTGCCGTTTTATTTCCTGGACAAGTTCAGTCAAAGTAATATTCCTGATAGAAAAATTTTCCGGCGCTGGTTGGAGCTCTCCGTCATTAGTCAGAAACTCTTGACCATCGAAAGGTTTGAACGTTTCCTCAAGGTGCTTAGCAAATAAATCCGCCTTTTCCTTATCAGTTTTTGCCCATTCAGAATTATTTTTTCGAATAGGTGCCGACATTATTTGAGGCTTTTTAATACCTTTTATCGTCTTCCAAAGAGAATAATTCGTTTTTTTGTCTGCTGTTAGGCGTTCAAGATAGGCAGAATTCTCGCTGTTTTTAAAATCTCGTAACAAATTTTTAATCTTGTTTGATAAAAAGTTGACGGCACTTTTATGCTGAGGAGCACGTGATTGCTGCCATACTTTTCGAGCTTTTCGTTTTTCGCGTATCAATTCTTTTATATCTTCTGGAATTTTTTCTTCGTATTGCCTTGACTTTTTACTACAGATCGGAGTATTATTCCAAGCTGCTTCTTGAACAATATTTATAAATTTTTCTGTTTCATCTTCTAACTCAAACGGAGTTTGCAAAGAGACGTTCAGTATAATTCTATTTTCGCAATCTTCTTTGAATTTATCCCAATTTGTGTTATTATTTGTTAAAATTAGGGGCTTTTCTTTTTCGATTACGTTACTGTTTATTGTTAAGATAACGGCCGAGTGATCCGTAGAAAAATCGAAGTTATCATCTACTGTCATATATTTTCTGTTCATTCCTCTTGCGATGAAAAAGTCAACAAGATCGGGTGTTTTCGCTGTATCGGTTGGCCAATACGTTGGTTTTCCTGATGAGAAAAATTCAACGTTACATTCAATACCCGCTTTGTAGAGTTGTCTACCCTTCGTCGAAATGCAACGTGATCCCCAAAATGAATGTTTCGAATTGAAGTCGCCGCCAATAATAAATTTTGGACCTAAAGCGTTGAAAAGATCTTTAAAATCGTTTTTGTCTATCTTGGACCGAGGAGGACAGTAAATAGACGCAATATTAAAAAATACGTGTCTAACTTTTATGCTAACGGAAGTAACTTGCATTGTATCGAGCTCGATATTTATCTCAAACGAATGATTGATATTTTCTCTGATAAATACGGAAGAACCACCCCTTGCTCTTTCGGATGAATGGCATGCGTGGTAAGCCGAATAACCTTTAATACTTAAATTTGAGTCTTTTTTCAAATGAGTTTCAGAGATCAAACAAATATCTATTTTTTCGTTAAGTAGAACCGTTTCTAGTTCTTCGATTTTTGCGGTAAGTCCGTTCGCGTTCCATGTTATTATTTTGAGTTGTTGGGACAACTGATCCATGATTACGGTAAATTTGGTGTTTTAAGAGCCGCCGACTCAAATTTGTCCAATTTCTCAAGAATAATTGTGTTAAAAAAACTTACAAATTACTTCAGCAAAAGGTTTGCATTAAATACAAATCAGATTATTTTTAAACGTCACTGTCAGGCCAGTTTTGAAATACCTAACTCCAAGTTTAAGGAAGCTAGCTTATTATTCATAATTAAATTGTTCATCATCTTATTTTAAGTACAGACTGGTTTGGGTTTTTTTTTAAATTTAATTGATATCTTCTGAACTTCTGAACTCTAGTAATATTTACTAGTACTTTGCTGATACGTGCGGAAGTCTAAGATTGTCCGAGTTCACTTCAATACTTTGACCTGGAGAAGAGTTATGGAAGTTCACTTAGAAACAACTTACAAGGCCTAGCCCATAATTTTCCCAATATCTTCATCTCTCATTCAGATTCATCCATGACTCGCAATTAAACAAAAAAAAAATAAACCAAAAAAACAATTAAAAACCCAAAACCAAACAAATCTTACCATGAAAACAAAAGCCGCCAACGAAGACCGAAGACTACTTCGAATTCGAAAACGAATAAGAATACGAATACGACTACGACTACGGCTATAGCTATACGACTACAAACGCGACGACCGACGTACAAATACAAATATTTGTTCGCACTCTTCTCAAATCCAATTAAGATTTGTTCAATATTTATCCAAGCATCAATTTTTCGAATCAAATGAAAGAATGTTATAAAAGATACTTTGAGGTGGAAAACAAAACCAACTGCTAGTAAAAGCACGTTCCCTCATGAGGTAAACAAAAATCAGTTTTTCTTGTTTTCTTTTCTTTTCTGTTATTATTGTATTTAACTATGAGGCTAGAAAATGTATGTACTCGTATCTGCATGGTTTCGAATGCAATGTTGCATTTAGATTTGGAGGCACACACTAGATGTTCAATGAATTGAGATAAATTACAAGGAGGTAATGTGGAATGATTATTGAAATGAGGCAGACGATGAATGGATTCGCGGATGTGAGAGAACATGCGGTATATAGCATAGATAGGGTAAATCACGCAATTATTGGAGTTTTATGTTTGTAGAATGAGATATATTTTACATTGCGAACATATAATTTGAAATAAATATGTAGTTATTTGTTTGGATGTTTGAATTATTTTAAGATCTTATGCGAAATGATTATGTATCCCATTTAATAATTTCAAAAAAAAATGATTATGGTTTTAAAAAGCTACTACGGGTAAATAATGGTTGAATTTCTATAGGGTATCTTTTAAGATCCATTAGAAGTTTAACGACTGAACAACGCTTCCCAGTTGTTTAAATTTACTTTTTGAAAATCTGTTCGCGAAGTTTATAGAGCAAAGCACTTCGTCCATTTTACTGTACTTTTGGTGATATATCTCATTTCTGATATCCGTAGAGTCTGGGTTTTGTATTTGAAAGTTGATAAAATTGAACATTTACGTATCAGAATAATTTAAAACATAATTGTAAAAAAATTAACGAAATTCAGACTAGGGCCCTGTTTCACCAAACACTTTTTACTTTGTAACTTTGCACTTTTGCTTTGCAAATTCTCTAACCAATTTCAAATTTGCATAGTGCGAAATCTTTTCTGAAAAGCGAACAATTTTGTTTACAAAGTATTTGTTCTTTTTGTTTTCCCATCCCGTCTATCCATTTGTGTTGCTTAAAACTTGAACAAAATGTTTATATCAATATTTTGTGTGAGATATATAATTTCAAGTCAATATCTTTCTTTGTTCTTCTAATACTTGAGTCGAAAACCATTTCTTATCAATTTTTTGTTATTTTTGTAGGTTTTCGTCTTTTTTTAAAAGTTGTCAGTTGAATTTTTTTAAAAGATTAACCAAAAATTACTTTTTAGTTTGATTTCAAAATCTATTTGTTAAGAGATTTTTAGTCGAAAACTAATTTTTACAAATTTAAGCAGGAGTTTTTGTTACTTTTATAAAAAAATAAACAGATTAGATTTTTCTTAGAACAATATCTTATGTTAACAACAAAATTAAGCACAAATTGAATTAATTTTGAAGTCAATACCTTCATTTACTCACAAGATATCAAGAATCGAACATCAATTTTTAACAATTTTGCGTACTTTTTTTGTAGATGTTAATTTTTATGAATAAAACTGGTTGTTGGATTTTTATATAAATTTAACTGAATGTTAAAAACTATATTTTATATAAGATGAAATCAGTTTGAAGCAATAAGTTTAATTTTTTTTTCGAAAACCAATTTTTACCAAGTTTTAGTAAAGTCTTAGGTTTTTATTTTTTGTAAAAAAAACGTCAAATTGATTTTTCTCAACAGTTTACTAGATGTCAAAAACTTTATTCTTCGTTGCATACAATTATTTTGGGGATAAAATTGTTTTTTGTTCGTAAAACACTCGATGACAATCATTTTTTTTTCAGCTTTCTTTGATTTTTAAAAAAATTGTTGGTTGAATTTTTTTTTTTTAAATTGGTATCAATCACGTCACAATTGTATTCAGGTTACATGCGTTATTGCTTCGTGCGATATTTTGGGTTAACCAAAATGTTCACTTTTTTTTTAATTGCTATAGTAAAAAAAACTACCCACTCAATTTTTTGGAGAGTCCTTTCCGCATCTTTCTGCATTATTATTTCTACTGGTTCTTGGGATATGGACGACGAAAAAAGCTTTCCGAACGTACGTACACACGCACGTACAGACAATCCTTAATTTAGACTCTAGGGACCTTGAAACTTCGAGAAATGACAAAATTTTGAATTCGACAATTCGGAACGATTACAATAACTTCCTATGGGAAGTTAATAAATTGAAAATAAGTTCTGTCGAAATATCAGAGTTGTATGTTTGACACTACTTTACGATCACGGCCATCAAGTGTTAAACTTACCCACATATAAGAATGAAAACCTTGAAAATTGTTTTCAATACTATTTGCTTTTTATATACATTTCTACTGTTCTATGGACGACTTTTCCAAAAAAAACAGAAAAAACAGCAGAAGAAGCTGCCGTTACGTTACAGAAATTAATCAGCTTTTCATCTACGACATTTAATTTTTAGAAGATGTCACAGCTTGTAATTCAGCGCTTTTATTCATTGATTGATTTCAAATTCAATTATTTGGTGACAACTTTATTTCCAGAAGTTAGTTACATAGCTAATGTGACTTATCACTTCTCGATTAATTTTTATAGAGCTATGATAAGTCATTGGTTTTTGTCGATAAACCAGGAACTCCTAAGGCATTATTGAATTCACCAATGACGACTTGCGGCCAGATTTGTTGCGGAAAATTCAGCTGATCAAAACGGACTATGAAAGTGGTAGCCGCGGTGAATTTTTGAACAACATCTTTTTTCCTGTATACGATTTAAAGTTCAAAAGCTCTTAAAAAAATATGCGAATGGAATTGTACAAAAAGTAATAATTTTTGAAATAAATCTACAATTTCAATATTGTATGAAGTCTAATATTGGACCTAAATTAATGTAACCTAGAAATAAATATAGCGAGAAGTTTGCAACAAAAGATTTAACATATACATTTATAACGGGTGATTTTTTAAGAGCTTGAGAACTTTAAAAAAAAAAAAAACGCATAAAATTTGCAAAATCTCATCGATTCTTTATTTGAAACGTTAGATTGGTCCATGACATTTACTTTTTGAAGATAATTTCATTTAAATGTTGACCGCGGCTGCGTCTTAGGTGGTCCATTCGGAAAGTCCAATTTTGGGTAACTTTTGCGAGCATTTCGGCCGGAATAGCCCGAATTTCTTCGGAAATGTTGTCTTCCAAAGCTGGAATAGTTGCTGGCTTATTTGTGTAGACTTTAGACTTGACGTAGCCCCACAAAAAATAGTCTAAAGGCGTCAAATCGCATGATCTTGGTGGCCAACTTACCGGTCCATTCCTTGAGATGAATTGTTCTCCGAAGTTTTCCCTCAAAATAGCCATAGAATCGCGAGCTGTGTGGCATGTAGCGCCATCTTGTTGAAACCACATGTCAACCAAGTTCAGTTCTTCCATTTTTGGCAACAAAAAGTTTGTTAGCATTGAACGATAGCGATCGCCATTCACCGTAACGTTGCGTCCAACAGCATCTTTGAAAAAATACGGTCCAATGATTCCACCAGCGTACAAACCACACCAAACAGTGCATTTTTCGGGATGCATGGGCAGTTCTTGAACGGCTTCTGGTTGCTCTTCACTCCAAATGCGGCAATTTTGCTTATTTACGTAGCCATTCAACCAGAAATGAGCCTCATCGCTGAACAAAATTTGTCGATAAAAAAGCGCGAAACACATTTCGAACCGAACACTGATTTTGGTAATAAAATTCAATGATTTGCAAGCGTTGCTCGTTAGTAAGTCTATTCATGATGAAATGTCAAAGCATACTGAGCATCTTTCTCTTTGACACCATGTCTGAAATCCCGCGTGATCTGTCAAATACTAATGCATGAAAATCCTAACCTCAAAAAAATCACCCATTATGTATGTTCAAGCATTTTCAGAACATCAACCATGTTTCTTCGTTACAACTATTGTTCTCCTTTTTCCTTCCTCCTTTCCTTAATTTTTCACCCTAAATTTTGTTTTTCAGTTTTGTTTGTGTTGTTATATTCTCTTTTCATTAAAAAAGAAAAATCACTGCAAACCTGTGTGTTTTTTTTAGCCGCAGGATATTCTTCTTGTCAAGTTCCATGCCAACTATCAAAATCTCGAGAGCCTATGCGGCTATGTGTCGTATGTAGTTCTTGTTTGACTTTGACTATGTATTTGAAACTTTTTTTACATTCACTAACGATAGGGAGAATGTCAAGGATAAGTATCTAGTAGTTAAAGAGTAAAAAACAGATATCAAGATATTGGTCACATTTCTCAACCGTGGTAAACTTACATATATAAAATGTTCTGCAATGAAGATGTTTTAATTTTTTTGTCAGCATGAAACTTTGATCAATTTTCTAAAAGAAAAACAGGATTGAAAATGAAACAAAGAAATAGGTCGAATGAGTGATTATTTGTCTATATAATTGTTCTCGTATTTTTGAAAATATGTATAAAATACATGCATAAGGGCTTACAGTTAGAAATTTGTAACTAGAACTGAGCTCATAAATTAAGGGTTTAAAGGAGTTTCAAATTATAGTAAATATAAATCTACAAAAATGTTTTTAAAACTAAGTACACTACTCAGTACAAAAGGAAAGTTCGTAAATATGTTTATGTAGTAAAAACATGTTTGTCCAAAAAAAATGGTTACTAAAAATTAGTAATGAATCATGTGAAATATTTAATTTTTCACGTTTAAGAGCGAATTTGACTGTACATAAAAATTAATCAAGAACAGTGAGTATACGCCTAGTGAGTATACGCCTAGCATTTTAAAAGGGAATATAATTGAGAAATGTGTAACTTGATGTTATCTTGATTACAGCGTTACTTGTCTGATTCGTGAATAAATAGAAACAATACGAACACTCCACGTCGACGCACAAACGTTTTTGAAAGGTATTTTGTATACTTTTCTTAATATTGATACTCCCTTCAGATGTTTATAAAAGAATTCCAGAAACAAATTTTGAAAAAATATGTTCAAAAATGTTTGTATAATTAATTGTACAATTATCGATTGATATCAAAGCTCCGGAATTTTTTAAAGAAATGCACAATTAAAATATGAAGATAATAATTAATTATATGCACTGCCAGCTAAAGATACTGGAGAAATGCGGTGTGGAAGTGATTCCTACCAAGATTTTATGTAATGGAGCTATATTTTACCCCTTTGAACTTAATACCCTGTTTATAATTTCTTAATATTAATTTTTAACTTGCGACATATATTTATATTTTCTCGAGAACTAATAAACCGATTTAAATATTTTTTTTGTACAAGCTCTTACACTGTCTTAATAATACTAGTATTCGAAGATCAAAAATGTCAACATTTTTAACTTCCCATAGGAAGTTGTTGTAATCGGTCCGATCTGTCAAATTGAAAATTTTGACATTTCTGGACGTTTTAACGTAACTGGAATCTAAATAAGCGGTTTTTAAAGATATGTTTGAGTGTGCGTGTGTACGTACATACATACGTTCGGGAAGCTTTTTTCGTCTTTCTTATTTCAAGAACCAGTATTAGTAAACCTAAAAAAAAAAAATAATTGTCACCTCGAATATTTTACGAACAAAAAATGATTTCATCTCTTAATTAATTTTATGCAACAAAAATTGCGTTTTTGACATCGAATTGGCAGATTTTTTACAAAAAAATAAAATCCCACTTTATTACTAAAACTTGGTAAAAATTGATTTCGACTCAAGTACATTTTCTAAACTTAAGAATATTGGCTTCAAACTAATTTCATCTTATAGAAAGTATTGTTTTCGATATTTAGTACAATTTTGAGAAAAATCCAACAGTCAATTTTTTCATAAAAATAAAAGTCAACAAAAAATAAAACGCAAAATTGGTAAAAATTGATAATCGCTTCTCTAAATCTCGTAACAAAATCAAGGTATTGATTTTAAAATGATTGCATTCTGTGCTAAATTTTATTAGAAGTATCTAATCTGTATTGTTTTATATAAGAAAGAAAAATCTTTCAAGAAATGCTCCTAAAATTGTGAAAAATTGGATTTTGATTTAAAATATCGTTAACAAAAACAGATTTTGAAATCAAACTATTTCATCATATGCAAAATATTGTTGTTAATTTTTTAGTAAAATTCAACTGACAACTTCTTTAAAAAACCAAGAAAACCTAAAAAAACAACAAAAAATTGATAAGGAACAGTTTTCGGCTGAAGTATATTATTCATATTACTTATCATCATACACAAAATATTGTTATGAATTTGTTTGTTAAAATTTGTGCAAGACAAATCGACGGACGGGATGGGGAGTTATGGTGTAATCCGCATCCCAGAATCTTTTTTGTTTTTGGATTTAAAAGAAAATGTCTTGCTTTTCATAATTCGGTATCTCAAAATTGCGTCATCAATATTTTAAGAAAATCAAAATGAACATATATTAATAACAACTTTCAAAACGTATTTCATTTGAAACTTTTACAACTAAAAACTGATTTTTTTAACTTCATTATTTACAATCTAACTATAGTCAAAAAAACCTTATCTGAATCTGGAATTGCCAAAAAATTGTATCAAATTTTTTCAATAGTCAAAATCAATATAAAGTCATGTTTTATAGGTAAATTCTGTAGAGTCTAGGTATTTGTTTTTATTGCTTATTGAATAGAAGATTGACTCTTGTCGGAAAAAAAGCTCTAAAAACAATAATGCTTGATCTGTATCCGGTGGGTCGGGTGACGATGGCGTGGCGCAAACAATGCTATTCATCACAAATCTCACATTCCATCGTTTTATTGTGCGTGGTTGTACAACAGGAAATCCCTAGATTTACATCTATTCTGGTGTAAAAGGGAACCCTTAGTAGAATAAGTTATGAATGAAAAATGTCGGAAGATTTACGAGCGATATGCTTTGAGAAAGGACGTTTATAAAATGAGAAAAAAAGAATACTCATAGTTGTCATCTACATAGCGACAAAAATTATAACATATATTTTTTACGAGTTTTCCTTTATACTGAACCATATACGGGTTTACGAGTACTTGATGTCGTGAGTTTTCATGTTAAAGTAGCAATATTATGCTGATGTTGAATTATTATCCTGCGAGCATTTATGTCTAGTTGGTGTTCTGGTGTTTAATGAAAAATATATACATTTTTTCATTTTGCTCCTTGTTCATGCAACATGTCCATTATTCGTTAAATTGTTGGAAGGAATGTTAAGCTCCTTCTTTTATCATGCATGTTTTTTTTTAATGTTTGTTCTTCTTTTTCAAGTTAGATGAGTTGAAAAACCCTGTTGAATAACACTACTATTTGGGAATAAACACTCACTGACACGATAGCAGTAAAGGTTTCAATGAAGGGTTGAATGGAATTTTTTTTAAAGTTTTTCCAAACAATTTGTATAAGAACTAACTTTGGCGTATAGCCTAAGTGCAGTTTTCTTTGAAAATCCTTTTAAAATGGATGGCAACAATAAAGATTGCAGGCAAAGAGAGCTCTAAGTACTATAATGTAACAAAACTTTGCTTGGGCACATTGTTGCACACGACCCTTAATCAGGTGAACTCTTGGGAGAGTCATCTCATGATGTAAGCAACTTTGCTATTGTAGATAGTTCGTTAACGATGTTCCTTTTAAAGCTATGTGCATAGCTGGGGTAGTTCTCAAATAAATGCAACTTCATTTGAAGAAAAAGCCTATTCATATTTTCAAAAAAAGAAAAACTATCTGTGTTTCTAGTCGCTCCCAAGAAGGCGTAATAAAAGGTCTATACACTTTGTCGCAAAATGGTGAAAAATAAACGACCAGTTAGTTTTCAAGCTGAGAAACTAGTTAAAAAAAAACAAAGCTTAGAAAGTAAGAAACTTTCCTTTTATGTTCATACGGTTAAGCCAGATATGGTTTAGTAAGGTGTTCGAATAAGTAAAAACAGTCAGTTTCTTTGCCTTTGAAACTGATTTCTTTTAATTTACGACTTTTTTTTAAAGTAAATTTAGAATTAAAGAATTTGCTGACCTTTTGGTGTGTAATTGTTCAAAATAATTTGTTTAAACTTTAAATTTACATGAATAATATGTTAAAAATCAGAATTATATTAAATGACGCAAATATGATATTACAATAAATTGAATTTGTTACTACATCATCATTTGCACTTAAACAAAATTAAATCATTTTCGTGAAAAAGATTACTTTCAATACAAAATCTATATTTTTCAAATGTACTTCATGCGTACATGCATTTAGTTTTGTACTGTTGAAGTTGTTTTAAGTATATCATGTAGATACAGTTTGAATATTAAATACTATTGTCAAAACGGTCCTAGTTTAAGATACGTTTGGAGAAATTACTTTCTCAACTTTCGCATTGGATTTGGAAGTTATTGTGAACGGTCGAATTTATCGAACTAAAAATATGCAATTATTATAAAAACGAAAAACTTCTTTCAAATTTTGTATATGGATTATGATGGCATACTGTAATTAATTCGAATACAAAATAAAATTACTTACGACCAATTTTTTGACAAAGTTCTAACATCATTTTAAAACTCGATCAAATAAGTTTCGGTATATCTTCTAAACTTAATTTTGAAGATATTTAGAACTCAAAGATTTCTTGACTTTCAATTATTTCGTAGAGCTCGATATTTATTTTATTGTTACACCAAAATAAGGTGAGCCACCAACAGAAGCAACCAAGTGACCAATATCGTTTAACCAATCATGGAAAAAGTTTTCGAAAAACTCCTACTAAAAAGGCTCAACTGAATAGTTGAAGAAAGAAGACTAATTCCGAACATCAGTAAGGTTTTAGAAAAAATTCAGAAAAGTATATCGAATAACGGATGTGTTAGGAAATGCATTCGAAGACAAACAAGTATATTCGGCTATGTTCTTAGATGTTGCTCAAGCCTTTGACAAAGTTTGGCACATGAGACTTGAGTAGAAACTGCATAGGAACCTCCCCCGGCAGTTGTACGATATACTGAAATCTTATGTTACGAACTGACTTTTTAGAGTACATTATTACCAATATTTCTTAGAACTAAAGAAAATAAAAGACGGTG
Organism: Eupeodes luniger; assembly: GCA_951509635.1. Classification (NCBI taxonomy): domain Eukaryota; kingdom Metazoa; phylum Arthropoda; class Insecta; order Diptera; family Syrphidae; genus Eupeodes; species Eupeodes luniger. Next base: position 57,129,929 of record OX608074.1, on the reverse strand, counting down.
TACCACAAGGAATTGTCCTAGGACCAACCTTGTATCTTTTATATACAAGGGATATTCCAGTGGTTATCAACGCTATCACGGACAACTTTGCTGATGACTTTGCTAAAAAATTGCTAAATGCTTTCGATACATTTTACAAACAAAAATGCAGATAATGTTCCAATTTCTATAAACAGTACAACATATATTACTCCAATACTGCCAAATGTCTTGAAATGACTTTGTATGCAAACCTTCAACGGAAAGAACTAATAAAAAGAAAAAAGGGAGTAGCTGAGAAGCGCAAAAGAACTTACTGGTTAATAGGAAAGAATTCAAACCTACATATCTATCGAGAACAAACTAATGTTCTATAAGTAAGTACTGCAACCCGTTTGAACTTATTTCATCCAACTATGGAGCTGTACAGAGAAAACAAATGTTGAACGCATCCAAAAATTCCTTCGTGAAATAATAAATGCTCCTTGGTATATAAGAAATAGCGATCTACATCAAGTAGTGACCTTAATCAGTGACTGCAAAATTATACCAACTCCGAAATGGAGACCGATTTAAATGTACGAGCTGACGGTTTAAAAGGTTTGGGAAAATACTACAACTGTGATATTCTACTAAAGTTAATATTATATTAAGAAAGAAACATCTTTTAAGGAACATTTATAGGTCTGTCCTGATTACCCGGTGGTTTTGGTGCGGCAATAGTTCCACCCTAATCGGTACCGATTCTTACCGAGTGTATTTTGAAGATTTTCATCTGATAGAAACAAAAAATTAACTGATTCAACATATCCAATATTTCGACAGGAGACTTTAAGCTTATTTTGTAGTTACAATTTGGCTTATAAGAAAGGGAAGTTTTGAGTTGTAAGTATGAGAATGAACTTGACTTTGGTAGGTTAAAACCCCCATATAAGCTTATTCTTAATCCTTTTTTACATAAACTAAGAATTTATTCCAAGATTGTGGAAAAAATCAGATAACGTAGTTTTTAAACAGGAGTATTGAAGTTAAAGCCAAAACTATAGATTCTGAATTTTCAATTTTGAAAAACAATATTGTTGATAAATAAATCGGAATCTGTAAAAATTTCCTCTAACTCAAACTTATTATGACATCCCGTGAAAGTTCAACATTAGCATTTTAAATTTAGAAAATACAGTCAAATTCCTCTAAATTGAACTTTCATGGGATGTCATAATAAGTTCGAGTTAGAGGTAATTTTTACAGATTTCGATTTAGAGAGGTTATTATTCTCTTTTTATTGAATATAAGAAAGATAAAAATCAATAACTAAATAAACAAAACCTTTTTACTTCTATGGTTACTTTAAATAGTTATTGTCTCAACAAAATTATTAAAAAATATATATTGGCTGGAGTATTCAGTCGTTAAAAATATTACTCTATTTCCAAAATTGTTTCGCTATCCATTTGAAAACAACTTTGTCAACACTTTCATGCTCACAAACTTTGTTCCGCTTTTATAATTTTCTGTTAACGATTGAAAATAGTCCAAGAATCTAAAGAAATTGTTGGAGTTAGAGTGAATTTCGGCTTAGAGAGAGTCGACTGTATAAATAACGGTGAATCTACACTCAAAATAAAAAAAAGTTCGATACTTGGTGTGTTGCAAAATATTTCGAATATTTTTCAACTCAAGTATATTCTTTTTTGTTCTTTTGCATCAGACTAAGTTTCACTATATTTAAACAACTTGTATTGGACACAGAAGACAGAACCCAGATATAGATTACTTCATCTGATAATAATTCACATAAGTATATTACATATATAGAATATTACTGTTTATTCAACGGATGATCAGTTTTGTGGATGATCAGTTGTGTTATTTTTTAAAGATCAAATAAAATACGAAATTACGTAAGATAATTAGAACTGAAATATGTGCATAAGATCGTAACATCCATCTTATTGGTTAAATAAAATGTTTTCAAAGTTTTATTCTTTTGCTTGGAAGCCAACATTTAACTTGCTGAAGTGATTTTTCAGTGTTAAGGCATCGAATGAAGCATTTCTCAAATTTTCATTAACAAATCACTCAAAACCTTTCCACTTATTTGCTTTAAGCCCAATCACTCCAACGCACGGCCTCAAACGTTAAATAATATCTAACAAATTGGCAACTATAATGACAATGCAGAAAGTCTCAAGAGACTTCTGTTTCTTCAAAACAAAAAAGCCTTAATGAATTCACAGTTTCGTTTGCATGGTTTTCAATCAATTGTTCACCCTTTTCGGTTCTGCCTTGAGTATGCGGTGGCCACGAAAATAATCAACAATGATTGCAATGCGAAAGCAATTATACCGCGATGGTGCAACAATTTCCAACAATTTTAGCAACTATTGAGGTTAATCAAAATGAACGCAGAATAATTGTAGAATATTTTGAAAGTTCGAAATCCGCTTTCAAAACTCAAACCAACATATATCCGGAGTTTCAGCAACACAATGCAATGGGGATATAGATTTTTGGGTTATCTGCATATTTGCGTCAGGGAGAGAGAGAGTGCTTCAACTTCAAGCTTTAACATCCTCTTGTTCATCAGGAATCCTATATTTTTAGTCCAACACTAGATACGTTTTATGTTTTTATACAATACAGCAACTGCAATGTGTATAGAGCGGGAGCGGGGTTATAGAATTCCTGCAACCGACTGCTGTATGTTAGCCTATTATGTAGTATGTACGGTACGTACACCATACAGTTTAGTTGCCAGAAAACTGCGACAGGAGTGTAGTTAGTTGTTATGTACTATATGCTATGGCAGCTGTGTGGGCTATAATAATAGCGACAAACTACCATACCACCATTTTCCAGATAAAATCTTTCCATATAGCAGTTGGCAGAACTCCAAACAGTGCCAAAAGTACAAAATTTCCTACATGTAACATGCACGCTGTTGTTCCAGTTAATTGGAGCCTTTACCTTAATAATTGTTTCTTAGGGAAAACTAAGCATATATTATTAGATACATATCCATTAAAGGACTTTTTATACTGGATACAAGGATAAACCTTGAGCATGCAGTGTAGCTAAAGAACCCTTAGCTTAAGGAGTTGCTTTCGGTTTGTGGGGTGCTGTGGTGAGTTGATTCACTGCGAGCAAGTTGTATGCAAAATTGTTAACTTTCGGTAAGGGTAATTCGAAAAGAGGGTAAATATTTTTAAAATTAACAGAACCCTTTCAAAAATATTTTATTGCATTTACTTGAATATCAAGGGTATTTTGAGGAAAACTCTTTATGGATCAGTACAAGGTCTTTCATCAAATACATTTCTCTTAAAATCAAAATAACACAAAGTGTGTGTGAGATATAATCGCCTTTTGATGCCCCTATGTATCATTTTATTTACAGACATCGATTGTGGGGTATTTGCAAATCCAATTTTCAATAATAGGTTGCTTCAAAAAATTCCACAAAAAAAAATATCAGTGGAGTCAAATTTCAAGATTTCGTTGGTATACAAAATTACTTTTTTTTCTGTTTCACAAACAAAACAATCTCGCCTTTAAATTTGTCTTTCGCATAAGGTTTTTAAAAAATTTCAAGCCAATCGAAATCGGGGTTTTAAGGCTAAGTTAAAAATCAACGCATCCCTTAACAATAAACTGTATGATGATTTTGGACTTTGCAAACCTCTTTGATAGAATTTAAATATTTAGGTAACTTATTCACTTTATGGAAATGTTCATAAGTTATAAATTTTTATTTGAGTCAATATAAAGCTTCTTGTAAACCTTGAATTTAATAATAATTAAATTATTTTAAAAAGTACGTTTTGGAGTTAATTTAAAGTGCTGATTTCGATCTTTGATTTTAGCTATATCTGCTCAAGTTTACCAGTTTTCAAAATTATTTATATATGTAAATGGTTATCCATTTTGCGTTGAAATAATGTTTGAAACACTACATCATTTATATAGCAACCACGCGAATTGTTGCAAGCATCGATTTTTTTGAGGTAACTTTCGCCATAGCTTGACGAATGCTGGCTTTTAAGTGCTCAAGAGTTAAAGGTTTATCTGTATAAACACGGTCCTTCGTGTAGCCCTACAAAAAAAAGTTAAGCGGTGTCAAATCGCATAATATTGGTGGCCAGTTGAAATCGCCACGACGAGAAATTACACTGCCAGAAAATATCTCTTGCAATAAAGCCATATTCGCTCGAGTTGTGTAGCATGTGGCACCGTCTTATTGAAACCACATATTCCCCAAGTGGTATTCTTCAATAGCAGGCAAAAAAAGTCCATAACGCTCCGAAATGACGGTGACAGTCGTTCCAACGTCGTTTTCGAAGAAATAAGGTCCAATCACACCTCGTGACCAACGAGGGCACCAAACAGTGACTTTTTGTGGATGTAATGACCTTTCTTCAATTACTTGAGAATTCCTACAACCCCAAATACGACAATTTTGTTTATGTGCTTCGTCGCTGAAGAAAATTTTGTACGAAAAATCGCCGTCCACCGCCTGTTGTTCAAACACCAATGAACTGCTTCATGAAAAAAGTAGCCTCCAAAAAGCCTTGTATATGTGTTTTTAACTTCGCATAGGAAGTTATTGCAATCGGTAAGATCTATCGCATTAAAAATGTTGACATTTCTCGATGTTTAAAGGTCCCTAGAATCTAAATAGATTTTTTAGAACGATTTCAGTGTGTGCACGTACGTTCGGGGAGCTTTTTTCGTCGTCCATATCTCAAGAACCTGTAGAGATATCCACTTCAAATAAATAATTGTCGCTTCGAATATTCTAAGAACAAAAAATCATTTTATATTAAAAATAATTTTATTCAACGAAGAATAAAGTTTTTGACATCAAGTAGATTTTTGAGAAAATTCGAAGTGACAGTTTTTTTTACAAAATTGATACAAATTGATGTTCGACTCTCGATATCTCGTGAATAAATCAAGATATTGACTTCAATATTATTTCATTCTGTGCTAAATTTTCTTAGAAAAAATCAATCTGTATTTTTTTATATAAGAAATACACACTTTCAAGGAATGTAATTAAAATTGGTTTTCGTCATAAAATCTCGTTAACAAAAATGGATTTTGGAAAATTTGCAAAAATGTTGTTGTTAGTTTTTAGTTAATTTGTTAGTAAAACTCAACTGACAACTTTTTTAACGAAACACGAAAACCTATAAAAACTACAAACAACTGATAAGGTATGGTTTTTGACTCAAGTATTAGGAGAAAAAAGAAAACCATTGGCTTGTTACTGAATATTATTATGAACATTATGTTAAAGTTTTAAGCAAGACAAATTGACAGACGGGATGGGAAGTTCTCAGTGTATTTTTTTTTTGTGTTTCAAAAAGTTGTATTCCAAAAACCGTTCACGTTAGCCAAAGTTAACTTGCTCTCAAAGAAGTATGGAAAGATCCACATTAATTCATTTTTCGGAATGTATTTCCCACTCTCTCTCTCCTAGGAGCCGTTTTGCGTAGATATAAGACAATTGTTGGATAGAGTGATAATCATTTTGGAGCTACCTGTCTCTATCATTTCATTGAAGGTATCAATCAACTATCAATTCAGCCGATCTACATCAATCTACTCAACGGCATGCTGTTATTCACATTTAACTGTATTTAATTGAGTGCATTGTTAAAAAGTAGACTAGAACTTTAATTATATTTCCAAAATCTCGTATGTAACTATGTCCAGTTCATGCCAGTAATTCAAAAGTACATAAATGTAAGTTTTATACATTATTTTTGGTTTCATAATTATCCGTTCACCATAAAATATTTGTTTCCTTTTTATTTCAATTTTCCGACTATTAAGCAATTTTTTTTGTAAAACTTATTTTATTTTGTATTTAAATATTATCATAATTATAATACGGATAAAATACAAAGATGTGTATTTATTAACCAGAAAAATTTAATCAACAGTACCTACATAGTATATACTATACATACATAGGTAGGTTGAAGTTATTGGTTTGTTTTTTCCCTTCAATAAAACAAACATGACCGGCAAGCGACATTTTCATTTTCCGCACGACTGAGTAACATGATTGACATTCGTTCGTTTATTTGTTGTTTATTCGTTCATTCATTTCCATTATAATTTTCTTTTTCTAATTGTTGTTGTTTATCATCAAAACTACAATGTTTTTGTTTGAATTTTCTTGTTTTGGTGTAAATTTTAATGAGAGACAAACTACACGCTTTACATGGATGTAGCTACAACCCACTTGGTGGCATAGCGCTATTGTCACAACATTATGATCAATGTAACAAAAGAAAAAGGAACAAAACCCTAAAAAAAAGTGTTTTATGCATCTGAGCATGCATGTACAGTTATATAGGGCAAATATATATATATTTCTACAGTTGAGATTAAAAAACTAGCACTGCAAGTTTATGAAGTAAAATAATTGATTTGTACTTCAAATAGGGTTACCTCCTTTCAAATCAATTATCTTTTGATCCTTCAAGTAGTTCTACAAACAAAAATTTAAATTCAGTTAATTTCTTAAGATGTCAAATTTCCAAGACTTTTTTAAAAAGTTGATCAGTCAAAAAATACCAACGTAATTAAATCACATATAAATATAAGAGGGTGCAATTCGCCCCACACTGACAACTTCCCATTTCGTCTGTCGATTTGTCTTGCTTGAAACTTTAACAAAATATTCAAAACAATATTTTGTGTGAGATAAATAATTCGAAGTCAATATTTTTCTTTCTTCTTCTAATAGTTGGGTCGAAAACCATTTCTTATCGGTGTTTTGTTGTTTGTGTAGGTTTTCGTGTTTTGTTAAAAAAGTTGTTAGTTGAATTTTTCTAAAAAATTAAATTAAAATTTAAAACAATATTTTGCATATGATGAAATAGTTTGATTTCAAAATCTATTTTTATTAACGAGATTTTTAGTCGAAAACCCATTTTTAACAATTTTAGTAGCAATTCTTAAAAGTTTTTATTTCTTATATAAACGAATATAGATTGGATTTTTCTAAGAAAATTTAGCACAGAATGAAATCATATTTTCACGAGATATCGAGAATCGAACATCCATTTTTACAAAATTTTGTGTACTGTTTTTTGCAGATCTTAATTTTTATGAAAAAAAAACTGATTGTCGGATTTTTATAAAACATTTACTAAATGTCGAACACAATATTTTCTATAAGATAAAATTAGTTTGAAGCCAATATCTTAAGTTTTTGAAAAAATATTTTAGTCGAAAATCATTCTTTACCAATTTTTATCAATGGTTTTTTTTTCGGTTTTTATTTTTTGTTAAAAAACTATCAATTCGATATTTATCGGAATGTTACCAGATATCAAAAACGTTATTCTTCGTTGCTTTACACTATTTTGGAGATAAAATCGTTTTTTGTTCGTAAAATATTCGAGGTGACAATTATTTTTTCCAGCTTTTTTAAAAAATTGTTCGTTGATTTTTTTTTTAAATTGGTTTGGTTTCACCTCACAATTTTATTCAAGTCGCTAACATTACTGGTTCGTGAGATATTTTGGGTCAACCAAAATGTTTTTTTTTTTTTTTTTGAAATTGGTATGGTACAAAAAACTTAAACAAACCACCCACTCAATTTTTTTGAGAGTCCTTTCTACATCTTTCTGCATTTTGATCTGTATAACAACATTTATTTAAAGTCGATATCTCCAATGGTTCTTGATATATGGACAACGAAAAAACGTACGGATGTTTGAACGTACTTAAACGCGCACGCACAGACATCTCTCTACAATTTTTATTTAGACTCATGGGACCTTGAAACGTCGAGAAACGTCAACATTTTTAATTCGGCAAACCGGGCCGATTATAATAACTCCTATGGGAAGTTAAAAATGAAAATGTCACCTTTTTTAAATAATATTTGGTAGCATATCATTTTTTTTCTTACTCTGCTTACAAGCTGTTCACATCTATCGACACGATACGCATCCGTTCTTACCTCAGCCCATAGGTTTTCAATTGGGTTTATGTCTGGCTACTGTGCAGGGCATTCAATAACATTAACTTTGTTATCCAGAAACATTTCTTGCCTAGTTTTCTGGTATGCTTAGGGTTGTTTTTCTAGTGAAAGTGTTTTTTTAACAATATCCCCTCAGATGTATAAGGCATCATCTTATGTTTTAGTATCTTAAGATAAATATGTCCTACGCCGCGCCGGCCGTTATATGATAAACTTCCCCAGATCATTTAACTATATTCCCTATTTTTAACAGTTTAAAAATTTTGTATGTGTATTTGACATAGAAGTTGAAGTTTGAAGGCCTTCTAACGTTTTCCACGATCATCTTCCACCGTACAACACAATTTTACTTTCATCTCTCCATAAAACATTTATCTCACAGTAGTTCTATTTTTTCACCGCAACTGTAATGGTTTATACCTTTAATACTCTAGACCAAAAAGGTTTTGTTCTTATTAATAATGGGTATCTGAAAAAAAAAAAACAATTTATAGCAAAGCACTTAAATTAAAAAATAAATTTTAATGTAGACAAATACTCTGTTAAAGAAAAAAATGTTCTAAATATTTTTTTTTAATTTAAAAAAGGTGGTTTTGAAAATATTTTCTATAGTTCAATAAAATAAGGAAAATTAAGGACCAATTCCGGAACGGAAGATATTAAGCTGGAAACTCGTTTATATCTTCATGTTTGGCGTTCTACACATTGCATAAAGAAGCCTTATAAAAGGTTTTTTTGTGTCGTAGGTTTCTATAGCTCCAATGACGTGAAATGCGTTTAACAGTTTTACAGTAAGAGAGCAGAAATCGCGCAGCTCTAAGAAAAAGTTTGAGTTTAAATTTTTCATGAAAAAATTGAATTTTGTGAACAAAAATATTTGTAAGTTCTTAAGTTTGTAAGTTCTTAATGCTTATGCATTTTATTTTTTTGTTCAAGAAATAACAAATAGGCACATTTTTAAATCTTGATTCATAAGTGATCCTGTAATAAAATAAATATTATATTTAAAATTATCATTATATTCTTCATAATATTTTGAAAACCATTGCAACAATTTTCATTAACATTTTTCATTCTGAGTCTTCCAACAAAAGAAACATTTATAAAAAATGTGACTTTGTTGCCATTATAATATAAAACTTTAGTAAGTTTTATTTTTTTTTAACTCCTTACCTTATTTATAAAAAAAAAAACATTTATTTAAATTAAAAAAAAATTAACACCATTTTTTATTTTTATATTTTCAGGTAAGATCTTGGATATATCTGTAAGCTTTTATTTATGCGTAAGTCTTATAAGTTCTTTCTAAAATTTTATTTCCACTTAAAACAAGGTGTGGTTTAATGGTTTTTTTTTAAAGGTATACAACTTAAAGTTGGAAAAATGATTTACTTTTAGTTTGGTTTGGCATTTTAATATGAAAAAGCTTGAATTACTCTTCAAAATAGTGCAAATTTATTTTTAAAACATTATTCTGTTCTCTATATCCCGCACTACGATATTTAGCAATTGAGCTTACTTTTGGTTAAATACATACGTAAAAATAAACAATCTATTTGGAGTTATGCTTATCTCTCAAGTATATTTTGAGGCTGTGTTACATCCTCAAAGGTCATGTCACACACCTCGTGCTACAAATGGTTTATTTAAGGAAACATTTGGTAACCGCGTAGTTTCACGTAAAGGATCTGTCAATTGGCCTTTAAGATATATTATGTGAAGTCACTAGTCTACGCTGATAAGCCCAAAACGATTGACCACTTGGGGGAAAACATTCGTCGTGTTACTGCCGAAATACAGTCACAGTTGTTGAAAAAAGTCAACAAAAATTGTGCCTCTAGATTAAACTACGTCCGAGCCATCAGGCATGGCGATCTTATGTGACAGAAATCATATTTAAGTTATAATGTCCATTATTTTAAAAAATCATCCTTGTTTTACTCCATTTCAAAGTTATATCTCTAAAAAAGTTTAAACGTCCACAGTACTTGGCTGTCAAAAATCAGTTAAATAATGTAAGTACGTATACGCCGTCATGTACCATTTCATTTAAGAGAATATAAATAGAGAATTTTATTTGTTAATATATATTACACATAGATTTTATAAATGTTAACAAATTGATATTCTTCTTAAGCGGCCCATAGACACCACTCTTGTGTTCACACTTCTGTCGGTGTGCAAAAATATGTGCTATGAGTGAGCTGGAGCAGACACCGATTTTAGGTGTCAGAAACGGAGCGAGTAAAATCAACCATTTTTGATTTTTCTGTTTCAATGTTTGGATCGGTGATATGTGTATGAGGACTCGAGCACAAATTTATTATTCTGTTGCATCTGAATAGTTGTTGAGGGCGGTGCGTCGCAAGTTATATAATAAAACCTTCAAGTTCAAAGTCATTGATTCTGATCTTTCAAAACTAATGTGTGTACGATTTGGTGGGTTGTGTGTGGCGAAATTCCACACCGGGTGTCAGTACACCGGTGGTGTGCACACAAGTGTGGTTTCTATGGACCGCTTAAGACTTCCTATCACAGAAGACAGCAATAATCTACTATGTCAGCCGTTGATTTCTCTACTTTGTCTTGTCGAATGAATTAGTTTCGCTTGAATTAAATGTACTCACCTGCATATTCATTGAAAAGAATGTTTTCAATTATCAGGTGCTCGTATATGAAAGATTGTGGTTTTACTTTGACATTATTTTGTATGAATCAGATGAGTATAAAAATAATGTATTTCTTATGTTGGTTCTATTGTTAGCAGTTTGTTCCTGTCTGGTGACCATAAAAAGTGTTCGCTAAAGTGCTTTCGGCTAACATCATTAATAACATGAAAGATTACTCTAACATTTCACACAATGATACAAAAATAAAACTATACTTTGAAATTACTTTATATTTGTATATGTTATGTATACATTAACCCACAAGCTAAACTTTATAATGTACTGAATGGTACGAGAGTTGTTAGTTGGATTGTTATTGTTAAGTTCGTGACATTGACTATGAGAGACTTGAACTTAAGCTTTGTTATTAGAACTTGATATTTTCAAGGCTCATTGGTTGTTTGTTTGTTTTTTTTTGTAAGTTTTTGTTTATTTTGGCTTCTCATCTCAAGTTTGAAAATAATTATATTTTGGAAGCAGATATGAAAATATTACTAAGTATTTGTTCAAATCAATGAAGGTACCTTCCTTCATACAGCAATTAAACAAACAATGTTTTAACTAGAGGTGTTTATTTTTATTATCAGTTTATAATAATAACTTAATTTGAAAAAAAAGTTTTAAAATTTGAATAACCGACGCAATTTTCACTTTTAACATAACCTTCAAATATTTTTTCAAATGATATTTATTTGCTATTAAACATTCATTTAGACATTAGCACCCCCAGAATGCAGCCATTTGGAATAAATTAGAATGCAACTACATATGTATATAAGTGGTCTATTCAAGTGCAAAAATTAATAGTAACTCTATAACAAAGGACGTTAAGTATGTAATAAACAATACTGCTGAATGAACCACAATTAAGCTTCAGTATAATCACCTCACTATATAACTATTATAGTACATGGTGGTGGTCATAATTTAATAGCGTGCAGTTTCTTGATGTGCGAATATAGCACTTTTAACGACGCACTATATAAAGCTGATGATAGAAGTTGTAAATAGCATAGCCCCACGCATGGAAAATAAATTACGTATATTTATAAACGTATAATATGGTGTCCGTGCAACATACAGTGGAGTGGGATAATGTAAAAACATAAACTTAATAAAACAATAAAAGTTTCTGATCTTTTATTGGAAATTGACATAATTATTGGTATTGTGTAGTAATTTAAGTTTTAAAAAATATGTCTAACTTGTATATAGCTTACTTTGTTCATTGCATTCGGGTCATACAAAATTTAGGAATGATTAATAATAGCTTGGTAGCGCAATTACAATTACAATTGTATCAGTACCAGCATAAGAGTTTTTGGTAAAAACCAACCATATTGCCTTTCATTAATCATTCTTGGATTTTCTAAGCTTAAAGTGAGACGATTTTAGTTATTTACGTAACCTTCGGAGTGAAAATAAGTATCATCATTAAAAATGATTTTCCGTTGAAAATCCAGTTCATTTTGATGCATTTCAACGCAATGAAACTTAAAAACCCTACATTGCTATCATAATAAAATTTAGCCTTAGAAGTTGCAACAGTACTTAGGTTTTGAGTAAACTAAGCTTTCTTTAAGAAGAATAATAATTGTTTCTTCTGTTTGTTTTTAATTTTATTGATTTTTCAGAATTGTTATGAAAAAGCAGAATTATGATTATACAAAACAAACTTGGAAACAAAAAATTCGAATAAATGTTTTTGTTGGAAACTAACCGCCTATTCTTTTATTTGTTTTGCCAACAGAAACAACTAATTACAAACAAAACACTAAAACGGGGTTTGTTGTAAAAAAGAGACCAAATAAGTGAATCAAATTTAATCAATATGAGTTTTATATACATAAATACTGTAACATTTTGTCTGCTGGCTTAAACTGGTCTGTTGTATTTCTACTAAAGAATCTTTTCAACCAAAATATTAAAAAGTATGCTTTTTGTTTTTCTATCTCTCAGTTTTATATTATTTAATCGGGTATTACATTATTTTGGTTGCTCCTTTTATATCCCAAACGACCCACTGTACAATGATGATCAATGTTGGTTTATAATGAGAAATTGTATGGTTTAATTAAAAGGTTACTGGACCATGAGTGTTTTGTCCATTTCCCGCTGCGTTGTGTGTCTGTAGGTACTGACTGTGGCACGGGTCTTGTGGGAAAGTTTTTCTTAGTTCATCACAATATAACCCTCCGTGTTTATACATAAAAATTGTTTGATGGCACCCGTGGTCATGAATTTAAGTTCTCGAAAATTTTTGAAAATGCATCACATTGTTGTACTCTTCAAACTCATGGCATAATTAATACAATTTTGTAAATATCCTGTTGTAGGTGCATATATTTCATTCGTTGGTTAAGTCAGGTGGTCAAATAGTGATGGCATTTAGCTGACGATACTATTGTTTTATCATGCAACCATAACTTTCTCTAAAAATCGCATGGACCTTACTGGTATGAAAAATGGGAAAATTTGCATCTCATTTAATTTATGCTAATGCGAGTATCTATTTCAGAGGAAAAGCAAACACGGAGTATGAACTATGTAAACACCTGCTTTTTTCTTAAAAACATGTGGAATGTCGATCCCTAAAAGAGACGTTAACTTTTGAAGGGCGGCGATAGCGAGTTTATGTAGATTAGAAGTTTTTGATTGTAACAGACGGGAAATACGCATTTGAGTAATATTTATAAAATTAACACATTCAATTTTATATGCTTGTTTTCTTGAAGGTGGGTTAATAGTTAGGTGTTGTTAATTCACGCTTGAAAAATTCTAGCAGTTTACATTGAAACCATAATGGATACATTTTTTTAAGGCAGTCATTAATAATATAGGATATTATATGTATGTGGGTCTTTTTGAAAAAAAGATGTGTGTTCTCTACATTTTTCAAGATTTGAATATTCCCCCTTTTAGTTTAGGCAACACTAGAAGAAACAATTTAACAGCTGACAGTTTAGGGTTAGTTAGAATGTCTGGAAAAAAGTATTTTTTATGTTGAATACTTGAACAATATTTGAGAAATAAAGACATTTTGATTACATCATAATCTTTTACAAAAATTGACGTTTTCATATTGCTGTCAACTCTTTTATCTCGAAATCGGTTGTTCTCCTAAGACGAATGTTTTACCCTTTTCAGAACAGTGCCTTGAGACCACCAAATTAAGCGGAAACGAAGATGTGGTTTAAATGATGGTACTGGCTTAAAAGAGCTAGTTTTGCCTTACATAAATTAGGTGAGCTGATACCCATTCTGCGACTACCCATCGTGTTGTGACATGATAGGATACCAATCAAAATTTAGTTTAAAGTATCTTTGTTGTTAAATGTATCCTTCTTTGGTATTTCCATAGTTGACCATAGTTTCCTTGAAGCCCTGAATGCTTCAACAGAAAGCCATCTGTTGCTTGCAGTTTCGAGGAAAATTTTGTGAATTTGTGTGTTCTAGTGATGTATAAATAATTGCTACGGTTTTATATTTCAACCAGCAAACACCGAATATTATAGGACGGTCTTGAAATCCTCCATTTTAACTTGAAGAAGGCATATCTAGTAAAATTCTTTTGAACTCTCTTGATTCTATCCCTTGAATTATTATAATAAGGATTCCAGACTATGCTTCAATACTCCAGAATCGACCTTACTAAACTATTTTATAATGATTTTAAGGTATGGGGATCTGAGAATTCTTTAGTGTTTTTTTTTTTTTGATAAATCCAAGCATTTGATTGGCTTTGTTAGCTTATTTTATGGTAAAATTTGAGAAATTTTCGCAAAAAGGAGGCAACATGAATCATTGAAAATATTAGGAATGCCATTTACAAACAACGAAAAAAGTAATGGTTCTAAATAACTTCCTTGTGGAACCCCTGATAAAATAATGATGTTATATGAGAACGAGCAATCAATTTTAACTTTTTGGATTGTACATGTTAAATATGATTTTAGCCACTTCAATAAAGAAGAGTGAATATCTTAAGAAGATATAATTTATGGCGTAAAACTTTATGATTTATTCTATCTTATGCTTTCGCAAAGTCTGTGAAAATAATATCAATTTGGGACATCTTTTCCATATTTGATATTATGTCACGAGTGATCAAAGCTAAGTTTGTGGTGGTTGACCTACCTGATATAAAACCATGTTGAAAAACTGATATGTATGTGGCTAAATCAAAAGTACCTAAGTATATACATGCGGGGGTTCGCTCCACCGACGCGACGGCTGTCCAAATGAAAATTTTGAACATTTCTTCACCGACCCCATTTTTACTTCTGTGATATAATTAAACAAAGTGAATACTTTTTTTTAATTTGCCCATTATACATTCTAAGTAAATTTCATTCTAAATACAAGGCTGTTCTTCACTTAGAAATTACTGATGCCGTATTGAGAATTGGGTAATCCAATACATTCCACCCACTTATGCTACCCACCAACATCATAGCCGTCGTTTTGGTCGCTCTGATATTTGTCCCAAAGATATCCGTCTGCCTACCATCACGATACTTAATTCCAAATGAAGTTAATTCCAAAAAGACCCAAAAGTCACATTGAACTCCTTTTCCTTTTTCGTTCTCCATCACATCTTTACGGACTTGAAAACTGTTCCTTTTTGTTTCCTTCCTCACTCCATCAGTAGTTCAGCAGTGGACACCTACAATTTCTAGAACAACATATCAATCTTACTTCTGGGTTATATCATGGCTCTGGAGATCCTGGATTCTGGAATCTCTTAGCGACATTCGTTGCATGTCTACATGAATGGCGCCTGGGCCTTTCACCAACCAACAACAAGACACACGTGACGTGGTGCCATTGGATTAAATTAATGACCAAATGACAACCGGCCAACAGAAGCCAAAATGATACAAAAGATGGCAATGGCAACACAAACGGGAACAGTAAATCGACACGACTATACGACAACGAGCGACGGCGAGGACGAGAAAGATACGAGTCAAAGGAAAATGATATCGACAAGTCGAGCGGACAAAACGTCGTTAGGCATTAAGATGCATAACCAAACTAGCTCCTCACATAGCCTGGGATTAAGTATATGTACTTCTATTAATTCAATATATATAGAATCTATAGACGTGATTGTTGGTCTGGAACTGGAAGAAAGGAGGTTGTTTGGAATTTTAATCTTGCCTTAGGTTAATTGTTAAGTGATTGCCACATGCGGGTCCCATTAGATAAAAATAATGGGGACTGCTATAAGAGTTCAAGATAAACCATTCTTCCAATTGTTGGAATAGGTTAGGTTGCTTATAATGGTTAAGTAGTTTCCTACTTTAGAAATAAAACACTGTAGGAAGTTGACTTATATATTTTCTTTCTCTTTAAGGAATTTCATAGGCGAGGAATTCCACATTTGTTGGGAAACTATTTGATGTAAATCTAAAAACGTGCAGTAATTCAATTGTGTTAAAGTTTTATCTAGGATGTATCGAAATACAGTGTAAACTTTTGAAAAAGAATGAGAAAAGAAAAAAGATTAGCTTTTCAAAAGAGTTCAAGTAAAAGGTTATTGTATATAAACCTCTTTGGTTGGACTGAGATTTCGAAAATTCCAGGAAGGCTAACCTTCACCTTTTTATAAGTTTATTTTTTGTTTAGTCAAAAACATGCTATCTATCGAATCAAATAAGAGCTAAATTTTTCAAGTTTCAAACTCTTTAACGAAAAATTGATTTGTTTTATTTTATCCCATTGGTATAGCTGTTTTAAGACCAATTTCATATTAAAGGCTTCTATAAAATCAATGAAACTTTATTGGTTCCTTCTAGGAAGTCATTACAAAGTAAACACATGGTCGACGAGGTTAAGGATCTGTTCATTATCCTAAAACCTACTTTTGAAACGTCATATATTGACGAACTGTGCTATTTTGCAGTAGTAGCTTCAATTGACTTAAAACAAAATTGGAACAAAATTATCGATTGATTTGCCTCCAAGTATTGAAACACAGTTAATTACCCGAATTCAGAGTCATAATTATTATTATCAATTACATAGTTGATAAATATCAAAATTTTGCATTCAATTGTCTTAAAATAAGATTTTAAAATTGTATTATGAGTCTGCACCATAATCAATTATCGAAACTTATATCAATTGGCCTTTTTTAATGTTAAATTTTGATACTTATCAACTATCAACTGATAGCTGACACTCGAAAAGGGGTATTGAAACTTATTGACATTTCTGATTTTTTGTGTAATTTACTCTATGGCCCTAAACTTTTTAAGATTCATTAAAATTTTTCAGTAAGTCACCCATAGATCAAATAATTATTTTGTAAATGGTTTAATCATCTTAAAGTCTCTTAAAATTTTATACAATTGTTACTTTAACTTTTAGTATCCTTCTACTTCGGCTTAATTTCTGAGTTTTCAGCATATCCTAATTATCCGTTCCCCAGATTTAGGGTCGTTTACTTCTTTTTTTTTTAATTTTTTCTATTACATTTGTTCAGATGAACTGTTTTTATTAAAAATCAGTTATAGTATTTTATAGTAAGCAAGGGGTTAAAGTTTTGGAATTGTAAGTATTTTGAAGCTCATAAGCTCTAGCAACCTGCTTAATGCATAGTCCTTAACAATTTGTCAACAGTTGTTTGAAATTTTGAGAGTAGATAGATCGATAGATAAATACAGATTTTATTATATTACAGTAAAATTTACATTATATATCAAAAATATTTAAAAAAAAAATCATTATAGCATGGCGATTGCCGTCTGCCAGATTGACAATAAAACATAACGAATGTAAAAAGCCTTCGATATAATTACTTTTCAAAAAAAATAACAATTTTTTAACAATATAAAGTTAATGAACAATAAACATGATTTTTAAAAGAAGGATTGTATAGAAACATAATCAGAAATCTTCGTTCATTTTAGCAGTTCTATATCTAAGCACAATTTTGCAATCGTAAAGTTTGAAAACATTAATTTCATTCAATAAACTTATACATAACTTGATCTTCGGATAAAAAATCTTTTCTGAATACATTCCTTCTGATTTCTCTAAGAATGGAGCATTTTCCCATTTTCCCTTTCTAACAGGTTGCACATATTAAACTCTAGGGTTGAAACAGGCCTGTGTGGAATGTAATTTAAATCTATTAGTTCACTACGTAGTCTGACCATCATAGAGATCACATGGATATTATTGGAATCCTGAAAATAGTTGTTCCCTGCAAAGTTATGATTTAATCTGCTGGAAGTTGTTCTGTACAAGAAATTAGATGCTTCAACAATATATTCAGCTCTACATTCCTCATCAACCTTTAAAATGACTTCATACAAGATGTTTTTAACGGCTGATAAATCCTTAAAATGGGTAAATTAAAATTAATTTGACATTCCTAAGCAAGATCTTGCCACTCTCGGTACCATCTATTTTGATCTTGTATCGCTTTTATGGCTTCTCTTTTCAGGACCCGTGAATTGTTCATTTTGAAAACGTTAACCAAGAAGTCCGCTTGTAACTTCAATGATTTTATAAAAAAAAGGAGAGAGACCAGTTTCCAGCATGATCACGTAGTTTGGCGTATTTTGCTTCAAATGAAATATTCTTTTTAAAAAGTTCGTTAGGAGTTTTACAACCGAATTGCAGTTTTTACATCCCCATACCTGCGATTCATATAAAAGTATGCTCTCAGCTACTGTTTCAAAGACTTAAAACTTGCTACTATACGCTATACACTTATTCATAAAGTATTGTTTCCATAGCAGTTTTCGCATTAACCAATTTCTCCTTCAAGTGTTTCTCCATATTCAAATTATTTGTAACAGTAATGCCAAGGTAGTTGTAGTCACGCACACATTCGATATTTTCGCGACTAAAGCTCCATTTTTTGTTTGATGCATTACGTCCACCAACTTCCTCAGCAAGTTTCTGGTCTCATTTCAATTTTGAGAGTATATCTATAGATATCCCACTGCATCTTAAGGTCAAATTGTTCAATACTCAATAGTATATTTGAGTACATAGGTATATAATGTTTAATTATAGAATCCATGATGTTGTATTGTATTGAATTAAAAAAGAATTAGTTTCGGTTGTTTGCAGTCAAATTAAATCGAATTTAAAATCAGAGACATCTAATAATTTCAACTATTACTGTATGCAGATAATAATTTAAATATATTAATATTATATATAATATTAATATATATTTAAATATATAATAATTCAGTCGACCTCTATCAAAAATCTCTATAGTAATGAAGGAGCTCACTATCGACAGTATATCATATTTCTAACAATGCTATTCCTGTCTAGATTTTAATTTCCCATAAAATAGTTCTCTACATGCACAAACAAATGCTGGCCCATATATAGGTTGGAGAAGCAAGGGGGAATCTAAAATTTGAACCAAGCTCTCATATTAACGTAATTACATCCGGATCTTCGGGCTTATACTCTTTGTGTCATTCTCCAACCTATAGATACCACACTTTGAAATGTTTGTGTGCTATTTAATATCTCCGACAACGAAGACTATACGAGTCCAAACCATCATGCTTACGTTTAACCACAATGGTAAACAATGGAAAAATAAGCCCAAAAAAAGAAGTGAAAGGTGCACAATTATATACATTCTAACGCCTAATTGTGGCATTAAAGTGGCCACATATGCGGAAGTTAACATAAGTCACCATGTTAATGGTGATGGTGATTTTGCTATTGCGGGTACATTGGCGTTCGTTGGGCAGCAATTTTTCCTTGGGAATCGGGATGGAAATCATTTTTTTCAATAATTTGGAGTGGAATAACTAAACGACAGTGTACTAGATTGTTCCATTATTATTTTTGTGGCTTAGATTTATTTAAAATTAGTTTTATGATTACAAATATCTATAAATGGACAGAATATTAATGCATTCTTTTGCACCCGGAATAACTCACATATTGAAATATCTAAGGATAATGTTTTTTAAGAAAACTTAATTTTTAGACTAATTTTGGTGAAAGTCAAGAGCCTTTAAAATAACCATCAAACCTGAATAGTGCTTAACTCAATTTGTCCCCTCATCAACATAAATGTTTACATATCATAGAATCTTAAATTACATATACGTACATATATGTAGTTATTGGATACTCCCTCAATTTTGGTTCTTATGTAAATTATCAAATACCTTACCTACCTTAAAGTATATCCATCATTTAAAATATCAATTAAGCATGACGCTTCCCAAACTGAGCCGACGACGATGCCGACGACGATGGCGACGAGACGAAGCGTTAATTATTTTAGGAAATTGATTTTCTAACACCCATCATCATAGTTCAAATATAGTACCTAAAAGATGTACACATTTTTAGATGCATTTATACAACCCCCATTTCCGGCTTTTATATTGAATTTGGAAAATCAGATTTTGAACAATTTTGTTATTTGGTAGGTAATAAATTTTCAATTATCTTTTATTCGACAAGTTTGAATTTGCAGTTTTGGACTGTGGAGATAGCTGTGGTGAACCACGCGTTCTACCGCTCGTTTGTTGCGGATGATGGCATCAAATCTTCTTCCGCATGAAGTCTTAATCGCGGATATGAATGTCTAGAACAAAAAGTAATTACCGTCACTAATAAACATATTGCCAAAAAAACAAAGTGTGGTAGAATTCGATTTATTATTGTGGATTATGTTTAAATTTTAAGAGCTACAAAAACTTTTGAGGGTGTTTATCAATATTGTACTTAGTCAAGCAAATATGTTGGAAATCGAGATTTCTAAGGGTTAAATGGTCACTCAAAATTGTTTTCAGCATTAAGGTCTCGGGCTATCAGTCGACTATCTTGATTTACCAATTTTTTGTATTTGTTGTCAGTTGATTGTGATGGTTGTCAGAGCTCTCTCAATGAAAGTCTTTTGCAACATTTTCAACAATTCGGTAGCAAATATTACGTTCCACATACATATGTACTAAATTTAATGGAACTGCGTTTTTGAATTGTTGTTTTTGGTGTGTCATTTGATTTTTGAGTCTATACTTCGCTTTGTTTGCTTACGTTCGAAAAATTTCAACAGCAGTTTTTAAAATTTATGTTTTATGTTTTATTATTTAGATTTGTATTTTTTCCTCCAGCCTTAACTCTTCATTCACCAACAAAAAAATTCCTGCCACCAATTTTCTACGCAGTCTGATTCTGAATTATAAAATGTAAACATTCAAATGCAACTTGAGGATGTTATATGTTCCAATTATCATTTGAGTTGCACAACCATTAGACAAACTTACATGCCCTATACGAGTACAATGCATATTCAAAAGCAATATGGTTTTCACTCTTCAATGCTGTAATCAAAAACTAATTTTATTGATAGCAATAGTTTCTTCTTATTCTTTAATCGTTATAACTTTTGTTATTTTTTGTAATAATTGTGTGTTTTTAATTTGAAGAGAGCTATAAAATTGTTTGTATCAGCTAAAAATAGTGATTAGGATTAGAATGATTAAAATTAGAAAATTAAAACAGTTCCATCTGTTTGATAATAATGAGTTTTGTTCTGCATTTTTTGAAGTGTTTAGTCATGGATTTTTTTTATAATTTGTGTGAAATAAAATGTAGTTGCAAATGAACCTGTAGAAATAAGATTGTTTAAAAATTACGAGAACAATTGACATAACGAATGTTCTGATTTGTTTTGGTAATTTTTGTACAAATTTATGTTTAATGACCGGTAATAGTTGTTTGTTCTTGTTTTCTTCTTCTTCTTTTCTAGCAATTCCTTATAAATATGATCTTGTTCATACAATTTTTATAAACGCTTTTGATAAGGGGGCTCCTTGTTGGATGTGTTTATAAATTATTTACTTAATATCACATTTTATGCTTATTTAGTCGCAATTATTCGAATTCTTATCTGTTTTGGAAATGTCAAGGAAACTTACAGCATTTCGCTGATTAGAGTGAAATTAGGAAATTCTTAAAGGTTCGACCAGCTTTTGTTTTAAAAAAACAACGATTTGTGTTTAAGGTTCATAGATAAATTTTTCAGGTTCTTACGAAGAAACCTTGAATAAGAGAACGCCAACTCGTTTTCTTTTCCATCTTATATTTTTGACGCATATAAATAGTGAAAGGCTTTCTTAGAGTTTTTTTTTTCTTTTAAATTGATTTTCTATTACATACAAAAACTATTAAGATATCAAAAAATTAAAGAAATCTACTTTTTGAATTGAATTTGCTTTGGATGGTCTTGAACTGAGATTTAAAAATGAATTTCAAGAATATACATTTTCCAAAAACAGCAGAAGTACAACTTTCATCAAACTAATGGCTAATTGAAAGACAACGAACGTTTATCTATTAATTTAAAATAAAAGCTTTGAATCTCTCGAGATTCTGCAACGTGAAATTTGTGAGTGCCACACTAAAGTTTTTTTCTAGCATCGGCTCTAATCAACAAGTAAGCAGACTAATAACTATGGTAATAACAGACTCCTGGAGATTGAGTCCGAAAACAATAAATGCTTCATAACAGATTCTGTTTTATTTTCCTACGAAAGAAGATCAAATTTTCTGGCGAACTTTCTCATTTTCTGGGTTATTGCATTTATAGTTTTGTAGCATTCTTCGCATTTATAGAAATGCCAACAAGAACAAAATATATGATTTTTGGGAAAAAAGCTACGTTTCAACACAATTTCTAACATTTTTGCGTGAAATGCACCAAAAACCCTTTAAACTATTGTAAGTGAGCTCTGAAATATGACATATTTAGAAAACTTTTGGAATCTTGGAATGCTTTCATATATAGAAGCCGTTCGAATTATATAGTTAGACTATTTCTTGCTGGACAACAGTGTTCTAAAATAATCTAATAATTAAAGTTGTGTCTTCAGCCTTTGAAATATGTAAAAATATGTACAGGTTAAGATACACATTATGTTATTCAAATTTTGTCAGCCTGTTTTAGAGAAAATTAAAGAACATTTTTTAGCGGTGTTCAAAAACTCAAAAGTCAAAGGGTTTTTCATTTGGTGAATATAAAAATACTATTGTATTGATTTAACTTTTCGAATTAATATATAAAACAGCAAAAACTTAAATTTTGTAATGGATACTCTTTCAATTTTTTAAACAAAAAGTTAACTTGTTATAAGAAATACCATTTAAATTTTATTTACCTATGAAGCAATAGGAAGTTAGGTCGCATCCCAGCCTTTTTTTTTGCAGCAATCAAAACTGTCATGAAAAGATCTTGATCAATTATTGAAGTTTAAACAGTTATTTATTGAGATATTCGAACCGTTAACCAATTTAAAACTATTTTTTGTAGAATTTTTTCGTATGGGATGAATTAGTTGTGAAGTTTTATCATCTGAAAGTAGAGTTACTTTTCGTAATCAATTTCAACATTACTTGTAATTGTAATTGAAAAAATACACTTATAAATTACATGTAATTAAAAAATGTAATGTAAATTCTTTAATTACATTTAAAAGTAATTAAAAACGAGTAGCTATACACATTTCAATCACAAGTAATTGTGATATGATTTTTGGATGTAATAATTTTTCCCAACTCTCGCTGAAAGCATCTGTTACTAAGGTGATAATGTCTCTTTTCCATGCATTTATGTGCGAAATAGTATGATATGTATAAACGTAATATTGAAGTCAATATCCTAAGTTGTTCTCAATTTTAAGTAAGTAGTATTTTTTTGTAGGTTTTTTATTTTCCGGTAAGGAAATAGTTAACCAAATGTCAAAAACCTCATTGTTCGTAGCAAGTAAGTAATTAATTCAGTTTTAGAATATAAATCAATGGTGTTGCCATCAGCCCTCTTTCTTCCTAGTATATAAAATTATTTTTTTTAAAATTCTCGAGATAGGAAATATTTTTCTTAGTTTTCTTCTTCCTAATTTGTATTGAATTATACTGTAATTGTAATTAGTGTCGCCCATAAAAAAACTTAAAACTTATCCATAATAATGACACACTTTTTTTTTTTTTTCAATTCATTTTTATTAATTCAATCTTAAATCTATCTTAAAGCTAGACAAAAATTCATAAAACTAGCCGAATTAACCATAACTTACAACTAACTTACTGGTCCCATACGGACACTCTAAGTTAAACAATAATACTTAATGCTAATGCCTTTCGGCCCTAAGATCTATTTTAACTTCAATTCAATTTTATTTATTTTTGTATTCATTAGAAAATTTAAAAAAACTAATGTCAATATCCTTTTTTATTTTTACTTAAAAAACTACTTAAAATAAGGTCCTTAATATAAAACTTAAAGCTAACTAAAACTACCTATTCTACCTATAACCTACTTAAAACTAGAACAACCACAGCAGCAAATCTAACTATCTAACGTTTTTTGTTTTTCATATTTTGTCTTTTTTTTGTATTTTTTTTTTATTATTCCATGTTTTTTTTATTTTTTATTTATTTTTTTTTTTTTTGTATTTTTTGTATTTTTTTTTTGTATATATTTTTTTTTTTTTTGTGCCACCATGCCTATTCTACTTAAACCTAAACCCTAAAACTATAAAACAAGTATGTAAGCCGGCCAAGGCTTAAAACCCCATCCCGACTACTCACTATCAAGTGCCGATTGAAGCCACCAAAACCGGTTCTCCTGCTTCACCCTATCAGTTCGGTCCCGTTCGGACACAGCCCTACTGAACCGAAGGAGCTCTGCTCCGCCTTGTGCCATGACGTCCCGATTGTACAGGAGTCGCCTATCCACGGTTCGTCGTCTGACGTGGTAGATTAACGGAACTGCCAATCTATCCTGTATCAGACCGCATCTATCTAAAAAGAGGAATGCCTCTGGTGGAATGAAGCCGCTCAAGCGTGCACTTTCAAAATACTCGTCGTTCGGGTAGAACGCCCCGAAAATTAAATTGTTGGTCGAAGACATAGCTCTTGCAATGTGACCTCGAACGAGTTTTATCACGAAATTGTCAATTCTGTTGATTCGAGCCCCGTTGTATAGGACCTCGTTGGAATAGTAATGCACATAAGAAGATTCGGCTGTTCGATATAAGCCGGTACAGCGTCGTAAACACTGCCGCTCGAACACCCGAAACTTCTCCATCTGGGAAGGGGCAACGTTGAACCACACAGGACAACCATAAACGATCATCGGCCGTATGAGGGCCATGTAGCAAATTACCTTCACTCTGGGGTCAAGCCGACTGCTAAAAAACAGCCGTTTCGTCAGAGCGAAGGCTCCTCTGGCCCTGGTCAGAGCAGCATTTATATGTCTGTCGAAATATAAATACTGATCTAACCAGATACCGAGGTACTTCACTACACTTTTGCTCGCTAATGGCTGCCCGTGAAGATCAACGATAACCATCTTGCGCCAATTCTTGCGCGTATCCCTCGTGGCCCTAGCCAACGGAGTCCGGAACAGAATTGTCTCCGACTTCTGGACATTTATTTTCAGTTTCCAGTCGTCGCAATATCGCTGAATCTTGTCGAAATCACGCTGCAAGAGAATTCTAATAACCTCAACCTTTCGGGCCGTTCTGTACGCAATAAGATCGTCGGCGTACGCAATGCCTTTGTAAGACTACCTATCAGATCGCTGGTGTAAATGCTGAAGAGAATCGGCGAATTCACCGCTCCCTGTTGAAGACCATTTTTAATTAAGAATGTTGTGGTAGAAGTTACATTGTCACTTTTGACAACAAACTTTCTACCGTTAAGCATATCATAAAGTATATACAACAATGGCTTGCTTATGCCAAGCCTGCTCAGTTTTAGGTAAAGACCCTCTAACCATACGGTGTCAAAGGCCTTTTCCAAATCAACCAGAACAGCACCTGTGCATTGTTGTTTTGATTTATTCCATTGGATATCAGAAACGAGCTTAGACGCAGCATGAATTGTGTCCTGACCCGCCTTGAACCCGAACTGTTTATCCGGAATTATTTTGTTGTCCGCAGCCCACTTAGTCAGAGCCCTATTGATGATCTTTTCGAAAACTTTACTGATGCTCGGAAGAAGACTTATCGACCGAAGATTTGACGGGTTGGAGTTGTCCTTTCCCTTTTTCGGGAGAGGATGAACCACAGCGGTCTTCCAATGCACTGGATAATATGCATTATTCAGTGCATTATTGAAGAGTGTGGTGTAAATGTCAATTGCCTCCATCGGTAAATGTCTTAGTACAACGTTGGATATACCATCGACACCTGCTGACTTTTTATTTTTTATTGAGTGGAAGATGAGCTGAAGCTCAACCTTCGTTACTAACAAGGGACTTGGTCCCGTTTGCTCGGCGATTATGGCATTTGCCAAGGAATCGTCATTGAACCGCACGAAACCGCGGTTCTCAGATCGCCATTGTGTTATATCATTTCGAAGGTAAAAATGATTAAGTAGGGCTCTGTTTTCCAGGTCGTGGTTGGGGCGAATGCTAGCATTCACCTTGTACACTTGCTGGAAAGCAGCTCCCACCGCCTCCACTTTTTCCTTCGGATCTTCAATTATATAAAAGTCATCGTCAAAGATGGCTTCTTCTGGATCTATTTGCGCTGTCATGAGTACGTCTCTGTTCTCTTCAGTTCTTTGGAGTTTCAGACACGGAAGGTCATTGTCATTCTTTTTCCTAAATATCTTATTGATTTTAGGGAACATACTAGGGTCACTGGAATTAACTGACCGGATCTTGCGGTCCCAGTACTTGTTAATTGATAACCTGTAGTTCTCCTTAATCAACAGATTGACATTTTTTATTGACGACTTCAGTGTCCTAACCTCCAAGTCGTGTGGGTCTGTGAGTCGTCTGTACAAGTTTTTGAGTCTTGTCAGTAAGCCACTCTTGTGCCTACGTAGTGCGTCAATAGTCGCGTTTCTGTAAGCGTCCATTTGGTCCCGTTCTTTGTACTTTGGTATTGTCCGTTCCATTGTTCGTTTTATTGTTTCGTCCATTTGTTGTAAATGTTGGTCAATTTCTGTATTTGTCAGGTTTCTGTTGTTTGGTGGGGCTATGTCACTCGACCGAAGTTCTCTCGCTAAGGCGTTGGTGAAACGAGGCCAGCGCATCTTACTGTAATTGTAAGAGTGCGTTGCAACGTATTCCTCCAACTCCACGCGTTCGTTCGGTATCTGCATTACAGCAGCCAGTCCGCAGTGATCACTGTCGTACTCGACTGTCTGTAAGCAGTTACGGGGGTGATTACCCACTTTGTCTGTAACTGTCAGTCTTGTGTCGTACAGCAAAAGATCCAAAAAGGAGTCGCTTCTTGGATATGGCTTTTCAGTAGCCAGCAGGTCGACGCCATATTCAACGCTGTAAAGATCCATCAAATTAAAAAGATGGTTACCTCTGGGATTACTATGTTGATTTCCCCAATCTTCATGTTTTGCATTCAAATCACCGGCCAAGATGAAATAGTTTTATTCCAAGCTCAGTTTCAGTTCCCTAAAAAGAATCTCGAGTTCTGAAGCAAAGTAAGTAACCTGCGGAGCTCCAGCCGCATAAGCCGCAATCATATACATCCGCTTCCCTTGAGTGAGAGAGATGCATACAACGCAAACTTCTAGCGTCTTGAGCTTTCGCAATTCATTGTTGTATATGACTTTATAATTAATGCCTTTTCGTATAAAGAGAGCGACACCGCCCCCTTGAGTGGAGTCGGGCCTGTCTCTTCTTACGATATTGTAATTTTTATGAGTCAATTTGTGTTTGTGGTTTAGCTTAGTTTCGCTAGCCATAAACACATCGGGACTGTAGTCTTTCAACAATTGGAACATATTGGCTCTTCGTTCAATCCTAATCAGTGAATTTACATTCACAGCTAGGACTTTTAGGCGCGTCTCCGGCAGCGCGCCCATTATGGTCTAAATTGCGCCAGGCCAGGCAACAAAGAGTAGAGATGGTCTACCCTTTTGCCTTGCTCCTTTATCTGACTTTGCAGTCCTGTTAGTTGACCTTGAATGTTCAACAACAAGGCTACAATGTCAGGCTGCACCTCTGGTGCCTTAGGCACAGGGGCCTTTGGGGCAACCGTTGGTGGAGCCTGTCTCGTGTTCCCATTCCCTGACACCATTTGGGCGTAGGAAAATTTGGGATCCACGAATTTTTGTGTAGGAGCCTGTCGAACTGTTCGACTTTCTTCGGCTTTTTGACTGGCCTGTTTTTGTTTGATTTGTTGGACCTTAGGGCAACCCCTATAGCTAGCCGGGTGCCCTTGGTTTCCACAAAGGACACACTTGAGCTGGGTCAAATCCTCAACCCGCTCATTCCCCAGCTTGCACTCTCCCTTGATGTGGGTTTCGGAGCACCTGACGCAGCGCAACTGCATATTGCAGTTGGCTCCGGCATGGCCGAACCTCTGGCACTTCGTACATTGTAAAATGTCGTCGTGCCTTTTTAATGTATCCCAGTGTATGGCTTGATAGTCGAGGCATTTGATTTCCCTCAGACTCTCAAACCTACTTTGGGGCGATAATGTTACGAGGAACATTGGCAGCCTGTAACCCCCTCGCCTGGACTTCACCGTAGTGAAAGGCTTGACCCCGATGAAATCGAGATCGTCGTTGGCTTTTTGGCGGAGCTCAGCTAAGAGCGCCTCCGGTTCCGTGCAGGAACTTATGCCCTTCAGTAGGACCGTCTTTAATTTTTCGCTTTTAGGCGTGAAGCTGAAGAACTCAGCTGTGGCCTCCTTAAGCACTTCTTTAACTATTTTGTATTCGGCCAGTGAGAAGCACTGTACCGAATACCGCTTTTCTTTTTCATTTAATATATTTATAACAAAATTGTTTTTGGTGGCCGACTTACATACCTGTTTTAAGTCCTCAAGGTCAACCCGGTAGGTCCTAATTGGTGGCACCTTCTCCTTCTTGGGCTGTGGTTGTTTCTGGTGTTGCTGCTGTTTCTGCTGTTGCTGTTTCTGCTGCTGCTGTTTCTGCTGCTGCTGTTTCTGCTGCTGCTGCTGTTGCTGCTGCTGCTGGATTTGTCGTGGCTGTTGTTGCTGCTGCTGCATTGTTTTCGCTGAATTCGATGGGCCCTCAGAGCTTGGGCCTGTCACTCCTGATGGAGCCTTTCTATTTTGCTCCGCTCCTGTGTTTTTGGTTGCGGGCTTCGGTTGTGGTTGTTTTTGCTGCTGTGGTTGTTGTTGCTGTTGTTTTTGCTGCTGTTGTTTTTGTTGCCGTTGAGCTGCCTCATGTTGTCGGCGCGCCTCTTGTTTTACTTTTAGCTGACTGAGGAGGGGCTCCATGTCCTCCTTAAGCTTTCTGATGTCTTCCTCGAACTGGTTGATAACTGCCTGTTTGGCTTGCAGCTCCTTCACCAGTTCTCTTTCCTCTTGGAGGTCCGCCACTACCTCCAAAGCCTTCGTTGTCGCCGGGACTGGCTCAGCCTCCGATAGGATTAGATCCATATTCGGAGGCCTGAAGAGCCCCTCTCCACCTTCGGACACATACTCTGTTTTCTCAGACTCGGCGTAGTCTGAGAATTCACTTTCAGTGGTCATTTCTCCCTTACCCTTCTCCATGTCTTGCCGTATATCACGCCGCTTAGCGGCGTTGGCTCTCTCAACTTTATTTGGACTGTGCTTCTTCAGCCTCCTCTTCTTGCTAGTTGTTGCAGCTATCCATTGGTCAGATGCCTGACCTGATGTTGTAGCGGTTGGTTGCGGTACCGCTGCTGGAACCACCGCAACATCGCCCGATGTGTTGGCAGAGGTATCTTTCGATACCCCTGCTTTTCTCTCCTTCTCCATCTGCTTTTCTTCCCAATCAATAAAATCCTCTACTTCACGATTGTGGAAAAAAGCATAAATTTTTTTTGTTGACTCAGCCCGGGACTCGAACCCACGACCTCTGGCTTCGTCTTTGGATGCCACCTCCACTAGGCTACCGCTTACTTAGGAAAAACTGTGGCACACTGCCTTCTTAATACCAAAACCCTACAAATGCACTTTTAATTTTTAATTTAAAATTAACAAGCTATCACTTAACACTTCTTTTCTCTATTAAAGTCAAAGAACGACTGATAATGACACACTAAATTAACAAAAATGTTTCCTAGATATTTGACTTTTATTTTTTTTTGTATTCTGTACGATTTGAGGTGGATCAGTTTTTAACGTTTTTTTTTTTTTTTAATTTTTTCCCATTCAATAATCTATAAAACGTCCTAAATGCTGATTTACAAGAGCCAGTTCGTGCTGACCAGTCGTGCAATTAATGTTGTTTTCTGGTTTTGTATAGATTAAGTTAATTAACTTAAATAAAAAAATATAATCCTATTTCCCACAAATTTTGTATGCCTTCGAGTTAAATCGTGTATTGGGGAGTTTAAACAACTTTTGAAAGCGATTATATATTCTACAAATGTTTGTATATTTTTTTAATTGATCTAGAAAGTTACTGATGCCATTTTTGATTGTTTTTACATCGAGATTGTTGTTATGTGTTGGAAAAAATCTAAACATTATCAACGTTCAACTATAAAGATGGTAGCCCAAGGCCAATAAATTACAAATGAAAAGAGAAATCTTTGAACCCAAACATTGAAGATTGTTAACTTTAAAATACTTTGAATCAAATTAAACAGACAAAACAAAATAAAACAAATCTTGTTGGTATATAAATCAAATTTATTACAACAACCCTTTCCGCCCAACATTTACAATAATCTCCATTTGATTAAATTGATTGCCTTCACTCTTCTTTGTCCGCCTCTGTGTAAATATGCCGAACTCCAAATGCCGCAGCAGCCGCCTATGAGAAAACTCTTAGAAACTTTTGGAGGAACTTACAGAACCTCGCCCATTAAATAACATCTAATAGCCTCCGTGTGTCTGTCTTGTTCGGTGTTATAAAGTAATCAAAATTCCAAATCGCATGTGGATTTGATATGTTCCCTATGAAATTACACTAGAGCAGAGTTATATAGGGTATTTATTATATAAATCTTCTTCTCCTATATTCTCTAACCTAAAGGCGGATCCACAATTATTATCAGGGGGGGAGTGCTCACACACTCCACATAAAGATAATAATAATTTAAAATGGTTTCGGAGGGTTTTTTCACGCAGAAATGTTAAAAATTGTGTTTAAACTAAGCTTTTTTCCAAAAATAATATATTCTGTTCTTGTTTTATAAAATGCGAAAAACGCTAGAAAAATACAGAAAATACAGATGCAAACATCAAGACATCAAGAAAATGAGTTGCCAAAAAAATTTGATATTTTTTCGTAGTAAAATAAAGCTGAATCTGTTATGAAGAATTTTCTGGATTTTTTGTTGAAGTATTTTTTTCAAACTCAATTTTCGAGAGTCTATATTATTACTATCGTCATCAGTTTGCTTACTCGTAGATTGGAGCTGATCGTAGAAGACAAGTTCTAAAAAATTACTGTTTTGCGAAAATCTTTTGAAAATATTTTGATATAAAAGGATTCAACAAAACTTAAAGATTGTAGAGAGAAAAATGTTTGGTTCTTGGATTTTAGGAAATTGGTGCAAATAAGTACATAAATTCTCTTAAAATTAAATTTAAAAAAAATAAATAAGCAAACAAGTTGGGAAGAAACTTAAGTGCGACCACTCACTAAATACAATTTGCAGAATCTCTTTTCAATTCAGTTCTCGAGAGATTCAAATCTTTTACGTTAAATTAATAGAAATGAAACGTTTATTTTTTTTTTCAATAAAAGAAAGTGCAACTTAATATCAAATTGATGATTTATTATTTAATGTTACTTCTTAGGAACTCAATATTTGCTCTTATGAAATTAATTAAAAACATTTCTAAAGTTTTTCAAAATTCGAAATTGTGTGAAAACAAAGATTTTTGTTTTTGACAGTAAACCGCTTTTTGGTGAGTATCGCTAAAATACTAACAAATCTTTAGATGAAATATTTACTAATACAACTTATCTGTATAAGTTTTGTGGCTCATGTGACCCCCCCCCCTCTAGATCGACCATTGGTCAAACTTTGATGAATTTGTGCTGAGCAACAGGGCTGGATTCATATTATGTTCTTGGTCCAGTCCTCAGTTAGAAGTGATACTTTTATGAACCAAGTTTACAGTGTTAAAATACAAATTTTATTTTCATATATAACAAATATATAATTAAAAACATAAAGGGGCTCGTATATATTAAATCAATACGATAAGTTTTGAATTTCAGGGAATTCCTACGAAAATAAAAAATTAAAAATAATCTCATCGGGTGGTCATGCCCCCTTCATCCCCATGAATCCGCCAATGCTCTAACCATGATTACTCTTCAATTTTGTTCCTTTTCTTTAAGACATGTTTTTTAGTATCTTTAAGATAACGTTTAAATTTTGAATTAAGAACCATCGATAATTTTGCTTAGACGAGATGCTTAAAATCAATATGAGAAAAACCTTTTTTTTTCAATTTTACTTTATTTTCCAAACCTTTATTAAAAAGAATGTATTTGAACGATTTGAAAACAAAAAACAACAGAACAGAAACAAATTTAATGTAGAAGACGACGACGAATACATGAAGCCAAAGTTATTGACAGGCGACAAGACAACTTGTCGAGACTACATAACGAGATTTCGTTGATGTTCCTTACTTTCAACAAAATCATACAACCTACATACATTAAAGATTGTATTCTTCCAGAACTCTTTTCTGATTGACCTCATTTTCTTCAAGTAAGTGTACAACGAGACTGTTTGATAATTCATTACGAATCCCGCATAGAGTCAGTCTCGGTGTATACGAATGTTCCTTTAAGAATAAATACAACTGAAATCAATTATTAGATTATGAACAAAAATAAAGATGGCGAAGAAAAATGATTTGTGATTTTTCGATTATAATGTAGTTATTGTGGTTTCTGAAAATGAAAACTGATTAGGGAAAATTCTTTGAACTGATTTCTAACTATTTAATAATTTGATATTGCAAATTTTCGATTGTTTGTAATTTTATCAAAAACCATTTTGTATCCAATAAGTATATAACAGTTCTTCAATGAATTATTTCCGTCTACATTTTTTTTTCTTTCAACTTGACCGTAACAATTTATCTTTGAGATTTGGACAGCGACGCACTCCAGACAAATTATTATTATTCTGAAAACACCGCCAAAAAAGTAAAGTACGCAATGGAAATGTATCTTTTCGCTGTCATAAAGTATCTACAACAATACTATGGAGCTATGGACGACAACCGCCACTTGCTGGCTGAGTTATTTTTAATGTCATCGGCTACGGCAGTGGTCATGAATAAACTACATACATATAGACCTTTTTTGAACTGTTATAACGCATACAGCCCTGTCGTACGTCTTTACTTCTTTCAAAGAAGGAATTTTAATATTCATTTTTTGGGATAAATTAAAAAAAATACTTTGAAATACATTATGTGGTTTTCTTTGCGATGCTTTCTTGTACCGTTTAAAAAAGAGCATGCTCATGGTTTGGATTTTAAGCGGCGGCGGCGCGGATTTTTACTGTCTAACAAAGAAGAATTTGGAAGTTTGCAAAATTTGCTTTTTCACAGATTGTCCATTCTGTAATTCAGCCTTCCATTAGAAGTCCGATTTTTCGAATTGAAATTTTAAACAAATTGTGGTCTAAGTTTGTTTATAGGAAATATAAAAGAAATTATTTTCAAAAAAATTAAATTGAAAAATGTTTTCAAAGCATTTACGTTATATTACATTACAACCACCGCTTTTTGATTAAGAAACAGGTGGTCATAACACTGTATCAAAGACCCAGATTTAGCATTTAGAAAGACTTCAGGAAATTGTTATTTATAGTCGCCTTATTAATGTAATGAACATTTTGAAAATAATTTTTCACAAAACCAGAACTTGACAGTTTAAGTTTTTATGTAGCACGCAAAAAAAAAAAAAGAGAAATACGATCCGTGATGCCGGCCGGACCAATTAGTTCGGATTTGTTTTAAAATTACAGCAGGACTGCAGCATTGCTATGGGTGTTGGCATTCATCCAAAACATTCTGTTATATTGTATTTTGTACACATGAATATCTCTGTATTCATTATATTTGATTGTGAACTTGAGCGACACGACAGTCACGTTTGGAATTTAAACTGAATTTGATTTTTTTAAAGACTTAGGTTTGTACTTTGTAATCTACGGAAATAAAATCCATAATTTGATAATATGCAATAATTAAGTTTTGTTATTAATCAATTTCTATTGTAGCATAAACACATTCATCAGCAGTCATTAAGTCTAAAAATGTGACATTGTCATCATTCCCTTCTTGTGCGGATATAGAAGCAATTTAAAAAAAAAAAGTGTTAGAATTTTTAAATAAGATACAAGCAAAGTCCTTGATTTTAAAATCCGCTTTTTAAGTAAGTTAGAAGTGAAGTCCATGAATACCTTATACGTGACGTACACGTAGGTGATGATGTCTCAAAAAGCTTAACTGTTTTGTAAGAAATGGATTTATTTAAAGGACATTAATTATTCAGTTTTGAACATAAAGCTAAAAAAGAGGCTGGAATGTGACACACACTTTTTGTGAGATAAATTTGAAGTCAATATCTTTCTTTGTTTTCCTAATATTTGAGTCGAAAACCATTTTTTATCAGTTGTTTGTTCTTCTTGTTCGTTTTCCTTTTTTTTTTATACAAGTTATCAGTTTGAATTTTTCTTAAAATTTAAATTAAAATTACCAACAATTTTTTCCATATAATGAAATAATTTGATTTCAAAATCTATTTTTGTTAACGAGATTTTTAGTCGAAAACCATTTCTACCAATTTTAGTAGCATTTCCTGAAAGTTTTTATTTCTTTTATAAACAAATGCATATGGTATTTTTCTAAGAACATTTTCACAGAATGAAATCATTTTAAAGTCAATGCCTTCATTTATTCACGAGATATCGAGAATCGAACATCCAATTTTTTACCAATTTTGTGTTATTTTTCGTTTCATAAAATTATTTTGGAGATAAAATACATTTTTGTTCGTAAAATATTCGATTTATATTTTATTTATAAAAAAATCGTTAATTATTGTATTACTTATTATCAAATTATATCAGTTTAGTATCACGTCACAATATCTTAATATATATAATTCTTCTGTGAGTGTGTATGTCACTGAACTTCTCTTAAACGACTGGACCGATTTTGATAAAATTTTTTGTGTGTGTTCAAGGGGATCTGAGAATGGTTTAGATTCACAATTTTGTCCGCTAGGTACACCTGTTATGCTTTTAAGAAATTTAAGCCCTCCCAATATGTGTAATGGTACAAGACTATTGATCAAAGAATTAAGAGACAATGTGATTGTAGCAACTATCATTACAGGTCCCGTGGCTAGTCAGCTCGCACATGTTCTGCGGATTCCAATGATACCAACTGATTTGCCCATATCTTTTAAAAGGTTACAGATCACTTTAAAAATATCCTTTGCCCTAACAATAAATAAATCCCAGGGACAAACTTTTTCCATAGTTGATATCGACTTCAGGAAAGAGTGCTTTTCCTACGGGAAATTGTATGTGGCACTTTCTCGAGTAAGATCTCCTGAAAATTAATACATTTTGTTGCCACCTAGAAATACCACAGCCAACGTAGGGTACAGGGAGGCTTTAAGATAAGCATACAATTTTTTCTAATTTAGTGATTCGTGGTCGTTTTAATTAGCATGCTTATAACCTAATTTTGTCTATCCGTGCGAAGCCGGGACGGGCCGCTAGTATAATATAAAATTTAATTCAAGTCGCTAACATTATTGGTTTTGATATATAGTTTGGGCTAATTGCTATTGTAAAAAAAACACTCCATTTTCTTGAGTGCATCTTTCTTTTATTTAGACGCTAGGGATCTTGAAACGTCGAGAAATGTCAAAATTTCCAATTCGACAAATCGGACCGATTACAATAACTTCCTATGGGAAGTTAACAAAACGCACAGAGCAATATTTTGTTGATGAACGTTTTATTTCACTATAAAGTTTGTAAGGTTTGGATTTGGACCTTGTCATTTAGTTTAAAATTTTTCGTACACTTCATGTGGTATCTCAATCATAACTTGAGTACTGTTGCATAAAGATCCTGGTTCCAGATTTATGTCGAAATGTGAAATAACACGACCAAGAAACTTTTCAAGCAACATTTGTCTTGTTGTTTAAAAAGACCTTAAGTCAAAAAATTACATTGGAACAGCTACTAAGTACGTATTAATTTAGTCCTTAGACAAAATAAGGCAGAAAAGTTCATATTTGTTTTCATATTAACGCCTTGAGTTTATTGTTCTGTATGACCAGTTTCTGACGTCAAAGAATCTTATCTTATCTATTCTCTATAAGCGTCCCAATATAAAGGCGATAATTCAACAAAATATTATGGCACTTTAAATGGCTAAGTTTGATGGCTATCAAATGCTAGCGCTGCCAAATTCAAATACATTATATATATATACATAACGCTTTTAACCTAACCTAACATTATATCCTCTTACAATTATTGATCCATATGCATTTTTGGCTCCATAAAATTAATATTTCAATTTTAGGTTTCATAATTCTTTTAATTTACCTAAGAAAATAGTTTTGAATAATGTTCTTATTAACTTCCCATAGGAAGTTATTGTAATGGGTCCGATTTGTCAAATTGAAAATTTTGACATTTCTCGACGTTTCAAGGTCCCTAGAGTCGAAATAAAAGATTTTTAGAAAGATGTCTGTGCGTGCGTGTGTACGTACGTTCGTACGTCCGTACGTCCGTACGTCCGTACGTCCGTATGTCCGTACGTCGTCCGTACGTTCGCGACGTTTTTTTCGTCGTCCATAGCTCAAGAACCAGAAGAGATATCGACTTCAAATAAATTTTGTTATAC
The DNA here is from genome assembly GCA_951509635.1 of Eupeodes luniger. Taxonomy (NCBI): domain Eukaryota; kingdom Metazoa; phylum Arthropoda; class Insecta; order Diptera; family Syrphidae; genus Eupeodes; species Eupeodes luniger. The sequence goes on along the minus strand of OX608074.1, from coordinate 57,093,441 downwards.
AGATAATAAGGCAGAAAGATGCAGAAAGGGCTCTCAAGAAAATTGCGTGGGTGGTTTTTTTACCATAGCAGTTTAAAAAAAAGGTGAACATTTTGGTTAAACCTAAATATCTCCTGAACCAATGACGCTAGAGACTTGAATTAAATTTTATATTATATATTGTAACGTGATACAAAACAAGTATATTTTTGGAAAAAATTCCAATTAACGGTTTTTTTTATAAATCAAAAAAACTGAAAAAAAAAATTTGTCACCTCGAAAATTTTACGACTAAAATATGATTTTATCTCCAAAACAATTTTCTGCAACGAAAAATGATGTTTTTGACATCTGATAAAATTTTGAGAAAAATCGAATAGACAGTTTTTTGACAAAAAATAAAAACCTAAAAAAAAAATTAATCAAAGTTGGTAAAAATAGATTTTCGACTCAAATATCTTTTCAAAACTTTGAGATATTGGCTTTAAACTACTTTTATCTTTCAAAAAATATTGTTTTCAACATTCAGTAAAATTTTGAAAAAAATCGAATTGACAGTTTTTTTACAAAAAATTAAAAACCAAAAAAAAAATTAACAAAAGTTGGTAAAAATTGATTTTCGACTCAAATATCTTTTCAAAAATTTAAGATAATGGCTTCTAACTAATTTAAACTTATAAAAAATATTGTTTTCAATATTAGGAAAAATTTTGAGAAAAATCGAATTGATAGTTTTTTTTACAAAAAATAAAAACCAAAACAAAAATTTATAAAAGGTGGTAAAAATTGATTTTCGACTCAAATATCTTTTCAAAACTTTGAGATATTGGCTTTAAACTACTTTTATCTTCCAAAAAATATTGTTGTCAACATTTAGAAAAATTTTGAAAAAAATCGAATTGACAGTTTTTGTACAAAAAATTAAAAACCTAAAAAAAATTTAACAAAAGTTGGTAAAAATTGATTTTCGACTCAAATATCTTTTCAAAAATTTGAGATAGTGGCTTTTAATTAATTTTAACTTACAAGAAGTATTGTTTTCTATATTTGATAAAATTTTGAGAAAAATCGAATTGACAGTTTTTTTTTACAAAAAATAAAAACCTAAAAAACAACACTAAAACTTGGTAAAAATTTACTTTCGACTCAAATAGCTTTTCAAAAATTACAAATATTGGCTTCAAACTTACTTCCGTAATTTTTTATAAAAATCAAGCAGTCCGTTTTTTTCATAAAAAAATTAAATCTACAAAAATAGTACGCAAATTTGGTAAAAATTAATACATATAGACAGACTTTTAAGCAAGACAAATCGACTGACGGGATGGGAAGTTATCAGTGTGGATCGCATCCCAGCCTCTTTTTTTCTTTTCAGGTGAGTACCTTAACAAGAATCAGGAAGCGATTACATGAAATTCTGGCACTTGATAACTTGGAGGAAACAATAGCATAAAAATAGCAATAAAGACGGGCGTACATGAGTTCTAGTTACATCAACTTCACACAAAACTTACAAAAGAAAGGATAATTTGACATCTCACATCTGATGTGGTAGAAATCCTCATTCATCCGAGTCATGCTCATGGCCATGGTTTGTGCTCATAATCTATGTATATAAGCTACATAACATACAGACCATTATTGTCTCGGTTCATTAAATGCTGCCTTTTTCGCTACTGATCTTGTTAACAGAAAAAGCCTTCGGCTAAAATATATATGCATATGCATATTGCATATGCATATAAAAAAAATATTCACTTTTCCCGCTTGAGTTAGTAGTTTGGCGAGCAGAATATTATCATCATGGCATCGTTCTTATGGTCAAAAACATCTTATTTATCTGCATCGTTTCACATGCTGTGTAATTTGTACCAAATGTTAAGTGAATAATGATGTTAATGGAGCCACATATGGACTTCTAGCCTGTGGCTTCTTTCTATTTTTATTATTTAGTTTTTTTTTTCAATGACGCCAAGCATGCCGCCTTGAAAGGGTCAGTGGGAACATACCGCCTGCGCCTGTCCGTGCATTGATGATGCGCTGATGCTTTCACTTGACGGTCAAAGAACTTCTTTTTTTTTTTAAGTTGTACCTCATGTGAGCATCATCATCATTTTCATCTTCATTCTTCTGTTTTTAAGATAAATTTTCTTTAATCAGAGAAAAAAAAAATCATTTGTACAATGGGAACTCTTGATGGGAAAATTTGAAAGATGATTAATTTCACGTTTGAACGTCGTCGTCGTCGTGTCCAAGTATCTTTCTAAGTACTTTCGAATTCAAAACTTTAGAAAAAAACAGTAACAAAAATAATGAATACAATACTTAAACTACCGGTTTAAAATATAATAGTAATCTTAAATCAAAGCTGTTTTATTGCAAAGATCGGTTTGAAATATTTTTTTTTATAAAGTTTTTAGGTGAATATGTAGGGACACTTCGTATCAGATATGGATAGGAACGAGTTTTTTTCGTTTTTCCGTAGGTTTAGGTTTTTTTTTTGGAAAAACGCAAATGTGAAATCCATGAGGTTTGTATTAAGTTTGTATTGCAAAAAATATGTTGGATATGTCGGTTTTTCCAAAGAAGGTCATAAAAAGATCTAAACCTGTAAGACCCTTTAAAGTAAAGAAAATAACAAAAAAATCTAATGGTTTAGGTAAATACTGGTTTTATTGAATGGATTAAAATAATTTTTAGTAATGTGTGCTGCCTCTTGATTTCTGAATTACTTCAAGTAACCTGTGGTTTATGGAAATGGCAAACAAAATGTTAACGAATTGCTTAAACTAAAAGGCTTATTTATTTCCATCCAACGAGATCTGACAAAACAGACAACAGACAACAATTAAAACGTCTTACTAGGTTACCGTAGTGAAATCATATCACATAAACCAAACGAAAAAGTACAAATAAAAAACAACAATCTTGTGGAAGGAAATAAATTATTTTATTTAAATTATGATATTATTCTTGAAATATATCAAAACGATGGAGAAGAAGAACTACAGCGATTGTTTGGCAAAATAAACTTTGAAGCTGTCAAAAAAACGATTATGTCAACAAGTACTTCTGGACGTCCAAGTGATCGTACCAGATTAAATAGTTCTGCACCACCAGGGAAGTCACCTTAACCAAATTGTAGTACTTTAGTACGAAACTGAGATTTAGAAGCCGCCAGCTCAAATAGTTTTAGTTCTAAAATTTTATCGTATATAATATATCAGGTCTCAATAAAAAAATTCTTTTTACTGATTTCTTTAATTTTATTGAATCATTTAATGTATTTTTTCAATTCGGAACACATACTATTTATGAAAATTCTTTAAAATTTAAAAGTAACTAAAACATCAACTAGAGGGCGTGCAAGCGGAGGAAGCGTCTGTGGAATCAAAAACTGCACTCCTAAATATTTATAATTTTGTAGAACTAGAAGGCACTACTATAGTAAAACTCTTACAAAGAAATAATGGGGGCGTATTCATAGAGAATTACTAAAGTCGTGATTTCTTGATCTGTAGTTTAAGGTTTGTTGATTAAATAAACACAGCTCTTATTCATAGTCAATTTTCCTGATGTGTTTTGTAAAACCCCAGTTTAAGGTTGTATTCTACTACAATTATACTTCAAATGACAGGTAAAGGCAAAAAAATACTGTTATATTTTCAAATTTGTTGTTTTGTGCTGTCATTCCTCAAATTGGATGCATAATATAATAATAATATTACAAAAATGTGACTGTTTCTTTATATAAACGATATCATTGCTACAAATTCTTGTCGCTTAATTCAAATGAATTGAACCGTGAAAGTATATTTTTCTTTTTCTTGGTGGCATATTTTATAGATCAGCAAATAAATCAAACTCCTCTAAGAAATCCATATCTTCTTCAATTGCGGTATCAATCGACATTTTTATTTGATATAATTTACTTTTTCAGCTTTTCAATTCACAAACAAAAATCAAATATGACATTTGGCTGTGATAATAACAACTTAAACACAGCAATAGCTATGTTTATAGTTAAACCACATATTAAGCCCTAAACTTAGGTTTAAATTTATTTATAAATAGCCTAAACTCTGGACTTGATTAATAACAACTTAGCAAGAGTTTAGCAAACATCTATGAATACGCCCCAATATGTTTATTTTTCCGATTTACATTAATTACAAAAAGTGGAAAGAGGATTTTGAAAAATTAAATAACATTATGAATCACTTGGCCAATAAAAGTGTTATGTTAATCGGGGATTTCAATGCCAGAATAAGTAGAATGCAAATACACACCACGCTACCTCTAAGCAATACTCTTATCTCAACAACCAACTGACTGTCTAAAGATGATACCTGCAATCAAAACGGTCTAGATCTTTTAGAAATGCTGCAAATGTACAAAAGTATCGTTTTAAATAGTTGTACTTATGGCGATACGGAGGGCCACTACACTTTTGTTGGAGGACATGGGAAATCTGTTATCGACTTTTGCACAGCGAATAACGTTTGGATTAACTTGGTTTCAAAATTTTTAGTTGAGTATAAAACCTATTCTGATCATATGCCTCTCGTATTAGAATAGAACAATGAAAATATATTTCAACAACAAAATCTAAAGTTACTACCAAGACTTAATTGGAAGAATGAAAGCTTGAATACCTTCCAAAGTAATCTTGATATGCATATCTCAGAGACTTCTTCAGTTAATGGATCTATCGAGTTGTTTTCAAAGGAAATTATATCGCCTATAAGAAATTCTTCACCAGCTCAACCTTTTGGTTATATTACAAAATTTAAAAAAAAATAGTTTGATAAAGAATGTATGAAAGCCCGAAAAACACCATTTGCCCTTTACAAGCACTACTCACTAGGCAACTGTTATACCGAGGAACTGAGAAAAATATACGTTGAATCAAACTTCAAGTACGAGCAATTATGTTCCACAAAAAAAAGTGAATTTGAAAATATTCAAGCAAAATCTTTAAGTCTGGCCAGTAATTCGAAAGACTTTTATCATACAATTTTGCTGTCTTTAAAATGACATATTTTGAAAATCTGAAGTGATATAAAAATTTAAAGGTGAGATTGGAATTAAGGATAACTTAATTCCTTAAAACATATTCTTTTTCTTTGCGCAACAGAAGAAGAAAGAAATTTTGTTGACCAGTAATTAGTCTTCTGGTTGATTTTATTTCATACACAAAATTTCACAAATATATTTTTGAATTTGTCATTGTTTCTTAAAAATGTTTGTCCGCAAAACTTAAAATAATTTTTAAAATTAGTTAAACAATAAAAACAATGCAATGTTTTCTCGAAACTGTAGTAAAGGAAAGTTTTGTAGAAATAACAGCATTTCAAAAAATATTATGTTTTCTGCATCAGAAAAAAGGAAAGGAAATAATTTCAGTTTATAAGGTTCTTTATCGATGTACAAATAGACGATAAGAGCAATTAGGTGCTCCTTACACCTTATATCATCGTCATGAAAACTTTTGTGCCGTTAGTTTAAAACGCGATCAGATAAAGAATCAATATATTATTATTAAACGGCCTCAGCTTTTTAATTCATGCTCTGTTTGTCAATATGAGTTCAAATCCTGAAATACTGAACCTAGTTAGAATGAAATTTAAAAAACATTTTAAGTTTTATTTGCTCAGGCAATCTGCCATTTCAAAATGTTCCTAAAACGAATATTCCATTATCATTTTCCTGCTTTCTTTTTTTGTTCTCAAAAAATAAGGTCACATATATTCTATTGGATGATAGAGAAATGCTTTTTTATACCTACTCGTACTACACTCTAAAGACTGACATCGTCAATGGCAAACATTTTCATTTAAAGCCTCCTCTATTTGCCAATATAATACAAAACTACGGTTCATTGCCATTGAAAGGATATCCTTCTCTAAATTTTTTACGCTAACATTAAATTTAATTTAAAATGAAAAAAAGAAAAATTTCAATAAAAAAAAACGAATATTTGAAATTAGGATTAATTCGAAGGAAAAGGTTTTCTTTCTTTCTTCGTATACATACTTATTGACGGAGATTTGGACTTCTGAAGAACTCTCGCATAAGGAGCTTCACATCATCAGGAATTCTAGGACAATCATATACATACCTTCACCAAGTGAAAATGATTTCTCGGTACGGATGTATATTTTTCTCTCGATAAACATAATTCATAATTGATGAAGAATTTTGTTGAACGAATTCTGTATATTATCTGAAATTTGTCAAGGACAATGAGTGGATTGGATATGCATTAAATTAAGATTTGATTTGCTTTTGCTTACTTAAATATTTGCTGGTTGGAAATAATGTCTATCGATTTTGTTGGTGATGGCAATGCTGATACAGGTAAATATGTACATACATATTATATTTCTTGAAACAACTATTCATAATAATATTTGCTCCAGCTTGTGAGTTGCAAGTAGGTTTCGAGGGCGAATTTTTAAAACTGAAGGCCGGCCGAGGTATATTAATTATTTTATCTGCAATTTTATAAAAAGTGGAGTATATCAGCGGGCGGACCAGAGAGTTTGGAGGCTTTGTTTGTTAGGGATAGATTGTGGTTCATCCAGAGTGGCTATAGTGTTAATTTTGACATGAAACTGGGAAAGTAGGTATAATATTAAACCTTCCTATAGAAATCGAAATACTTTATTGTGTGGGTCTTGGTGATGATATTTCTTTTCTACAATTAATTGAGTTCTGAATTCTGCTAAGCATTCGGTTTAACAAAGCAAAGTTTTTCTGAATAAGATTTCGCAATAATGGATGGTTTTGGGAACTTTTCCTTTTTTATGAAAAAAGGGTGCATTTAAATAATTAAGGGTAATTGCGGGAGAGATGTGGCGCTTTTTGAAACAACAACACTGTTTGAAAAAATACAGCAGAACAACGATTGGAATGAAACATTGCGGCGGTGTTCGAGTGTTGTGATTGTTTCGGTTAAAGTTCTATCGCCTATCAATTTCAAAGGTCTTTTTTGGGCCCTATCCAAAAGACATAAACTTGTTTAAGGAGCACCTGTCAAAATATGCGAGTTATATTCAAGTTTCGGACGAATAAAGACTTTGTAAATTACAGCCATATCAGAAGGGATGACAAATTTCTTGCAACTAGCAGTATTTTTTGCAATATCGAATATGTGATCATTCCATAAGAGGTGATCTGTGATACACTTACCGACTACCGAGTACTGAAAGTTGATTATTTTCTTAGATGCAAGTGCCATTCATGGATAGTTTCATCGGAAGTGGGTTATGCTTTAACGGCAGAACACTGAATTCAGTTTTTGAATCATTAAGTTCTGCATGGTTAATAATTCCCCGTTGGACAATACTGTCGAGATCGGAATTTAATGAGCTTAACATACGCTGCCGTTGAAGTTTCACATCCAAAGGTCAAGGATTTAAATCTAGAACCAAATACGTAAGCATTTTCAAGAATAATAAGGAGAAAGATAAAAATGCCGAACCAAATCTTTAAACTTTTGAAACTTACGAAAAAAGAAGACAGATACAAAATTTATATACGCATTGATCTTAGCTAGAGTTGAATTTGTAGGTTTGCCGACAATTTCTAGCAAAATTGATAACTTTTACATGTAAAATTACTCCAAATGTTTAGAGTTTTTTGGAAGCAAAATATTCAAAAACACAAGTAAAAACTGATCCACTACTAAAAATGAAACAATACAACGCATTGAAATTACTAAACTACATATCAAGCACTTGTCGGCTGGCCAAAGTGATATTTGAGGTTTCGAACACATACATATATTTCGACTTTTTTGGCAATTTGTCAACAGAAATTGCACAGCCGTAAATCTGATCAATTGACTTGAGTTCTTTGGACTAAATATCCTATTTCATAGATAAAAAAATATTTTATGTTGACAATGTTTAACACTTTTATAATTGATTTTTTGCTCCAAGTGTCGTCCGTGTATTGAGTTTTACGTTCGTCTCCTTATTAAATCACTTTAAAAATAGATTCACGTATAAAAAGGAACTATGTAGAGTCTTTGCTTCTCGTGAATATGTGCCTAGGACAGAATTTTCTTCTACATTTTCTCCAGATGTATTTTTAATTGCTCGAAAAAATCTGGGTCTCTTGACAATCGTGACAAATTACCTTTCAGCAACACACTAAACCGCTGCTGTTCTGACGGCAAGACCAAGAGTATGGACTTGGGGGAAAATTAATTCACACATGTACTACTCACTTCTTCTACATATGGGTATAGATTCTTAGATCGATTCTGGAATTTGCATGGTGCTGTTCCCATAAACATAGCTTCCATTTAATGAGCTCTTGTCAGGTAGGTTTTTATGCGTGGCCTAATATGTAGGGAAGAATAAATAAATGTCTCGTCTATACGATGCTACGGAGGCGGCCGGAGTGGTAGGAAATTAATTGTTTTTCACTTAAGCACGTGTAGCAAGCTCTCTTCATAATAGTTAAAATATATACAAATAAAATGTCTATAGAGCGACTCAAAAACGGATCAAGCATTTCAATTGGGCCGCTCCTAAGTCGTTCAGCTGATGCACTGCCATTGCGTTTTATAGTTTAAGTTGTATCTATTTGCCGCACTTTGCCATTTCGATACGTGACTTGAGGTAATTCGTTTTCTCTAAATCTAGATACTTTCGGTGTCTTTTTGAAAAAAATAATAAAATAAAATAAAATAAAATAAAATAAAAAGCCCAACAATATTCCCTCTGCACGGACAGCATTATGTTGCGCTAAATTATCAAAGAGTACAAAGAAGATGTCGATCTTGATCGTGAATGCATTGAATGAGTTCGTACCAGGAAGTTTTATATTGTATCTTATTTCTTATATACCAACGTAGCTTTGGCACTTTTAGTTCGAATTTATTTCTTATTTTTTTGGTCAGCATCTGGCCGAGGCCAATTAATAGTTTTTATTTGCTATGGCGGGGAAATCGGTGCTTTTCACTTGCGGTGTATTTCTTTGTGAAATAAAACTAAAAATTATGTAGGTACGTATGTATGTAAGGTACCCCTATTAATTCGGGTGATAGCTTTTCGTGTTTTGGTCTTTTGGGTAAGATTTATGTCAAGATATAGGTGAACTTGTTCGCAGGTGCAGTAAATTGTATTCGAAGCGGCAGTATATTTTTGTATTGTAACATTAAAAATAGGATTACATTAACCTTCAATTTTAGAATTATACTCCACTTTGACGATGTCTTGAACAGTGTCAAAAAACAGGGATTCAAATTTCTTAGTTAAGGGTGGGCATATTTTCTAAAAATGCAGTCAAATTAATAAAAAAAAAAGAGGCTGGTATGCGACCCACACTGATAACTTCTCATTCCGTCTGTCGATCTGTCTAGCTTAAAACTTTAACAAAATATTCATAACAATATTTTGTGTGAGATAATAATTTGAAGTCAATATCTTTCTTTAATCTAATAGTACTTGAGTTGAATACCATTTCTTATCAGTTTTTTGTTGTTCTTGTAGGTTTCAGTGTTTTTTTTTTTTTAATTTATCAGTTGAATTTTTCTAAAAAATTAACTAAAAATTACCAACAACATTTTTCATATGATGAAATAGTTTAATTTAAAAATCGTTTTTTGATAATAAGATTTTTAGTCGAAAACCAATTTATACCAATGATAGTAACATTTCATGAAAGTTTTAATTCCTTATGTAAATAAGTACAGATTGGATTTTTCAAAGAAAATTTAGCACAGAATGAAATCATTTTGAATTCAATACCTTTTCATTCACGAGATATCGAGAATTCACGAGATATCGAGAATCGAACATCAATTTTTACCAATTTTGCGTATTTTTGGGGATTTTATTTTCATGAAAAAAACTGACTGTCGGATTTTCTTAAACATTTAATACAATAAATAATAGAAATTAGTTTGAAGCCAATACCTTCAATTATTAAAAATATATTGAAGTCGAAAATCATTTTTTACCAGCTTTTATTAATGTTTTTTTTTAAGTTTTTATTTTTTGTAAAAAAAACTGTCAGCTCGATTTTTCTCAAAATTTTCAATTCGACAAATCGGACCGATTGCAATACCTTCCTATGGGAAGTTCAAAATGTTCCAATAATTAAAGTTATCCTTGTATTCAATTTTCCAAGACCATTATGTTTCGGAATGATTGGATGATATTGGCTTGAAGTGTTTGAATCGTTTGCAAATTTGTGCCATAACATCGATCCCTAACGGTTTAACACAAAAAGGTAAAATCAGATTAAGTTCTGAGCTTTGAGTTGGGCAATTGACATCGCCAAAATGACTGATAACATGATTTGGAAATTTGGTGCTTAAAAGATCGATTGTAGCATGGCACGTAATAAATCATATTCTTCGGATGTATCACCTTCCAAAATGCATTGGTTAAAATTGTTGTATGTTATTTTAGATATTATTGATGAAATAATGTGAATTTCAACAACAATTTTTGGCGTCTTTTCACGCATGCAAAGAACCAGCTTCTGATTTTTTTAAGCACCAAACCGAATGAGCTCCTTAATCAGCTATTCCGGCTAACGTGAGCGTGCGGAATGGCTGCATTTGTTACTCAGGCTATCAAAGCATTTGTAAATACTTTTCTGTGAGAAAAAATATGAAAGAATTCGATATGATCGCCGCCGAAACAAAGGTCATACAATTAAATATAGTTTAATACATCTTTCCGAATGCATCTTTCAATTAAAATCTACTTCTTGAATTTAGCATAAGTTAACTTTTACCTATTTAAAATTAGCTCATTGCTGATTCAAGTCGATTATTTTTAAAAATAATGCGCCTATCGGCAATTCCACATTCCCATATCTCTCCCCCCTGAAAAAAAACCTATATAAATTATTTAGCTACTGGATATCTCTGTAGCTATATATTTCTTCTATTTCAGTTTCCACATTTCAAACAATAAAGCCAGCTGCACGGAAGTATCAACTAAACTCTAACAAATAATATGCTTATCTAGAATTTCTATCATCGTAAATGATTACTATCGATATGACCTCAGTAGCTAATTAAAATCAAATTGATAATGCAAATGTCGGTGCTATCATTTATATGTATATTGGTATTATAACTGTGCTGTGCACATTACTAAGTATTTGTCGTTAATTGTTAATATTTAATTCAAAAATGATGACTTCTTCAATTTGTATAGAAATACTCTTATCTATTATGATTTTGTTTAAATATTTAAATAGATTATTTTAGGTTTGTGGCATAAAATATATCTGCATTATAAGACCACAAAGGCAAGTTTTGCACGAACCATAAGTCTATTCCAAATTTTGAGCAGGTGTACAGTTTTTCTAGCACACTACTGTTTTGTACTCGTAATATACTAATGCGCACATACTGTTGATTCACAATCGCATGTGTGCGGATGCATCCGTAAAATGCCTTCAAAATGAGCCTATCCATCAAGACATCGCAATGGTCATGATCAAATAAATACGATATAATATTGCAGAACTTGGAAGTTGCAAACTGTGGTACGTAAAGTCGTACAAGGAAGAGAATATTATATTGTAGTTTCTTAGCAAAGTCTTTCCGTTTCCGCGGATCGCTTGCCATCAAGAGATTTTATTTGTTTCCATATGGAATAAGTTCTGTGGTCTTGCGGGACTCTTGTATGTGCGGTTACTATCGTGGTCTTCAGGTTCACTAGATCAGGGACACACGCAGACAGTAATTTACAATCCCCAACAAATAATTACATATACATGTATAAACGAAGGTATAGTATATGAATCAGCTTCAAGAGTGATCATCATCATCATTGCTATATAATCGTCGTCATCGTCTTCATGATGTGGAACACCCCGCACCGGAATAAGTTTTACATGATTTCACATGACTTAATGATGCTCTAGGAGCTATATCGCGCGCGCTCCTCTGCTCTCCGTCTAAGCCCCAAGAGTGTTTATGCCTTTCGATAAGATCATGCGGTCGTATACCATCAAGATTTTTGTTGCGCGTGCAACAAAGCAGCTCTAAGAAGTTCAACAAACCAAATAACCACAAAATTATGCTCGGTGCACAGAGATGACGACCGTCTATCCGACCGTCGCGTCCGCGTCCAGCCAAACTATAAACCGACCTTTCATTTAATTTTCTTTTGTGATCTTTGAAACTCCAGACTTTCAGTTTGCGGCTTTCATTAAGAAGGCTTAGAAAATTTTGTATATATATATTATATATATATTTATATACCTAACCTATCAATGCAGTCATGTTTGAGGCGCATCCTGTTGGGGCCGGGCTACCGTAACTTCAAAATTCGTGAAATTTCCCTTCTGCGTTGTTATTTTGTTCCTAACTTGATCTTATCTCGCCTAAAGATGTTGAAGTCGAAGTAGCTACTGATATAATAAAAACATACATACATATATATGTAAGTTATTAACTTTCTTCCGCCTTAGCACCACCACCGCCGCCGCCGGCTTAGCGCTGCGGGCCATGCATAGTTACTTTTATAACGCGGGCACGCGGACTTTTTACACCTTGAAAAGAAGTTCGGTGCGTTCGTCTTTGTCGTGATATTCTTTGAATTAAATAAGTTTTCTGGAAATAGCGACGGTTAGGCACAAAGTCATTTCATTTGTTTCCTAAAGATATAAGTCTATAGTTGGGCAAAGTAATTGCTTGGAATTGGAAGGTTTTTGTATTCTTTTCATTTTATTTTATTTAGATAAAAAGCCCTTCCAGCCTTGGGGGCAAGTTGAACAAAGCCAAATTAATTAGTAGTCATCAGTATTTGATATTTTTCTTGGTTTTAATTTTGTTTCTTTACTTTATCATTCGTAATCAAGAATAAGGAAAATTAAACGCTGGGAAAAGACTTCAATGCACAAAGATATTAATACGGATGTATAGTATCTGCTATAGCACAATGGTGTATTATGTATAATTTAAGAAGAGGGGTTATGGCAATATAATACTTTTGTAATTATTTTTTTTTATTTTAGTTTCCAATAGATTTTTTTCTAGTGAGATAATAAGTTTAATTTATTCTTACAGGGCGTAGTTGCGTAATGAGTGTAACAATAACTATTCTTTGTTTCTCCAAAAATGTCTTAAAGCAGTCGAAAGGAAGTCCGCAAGTTTCATAAAACCAATTATATTTCATGAAATTAATTAAACTACAATTTAACGTAGGCACTTTTCTTAATGTCATTTTGAACAATATGGTCTTCTAAGAATCTGGAATTGTTGAGTGACCTTTGGTTTGCCATATTGACGAATCAGCAGTTTGATATTAACGATGCAGTATATAAATCTCTAATGCCAACAATATTCAATTCTCTGGATGTGGGCAGGAAAAGTAGCAATGGCTTTTTTTTCTTGTTTTTTTTTTTCAGGTATTATATTTGCATGTTAAGTTTTCATATTGAATCTAAGGAGTCCGCCAAATAACTTTTTTTTTTGAAAATGCTATAAAAACATCGAGTATAGGTTCGGCTGTGTGGCAAGTGGCGCCACCCTGTTGAAACCAACTGTTGCAATATCCTCCTCCTCCTTTTGTGAACAAAAACTCGTTCAAATGGGCCGATAATGATCGCCATTGACTGTAACGGCCACTCCTTGCTCATTTTCGAAGAAAAATGGCCCAATTATGCCTCTGGACGAAAATCCCTACCAAACAGTGACTAGTTTTTGGTGTATCGGCTTTTCAATGTATACGTGCGGGTCTTTCGTGCCTCAAATACGACAATTTTGCTTGTTTATAAATACCCGCCAATATCACAATGAGATTCATCTGAAAAGATGACTTTTTTTTGGCAAAATCGGAATTTTCTCTAAGCGTTGTTCACAGCGTTGTTCAAGCATATACACAACCATATTCGTTCAGCGTTAAAAAAAAAACTAATTATCTGTCAAATCCGACATGAGCTAAGTGTTACCATTCACGAAATAAGCACTAGGTGAAAAAAAAGTTAGATGGCGGACCCTATATATAGAACGAAAAATGTCATCCCATTGATTATTTTGGTAGTCAAATTGACTATTAAATAGTCAATTTTTCAGCCAATGACCGCTATATTCAATAGGACAATTTTCAGCTGTCATTTTTATAGGTTCCGAATTTTTTGTACAACTCCGGTAGGCAATATGAGAACTGCGGTAGTCAATACGACAACTGCGGTAGTCAATAAGAAAACTGTGTTAGTCAATAGAACAATTTTCGATAATCAATTTTAGCAGTCAATATGACAAACAAATTGTCATATTGACTACCGATGTTGTTTTATCGACTACGTTTGTTATTAGAATTCGAACTTCATAAGGCTTTTCAATAAGAAATATCGGTTCAAAACTTAGCACAATCCATTCGCCGTAAAATTTGCTCCATTCTCAATTTTGAATAAGTATAGTATATAAGTTGAAGGTACAGTCACACCTACACCAATCATCGAAGATACGACGTTTCTGGCGATCGACTGGTTTGAGTTCTTGTGTAAATTTATCTTTAAAAGTCTTAATACCTATGTGAAAAAAATAAATAAAATAGGTACAACAAACAGCACAACAGTCCGTTAAGATCTAGTTCCTAGTGACTTACAACTGTCAACCATCCAATTTTCGATTCATCTCAAGGATGAACGGTCCGCTCCTACAGTTTTAAAACTAAATCCAAACTGCTAAAACACACGGTTTCTTCACATCGCTATTTTGTCCATAAAGCACAAACTTTTACTACCATCAGTATTACTATTTTCGGCCGAGGAGGTGCTTTACACATCAAAAAAGTTGTCGTATTAACAATCGTATTGACTACCAAAATAGTAAATATGATAACCTTATTTTAAAAAATTGACTACTGGATAGTAATAGAATAATTTTCGATTGTCAATTTGGGGTACTCAATACGAAAACAAAAGTAGTCGATAGAACAACTTGGGTAGTCAATATGACGATTTGGTTGTCATAGGTATAGTGACTTACATAATTGACTATCGAACATTGTTGTATTGATTATCCGGTAGTTAAATTCGACTTTTCAGACGTAATTGTCATATTGACTACCGCAGTTGTTATATTGACTACCAAGTTGTAAACAAATTTTGGATCCTAAAATTGACACCGAAAATTGTATTTTGGCTATCGCGGTAGTTGGCTCAAAATTGACTATTTAAAAGTCAATTTGACTAACAAAATAGTAAATAGGATGACTTTTTTCAATCTGTGTACTACGACCAAAAAGTGCACAGTTTTTACCATTCTTGTATTGCATTTTAAGCATTTAAATATGTGTTTGAAGGGTGCATTGTTGGATTTGTAGTAGTGGGGTAGTTTTTATTTTCCAAATATAAAAAGATGACAGCTTCAAAAATGGCAAATTCCCAAATAGCCGAAAACGCTTTAATAAAAAAACATGTGCTTAAGAATGTAAAAGAAACATTCATTTAAATAATAGGTCTTTTAATAGTTTGTGGAGTATGCTACCATATTTTCATTATTAAAGGTACATTTAAGTAACCCTAAATTGCTTCTGATTTGAACTTAGCCCTTTGCAAAGTTATCAATTAATGTAATTCTTTCCATTTGGGTATTGAAGATTTGAAAATTTGTATAAATCGATGGTTAACTGTTCATTTAGTTTAAAAATTCGTCCATTTGTCATGTTTACCATATTAAACAAAAGAGACAAAATTTTTTGTTCTTTATACCAATTCAATGATCTGAACACATCTTGAGTCCCAAATATTATTTAATAAGCAAAAATTTGAGATGGATCTTTATTTAAATTTTAAATACCAAATTTATGCAGAGCAAACAAACAGTCTTTTTTTCTGACAACAAAACCTCAGTATCGTTATGCCTAACTATACCTTTACCTTTTCAGCGCCAATAAATGCTTCAGTTCTTGTAACTACTGGTTTCCCAAGACAACAGCGAAGCGTTTCCATGATATAAGCAACAACAACAACTAACAAACAAAAATAGATGAAAAAGATATACACGATTATGCTAATTATGTATTCACATATCACTTATGAACATCATAACGAAGCTGTACCATTCAGAAAAAAAAAGAAAAGAGAAACATTATTATTTTTGCAAGAATATGCTAATATATCTGAAAGATACGCCGAGTAATAGTTGCATAGATGCAATTTTTCCACAAAGTAAGTCCCGCTTGCGTAATAGAAACCAGAGAAGAATTAATAAAGAAAAAAGCATCTGCAACTGAAAGACATACGAACTTCCATAGCTAGAGCTACCTACCTACCTACTTAAACTCTCACTTTTTTTTATACGGTCAGCAAAATATAGATAGATACATTCGTATGGATGGTTTAGTAGATGGATGAATACATTTCGCATCGTTTGATTAGAGCCTTTGGTTCAGATCTACGTTTTCGTATTTTCATCTTCGTTGTTAAGTCCAGGAACATCATGCCTTCCGAGTTGTGTCGGCAAGTTTTCATAGTTTTTTAAGCACATGCTTAACAAAGAAACTTCGTTGTATTTTTTATATTTTTTTTTGTATTAGCACTTAAGTTTGTTTTCTTTTAAGGTTGCAAAACTTAAATTTCACAAATAGTGGAATATTCAAACTTTGCGTTGGTTTTGGAACAACTTCTGTAAAAACAAGAAAAGTGCATAAGACTTTTGAAATAGGAAACGTACAGAAAAGTTAGTGTTTTCTGGGCAATAAAAAATATGTGTCTTTAATCTATCGATTTGGAATGTGCATATTTGTTGATGTAGGAACATCCTCAAAACCATTTTCCCTACTTTACTGATGGATGATGTTCGAAAGTTGGCACGATTGTATGACATAAAACATGACAAGGAAAAGTATTAAACAATGATACCTAATGTTGCAAATAGGTACAAATACTCAGTACAAACAAAAACCCGAAGTAATATGCGATGACGCCACATTTTAGGCATAAACATAATTAAATCAATAAAATTACAATCATTAGTTTGCTTACACTTAAATAATCGAAAATTGAAATTCTTAGTCGAATCAAATCAAACACACTCCATCCGGAATCGAAATCAAAAATAATGAATTTTCTATAATAAATCTTGAATTCCTGCCACATATCGAAACGAAGCAATTCCTGGCAAAGTGAAAAAAAATCAGGAGACTTCTACTGCAGTCAAGTTTTATTTTCTAGAATTCTCGTTTATATCTGGAGGATTTGAACCAGAAGAATTCTATTGTTGTCATCGTCAGGCAGAATGCCAAAATAATATACGCGAATTAAGACCCCTTCCTGAAGACCTGTCAAACGCCTGCCGATATAAGTAATTCGTACCTTCTACCTACTACATTTGAAAAACTCTCATAAGGGGTGGATAAATTTATTGCCTTAGGAAAACTGATTGTAAAAGAAAACTATGTAAGGTTAAGGATTTTTTTTTAATAGTAAACGTGATATTTGGCACGTGCTGAAGCAGTTATGATGTATATAAGGTTATATGCTGGTCACAAACAAATTGCGATGTTGGACGACATTTTTGTATAAAAACAATTGTTAGTCGAAGAACAATATTTATATGCTCGAAATCATGTTCTGAAATTTTTAGAGCATAATAGTTTTCGTATTTAGTTTCAGAAGTATACACATTTTTGACACACAAAAAAACTACCTGCTTGACATTAAAAGTATCAAGGAAAGCAATCTCACTTTCTACAAATATTAATATATTAAAACATAGAATTTAAAAAAGGGACTGGGGTGCGACCCACACTGATAACTTCCCATTTGTGCCTTTCTGTCGACATTTCAAAAAGTTTTGCAGGAATTTATTTCCTGTACAAGAAATGCTGATTAGATTTTTTAAAGAACAAAAATATTTTTTTATAATGAAATAATTTTGAAACCAATACCTTGAGAGACGTGAGAGCCAAAAATGAGTTATTACCAATTTTTTGCAGTATTTTTGAAGGTTTTTATTTTTTGTAAAAAACATTGTCACTAAGATTTTTTCTAAAAATTTTACCAGATGTCACAAACGTTATTCTTCGATGCAAATAATTATTGCGATTCTGGAGCTATCTTTCACTTGGCCCCAAGGAAAAACACTTTAAGGTGTTAACTCACAAGGAAACCTTTCTTGCGAAATTCCCAACTCTGATTGTACATAACGAATATAATTTGTTTTTAAAGAAATTAGTAAGATCAGAATTTAAAAAAATTTATTTCTTTGGCAACTAAGGTTTGCTACCGTTTAAGAATTTCTAAGGCATCAGTGTTTTAAAATTAATTAATTCATAGGACCGTAAGCTGAACCAAATCTCCAAAAAATGGTTTGGGTTTATGAATGCAGTATTTCTGTATTATAATGGGTTACCCATTTTGAGGTTTAAAAAGTTTTGCCGAAGACACGAATGTGTCGATTCCTCGTTGTTCTTAGGAATAAGGACTGTCTTACGGCACTTTACGGCGTATGTTGCATTTGGATCTACACCTACATCCATATAAAGTCAAGCTCACACAACATCTGAAGCCAGCTGACCATTCACAACGTTCGAATGGGTGCTTGAACAACAGGCGGTGGACGGCGATTTTTGACCAAAGTTTTCTTCAGCGACGAAGCACATTTCTCACTCGGATGGGTATGTTAACAAACAAAATTGTCGTATTTGGGGTTCTGAGAATCCTCAAGTAATTTAAGAAATGCTATTACATCCTTTCGACGTCCCTTCTTCGAAAACGGCGATGGAAAGACTTTCAACGTCAATTCGGAGCGTTAATGGTCATAATGATAACCGAGTTTTTTTTGCCTGCTATTGAAGAATACGACTTGGAGAATATGTGGTTTCAACAAGACGATGCCAAATGCCGCACAACTCGAGCGAATATGGCTTAATTGCAAGATACATTTCCTCGCCGCGTAATTTCTCGTCGTGGCACTTTAAAACCAACATTAGTCAAGTTATGGCTGAGATACCACCCAATGTGTGTCAAAAAGTGGTCGAAAATGACCTCAAAAGAATGCTTGCAACAATTCGCGTAGTGGCCATTCAAATGATGTAGGGTTTCACACATAATGTCAACGTTCAAACTTCATAATAAAAAGAAATATCATAAACACAATTATTTTATATGTGTTTAATTTACGTTTACTTTTGAAACCGCAAAATGGATAATCCTGTATAATAAAAATAATAAAACAATAACTTCTCGGTTGAAATTTAAAGCTTTTTGTATAATTTTTGAAATTATTTAAATACATATGTCTTATTTAAAATCAGTTAAATGTAAATCTATACGACCATTTTCCTTTTATAAGTAAGATTCTTCAGAGATGGAAAACATATTGCTATTCGGTTCATAGTTTCATTTTATGTGGCAGTGATATTTTTCAGTTTCTATATTTAATTTTATTAACAATATCCATCCGGCAAGAAGTGTTGAATGTGGATACGGATACATTTCAATTTTGCAAAACATATGCAGATGTCCCTACTTACCAACTTTATACTCTTAAGACATTTACTGGCTTTAAAAGGATATGAAGCCATTTGATATATTGTTGATAATTTTATTTTGGAACCCAGCCAAAGTAGATCCTCCAACGATTCTAAGTTCCTTTTTAAGTAAAGATGCATTTTTATTTGTCCGTCTAGTCTGGAGATTCAAATTAATGATTGTCATTGAATCTTTTTTCTTATATCTATCTTGTTTTTCTATATTTTAACTTAATGTGCAATTTCGTCCAAGAACTTCCTTTTTTAAATCTAAAAATATATTTTCTCCAGTTACCAGACCAAAATGTATGTATTTTTATCTATTCAGTTCTAAGATACATAAATGGTGAAATGTGTTTTTATCTATATTGCAATCTATCGGTAGGAAAGATGCTTTGAGTTCAGATGTTGAAAAACGCAATCAAATTGTATTATTATTATTATTTTCAAAAACATTTAAATGCGTCTGATGCCTTATACCGCGCGCCGCCGCCGTTCGCTTCATTACATTTGACATTTTTTAAGTTAAAAAGATTCTGGGATGCGACCCAAACTGATAACTTCTTATTGGTACCCGCTAAAAATTTTTAAATGATATTTTTTGTAACAAGTCAATTTTATTATTAAGAGGAAGTATTGAAAGAGTAGATATTTGATCCAAAACTTAAGATTAAACTGTTTTATGTGAAGACATATTCGAGGACTTAAATAAATATATTTTTATAAGAAAAACTATTTTTCTCAAGATATTTAACTTAAAATTTAATTTTAATACTTTTGTAGTATATTTTGTTTCAGGTTTTTATTTTTCTCTCAATTGGTAATAACTTTAAAAAATATTATTAATACAACTTTATATAAGATGAACAAAGTTCGAATTTTTTTGTTCTCAAGATATTTTAGTCAAAAAACAATTTTTATCAGTTCTTAGTTATTTTTTCATGTTTTTGCTTCTTGTCCAAATTGTTTATATAAATATCAACAACATTATTTTGAGCAGAATCAAATAATTTTTAAGTTAATACTCTCCTTTAAAGTACCCGTGGCGTGATGGTTAGTGCATTGGACTGTCATGCCAGAGGTCTTGGGTTCAAACTCCGCCTGTGCCATTTAAAGTTTTTTTCACGGGTACTGCCTCTTACGAGGAATTGAAAAATTCTCCAAGAGTAGTTCTTGCCATGAAAAGGGCTTTCTAAAATTTTCCGTTCGGTTTCGGCTTAAAACTGTAGGTCCCCTCCATCCCTGACAACAGTTTTCGCACATAGAAATGGTTGAGAGTTGTAAGTCACTAGGCCCTAGTTCACAACGGACTGTTGCGCCACCTAATTTATTTATTTTACTCTCATTTGCTTCTAGATATTAAAGTCGAAAATCATATTTTGCTAGTATTTTTAGACTATCAATTGAATTTCATTAAAATTGTAACATAACATTAGTAACAATAGTTTGTATTCTATAAAGTTATCTTGAAGGCAACAAGCAACTCTGTATTGCTGAGATATTTTAGTCAAAAATCAGATTTACTAGCTTTCAGTAGTATTTTTGTTAAGAAAACTGTCAATTGATTTTTTTAATTTATTATACATATAGTAGCAACAACATTCTTTATAAGGTAAAACTATTTAAAGCCAAAATCTTAATATTTTGCCAATATATTCGAGTAGTTTTTTTTTAGTATATTTGTTTATTTTTTATTTTTTGAAAAAAAAAACTGTCAATTCAATTTTTCTTCGTTACACACAATTATTTTGGAATTAATATCATGTCTTGTTCGAAAAATGTTCGAGGTGTGACAAACCTTTTTTTCTTTTTTTTTTTTAAATTATAAAAACAAAACGTTAATTGATTTTTTGTTCATAATTATACATTTTCAGTATCACATCATGTTATATTACAATTTAATTCAAGTCGCTAGCATTATTGGTTCGTTAGATATTTGGGGTCAACAAAATTTTCACTTTTTTTTTTAAATTACTGTAGTAAAAATAAACTTACTCAATGGCGCGTATTCATAGAGAATTACTAAAGTCCTGATTTCTTGATCTATAGTTTAAGGCTTGTTGATTAAACAAACACAGCTCTTATTCATAGTCAATTTTCCTGATGTGTTTAGTAAAACCCCAGTTTAAGGTTGTATTCTACTACAATTATACTTCAAATGACAGGTCAAAGCAAAAAAATACTGTAATATTTTCAATCATTCATTCATTCCTAGAATTGGATGTCGAAAAAAGTAAGCAAAACAAAACTATTTAATAGAAAATCAAAAAAAACAACAACAACAAAGTTCAATAATATTTTAGATGAAAACCAATGAAAACGGCAGGAAAACTTATCGCAGTCAGACAAAGAACTTTGTAGCAAATATTGCCAAAAAGAAGAGCTACACCAGCAAGTTTACGTACAATTTATTTGATATGATTTACCTTTTCAGCTTTTCAATTCAGAAACAAAAATAAAATATGACATCAGGCTGTGATAATAACTACTTAAACACAGCATTTTCTATGTTTATAGTTAAACCACAGTTTTAGCTCTAAACTTAGGTTTAAATTTATTTATAAATAGCCTAAACTCTGGACTTGCTTAGCAACAACTTAGCAAGAGTTTAGCAAACATCTATGAATATGCCCCAATTTGTTTGAAAGTCCTTTCTGCATCTTTCTGTGTTATTGACTGTAAAACAAAATTTATTTGAAGTCGATGTCTTCACTGGTTTTTGAGATAGAGACGACGAAACAAATCGTCTCGAACGTACATACGCACGCACACACATCAGACATCTTTCTAAAAATCTTTGATTAAGATTCTAGATACCTTGGAACGTCTAGAAATGTCAAACATTTCAATTCGACAAAAAGGATCTCAATTATCAGCAGATAGATAAAAACAAGCTTAATTGACTCCCTGATATACATATTAAAAAGATAGTTTGTTTTCAATATTAATAATGAAAACAAGCTCTTTTAAAAATAAAATAAACAACCTAGTACCCAAATTTGTCTAAAGTGTCAAAAATGATATAAAGTCACAATCCTTCTTACTCAAACTGTAAACAAAATATTATAATTTCAAATTCTGAAGACAATCACAGTAGCTTTTCTGGAACATAATTTTGATGATACCTTAACTCACGATACGATATTTCAAAATGAAGACAAATCGATGACACATAAGTACCTATCTATCCTACCCATAAAGTCTATAATTTTTCAGCTCACGTAGATGGTCTCGAACGTGATCTAAGGTAAATAAAGGTTTTCCTTTTCCTAATTAAATCAAAGCGCATAGCTTTGCACATGAAGAGTGACACATAATCATAACGGATACAATGGTCATAATATAGAGAACCTATAGTCGAACGAAATATGAGAAATAGAGGTTCGGCTGAGGAATTATGCTGACTGTGAGAAAATATAGAATTGATCACGTCTTATCGTTAAGTTAGTTTTATTGCTTGTCAAACTGACACAGTAAAAAAACATATCTTAATGTATGTTTGTGTGTCCATACATTGAGGAGTGTGTTTGATTGGGTCCGCATAATTCATGGAAAAAAAAGACGAATGTCCTATTCAAAAATATGTACCGACAATCAAAAAAACTCTATTTTAACATTGTTTACGTCGCGTCGCTCGTCAGAAATTGACAAAAAATTATTAATAATTTGAGTAACTGGAGCTAAATTAAAATGCAAAACAAAACATGAATTTTAATTTCCTCCAAGCCTTCCCATTCTAAGAAAGTGTAGCTCGCTTGATCAAGTGAAAAAATAAAGTATAACATACGAGTAGAAAACCTATAATTGTATGCTTCGAAAATCGCATGCTGATATCTTTTGTCGTTAAAGAAGAAGCCTGTAGAAAAAGCAGAGAAATACCTTTTAAATGGTTGAAACTCTTTAGGAAAACTAACAACTCAGCCTTGAAATGTCTTTATCTGCAGGCGAATAACACTTATAAAAACCTATGCCTCTATAAAAAACAACAATATGTGCAAAAAATAGCTCTTAATATGATTCAATGCAGGGATGCTAAAGAATTCTGGAAAAATGTACGAATTTTAGGTAACCGAAACAGATCATATTTCGAAATACTTACAAAAGTAATCTTACATATGTTTTGCGTTACCCTTTATTTACATCGAAGAACTAGACACTCCGTTCTCAATGCCAGAACTAATTTTTGCCTTAGAAAAAATGAAAAACAGTAAGGCTTCGGGTTTAGATGGCATCCCAGCCGAGTTTTTGAAAAATGCCAGCTCACAATTTTTAGAACATATTGTTCTTACTTAACCGAGTGTTCAACAACGAAGAAATACCAAAGAATTTCAAAGAGTCATCCATTTTAGCGATCTATAAAAAAGGAGATCCTAATCTCCCCGAAAACTACAGAGGTATCTCTGTTCTCAATTCTTTACGAAAACTGTTTACTCAGATGCTATATCTTAGGCTTGTACCTTGGGTTGAAACAAACAACAAAATAAGTTGTTTTCAGGCTGGGTTTCGAGCTAACCTATCTACAGTTGATCAAATTTTTACTTTGACTAATGTCGCTAAACGTTTTTTGGATAAGAAAACTAACCTCTATGCTTTTTTTGTAGATTTTAAAGCTGCCTTTGATACTATAAACAGAAAACTATTACTTTTCAAACTAGCAGGTGTTGGATTATCAACAAAATTTTTAAGAATATATGAGAAGCTTCTTTCAAATACAACAGCTGTAGTTTCTTATGGTAGAATCTCTTCGCAGCAATTTAAGACAGATGTGGGTGTCCCGCAAGGTTGCATTTTGAGTCCTTTGCTCTTCTCACTTTTTGTTAACGACATTGGAGACAGTGTTCCAGGGGATGTATATTATGGTGATTTGCTTATTAAGGTGCTTTTATATGCGGATGACCTAGTCATTCTTACTGATAATCCGGTAACTCTACAAATGCAAATTAACAAACTTAACCAGTATTGTAACTCTTGGGATCTTCAAATAAATACTTCAAAGTCGAAAATTATGGTTTTTAGATCTCATAATCAAAATGTCAGAAATGACCGTTCTTCGAACCTTAATGGTGAAAGAATAGAGATAGTTAAAAAATTTAAATACTTAGGTTTTACAATAACACACAATTTAAACATAGGACCCCATATAAAAGATAAAACATCAGTTGCGAAATCGGCCATTAACTGCATTTGGTCAAGTTTTTTTCATAACAAATGTATCGAACCGATGGTAAAATTCAAAGTATTTGATGCAACAATTAAAAGTTCACTCTGCTATGCTAATGAAGTGTATGGTTACGAAGCATGTGAAGACTTTGAAGTTATCCAGAGATATTTCTTCAAACGTGTTTTTAAGGTCCCCTTAAACACACCTAACTATGCAATATATGTCGAATCTGGACTACTTCCAATTTTCTTAAAAAACCTTAAGGCAAATGCGGACTATATTGGCAAAGTTTTAAAAAGATGTGATAATAATCTTCAAAGAAAAGTACTCATGATTGCACTTCAGCGTTGTTACTCGCCGTTCAAAGATTGGCAAGAATTGGCTACTAAATATAATACGACCTTGAATCTAGCCTTGAATAACTTTGGTTCATGGAAGGATGAATTCTATGACTGCATCTCAGCAATGGACGAAAAAATATTTCAAAATTCTCTGAACCGTGCTAAAGAGTCCATGTCAAGAACGATATACAGCAAACTGAATCATTGTTTGGCGGAATCTAATTATTTTCGACAAGAATTCACAGTTAACGAGATGAGTTTAATATTTAAGATCCGAACTGAAATGCTAGAGCTAAATTACAGACCTCATAGGGGTGATATAAATCATAATTGTAATCTTTGCAACCTTAATCAAATCGAAAACGTTTATCACTTCCTAGCAAGGTGTCCAATACTCCAAGAAATTCGACGTTTATACTTTAAGAAAAGCTTTCTTTCTACAGAAGAGAGTTACTCAATTCTAAATGGTGAGTGTGGTTGGAAAGTTCTTATCCGGTTTGTTACTGAAGCTATCGCTTACAGAAATACTTATGTAAATCTTTTTTAGAATCAATCTATTATTTTGTTTTAGCTAAACTAAAAGCCCATCTTTCAGTTAATATTGAATCCCTTAATCTACCATTACTCTTTAATCGATTAATTCATCAACTTTTTTAAATTTATATACACTAGTTTAAATTTGTTCCTTTTGTTTAAAAAATGTAATTTCTGAAATATGTTTATATTAGTTTCAATTGGATTTGTTTAAAATAAAGTCTTAAACTCAAATGATATTTTTGTTAAAATATGTCTATGTTAACTGGCAAAATTATACTTACACTAGAGGCCCGTCCCGGCTTCGCACGGGTAGACATAAATAGATACAGATATCTACACTATCTATAGCTTTCTAATGAAAAAAGAATTATTAAAATCGCTCCAGTATTTTTTGAGTTTATTCGTTACATACAAAAATACAAATTTTTCCTATTTATAATATTAGTGTAGATATCTGTACCTATTTGCATATGTCTACCCGTGCGAAGCCGGGACGGGCCGCTAGTTCAGAAACAAAAAACAAAAGATACCTATTCTATTCAGTCCTTTTTTTGCCGAAATACCTCAACTTAAAGAACGATTTTACTTATTCGTTCGATTCTCTGTCCCTCTGCACTGTATGTCTATCTCGATCCCGACACGGCGGCGAATCTCACGCTCTGCTGAAGATTCTCTCTCTCTCTCAGCTCTATAATTATCCCGAAGCTGACTGAGTCGAGCCTCACGTTCCGTTGATTGTTATTTTCCTCGCTACAAAACTCCGATAACGCGTCCGATCGCTGCTAAATTCAATGTGCTATAAGGAAATCCGCGGCCTCCGACGCGCTATTTATAGGCACGCTGCCGCCGCGCCGCGTCGCCGTAAACGCTACGTTCCGCAATTTTTAAATCTGTACATCTTCAAAAATATTGATTTAAATCAGATGCTGTAAAAGGCCAAATAGATCTATATTAAATCAACAATGTATTTAAGGTATTTAATTGGATAAGGATTAATGCTGTATTGGTTAAAATCGCTTCGAATATTAGTCATTATTTGTCGTAAAAAGTAAATGACAAAAAAATGTTATTGTGGGATATCCATAAGAGATAGACATATACCATCGCGGAGTTTTCTGTAGACCTTTTCATTGTGTACAATACTTAGTACATTATTATTTTGATAAATCTCGTAGGATTCAGCCTGCGTTTGCAATGTAAGCGGAAAAAATGTAATTATTTGCGACATCACATTAGAAACCTCAAAAATAACAGTATTTGTCCACTATTTAATGGATGATATTATACATAAAAACCTTCCTCATGAGTTACTCTATCTATTAAAAAAAACCGCATCAAAATCCGTTGCGTAGTTTTAAAGATTTAAGCGTTCATAGGGACATACAACATGACACATGACAGAAAAAGCGACTTTGTTTTATACTATGTAGTGATAATGTTAAAATACTCTACACTTTTTCATTTTCAATTCTCTTGATGTGTCTAAAATTTATAAATGTAAATTTTAATGTAATAATTTTAGATATAATCGGCAGACGGCTTTTAAGCCATGCTCGTAAATCTTTTATATTAAAACATTTGTACTTTATATGTTGAAAAAATAAAGATAATAATAATAATAATAATAATAATAATAATAATAATAATAATAATAATAATAATAATAATAATAATAATAATAATAATAAAGAAGAAACACCCCTTGCCACTATCTACGATTGTAGCTTGTATTAATGAAAGTAAACAT
Source organism: Eupeodes luniger (assembly GCA_951509635.1). Lineage (NCBI taxonomy): Eukaryota > Metazoa > Arthropoda > Insecta > Diptera > Syrphidae > Eupeodes > Eupeodes luniger. Next base: position 57,066,210 of record OX608074.1, on the reverse strand, counting down.
ATCGATATTCTCAATAACCAGCTTTTCTATGGAATGATAGCATACCCGATGTTTCCAAAAATGCCGAGTGTTGATTAATTTTCTGAAACTGTCTGCGCTTCTTCTCTCATAATAACGTCCAAGGCCTGGGAATAACCAACTCCAGGCTGGTGATCCAGTATATCCAAATTCTTAAGCTTCTTCATATTAAAAGAAAAGTATTAAAAATGATTATTAACAATAACATTATTTACAATCATTTACGTCGCTCCAACATCGTCTTGATTTCTATTTTTTTTTTTTTCACTTTCTTATCGTTATTTTAATTTACTATATACTCAAGTGAAATAGCCTCTCGCATTTATTCCCTTAAACAGTTTAACCCTTGCTTAGTTATTTTGCCGTACTGCACGAATATACAAAGCAATATTTTCGTTAATAAGTTTAATATAATATTAAATCAAAATCCAACATGATTTTATTAACTTCCCATAGGAAGTTATTGTAAATGGTCCGATTTGTCAAATTGAAAAATTTGACATTTCTCAACGTTTCAATGTCCCTAGAGTCTAAATAATAGATTTTTAGAGGGATGTCTGCGTGTGTGCGTTTGTACGTACGTTCGTATGACAAAATAATTGAAAAAAAAATGATTGTATCTCTAAAATAGTTTTATGCAATGAAGAATAATGTTTTTGGTACCTGGTAAAATTTTGAGAAAAATTTAATTGACAGTTTTTTTACAAGAAATAAAAACCTTGAAAAAAATTACTAAAACTTGGTAAAAATTGATTTCCGACTCAAATATCTTTTTTAAAATTAAAAATTTTGGAATCAAACATTAAACTAACATTTCGACATTAAGTAAACATTTTATAGAAATCCAACAGTTAAGTTTTTCATACAAAATTAAATCTATAAAATTGGTAAAAAAAACTGTTAAAAATTGATGTTCGGTTCTCGTGAATAAATTTTATTAGAAAAATGTTATCTAAATAAGAAATAAAAACTTTCAAAAAATTCTACTAAAATTGGTAGAAATTGGTTTTCGACTTAAGATCTCGTTAACAAAAATAGATTTGAAATCAAACTATTTCATTATTATGCAAAGTATTATTGGTAATTTTTAGTTAATTTTGTAGAAAATTTCAACTGACAACTTTTTTTAACAAAACACGAAAACCTACAAACGTTTTAAGCAAGACTAATCGACAAACGGGATGGGAAGTTACTAGTGTGGGACGCATCCCAGCCTCCTTTTTAAATTAAAATAAATAAAATAAATTGTTGCATCTAATAATATATGAAAAATTAAATAAAACAATAAAACAAATGTGTTATCAAAATCACACCATTGTTTCTTCTATGCATTTCGAATTTTTCCGTTTAGATTTTCGAAAAAAAAATAATTTTAGACTTCTAAATTATATCAAACAAAGAGAAATGTACCCTTATGTTAAATATTTGAGTATCAAATCGCAAGGACGCAAGTAGTAACAGAAGGCTGAAAGGATAAAAGCAAATAGTCAATACCGTCCTAAAGTTTGGCGTAAAAACGTTAAAATTTGTCTGTGTGTTTGTCTTAAATGTCTATTCCGCAGGTACCTATAGGAATATTGTTTTTTCAAACAAATGAAAAAAAAATCTCAATTACATTCTTTATAAAAAGAGTTTACTTTCAGCAATACAATAATAAAAGAATTGTTTGAAAGAAAAAAAATTGCCAACGCATCCATTGATCCATATTTCATTGAAATTCATTGCAGTTCCTATAAAAATGGGTATAGTTCCAGATCCAGAAAGAACATCTGTTTCTCTTTATTTTTTGTATATAACTCTCAATTATAATAAAAGTGGATAAGGGTATAATACAGTAGACACATTGATAAGAGGCCAGAATAAACACACGTAACCGAGGACTATAATATAAACGAGAACATCGCAACGTTTGCCGAGCACTAGATAGCTATACTCGTAGCTATATCGGCTTGCACTTTGAAGATATAAAACGTATCTGCATAAAATGTAAACTACCTACATACCTAATTTATCAACGAAATTCACGGAATGCACACTCGAATTTCTACATGTATTTTTACTTAATTCAGTATCCAGATAAGGTTGGATAAATCCATTTGTTTGATTAAGATATTCGTACAATGTTCAATTTGCTATATTTGACGCATTCGAATTAAAGAAAATTTTGTGTTCGCAATTTTCAGTTTAATTAATTCTGGTATAGGAATATGTATGAATGTATATTAGAAATAAACTGATTGTGTGTAGTAACAACTTTCGATAGATTTGCAATTTGGCCGTTTTTCTTTATTTGTATTTAATAGTTTTGTTTTTCTTAAAATCAGTTGTTTAACTTAAACCGAACAAATTATTTTGATTAATCTAGCTTCGGGCAGAGCTAGATGGAGGAGTTTGTTGAGTGAGGCCTAAGTTCACATAGGACTGTAGTGGCACCTTAAGTAAGTAAGTCCAGATGAACATCTAGAAGCGTTTTGATGTAATCGATTCTGTCAAAATGAAATAGGTAACACAATTTTTTTTTTTAAATACATTTTTTTAGTTTATATTTAAAAAAGATACAAACAAATATATTTTACGTGAAGTTTGGTTTGGTTTTATTAACTTATTTTAGGAAGTAATTGTAATCCGTCTGATTTGTCGAATTGAAAATGTTTACATTTATTGACATTTCAAAGTCCCTAGAATCTAATCCATAAGTTTTTAAAGAGATGTCGATGTTTGCGTGTGTAGGTACATTCGAGAACCTTTTTTCTCCGGTCATATCTCAAGAATTGTCAGAGATATCAACTTCAAATAAATTGTGTTTTACAGATAATAACTATACAATATGGAGAAATGACTTTATAACAAATTGAGTCTGTGGTTTTTTAAAGAAATTTAAAAAAAATTAAAAATTTGGTTGACGCCAAATATCTCTGGAACCAACAACACTTGAGATTTCAGTCGAATTTTCCATTATACATTGTGACATAATTTTATTGATTAAAGAAAAACGTTTTTGACATCTGGTAATATTGTTGGAAAAATCGAAGTGACTGTTTCTTTTTTACAAAACATAAAAACCTTAACAAAATTAATAGAACTTAAAGTTGGTAAAAATTGATTTTCGACTCGAATAGCTTCGCAATATTTAAAGATATTGGCCCAAAATTTTAAAATAACTTATTTTTAAGGGTTTAACAATTTATTAGTTAACGATTTGCTAAATATTTAGCAAATTACTAAGGAAGCCCACAATTTTAAACCTTTTTTTCGTTTTGCTAAATAGTAAATTGCTTTTTATTGGAATTCCCAACTGTTAACTCAACCATTCCATTCACTTCTCATTTTAAGAATAATTGCTGAAAGTTAAAGTAGCCATTCCGTGATTTTAACTTTAGCAAATTGTTAAGTGATAGTTAGACGATAAAATTGTTTAAATTTAGATGAATCACCTTTTAAGCTTAGTAAATTGCTAAACATGGCTTTAACAATTTACTAAATCATTTAAATGTGTGCGCCATTGGCTTTAAGCTAATTTTATCTTCTTAAGACTTAATTTTTAACATCTAGTGAAACTTGTAGAAAAATTCAACTGACAGTGTTTGTTTTTTAAAAAAAATAAACATCAATAAAAAATATTGCACAAAATTGGTAGAAACCGATTTGCGACTCAAATATCTCGAGAATAAATAAAGTATTAATTTCGAAATTATTTCATTTCAGGAAGAATATTGATTTTAACATAAAGTAATTTCATTAAAAAATATCATTGTTCTTTTTTATAAGAAATAAAAACCTTCAAAAAATGCAACTAAAAATCGATGAAAATTTGTTTTCGGCTTAAATATCTCGAGAAATGTTATTATTAACTTTTAGTTATGTTTTTTTAGAAAAATTACAAAAAACGAAAACTTGATAAATAAAATGCACGACTGGGTCGCACGAACTTGCTCCTGTATGCAAAGAGTCTGTTTAAAAATGTACCTATAAAAGATTTTAAAATATACCTGTAAAATAAGTTCGTCTTCAAAGATATAAATGCCATTTGATTTGTCAAAAAACTTGTGATTCATCCCAAGACACAACTCATCCTAGGACAACTCATCCCGAAAATGAAAAATACTTGTAAGCATACTTAACGAAAACAATTGTTTGTGTATTCAACTAGTTAAAAATATTTAAAATTATTAAAAAAATAAATAATTAAAAATAAAATAATTAAAATAATTTAAAACAAAATTTTTAGATTCAAAATTTTACCTGAAAAATAAGTTTATCTTTAAAAATTGTAATGCCATTTTATAAATCAAAAAATTCTTGATTTTTCAATTTTTTTTTTTGAAAATCGTTAGAGCGGTTTTTTTTTTAAATTAATTTTTTATATATAAAATTTTTCAATTTTGTTCTAAAAATATTTTTGGTATGCAGTTGCTTAGTGATTGTAAATATACGCTCTACATTTGAATTTCGTAAAAAAATGTTGACCCGTTTTTGAGATATAGAATTTTGAAAAAAAAAAGAATTCAATATTTTTTTAAAAATCCAAACAATAAAAAATTGCACTTTTGATAATCAAATATTGTTAAGGCAATATATGAGCTTATTCAGAAAAAAAATTATTGAAATCAATTCATAAGTTGCTGAGAAAATCAAAAAACAAAATAACGGTTCTATGAGCGGTACCTTTCCTGAGCAATACAAAAATATGTTTTTCTTTTTAAAAGAAGCCAAGTTAAAAAATAAAATTTTAGAGAAAATTTAAAAAAAATCTATCGATTCGTTTTTGAGAAAATTCGAATTATCGTTTTTTGACCAAAAAAATTGTATGGGGGCCACTGTTAGTTTTGATCTTAAAAAAAAATGAAAAAACGCCTAACGCGAATCTGCTCAAAACCTTAACTTCCAAGTTTGAACTCAATCGACCCAATGGTTTAGGCTGTAGGAGCGTGGACAGACAGACAAAACAGACCGGACGGAATCGCGGGACCCACTTTTTTCGACTTCTCTACCATCGTAATATCATGTTTGATTAAAATCTCGAGTTCGAAATTTTGCACGAATGCAAAACTTGCCATATATGTATTAGTCCAGTCAAAATAGACAAAAATAAGTCATAACTTAGCCAAAATTCGCATAGAGCTGAAAATTGGCAGAGACGTTAAATACCTCATTACAATTGAAATGTCAAAAATCCCCTTCGATCCTCCTTGTGCAAAAAATTCTATTCAAGGTCAAACATACAAAATTACGTTTTTTTCCATTTTTCTTGGAAACGGTAAATTTTATCGTGAAAATAGATCAGACAAAACTTGTAGATCACACAATTCTCTACAAAAATGGTCCAGAAACTTTTTCTCATAAGACTCACCATTCGTGAGATATCGCGGTTTTTAAAAATTACAAAATTCAGATTTTACATAATATGCACTTAAATGCAGTCTGTATACGTCATCGGACGTTCAATATGAATAAAAATAAGTCTCGCTTCATTTCAATGTTATGTGAAGAATTTACAGCTGCTGGTGTTTCAATAAAACAAGCTGATAATGATGCTGATGTCCTTATAATTGAAACAGCAATAGAACAATGGACAAGTTCAAACATCAAGTTGTTGGGGAAGATGTTGCTTTGTTGTATTTACAAAGATTGACTCTTCTCCATACGACATCGTTACAAATGGAATTCGTTTTCTTCTTGCAATGTATGGTACTCCAAAAAAAATTGATTCCATAGACAAATATAGATATTTAAGGTTTGTAAAATCTGCATGGAACAATAAAACAGTACAGTTGTCTTGTCTGCCTCCAACATCTGCTTCTGCATTTCAACACTTATATCGTGTTTATTATCAAGTTTAAGTGTGGCTAGGCAATGAGCTGGACCCAGAAGAATGGGGTTGGAAATTAACGGATAATTATTTGGAGCCAATTCAAACTCTACTCCCACCTGCTCCTGCAAGACGGATTGCAGGAAGAATTGTGGCTGTCAAAAAGTGGGTTTATTTTGTTCACCAGTATGCATTAGTTGTCAGGGTCAGACTTGCTCCAATATTGGATTAAATACAACAGATGAAGATATTTATGGTGTTGATAAAGAGACTATGCATCCCTTTTCTTAGAACAGAGAACAGAAATTCTGAAAGAAGAAGAAAATGAAGATGAAGAAATAATTGTCGAAGTAGAATTAGACAATTATCTATCATAATAACATTTAAAAGGAAACAACCTATTCATCTTCGATCATTTGTGATGAATATATTTCTGATTGTACTTGAGCTTTCCCAGGTTTCAAAAAGTAAATAATTTTATCATTTGGAGTCCGTGCAGTCAGTAATATGAACAAAGCAACATCTTCCCCAACAACTTGATGTTTGAACTTGTCCATTGTTCTATTGCTGTTTCAATTATAAGGACATCAGCATCATTATCAGCTTGTTTTATTGAAACACCAGCAGCTGTTAATTCTTCACATAACATTGAAATGAAGCGAGACTTAGGTATTTTTATTCATATTGAACGTCCGATAACGTATACAGACTGCATTTAAGTGCATATTATGTAAAATCTGAATTTTGTAATTTTTAAAACCGCGATATCTCACGAATGGTGAGTCTTATGAGAAAAAGTTTCTGGACCATTTTTGTAGAGAATTGTGTGATCTACAAGTTTTGTCTGATCTATTTTCACGATAAAATTTACCGTTTCCAAGAAAAATGGAAAAAAACGTAATTTTGTATGTTTGACCTTGAATAGAATTTTTTGCACAAGGAGGATCGAAGGGGATTTTTGACATTTCAATTGTAATGAGGTATTTAACGTCTCTGCCAATTTTCAGCTCTATGCGAATTTTGGCTAAGTCAAATGTCTATTTTGACTGGACTATATGTACATATGTAGTTCCTATATGTATGTCGCAAGTAAAAATGGTTTCCAACTCAAGCATCTTAAGAAAAAAAAATATTGACTTCAGTTTTTTTAAATCTTTTATCTTAATAATATTTATGTTTAAATATCGGTGTGTGTCCTTTCCCAGCCTCTTTTTTTTTATTTTCAAAAAACCCACTGTTTGGGCTTCACATAAGCTACGCTACGCACTGAAAATATGTTTTCAATATTTCTCATTGTCTAAGCTAAAAGCGACTTATTTTTTCTGTGAAGGTATGATTCTGACTTTCCGTGAAGATTTCGATTGATAACCCTGTAAGTTTCAAAATTAACTAATGATTTAAAAAGAACACTAAATGGTTTCATTTAATTCAATTTAAAATTTGAGTTCAAATTTAAAACTGTAACCTCTAACTAACTGAACATCGGTGAAAACGAAGTATTTTTTAAACAGAAGTAAGCTAAGTAATGTTTCAATTTCAGCTAAATAGTGTTTCCTTGCAAATGTTGAAAGTCAATAAATTGTTGAATTTTCTATTAATGTTTATAAGAGTTTTTTTTTACTTTTTCGCAATCACTTAGAGTTTTAGATTATAAGCTAGCATTGGATCTGAAATAATGTTTTTAGTATGTACAATTTAAATGCTTAATCATAAATTCACTCCAACGTTATATAAATACATACTTAAATTGATATTTTTTTAAGATGTTAGTGAACTTTAATTAAAAGTATACCCACCTCTTAATTAACCAGTTGAATACATTCTCTGAAGTTGGTTCAAATCGTAGCCTAAAATCAAAATCATTTGAATTTAATGGGCTATAAATTGATTGGAAATCAAAGTAAATATTGGTCACGATTAAATCCATAAATGGAAGACAATACCAAGTTTATATTAAAAGTAATTTAAATATTATGTACATTGTATTCTTTGGCGACTAATACATAGAGCATGAGCATTGAACATTTACATACATTGCTATTTTGCTATTGAAGAAATAAGTATTAGTTACTAATGTTTTGGTGACCTCATTGTTAGCGTAAAGTATTGAGTCACCAACTGGTTTAATTAAAATTGTTACTAAACAATCAAAACAATGCCACAAAATACATCTTGTTCTGTACTATCGATGGTTGACTTTCTAAAACAAAAATGCATGAAAATATTAAATAAAAACATTCAAACTAAGTTTTAAAACATGTTAACTTTTAAGGTATAGATCGTTATGGTTTTTAAGTGTTAAAAATAATTATTTTTTCTTAGAAACGTCTCTCGACTCTCTTAACCTAAATATACGAGTAAGTCTAATTACAAAAAAAGTCACCGTCGGTTAGGTTGCGGTTATGTTGGCTAATATTTTACAAGTTTACACATAAACCTCAAGAATGCTTACCACATTTTATTTTCTATGCATTATTTTGCTGCCCCATAATTCATAGTGCACTTTATTTGCATATATACGAGATTTAAATTTCGAACGGTTGCTTGTTGAATTAAAAGTATATGGTTACAAAGGGTGTGTCGAAAGAAGTTGATTGATTCTCTGAAACTCATATGGAATTTACTTGTACCTTACATTTTTTTTTAAATTAAATTAATGTGTGTTCTTATAGTTGAGGATAGAGCTTTTTATATGGCAATGTGGGTTATTCATAAACGTCAAACGAAAAAAAGTATTAATTTAAATGTGACTAGCGAGATAACTTTAATCAAAGAAATAATAAATAGACTATCTACAGTTGGAAGCATTTTATGACAATTTTGAGCTTTGAATTAAATTTGTATTAAGAAACACTTCACAATGATGGTACATCATTGTAACGTCACAATTTAATGATATTTGTTACATTCATTTTTTTCTTATACCCAAATAAAAACTGTATTCGCAATCTTAAAATTGATCGTATTTTGTCTTGGTTTAGTTTTTGAACTCAAGCTTATAAGAAGAACTGTCATTTTATGGGGTTATAGATCACCAAACGTAAACGCCATTATCGTTGACAGTTTCTATAAAATGAAAGCTGTCACTTTTGACACTGACAGATTTGTGAGCTCGTATATAAAAGTTTCATACAGATATGTATGTATGTATTTATTAAATTAATCCTAAAAAAATAATCAAATAATTTTGTCAAGTAGAATGAAATTAAATATAGACTTCCTTATCCAAACCTAGCTCAGGTTAATCTTTTCTGAACACTTCTTTATTAAGAAAAACGACTACTCTTATCAAATATATATACATACATCAGTAAGTCTGTTCTTACGTGGGAAATTATTTTATCGGATAATTTTTGACAAAGTATAAAATTATGACCATTCGGAATTTAGATGTGTTTTGGATTCTACACAGATTTCCGGGATCCTATGTTTTCTGTATTTTTCGAAATTCTAGTACTTCAGAACTTTGGGTTAGCGGGACTGTCTCACGGGTACTGCCTCTTGCGAGGAATTGACAAATTCTCCAAGAGTAATTCTTGTCATGAAAAGTGCTTTCTCAAATTAGCCGTTCGGATTCGGCGTAAAACTGTAGGTCCTCTCCATCCCTGACAACAGTACTCGCACACAGGAATGGTTGAGAGTTGTAAGTCACTAGGCCCTAGTTCTCAACGGACTGTTGCGCCACTCAATTTATTTATTTAAGTTTAGTTTATCAGATTTTGGAATAATATTTAAAACTATAGTTATTTCAATACTTTAGAAGAAGTTGAATATGGTTGATTCAAAATCTTCTAATAAATGCAGGTACTTATGATGCGATTGCAAAGAAATGTTTCAACAAATGTTTTTATCTAAAAATTTATTTGGAAAAACTCTTCCATCTTATCTTAACCTCCGATTTTATTTGGTGATGACTCCTTAAGGCATTTGTGTTAGATTTTACGGTTATACGAGTATTTTTAATTTTCCCAAATGGAAATGAAGTATACAAATATTTGTATTTGTATTGAGGTTGGGGGTCAATCCACCTGTCTGTGCCACCTAAAAGTTATTTTGTAGGGTACCGCCGCTCGCTAGGAATTGTCAAATCATTCTATGGTCATTTGTTTTCGTTAAAAGTGCTTTTTCAAATTATTCGTTTGGATTTGACATACAAATTGTAGATCACTTCATCCCTGAAATCACCCGTACACAGGAATAGTTGAGGCCCTTCAGGTTCTTTATACGAGCTTTAGCGCCAACTTATATGATAGTACCTAAGTGCAATAGATGACAATTATTCATCGTGATTGTCTGAAACACCTTGTAAACCTATAAAAATACATATATGTATTCAAATCTAAATTCAACTTTACGAATTCCAAGAAATATGATCAACCGAAAAACGAGTCTCCATAATCGATAGCCTTATGTACATGTACATTAATTTATTTCGCTACCATATATTCTGCATTCAGTTGTGAAACATATTTTCCAATTTACTGTTCTGCCATTCATAACTAAAAAACAGTGTCAGCAATATGACCTCTTCTAGAGTATTCTCGCTTCGGTTGTGTTGATATCGGTCAGCGTGGCGGTTGCTATTGGGATGGCTATAAAACTCAATATATACGATTGTATCTATAAAGAGAGTGTTCGCTTCTTTCATTGACTTATGACCATATTACCATATTGTCTATCTGAGAACTAAAGCTTGCTGATGTAATTAGATACAAACAAACCAGCACATCCAATGCAGCTCGTGTCAACTGCAGTTAAATTAACATTTGGGCTGATTACGGAATCTAGAACGCTTAAATGTCAAAGACAAAATTTATGTACGAAACAGTCTGCATCATTAGTTTTAGGTCATATTTTTGGCACAAAAATTGTACAGGTACTTTTATATCATGATACCTGAGTAAATGCTTGGATACCTTCGGTAAAATAAGACATTGTATAAGGTAGAGTGGTTTGAAAAACTAAGAAGAAACGTTAATGAAAAATAAAACAGTCTGACCAACTCTCAAATAATTCTCAACTAGAACGGTGTTTGTGTGCTAAAGTGTGAAGAGGATTTGATACATTTTTTCTTACCAACATTTTTAACTATTAACACCCTTTTTTGACGTTGACAACATTTTCTCCTTTTATCTTTGTAGGATTCAATATGTGAAGCTTAATATTAATCGACTACATATCCTTATTTCACTTTTAAGATTTCATGTTAACTCTTTAGGATTAAGACTAAATTTAAATTGATGATCACCAAGGTAATAGTGGCAATAAAATTATACTTTTCCTAAGATTTTTGATGGCTGACTCTGACTTCAAAATCAAAGTATCACGTCAGGTTTTTGAGATACAAGCTAATTCGAAAAAATTCTTATTTCAGACTTTTTGAGGCTATATAAATTAATTAAGTAGTTTTTTGCCATTAAATAAATTTTTAACTGCATTTTTGCTAAAACGGGTTTGAACAGAAAAACGCAAAACGGTATAAAATCTACTTTTGATCTTATTACGGATGTATAGTTGTATGGCCAGAACATACAAGTATTTAGAGTATATATAGACAAAAATATAAAAATAATGTTGGAAACGAGTGTTTCTGAGTTTGAGCACACATTGCTAAAATCGGAGTTGGGATTTCAAAAAAACTTATTTTGTCGACAAGTGGTTTTATTTATGTTTATTAATAAGGCTTTTAATCTATAGCCCAATTATACTTATTTAATTTTCGTAGTAAAAGAAAATTTTGCACATTTTGTCTTACAAGTAATGCAATCTCAATCAAATGTTATGTGGTGTTAATTTGGCCGGTCCTGGCGAGGGAAGTATGGGCTTTAGGGGTGAATTATGTAGTCACTCTCTGAAGGTCGTTTCTAGTGCAGCAGTAGTGGATGATGTTTTTTTTTTTTAATTGTGCTTACTTCGCATTTATTTGTGAATGCAAATGCAAATGGAGAAATCGCATAGTGAATTCTGCATTGAAAAAGTAAGTGCAGTAGGTTGGATGGCTTAACTATACTTATATCTATGTATAAGTTATAGGTATGTACTACATAGATGTGGCACAGGCAATTGTTTAATTGGTGAGATGAGAGTTTCGTTGCTGTTTTTAAGTGCATATACAAAAGGTGGACATGAGTTTTCATTAGCATTCATAAAAACCCAGCTGGACTTTATTTATAAATACCTGCATATGTGTAAGTAGGTTTGTACATATTTACATAATGAATGGATTTAAATTGACTTAACACTTTAAGCTGATTATGTTGGGGATGACATAATGAACTAATTTGCATTAACAACATCCAACAATCTTTTATGATGGTTTTTCAGTGAAACATTAAAAAGGTGAACCCGAAATGGTTAAAATCCTGATGGTTTATGAATTGCTATACCCTCGAATCCACCGTAACTTAACTGACATTATTCCGATACATGTCTTATAAATAACTTTGTTTTTTGTTTAAATTAATTTTTTCCATTATGTGAACAATCTTTGGGTCATTCTCTTAGCTTGTACTTTATTAACTTCCCATTGGAAGTTATTGTAATCGGTCGAATTTGTCAAATTAAAAATTTAGACATTTCAAGGTCGCTAGAATCTGAATGAAAGATTTTTAGAGAGATGTATGTGTGCATGTGTACGAAAAGTAACGTTTTTGACATCTGGTAAAATTTTGAAAAAAATTGAAATGATAGTTGCGTACAAATAATAAAAACCTATTAAAAAAATACAAAATACAAATGTTCATGAAATGCTACTAAAATTGGTAAAAATTAGTAAAACTACAAAAAACTGCTGTATTGTCAAAATACTGTAAAATACTGGAAGTTTTGACAGATCAATTAGTTTTATGCATTTGTTGATTATGTGAAAAAAATGTGAGAGAAATACAAAAAATTAAGAAGAAGAAAATGAGAAAGAGAAAATAATTTTTATTAGTTCAAAGACATGAATTATCATAGGTACATATGTTATTGTTCAAGGAAAGTTTATTGGAACATTATGCTAATAAAAAATTATTATGATGTTTTCTTTAAGAGAATACTCTGTTTCAAAACTTTGTATTTAAAAATGCTGTTAATAGGCTTATTTACAGCATTTTGAAATGCAGAATTTTGATACACATAATTTTGAAATACAGAATTTTGAGATACAGTATTTTAAATACAGTATTATGATCCATACAGTATTTTGTCCCCAACCCGTTTTTCGACTCAAGTTTTAGGAGAACAAAGAAAGCCATTGACTTCAAATAATTTATCTCACACAAAATATTGTTATGAATATATTGTTAAAGTATAAAGCAGACAAATCGATAGACGGGATGGGAAGTTATCAGTGTGGGTCGCATCCCAGCCTTTTTTTATAGTAATAATCGTCTATATTTTTTTTTAAATTTCTTAGCTTCGAAGTTCATAAGCTTTTTATTATTAAACTGTTCATAAACAATAAAAGTAAAATTGTTTCAAAATTCCTTATATACGTATGAGACTGACTAATCATAATGCTAATGCATGTCTAAATTCTGTATGTGAAAACACTGTAAATATAGAATAGAATACTGTATATCAAAATGTTATAATACTGTATGTTCACATTTTGTATTCGTTTTTGCAATGTTCTGTTTTTTAATTATTAGTAGCATTTAAAAATCAGAACAAATATTATCACAACTCAAAAAAAGGCATGTAAAAGTTGATACATACCAAGGAACATCATTTGAATGTGACTAGTTTTAAATGTACAAGGCAATTAGCACTTAAAATCTTACAACTTTTTAGGACCACGAATTTTTAAATGTTTGACTAGTACAAAATTTTTAATATACATTATTCTCAAATATATTCTGAAGAATTTTAACTTAGTACCTATTATAATCCTTACCCGTTTCCTATAAAAAACGAAGAATTTGTTTTTTAATTCATATTGTGCTAATGCATAATGAAAGATTCAACACTTTAGTATTAAGTATACATAATTATAGTTAATTTTAATTCATGCGGTAAAAAATCCAAACTCTCAAGTAACTCAAGCGTTACCAACGAATAGAAAGGGAGACACTTTTTTCTGTAACTGTGAATAAGCAAAAATCCATCCAAACACTCTATCATCCCTAAAGACATCTTCATGGAACTTTAAACGACCAGGATATCCTTTTATAAAAGACAAAGTAGGTGACAGTTACGAAGGACTACGATGAAAGGGGTCAAGTGTTTTCCATATCCTTAAGAAAAACTGGTTGCTCTAATGCAACTTTACGGCATAAGTACATACGCAAAAATCTATAGGCACCCCATTTTAAGCGCATAATACTCATTGAATATACCAAGTATCAAGTAACAGAATATTCCGTTTGAATTTGTATTGGAAATAAGATCTAATTTTTTACTTTTTTTTTATTTTTATTTTCCAGGCCTTCCCACGGAACGTTATCGAAGTGAATTCGGATTCAATGAAACTCACCACAAGAAATTCCTTTACACTACACATTCCTTTCTTTCACTTAAATGCAACTAACAACATCAACACCACAACACACTGCACCAACATTCTTCAAAAACAATGTCAGAAACAAAAGAACCCTCCCCAGAGTCCAATCAGTCACTAGAAATCGAAACAATAAAGCAACCACCAACACCCGCACCTCGTGAATCTATTATTCCCACTGCAAAACCTGCAACAACCTTACCAGCAGAAGAGCCACCTCTGAATGTAAATGATTTGAAAATCTGTGATAAAGAAACTACTGAATCAAATAGTAGTCCTTCGAGTACGAGTACTAGTACCAACACGAGTACAAAATCAATTCTTACTAACGGAACAGGACCACCAGCGAAGACAATCTTGAAAAAGTCAGTTTCTTTCGACCCTGATGATGAGATTGTAAAAAAATTCACCTCGGGTGAAGTGATAATCGACCAGAAGAATCCTTTTAAGAAGTCCAACGGTGTGACAAAACAGAAGAAAACTCCACCTCCGGTGCCAATCAAACGATCCACCTTAAGCACAGTGAAGTCAACACCCAAACCAACGCCCCAGGTAAAAGAAGATTCAGAATTTGTGACCACTGAAGAAGTTCTGAAGCAATCGAAGTATGTCAAGACGTACATCAAAAATCCAGACAAGTACTTTGAGTACGATCCAACTGTGTTAGCTCGAATAAAGTTCGAGGAGTTAAAAGAGCTAAACGGGACGAAACCTCCGAAGAAGGTTAAACTTTCACAGCAAACTCAAGAACGTTTAAAAGATTTAAAAAAGAAATGCCCACAGTCTGCGAAGGCTTCAAAAATTCCAAATTTTAAAAAGGTTTCAAAGCCAAACTATCCTGATCTGTCGGACATTAGAGTCAAAACTGGGACCGATCTTGAAGACTCACTTTTCAATCCTGAAGAAGTTACAAAAAATGCTAAAAAATTTGACGAACGTGTCAAAAAATTGCAAATAAGTTCAGATGACGATTTGGAGGACATCGATGAACCATTGACAAAAAGTGATTCCAGCGAAGAAGTTAAGCTGACAAATTCAACTGTTAAGAGCAGTGTAGACCAAGTAGACAAGGCTCCGGCTTCAGTAGCGGTTAATGGTGAAGTAAAATCCTTCACAAACACGGTTAACTCTCAAGAGTTTAAAGAATTTCTCAAGAAAAAAGGATTATTGCTAACACCGAAGCGCGCAGCAGGAAAGACCAACGGCACAAAAACAAACGGGGTGATCCCAACGACAACTGAATTGACACGAGTAGAAATTCTTATTGAAAAGCAACCTCCAGTAGAACAAATTTACTCAGATCCCGATACCATAATGGAGACGCCAAAGAAAACGAAAAAACCTTCGGTGTTCCAGCGCCTTCTGCCGAACGGTATTTTTTCCTCGAAAAGGAAAACGACACCAAAAGAACAAGTTCCTATACCGCAGAGTGTCTACGGAAACATACCGACAAGTGAAAATGGTAGCGTCGTGAAGCCCTCTCCGGCAATCAAGCGAGTTGTTCTGGAACGTCAAAGTTTCCACGGAGGCTCGGGTAACGGACTGCTTAGCAATGCTTCAGACCTTAAAAAGCAAATGGAAAGATCCCGGAAGAGCTATGCAGCTGGAGATGATCGCTCCACATCGATCTCAAGTGCCTTAACAAATAACGATGACTTCCCCCTGCAAGATGAAAACAATGTCAGCAAGACAAAGAAAGATGAACGCTCACGGTCGGCAAGTGAGGGAACCCTGACAAAAGCCAACAGAAGTCGATCGTCTTCCAAGGAGAGACTTCATACGTCTCAGTCTAGGGACGGATTGGTGAGGTCGCGAGTTCAAAGGGCACAAATTCCTATTAGCTCTCTAAGGCCAATGCCAGCCAAGAGCCTGGAAAGGAATACCATAGAAAAACATCAGCAGCAACATCAGCAGCAGCAGCAAACGCCCCAGCAGGTACAACTTAGACGCTCAGTGGCTGAGCGGCAGTCACTTGTTCCGAAACGATCAGCGCCTCAGGCGAGTGACAAGCGAGTTATATTTGGACGATCTTCTTCCATGGATCGCCACGAGATATCAAAAAGAAGTGGCTCGCGCCAGAGCAACTCACTTCCAAAATCGAAAAGTGCCTCATCTACTCCCAAAGGTATCTTAACCCCGAAAAACTCAAAGGAAAATCTACTTGATGGAGGGCCGAAGTTAACATCGACTCCAATTAGAGAAGACGCCGAGCTACGAAAAGGATCCCCACAAGTAGCAAAGCCCTCTGTGTCACCCATCGAAGCCGCAACACCACAGGAACAACAAATGATGACCGCGCCAATGCATGTGGGCCAGCAGGAATGGGTGAAACTAAGTGAAATAAAAGAACGCACTGATCGTGAACTTTATAACAAAGTTATCCAGCAGACTCAGGGCGGAGGTGGCTTACAAAAAATACCTATGAACGGACAGCCTTACAATCCAGAGAATATATACGAGCGTTTACCGGCCTATCAAATCCAGGTGGGGCAATCAATGTCACCGCCTTACCAACCAATCTATGCGCAGCTTGTTCCAGAAGCAAATTTGCAAAATTTTCTGCGGGGATCACAGCAACGAAACACATTTTCAGGCGCTTACAGGAATCGCAACGCGAAAATAATCGACGGCAATCCACTTATTATCCCGGAAAACCAACAGATCCAATGCATCAGACCGGAGCTGACTACAAATCAGGTGCCACGATGTCAGAGTGTTCTTGATGAAATGATGGCTCCAAATCAGCGGGATAAGGGTTATCGAAGTGACTCAGAGACACCGGTAGTTATGCGGCGAAAGGATCAGAGTGCACAACGCAGTGGGACCCTTACCCGCGAAGAAATTCTGCAAAAGGTCAAAGAGTTCTGCCGTAAGTCGTTAAACAAGACTCCAACCAAGTTGGGCAGTTCTTCCAGCCAGACCAGCAGTCACAAGGAGATGAACGGGAAGGTACCGAATGATATCTCTCCAGTATCCTATGTATCGGTAGAGACCCACAATCGCCCGTCGTCTAGATTAGCTGCTCCACAAGTTCCCCAACGGATGCAGAGTCTCCCGCCCACTGCGGTACCAACAGTAGTAACGACGACGCTGATCCAGCCCCAAACAGGCACACCTACAACATCACCGATATACGCCCATGTGATAAAACGTAACAGTATTCAATCAAACGTCTCAGACCAATTTGACAGTCCTCAAAGGAGAGCTTCATCTTCGGCCGACTACTATCACCACCAGCCCCGGCGGCTGTTTGCTCAATCTAGTGAAACGGACTCTGGTGTGTTCGGACGCCCAGACACAGCATCACCAGCGAGATTTGTAGTCATGGACAGTGATAAAGTGACTCCTGCGCACCTAATGAAGTACGGACAATATGGACAGGTCCAAATGCCAAGTCCGTACGGTTTTATTCACGTAAAGCCCCAACAGCAACAGGGACGTCCCCGAATGGATGGACGAGCGACGCCTCTGATTCTTGAACGTGGCAATCAGGTGGGTTCTCAGATCTATTGGAGTCCCACACGAGCGCTCCAGCATAGTCCACGATTACCCGTTCAGTTGAGTCCTCGATATGCCCCACAAGCCCAACAACATCTAAATAGACAACAAGGATTGGGAGCATTTGTAGCTCAATCTCAACAACAGCCGCAACAGCAACAACAACAACAACAACAACAACCACAACCAAATGGAAACTTGGTGTATGTCAAGGTGCAAGATCAAATCTATCGACCGATTAACATGCGTCCAGGTTCAGCTGGCACAATGCCACCGCTGCATCAACGCGTGCATAAAATCCCGCCACAGCCCATATCGCAACACAACCAACCGCAACCTGTAGCTGTCTATCCCCAGATGTACGAGAGCGAAAGTGGTTCAGAAGCAGGCGAAGTGCAACGAATTATGGAGAGGCATCGAATACGTGAGTATTTTTAAAAATTTAAATAGAATAATGCCAATTGTATTTCATCAGAACAATAATAGAAACTTTAAGAAGCTTAGATCTTACCTACACCTAGACAGGAATTTTTTGCTTAAGTGAATTGAATATTCTCAAAAATTCAGTTGTAAGAGCCTGAGTAGATTAAATTAGTTGGAATTTTTAATTAATTGGAAATTAATAAAATAAATTCCCTAAAATATTTCGTATCAGTTTTGAGAAGCTCAGGGAAAATATAAGAAAATTTAGGAAATTTTATTCACAGGAAACAAATTCCCTTGAAATTACAGTTTCAGAAGCCATATGACAGTAAAGGTAATAAATTTGAGGTTGTTGAATCTGATGACATTATAACAGTTATAAATTATTCTAGACACAAACCGAAAAAGCTTAAGTTATCCCCCAGCTTCGTGTATAAAAACTTTTTTACTTTCTTTTTCCGATATAAACAACACAAATAAAATTTTTCTTAGTTTTGGTTAAAAATCAAAGAGAATTCGATAACTTCTTTTTGTAATTTTGGCTGGTAAATTGATTACCCTTACACCAACACCACTAGCTGATAATATTCTTCTCTCGTTCCCACGGGATTTCTCCACTTCGCGACACCAACGCCAATAATGCGGCATGTGGTCGCCCTAAAAGTTTCTGCTTTATAAAGCCGCAAGTTGACTTCATTTATGAGAAAAAAGCTTTTTAATATTGGATTTTATTGTGTTTATGAGTGAAGTATATCAGGACATCGTTCTATAGAATATACATATATAATTGGTTATTAATTGGTTAAAGTCAACGGAATTTGAGTAAACAAAAATCGAAAAAGTAAAATAAGACATTTATGGAATATGATAATACCTATCCTTAAACTTATTTGAATTTTTGAAACAGAACAAGAAGGGAGAATAATTCTAAAATAATCTTCTTTAAAATGGTCTATTGGCAAAAAATGTAAAAAAATAACTTTTCAATAGACAAATGATTTTCTTTATAATAAACATTATTATTAATTAATTCTTGAGTCATGCAGGCGACGACAGCTTTTGTTATTATAAATTTTGTATGTATGTTTGTTTTCAAAATAAAAGATCGATCGAACCAAATTTTATACAAATGTATGGCTTTTGTTACGTCCACCTTTTTTGAAGTATGGTCTAAATTTGCCCCTACTGCACAAACTGCATTAGCACCGAAATGTCTCTGTGTGGAACCATTGGTCTCATGGCAATAACGTGCAGATTCAAATTTAGCAATTTTGTTTGTGAAATTAGTTTTGAGGCTTAAATCATTTTCCAAAGCAAGCTGCTTTAGGGCCCAAACTGCAAAGTGATAACTATTGGGACAGTCGTGCGCCTTCAGTTGGATATTGTAAGCAAGGGCGGATCCAGACTTTTAGTCAGGGGGGGGTCACACTTAACATATAGATGAGTTTTTAGTCACCACTTAAAAGTTTTTTAATGTGCTGTAAAGGATGCTGACAAATTAAAAAAACATTATGTGCATCTTAACCTTACATTTGCACATTTCAAGGGCTAAAGTGACAACTTTAGTTATAAAATTATTTTAGAACACTGTTGTCCAGCAAGGTATGGTCTAACTATTTAATTTTGACGACTCCCTACATGTGAAAGCATTCCATCCAGTTTTCTAAATATGCCATATTTAAGAGCTTAAACATAAAAGTTTAGAGGTTTTTGATGCATTTCACGCAGAAATGTAAAAATTGAACGAAGCTTTTTCCAAAAATAATATATACTTTTCTCTTTTCTATTTATATTAATGCGAAGAACGCTTCAAAAATTCAAAAACTCAGAAAATGAGAGAGGATCTGATATGAAGGATTTTCGGGCTTTTTTTTGACGTAGTTTTTCTGAATTCAATTTTCGGGAGTCTATTATTACTATCGCTATCAGTCTGCTTACTCGTAGATGCTGGAAAATATTTTGATCTTAAAGGATTTAACAAAATTTAAAAATTATAGAGAAAAAAATGTGTGGTTCTTGAATTTATGGATATAGGTGCATTAAAGTACATAATTTCTCTAAACATTAAAGAAAAACAAATTAAGGTAAAAAAATAAGTTGGGAAGAAACTTTTCTGTAGCACTCACAAATTACACGTTTCAGAATCTCTTTTCACTTCAAATCTCAAGAGATTCGAAGCCTTTTTTTCAACAGATATGAAAAGTTCATATTATGTTTTTCAATTAGCCATTAGTTTAAGAAAAGTGTAACTTGTGCTGTTTTTGGGACATTTTTATTTTTGAAATTTTCTGTTTAATTCTCAGTTCAAGAGCATCTAAAGCAAATTCACTTTAAAAAGAAGATTTATTTAATTTTTTAAGATCTTAAAAGTTTTTGTACTCAAACTCAATAAAAAATCAATTTTGAAAGAAAAAAATGCACGACTGGTTCGCTAGAACTAGCTTATGTCTTCCAAAAAGTCTGTTTAAAAATATTTATTATATTTTAAGATTTAAACATGTATCTGCAAAATAAGTTTTGCTCAAAAATTCAAATGCCATTTTATTTCTCAAAAAACCTAGATTAACTTATTTTTTTTTTTGAAAATCAATAGAGCGGGTTTTTTTTTAAATTGATTTTAACATATACAAATTTTTAAATTTTGTCTGCAGTTGTTAAGTGCTTATAAATATACATTTTACATATAGTGACCCCTTTCTGAGATATCGAGTTTTGTAAACAAAAATCAATATATTTTTAAAAATAAAAAAAAATACAGTGACATTCTTGAGAAAACTTAAAAAATAACGGTTTTGTGAAGGGTACTCTTCTCAATCAATACCGAAATATGTTTTTCTTGTACAAAGAACCAAATTAAGAAAGTTAATTAGAAAGTTTAAAAAAAAATATCGGTTAATTTTTGAAAAAAAATCGAATTTTCTTATTTAAAAAAAAACGCCTTACGGCAATCGGCTTAAAACCATAATTTCCCAGTTTGAACTCAATCGAAATATGTAGAGGCCAGGACAAACAGACAGACGGACGGAATAAGAGGATCCACTTTTTTCGACTTTTCTATCATCGTAATGTCATGTTTGATTAAAAACTCGAGTTCTAAATTTTATACGAATTAAGAATTTCTTAGACTCAATTGAAGGCGAGGTTCAGGAATTTAATTGACGATCTTTTATTCAAGGTTTCTTGTTAAGAACCTAAATATTTGCTCTTTTTCTTAGAAACAAATTTTATGAAAATAATTTAAAGCATTACTTAAGTTTTTCCAAATTCCAAATTGCGGGAAACAAAAAATTTAGTTGTTTTTGACAACAAACCACTTTTTGGAAAATGTCATTAAATTACTAACAAATCTTTAGATGAAATTTTTAATTATACAACTTAACTGTATAAGCTTTTTGGCTCATATGACCCCCCCCTGGATCGTCCATTGGTCAAAAGTTGGTGAATTTGTGCTGCATTATTGGAAAATTCAAGGGAGTTCCTACGAAAATAAAAAAAAATTATCTCCCAGGGGGGGGTCATGACCCCTACGACCCCCCCTGGATCCGCCATTGATTGTAAGCAAATAATCGGAAATATTTGTGCAGAATTCTTCTCATACTATAGTGAGAATGAAAAGTTGAGTTGTTGAGATCGACGCAAAGTTAATTATTATGAATAAAGATTCAAATATATACGCGCCACGCGAACTATATATTTCAGCCTAAACTTCTTTAAAAAAAACTCACTATTGTGGGTTGGACAAACTCACACTCACTTAATTTTCAAATATGCTTTTTTTAAGCGAAAAGAGTTAATTTTTAACGCGGGTGTATATGAGACTGACTTGCTATAAAGAAATAGATGTCAGTGGCAAAATAAACTACTAAGACAAAAGAAATAAAATGGCCCACCTTCTACGATGAATTTCATTCCATTTCTACAAAAAAATTACTTCCAATCACTTCTTAGATGAAATGAAAAACGTCTTCCCTTTCCCTTAAGTTACAGATGTTTCACTCCAACTGTAAACCTAGTCTTTGTGGTATGAACTTTAGGGTGAGTAATTCGCTGCAAATTCTGACCATTGTTATTTTTCTCATCACGGAAATAGTATCTATCTTTCGGATAATGTTTAAGCCTGCTGTATATTGGCCTATAGTATATAGGAGTATAGGAGTTGCAAGCTGCCTGCATATATTCAGCTCTACTTTCTGGTCCATTTTGGATATTACTTTGTACAGGACTCTGGCATCTTGATGACATTCAGAAGGTAATCAGCTTGCAGTTTCAACGTTTTAAGGAATAGTCCTGTTTCTAACATGTTAACGTAAATCGGCGAATTCGATGGTAGGCAAAATATTTTCTTAAAGTAGTGTGTCTACATTGTTATACTTTTTGCAACCCCACACTTGACAGCCATACAAAAGTATATTTTCAGTAACCGCTTTAAAAAGTTTAAATTTGCTGCTATGCGCAATGTTTCCGTTTGTAAAGCAACTTTTCCACAAGCAATTAATGGCAGTTTTTGCTTTTTTGCAGTTTTTCTGTAAATTGTTTTTCCATGCTCAAATTTCTTGAAAAGGTGACACAGTCAATAGTCTCACCGTTTACGTCCATTTTTCGTTCGAGGAATTTCGACCTCCAACTTTTTTAAACCATAACTTTGGACTCTTGTGTGTTAACAATTAAGTTCCATAAACTGCAGTTGTGGTATATTCTATTAATCATGAGTTGCAAAGTTTCTGGGGAATAAGCAAACACAACTATATCATCCGCAAATAATAAAGCTTTAATACAAATTCCTGCGAAATCGACGCCACCAGGAAGGCAGTCAATGAGTTCATTTGATGAAAAGTGAAAACAAGGTTGGGCTAAATGTACAACACTACCTCACTCCTGAACTTGTTGCTTAACCAGTCAGAAAGTTCCGCACCATTCCACACTGCCGAGTGAGTTCTTTTGTACAACTCTGAGTACACGACTGAATTTGAGTGATCCTCCTAAACCATACAACTTTTTAAATAAAGCTCCTCTATTAATTGTGTCGACGTCGAAAGCTGCTTTGAAGTCGACGAAAAATACATAAAGTTTTTTATTTTGCGTACTTAAACTTTCCGCTTCACTTTTAAGAATGAAAATATTATTACTGGTGGAGTAACCCGATCTAAAGCCAGTTTGGAATTCTTTCAAAACTTTCCCTGTTTTTCTCCAGGTTGTGAGCCGCTTATGTAGCATCGTTGTAAAAATCGTATACGTTGCGTTAAGAAATGAAATTCCACAGTAGTTCAAAGTTTCCATCACTGATCCTTTTTTATGGATTGGGAATAGGTATAATTGCATCCTGAAATTCCTTAACTACTATATCTCCTTCCATAACTTCATTGAAAAGTGTAACAAGGCGTTCTTTAAGTCTAAAAGTTCCACATTTATTCAGCTCAACTGTAATACCATTCGTACCTGCAGTTTTTGCATTCTTTGTTTGTTCTTATTCTCTTAAAGTGAATTTAGAGTCTAAAACTTCACCAGTGAAGTGAAGATGACGCATAATGCCAAATTTTTGGTGACGTAATGGGATTAAAAAAAGAAGAAAGCAGGTAATACGGTAACAATGCACAGCTAGTCTAAGGTTTATATGTATTTTAAATCTACATTAGAAACATGGTTGCCTCCATTTTTATGAAAACAATCTAAAAGATTAATATTTAATCCCCAAATAGTACCTACATATGTACATCGCCCTGTGTCTTCTGTACCTACAAAATAAAAACGAATAAATTTTCATCGATGCTTAAAACAAAACATATTTGAATACTCCCCACACCTTTCCAAATGCCAATTCAAAACAAAGTACGAAACATCACATCCTTGAACTGTAAAACTCTTATTGAAAAACTTGCAAGAACCCATCACATTCACAATATACTCGAAGTATAAATTCCTGTTCTCTAAAGTTCTATAACATACATCATCTATAGTTGAGTGCAACTTTTGCACATAAATCCTTATGGTAGTCGATGCACAAACCTTATCATCTTCTATATAACTTTCTGTAAAGTTCACAAAACTTCAACAACTAAATCATTTCTAAAACACACAAATCAACCTCCCCGAATCCCGCCAATCGAAAACATGAATACACAATTCGGGTCAATAAATCAAAATCACCCAAAACCAATTCCCCCCACACTAACGCCTTTCCAGAACCATAAAATAAAAAAAAAAAAAAACAACAGACACACAAACACTCATTATTTCCATGTCCTGTCATTGTTTATATAGGTAAATGTCCCATTCAAATCACAATAAAAACATGTCTCACATGCAGAGCGGAGTCCTGAACCCTCTAACTCTAACCCGTCCACTTCAAAAAACTGCTTCTTCAAGTCGCTGAACAAACAAACGAAACGAAACAAAAACATCCTTACAAATATACAAATATGTAATAAATATGTATGGAAATTTTACATGAGAGAACATCTAATTGTCAAGGTGGGTTCGGATGAAAGGATTTTATGCACTCCAGTGCTGTGCTCAGTACATCACATACTCATGAAGATAGATCGGTGTGGAGAGGAGTCCTTTCCAGATTCTTCCAAACATTATCCGACCCATGGTATTCATTACGTCATATACCTCCTTTCCTTTCCTATTCCTTGCACTTCTCCAGATGTGCATCGGAATCACGAAATAAAGAGAATACAGTCCAAGGGCGTCTGCAGGACTTAACATTTGGGGCGTCAGTGTACCCTCTTTCGAATAATTCATGACAAAATTAATAAAGAAAACCTGGTTGATCCGTAAACGAAACCAAATTAGCTTTTTATTCACCTCCTTCTATGTCTATCACTTTTTTTGAACATTGCGGTAACGAAATTGATCTTTTTCTGACCATTTAGAAGAGATGGTTTCAAATAATTTAAAAATGCCAATATCCGAAGCCCTAGAATGTAACTGCCCTATTTAACCCTTTATCATTTTTGATACAGGACACTAAAATAGTGTACTACTGATAACTTTTAAAAAATGTCAACTTTGTTGCCAAACTCTGTTTGTACCTAAACCTACCCCAAAATAATGTTTCTCAGGGCGGCTATGAGAATATAATTGGGTATCAAAGTGTGTGTATGTGTGTCTAAAATGTGCTTACGTACGCATTTACCCCGAAAATTTTAAGGGGTTGTCGTCGTCGGGTCGTTGTCTTCGTCGTCGTCAGCGTGTAAACGTCACCTTTGAACTTTTTCTTAACATGCCATTGTATAGTTCTAAAGTTGGTTTTATAGTTGCGATTATATGTAAAAAAAAATTAATTTCGCAAACAAAAAAAAGTCTTTCAAGAACCATTATTGTGATGCTTCTTACACCATCAGGTCGTTGTAATCAAACTTTCTTATAAAATAAAACCCTTCTGTAAAATTAATGTCCTCCACATCTCCTGAGAAATATAAACTTTCGAGATGCGAGAGAGGGGTTGAGAAATGAGAAATAATTCTTATAAAGGTGAATTTTTGATGAATCTGCTAGTCCACCCCCTTCCCCCTACTAACCCTTCTCCTTCACCACCCAAACAAAAACAAAAACCCTTACAATTTTGTAAATATAAAACAGACTTGAATAAACAACAACATTACATCAAAGGGCGCAGTCGTCATGGTTGATGTCTTAGCTAAATCCTGGAGGAAATTTTATTGCGCACCAAATGCCAGCGCATTTTC
Source organism: Eupeodes luniger (assembly GCA_951509635.1). Lineage (NCBI taxonomy): Eukaryota > Metazoa > Arthropoda > Insecta > Diptera > Syrphidae > Eupeodes > Eupeodes luniger. Next base: position 57,040,289 of record OX608074.1, on the reverse strand, counting down.
CAACATGGGATTTTCAATTTTCGCTACATGATGAGGGCCAAATGCCAAAACACTCTTTTTGGGCGGAAACTCGAATTTTCAATTTTTCACAGAGCGCACCACACCAAAAATCTCCATCACAATTCGAGTCGGGCGGCTAACACAAACGGATGGCTTCTATGAGCAAAGTGTATAGCAACGCGTTTTAGTGACCAAAAAAGAATAAAGAAATCAAAAAATCTTCTAATCTCATTTAAAATTGTAAAAGTAAATCATTTTCGAAATCGGGTTAATCGACTAAGAACACAATCGAAATTACTTTAAAATAAATTCCAGGCCAAGAAAACCACTAGAGGCAAGCAAGGCCAGGCAGACTTGGCCTTTTCTTTCTTGATGCAGTGAAGTGAAAATGAAAATTTCCAAAGATTAAGAAGAAAACTACAGTCCTTAATTAATTAAATCTGTGAAAATAATAATTGAATAGAGAAACGGTGTAAGATTTAATAGAATTTTCAGTGTAATTTTGCAAAGAAAAATAAGAATAAAAATTGATTGGATGATCGGCGTAAATTTTTCTTAATTTTCGGGGAATCTCTGTGTACTGACATATTTGGGTGAGGTGAAAACGCCGCAGGATACAAAATGAAAAATACCACTGAAATATAAATTCACGGTCGTCCTCCGTACGCCAAGAGACAATTTCATAAGTTTTTGAAAGTTGTAATCCAATTTTTCTGGTTTTTAGTGTTTTTGATAAAATTTTAATATTTTTCACAATTTTTGTTGAAAATTTTGAGATAGAGAATTGAATTTCCTTTCATGAAAATTCTCTCACGGCACGGAAGGAGTTTTCTCTTGTCAACAGAGATAGAGGAATATGACATGAGATGACACAAAAAACTTTCCCTTCGAAAATAAAGAGAGAGGGAATTTTTTCTAACAACAAAATAATTTCCCAGAGGCAAAAGGGATATTTTCTCTTTGGCATGAAAAAGGGGTTGGAAAATAAACACCAATTTTTAGCTAGGGTTGGGGTTGGAAGTGTTGTTATTTTGCGTTTTTTTTGTGTTGACTTTTCCTAAAACGACGATGACGATGATAATGATGATGAGACGGAGACGAAGTCGGAGGCGGAACTGAATCAAAAACATGGAAAACAACTAAAAACGAGATCTGAACATTTGTAGTTGTCTACCCGCACATGAGTGCATTTTTGTGCATCAGTAGTGTTGTGGTGCGGGGGATGTTCCTTTCCTTTCCTTTCCTTTCCTTTCGTTTTTTTTTCTTCTTTTTTTTTGTTTGCATATTTTATGCAGAGACGCATTCAGGGAGAAGAGCAGAAGGGAATAGGGAAGTCTGTGTGCATATACATGTACAGCGGGGGAAAAAGGACAATAACCCCTAGGAATTGATAGTGGTTGTTTTTTTTTGTTTGTTTTATTGCAGTTTTTCCATAGACACGAAATGGAGGTAGTGGTCGTAGTCGTGGTCGTGGTCGAGGTGGTGATGGTGATGGTCCCTTTAGTTCATTGAGCTTCTGGTGTTCTAGATACAAAGATAGTTTGTCTGATTCGATTTTGCGGTTTTGTGGCTTTGGTTTTACCTCTGGCATTGGTGTTGTTTTAAAAAACATGAACGAAAAAAACAGAATACCTCTATCATCTATTAAGTCCGGTCCGGGCCCGTTTTTAGGGCTTAGCCTGTTTTTATTTGGGAATTTTTTTCTGCGATGCGCTGTATTTCAAAGGACATTGTTGTGGTTGACTTAACCAGTAGCAGACAAATGTAAATCACTGTATATTGGGGTTTTGTAAACAAACTGAATTCGGAATGAGGGTGGTTTTGGTTAAAAAGAAAAAAAAACAGAACTCAAATCATGCGTTAAGAAAAAAATAACAACAACACCAAAGAAAAATGAGAAACTAAAACCCTTTTCCAGAGAGAAATAGAATATGAATTTTATTTTTTAATTCATATAATAATCAATGCGAAGGCTGGTGATAAATTTTTATTGATTTTGCTTAAACATTGTTTTAAAGGTGAAAAATGTATAAAATAATTATAGGTGCCTACCTATAGCAAAACCTTTAAAAAAAGACTTCTTACGATTTTCATTGAAAGGTAGAGAAATTTACTCTCAAAACTTAATATAATAATAAGTTGAACTAATTTCTAGTTTGTTTACAGTGAGTTATTATAAATCCATTATTATTTCAACCCTTTTATCCTCAAACCAAGCTTTTAATAACGGAATTCATAGTTTGAGACGTTAATCAGTTGGTTTTTGTAATAACTAGCGCCAATGAATCAGAACCTTTAAGGGTTCTGTTAAAACTTAAGCCTATGGATAAACCAGTTCTTAGGTGCATCGATGACAAAAGTCTTGTACCTCTCTGTTCGTCTACAGTGAAGGAAGATGCTTCAATTTACCCAGTTTGAAACTCTCTGATTATTATTAGTTTGCCATTGGAAGCTCTTGTAATCGGTGCGATTTGTCGAATTGAAAATATTGACATTTCTTGACGTATCAAAGTCCATTAACGGGATTCGTATAATTCAAAAAAAAAAAAAAAAACTGGAAACAAAACAATTGTCACCTCGAATATTTTACGAACAAAAAAAATGATTTTATCTCCATAATAATTGTATGCGACGTAAAATAACGTTTTTGACATAATTTTTGGTATAATTTAAAAAAAAAATATCGAAACACCTAGACAAAACAGTACTACAACTTGGTAAAAATTGATTTTCGACTCAAATATCTTTTCAAAAATTAAAAATATTTACTTCAAACTAATTTCATCTTATAGAAAATATTGTCTTCGACATTCATTAACATTTTTATACAAATCCAACAGTCAGTTTTTTCATAAAAATTAAAATCTACAATAAATAGTACGCAAAATTGATAAAAATAGATATTGGATTCTCAATATCTCGTGAATAAATGAAGGTATTGACTTCAAAATGATTCCATTCTGTGCTAAATTGTGTTGTTAACGTTAGATATTGTTCTTAGGAAAATCCAATCTATAATTGTTTATAATAATAATAATACAAAATTTCACAAAATGCTACTAAAATTATTAAAAATTGGTTTTCGACTAAAAATCTCGTTAACAAGAAGAAGATTTTAAAATCAAACGATTTCGTGATATACAAATTATTACTGCTAATTTTTAGTGAATTTTGTAGAAAAATGCAACTGAAAACTTTTTTAACTAAACCCGAAAACCTAAAAAAAACTGATAAAAAAACTTTTAATGAAGTATTGCTTAAACAGTTTATAACCTTTTAAGAAAAAGCTTAACAATAATAACACTTTTTCGAATAAAATTGTTTAAAAAAAAAGTATTAACACCCACACACAACAGCGCCACTATGACATAGCCTTTAAACCGTCAAAAAATGTTTCCGTATTCCTTATTTTTAAATTCTAAAAGTATCATAACAATGGGTTGATATTTTTTTGGTAATACGTAAGTTTAATTATTGTCCTCTAAGATTTTCTAACTTATTTTAAAAATAGGCAACAATCAATTACAAAAAAAAAAATGAAAAACACGTCTAATACCAACATTTTCTAGGGCCAATTCTAAAAATCTCCTATTTTAAATAAAATTAATGGATAGTGAATAAATTGAGGTTAAAACTTTAAACTTACAATATTTATATTAATTTTGTTTCTGAATTTTATTAACTTTAAGTTTTGGCAGCATAAACGGTCCCAATTCTCTAATGTTCGTAATTTCTTAACCCGTTTTGCCTTGTGCGTGCAAGCTTAATTTTGAAAGAAGACAAACCTTTACAACGAATGTCCTATCACAAAACCATAAGGTCTCTCGGCTCATTAAAAAAAGGGAAATAAAAAAGGATAAATAGCTCCAATTAAACAAAAAACAGAAATATCTGTAGTCGTTGGCAAATATAATTTGCTGATTTAATTGACATGGAAGAATAAACATGATGCTATGCCTGATTAAATATTCATCAATATTAATAATTGATATATCGATACAATTTATATTTCTATTTATGTTGTTGTATTGTACATCTGTATATGTATAATTGTGTTTCATTTGATATATTTTCATTCATTTTATAAAAAAAACACATACAGAGAATATTTTAAATTTAAATTTTATCGGCGAAGGTAAAAGTTTTGTTTTTGTTTTTGTAGTTGTTTATATAAATAATTATTGGTGGTTGTTTAAATAACATCGAATATTTATAATATATTAAAGAATTTAAGGGCAAATTATCCAAAACTGTTTTATGCCGAACAATGTTTATTTTGTTTTAAAGGTACAATTTAAACCCATTGCGTTTAATTTGTTTATTATTAAAACAGGTTAACATTTTTCTATACCAATTGAAAATATGAAATTAATGTTGCTTTATATGTGTCGGAGGCTGACAAAATTTAAATAACATAATGTGTATCTTAACCTTACATTTACATATACCAAGATTGTTTTTGGTGCAATTCACGCAGAAATATTAAAAATTTTGATCTTAAAGGAGTCAACAAAGCTTAATTGTAGAGTAAAAATTGTTTTGTTAAAAAAAAAAAAAAACAAATTAAGGTAAAGAAATATGTTGAGGAGAAACTTAAGTGTGGCACTCACAAATTATACGTTGCAAAATCTCATTTCACTTCAGTTCTCTAGAGATTCAAAACATTTATGTTCAATTAGTAGATATGAAACGTTCATCATGTTTTTCAATTAGGCATTCGTTTAAGGGAAGTGTCACTTATGCTCTTTTCGGGACGTTTATATTATTGATTTTCATGTTTAAATCTCAGTTCTTGAGCATCCAAAGCCAATTCATTTCAAAAATTACATTTCTTCTATTTTTTAAGATCTTGTTTTTGTATTTAATAGAAAATCAATGTTGAAAGGATAAACACTTTTAGAAAGCATTACACTATTAATGTTTTTTTTTTTTTTTTTTTTTTTTTTTTTTTATCCGATGGAAATCTTCAAAAGACACTCGGTAAGAATCGGTACCGAGTAGTGTGGGACTCTTACCGCACTAAAACCACCGGTGAATCAGGACCAATCTATGAAAGATCGACAAATGATTTTTATTTCTTAATTTTTAAATCGCATTGGGGGAAGTTTAAGGTTATAGCACTTTCCCATAGCTTTTAGACCATCAGCTCATGAGGCTTGGTTCTTCTTAATCTCCGAACATTGTCTCGTACATTTAATACGGTCTCCATTTCGGAGTTAGTATGACTTTGCAGTCGCTGATTGTGTGATACAGCGTGTTTCTTAACCACTTCTGTAACCATTTCAATTTGAAGGTCACGATGTAGATCGCTATTTCTTATATACCAATGGGCATTTATTATTCCACGAAGGACCTTGCTTTGGAATTTTTGGATGGGTTCAGCATTTGTTTTCTTTGTACAGCCCCATAGTTGGATGCCATATGTCCAAACGGGTTTCAATACTTGCTTATATAACATTAGTTTGTTCTGGATAGATAGGTCAGAGTTCTTTCCTATTAACCAGTACATTTTTCTGTACTTCAAGTTTAGTTCATCTCTTTTCTTTTTGATGTGTTCTTTCCATTTAAGCTTTGCATCCAAATTCATTCCAAGGTATTTGGCGGTATTGGAGTAAGGTACTTCTGTACTGTTTATAAATATTGGAACATTGTTTATGTTTTTGTTTGTAAAGTTTATATGCGTCGATTTTGTTTCGTTTAATTTGATACGCCATTTGTGCGTCCAATCACTAACTTTATCGACTGCATTTTGCAATTTTTGTGTAGCCTTCGTAACGGATTTATCTGGCACCAATATTGCAGTATCATCAGCAAAGGTGGCCATGATAACGTTGGTGTCCACTGGAATATCCCTTGTATATAACAGATACAGGGTTGGTCCTAGGACACTTCCTTGTGGTACACCGGCTTCAATTTTCTTAAGTTCCGAGTAATTTTGGTCGTACCGTACTCTAAAGAGTCGGTTCGTAACGTAGGATATTAGTATTTCGTAGTACTGCCTGGGGAGGTCCCTATGCAGTTTGTACTCAAGTCCCAAGTGCCAAACCTTGTCAAAAGCTTGAGCAACATCTAAGAATACAGACGAGCATACTTGTTTTTCTTCAAGTGCCTTTTCCACAACATCCGTAATTCGATGCACTTGGTCTATCGTGGAATGTTTATTTCTAAATCCAAACTGATGGCTCGGAATTAGTCTTCTTTCTTCAATTATTTTGCTAAGCCTTTTCAGTAGTAGTTTTTCAAAAACTTTTGCCATGATTGGTATAAGCGATATTGGTCTGTAAGATGTAACTTCTGTTGGTGGCTTACCTTGTTTAGGTATAACAATGACTTCTGCAATTTTCCAATGATGTGGCACATATCTTAGTTTAAGGCATGCGTTTATTATAAATTGGAGTTTCTTGAAGGCTATAAGAGGCATTTCTTTCAGAACCTGAGCAGTTATAAGATCGTACCCTGGTGATTTTTTGTTTGACAACTTATGTTGACACATGCTTCTTACTTCTTTGAGCGTGACAAAAGGTATTTCACATTCGTCGTTTCTGTCAACAAACTGTAAAGGATCTGTAGCTGTGCTTGCTGGGAATGGCTTGAAAACATTCGCGAGATGTTCAGCGAAGAGATCAGCCTTTTGTTTCGGGTTTCCGATCCATTTACCATCTTGAGATTTTATCGGCGGGTTTTGTGTCTGAGGTCTTTTTAGGCGCTTAGCTGCTTTCCATAAGGAGTATTCTGTAGAAGCATCCGTCGTCAGACTTTTCAGGAATCTACTTAGTGAATCATTTTTAAACTCACAGATTCTTTTTTTTAATTCGTTGTTAAGACGGTTAAAAACTACCTTATCATCTGGGAATCTCGTGGATTGCCATTTTCTTCTAGCTCTTCTTTTTTCCAAAATCAACTCCTTTATTTCGATAGGATATTTTATTTCTTTTTCTCTCGCATTCGAAATAGTTGGAGTACTTTCTTCTGCAGCCTGCTGCACATCAGCAATAAATTGTTCTACTTCATGATCAATTTGTTCAATTGTTTGCATAGGGGATCTTAGGTTTATAAAATTTTCAAGTTTGTCTCTGAATTCGTTCCAGTTTGTTCTGTTATTCACGAGCTTGGGATTACTTTTTTCTATTATTTCTGTTTCGCTCAGTGATAAAATTACTGGAGTATGATCTGATGATAAATCGTAATTACCTTCGACACTTATATGATTTCGTTTAATACCTTTAACCACGAAAAAGTCTATAAGGTCTGGTATTTTGTTAGTATCAGATGGCCAATATGTTGGCGAACCAGAAGAATAAAATTCGCAGTTGTATTTTCGGCCTGCTTGGTATAGCCGTTTACCTTTTGTTGTTATGAGCCTAGATCCCCATTGGGTGTGTTTAGCATTGAAGTCGCCACCAACAAGGAAGTTATGTCCTAACAAATGTAGGAGTTCTGCATAGTCTTCTTCAGTTGGAGAGCGCCTCGGAGGGCAGTATATAGCTGCTATTTTAAATTCTTTCTTTTTTATACCAATACTTATTGTTGTTACTTGCATGTTTTCATTAGTAAACTTTGGTTCTTCATAGTGTGTTAAGCACTTTTTTATAAGTATTGCTGATCCTCCCCTAGCTTTGTCAGCTGGGTGCGGAGCGTGATAACATGTATAGTTTGGTAATTTATTATCAAGACTTTGTTCAAAAGCGAGGTGGGTTTCGGACACCAAACAAATGTCTATATGCTCTATGTCTAAAAAGATGTTTAGTTCTGATACATGCTGTAAAAGACCGTTTGCATTCCATGTTGCGATTTTGAGTGTTTTGTCCATCATTGTTTTTTAAGAGCGACTTCTTCGCTTAGCTGTTTTATGTTTAAATCTTGTTGGTCAATCCTTTTCAGGATGAGTTCCAGCATTTCTTTTATAGAAGTTTCCTCATTCTTCCGCACATTTTTTATAATCTGGGAATAGGATTTATTTTCATCACTTTTACTTAGTGCAATTGCTTTTCCCGGTTGATTTTTAGTAATGTTATCGACCGTTACTTTTTTGCTTTCAACTACTGGTTTTGTGTTGGTTGAGTTTCTAAGCTTGTTCCCAGTTTTGTTTTTTCTTTTTGTGTCTTGGAACTTTTTTGCTACTGGACATCCTCTGTAACTTGCAGGATGATTGCCTTGACAGTTAACACATTTCGCTTTCTGTTCTCTGCCAATGGGACAGTTTTTAGTTGCATGACTGCCTTCGCATTTAACACAAGCGAACTCGCGATTGCAGTATTTTTGTGTATGCCCAAAGGCTTGACAGCGCTTACATTGTGGAACAGTTTTCGACTTTCGCAGTGGTTCAATTTTGACAACTATGCCCATAATTGATTTAATACTGTAAATCTTATCGAGACTTTCTTTATTTTCAAACGTGAGCATAAATAAAGGTAGAGATCTCTTTTTTGTCGTTGATACCCCAGTGGAGTCTTTTACTATCTCATTTTTAATAAGATTATTGGCATCGAGAGCTTGAAAGCCTTTTTGTATAAGGTCTTCGACAATTTCTTTGGCAACACATGAACAGTGAAGGCCTCTTGCTACTACTTTTATCGATCTTGTAGCTTTATTTTCGTACGAGTGCCACTGAATTTTCTTTTTGTTCAATTCTTCAGTGACAGATCTATACGCATCGGCGTCTTCAACAATGACTTTCCAATTGTCTTTATTGTATGATGTATATTTACATGCCTTATTCGTGCATTTTTCTACTATGCTCTTTAGCTCGCCAAACATTGCCAATCCGGAGATCATAATTGGAGGTGGGGCAGTTTGCCTGGTACCTTTAACGTGAGACTTATTTTGGGGTAAATCTCTTATTTCTTTATTGGATGCTCTCATTATTGTAGCAGTATCTGATTTTGAACCTGTTTGCTGACATTTTATAACAGCCTCTGGGCTACTCTCTGCTTTACGTTTCTTTGACTTACGTTTATTTCGGTTTCCTTCAGTTTCAAGGAGGAGCTCTTCCTCATCAGTATGAAACTCATTAGCAGTTTTTTGTGGGCTTTTCACTACTGGTGACCTTTGACTTGATATGTTGTCTTTCACGGACTTTTTGTCGAGCAAGCTGACTTTTTCTTCAAGTCTCTTCACTTGTTTCTGAAGACTTTCAACAAGGGCTTCAAGTTGTTTTCTGGCTAAGATTTCTATTTGCCATTTATCGAAATAATTTTCGGATTCAACTTGGTGGATCTCGTTGTTTTTTGTGGAACACTGCTGATCTTTTGTTTCGATCTTTTCATAGATGGTTCCTTTTTCGTTAATGACTTCTATGTCATTTGATTTTTGCGTTGGGGTTTTCGATGGCATAACCCTTGGTGATATTTTTGGTGGAGTTCTTAGTGTTTTTGAACTCCGTCTATTTCCTATAAGCAATAATTGGTCCTCCCCAGAATCCGTAGGACCGATCTCCGAAGAGAGTGGATTTACCAGTTTATCTGGATTGCCACCTGGGGTATTATATCTATTTGTTTTACTCATTGCCATATTTGTTTTTGTTTTTGTAACTTTTGTTTAGTCCCATAAATAGCTCAGTTACCTCTTCTATTTAGGTTTCTTGGAGAGCTGGGTCTTCAGAGCGATTATCTTATCTTTTGCTCCTAATTCCTGAGAAGGTAGCTCAGGTGTCTCAGCTCTTGGATTCAATAGATCCAACGCTCGTCGTTAGTTCACCTTACGGTTATCCAGCGGGCACCACTTGGAGGTGACGATGCGATTTTGCTCCGCACTATTAATGTGCGTCAAAAAAAATAAGATGGAATTGAAGACGAGTTTAAGGATTATAATAGCAACTTAATATCAAATTGGCGATCTTTTATTCAAGGTTTATTCTTAACAACCTGAATATTTGATCTTTCGCTTAGAAAAGATCTTATGAAAATAATTTAAAGCATATGTAACTAAAGGTTCGTAAATTCCCTCCTGGATCCATTCATCAAAAGTTGCTGAATTTGTGCTGAGCGATTGGAATAGGGCCGCGGCCGATTCATATTATGTTCTTGGTCAAGTCCTTAGTTAAAAGTAGTACTTTAAACAACAATGTTTAAACCAGTAAAATACAAATTTTATGTTCATATATAAAAAAAAATAATTACAAATATAGGGGGGTCATATCCATTAACACAATTCGATATGTTTTGAATTCGAGTAAATTCCTACGAAAATTTAAAAAATGGGGAGGGGGTTATGACCCCCTACGATTCCCAAAAACAGACTCAATTGGCTGTTTTATTAAACAAAACAACAATTTTGCAAAATATATGACTTTTAAACTTTAGATACATTTGATAACATTTTATTTTTATAACAAAAAACACCAACATTTTTCAAAATGTAAAACTTTACAAACAAAAATATTTACAATAAGGATGCAGATACCTGAGTGTTTAATTTCAAATGCATTTCAACTACTTCCAGTGTGGTTAGTTTTATGACAAAGTGACAAAAAATAGGTGACCACACATCTCGACTCCGAGTGCAAAATTTCTGCATTTTTACTCAATTTCTAATTGAGTTTGGTTCCTTTTTTCAACACAAGGTCTTCCTTTTGGCAAAATTTAAAGATTCTGAAATGTTGAGATGTGCTCCTTAATTTTGATGACCATTCAGTCAAGATTCATGCTAGTTTAAAATTGCTATATCTCAGAAACTATGGATCTGTAAATTTAAAGTTTTGGGTCAAATGGGTTCGAAAATTAATTAACGAATATTGGGTCTATGTTAACAAAATTAAATTGAATTTAAACTCATTCCCAAGTGAAAATTCAAGTCAGGTACACAAAACTTTACAATTTGACACTTCAAAAGTTAAACTGGGTAAAAGAAAACTATTGATTGACAACTATCTCTTTCCGAAGTGATTATTGTTGATTTACACTTGACACGTAGTGTCTTAACTCAAAATTTACTTGAGAATTGACTTAATTTGACTAATTTGGTTCCCAAAAAACTTTTAAAACCCAATTTGAAAATTCAGATTCGATTTTTACCACAGATAAATAACGAACAATTATTAATTTTATCCTATCGTCGAAAACATACTCCAAAGTTTGGAATTGCTTTTAACATTTTTAGTTTTCATAAAAGTATATACATACCTACATAAACAAGCTTGTCAGGAATTTGAATTTTCAATTAGTTTATGTTGTAAGAGAATTTTTCTTTTTCAAAATCCATTTCCAATTTGTATATTTCTCGCAACCCTCTTCACCATATTAAAAATAACCCTCATCTTAGTTGAATACATACTAAATATGTATACTATTTTCCCCCAAAACAAGATCCTCAATGTTATTCCAATGATGTGAAATTAATTACACCTTTTTAATCAATTTGTCTACCAAAAATAACCTAAGGCGATTTTCAATTATACGCTCCGTCCCGCAAACATACCTTACTTATGCCTATTTCAAAAAAAGGGGGTGACAATACCAAACGATAAGAGTCCATCATCCAACCAATTGACCAATTAAAATGTAATAATATCTTTATTAACCCTTTCTCCGATAACAATATCCTTTTTTAGATGTTTAAAACATTTTCACTGGAAATAATCATTTAAAGGTGTGTTTTGCAAAAGAAAAAAGAAAAAGAAAGTGGAAACGAGATTTTTGGCCCTTAACGCAATTGAATTTCAAAACAACCCTCTAAGGGCTATGAGTGTTAATTAAAAGTTCGACGCGTTGTGCAATCATTCGTGAAAAAAAAGAAAATATTTACCCTTCTCCAGACGACAAAAATCATAGGACCTAACACGAAATCCTATTAGAAATTTGCCAAAATAAACAAAAAAAGATATAACATCCGGTTGGACTGGACATATAACATGGCATCTACGTTAGTCATGCTTCTATATCCGGCTGTCTACGTTTAAAGTGAATTGCGTCAAGTGTGTGATATATTGCAAAGAAAACCGATACTATCCTTAATAGCAATATACCAACTCTCGTATAATCAACATCATCGCCATCATCAGCATCAGCATCAGCATCAGTATCAAAAGTCCTGTAGTTTTGCGCTAGATTAAATACCAACCACACACAAATTCACAATGTTGATTCGATGGAAAAGCAAGGATAAGAGTTCATCAAACCAAAGCAACACAAATAGCAGCAGCAGTTCTTCGAAAAAGAAGCGCAAAGGACGTGATGGAGGTAAAGTTATTTTTTTTTAACAAAACATCTCTTTTGGAATTTCATTTATGGTACTTGTATAGTTTGGAATATAGCGGTAGGTAAGAAATTCGATACATGAAAATATTTATGAGATATCTACAAACTTAAATGCATAACTGGGTCACACAAACGTAATACATACAAAATACATATGTAGTACATGCTTCCTCTTTTGACAATAAATGTTTACTTTTAGGATGTGATATTAATCTAAATAAAAGACTTTGTTTTAAGAAAAAACTTCTTTTATAAAAAACAACACTTCATCACATTTTCTTAAATGAATATAAGAAACAAATAGAATATTTCAAAGTTTTGTAGAAGTTCCTCTTGCATTTAATTTTCATACACTGTTTTATGTTTGATCAAATGTCATCAAATCATATCTAAGAAAGAATAGTACGAAATTAATGTTATGAAAACGTTTAATATAAAATTTGAAAACGACGATTTATGTAAACAAATGTTTAAACTGTATAGAAATTTTTAATAGAAAAGAAGGCAAAATAAAAAAATTGAAAATTCGCTGACATGGATAGTATCCACTCTATTGTTCTGAAGAGCTGTTCTCCAACGCTGGCAACACATCTGCATAAGCTTCTTAATCTGTCCTATTCTACAGGGCTTATTCTGAGTGGATGGAAAGGAGCACTCGTCCAGCTTGTTCCTAAAAGAGACGAGTCCTCGTATCCCTCTAAGTCCAATTGCTTTTACGTTCTTTCGAATGTCATCGAAATGCTGATCAATTTTCAGCTTAAAAAATATCTTGAAAACCGAAAACTTCCTAATGACCGGCAGCATGGCTTTCGTCCAAATAGTTCCACTGGTGATCTCACTGAACAGTGAAACAAATATTTACATCGTTTTGGAGACAGTAAGATTATTGCACTTTATATTTCAAAGGCATTTGGAAATGCGCGCATTTGGTATTGATCGAACCGTTCAATTTAAATTTTATTGAACGGTTTCAAATTTGATATTCACAAAATAAACTCCGATACTCTTCTTTATTTTTAAAGATGATCTTTTGTCTGAAACTTCTAACCCACTTAATTGCTTCGCTGATTACAGTACCCTCAGCTTTTTAGCTCATTTAAAACTGATCTTGCCATTAAGGCAATTATCTGTGGGTGGTACTTGCATTGAGGAGACTGAACATCTTTAAGTTCTAGGTGTCTCTTGTGGAGTGATCAAATATGTAACATCACCGAAAATGCTGCTAAGTGTTCAGGGATATAAAGGACCTACAGTTTTCATACCGAATCCGAATGGTTAATTTATTAGAAAGCACTTTTCATGACACGAATTAATCGTAATTGCTCGCAAGAGGCATAATACCCGTGAAGAAAAACTTAAGGTGACACCAGCAGGGATAGAACCCATGACCTCTAGAATGACAGTCCTTTACGCACTAACCATCACGCCCACTGTTACTACCTGACTATACTTTACAAAGCTTTTACTCTTCCAAAACTCGAGTACATTTTATTATTGAAAATCATATACTTTCTTTGAAATTCTTCTTAAGCTATACGAACTTAATATATTGTAGAGAGAAGAAACTATAGTGCATAATATAAGTACTAAAATGTATTCAAATTCAAACAAAATTCTTCGTAAAACCCTTAACATATTATTCTCTTCTAGTATTAGACAATTTGCAATTCTAATTGATTTTAGGACCAAAAAGTTTGGACTTTTCTCTAAGGAAATGGTTTACATTTTTCTCTTTTATAAAATATCTACTTTTCATTTTTCAGGGGTTGAAAACCTTACATAAGGTGAATAAAATTTGTTTTTAAAATACCATATGTATGTTTGGTATCTTTATGTGTACCAACCAACAAAAAATGCAAAATCTGAAAAACTTTGAAATGCTTTTCAAATTATTCTTATGTGGCTTAAAAAGATTTACAGCTGTTATGCTGATGGTTATGGGTGTACTGCAAAAGAGCTGCATTTTAAAAAAATATGTATACATTTTAATATTTATGATACATAAGACTTCATTTGGCCCGATCTTCTTGAAACGCATTTGCCCATTAATTCGTCTTTTTCCCATTTATAAAGGTTTATTACTTATATTGATGTTTAACCTCATTAGGTACAAAATTTAACTGGGAAGCCTTATTTAACACTTGTCCTAAATTTTAAATCTTTTTGATGCAAACTCTCTTTTATTCACCTTGAGACCAAAAAATTACAACTATCGTTTACCATTGGCTTATAATAATTCTTATATACTCATATAAATTTTGCAAAAGATGACACAGCACAGACCGTTCATTTAATTCGTCAAGATAGTCTCCAAATTGTATTACCACTTTTTCTATCTTAAATGTTTGTTTCTTTAAGATATCTTTAAAAAAGTAGGGTTTCTAATATTCCGTTTTGTCTTTTCTTTTGCTCTCAACCTAGGCCTCTAGCAAGATAATCACGCCATAAGTACGTCAGCTAGTTTCTTGTATTCAGATTATTTGTCAATGACACTCCACTTGTTAGCTCTTTAGAGAAAGCTAATCTCTTCGCTAGGCAGTTCGTCGCCAATTCAACGCTGCCAATGAGTGTTATGACTCCGCCTGTCATCGAGCGCGTTAGTGATTCTATGGGACCAATCTTTTTTCGCACTCGTACTGTGGCGAGAGTCCTTAAAGATCTTAACATACATAAATCCGCTGGTCCGGATGGTATCCCCGCTATTGTTCTGAAGAGGTGTTCTTCAACGCTGGCAAAACCACTGCGTAAGCTTTTTCATCTGTCCTACTCCTCAGGTCTCGTTTCGAGTGGATGGAAAACCGCATTTGTCCAGCCTATTCCCAAAAAAGGCGAATCTTCCTCACCCTCTAATTACCGACCGCTTGCACTTACGTCCCTTCTTTCCAAGGTCATGGAAACGCTGATTAATTATCAGCTTAAGAAATATCTTGAGGAACGGAAGCTTCTTAATGACCGGCAATACGGCTTTCGTAGCAATAAGTCCACTGGTGATCTCATGGTTCATCTCACCGAACAGTGGAACAAATCTTTACATCGTTTTGGAGAAAGTAAGATTATTGCACTTGAAATTTCAAAGGCATTTGATAAAGTCTGGCATCTTGCTCTCTTATCGAAAATGCGTGCTTTCGGTATCGACGAATCTCTTCTTCGTTGGATTAGAAATTTTCTTTCGAACCGTTCAATACAAGTTGTTTTGGACGGATTCAAGTCTGAAACCCATAAAATAAATGCTGGTGTGCCCCAGTGCTCCGTTTTGTCTCCGACCCTCTTCCTCATTTTTATAAATGATGTCCTGTCTGCTACTTCTAATCCAATACATTGTTTCGCTGACGATAGCACTCTTAGCTTTTCATATTCGTTTCCAGACTCACAACCCTCCTCTTCGGATGTGGAACTGCAACGACAAAATATGATTAGCTCATTAAATTCCGACCTACACAGCATTGTACAATGGGGAATAAAAAATCGTGTGGAATTTAATGCTTCGAAAACGCAATGCTGTCTTGCATCGTTAAAGCGAGATAAACCCTCTTTGCCACTATCTATGAGTGGCACTTGCATCAACGAAACGGAAAATCTCGACATCCTCGGAATGTGCATCAGCAACCACCTTTTGTGGAGCGATCACATATGCGATGTTGCCAAAAATGCTGCAAGATGTCTAGGTTTTTTGAGACGTTGCAAGAAATTTTTCTCTCCGTCTGATCTGGCTACAATCTACAAAACTTATATACGTCCGAAACTTGAATATAACTCTCATCTCTGGGCTGGTGCTCCAGTAACTTATTTAAGCCTCTTGGACAATATTAAAAAAAGAGCTTTTAAAATGATTGGTGACATTAACATCATCAACTCGTTTACGTCACTTGAACATCGACGCAAGGTTTCTTGTCTAACCCTTTTTTACCGTTATTTTAACGAACTATGCTCTAGTGAAATAGCCAGTTGCATTCCTCCCCTTAAACAATTTAACAGTAATACTAACGCTTCTAGGAATGCCCATCAGTTTACCCTTGAGCCCAACTTCGGCCGTACTATGAAGTACAGAGATTCATTTATTAGCCGTACTACGCGAATGTGAAACGCCTTGCCACGCTCTATCTTTCCCTATCATTGCAATGTTCAGGAGTTCAAAATCAATGTACACCGACACCTCCAATCCAACCCTTCCCTCTTTTCCTAATGCTCACACTGTGTCTTTGGCATATTAAAGGTATAAAAAAACCCTTTTAGTGTTCGCTAATTATAAAAAAAAAAAAAAAAAAATATTATAATTAACAAGTCCTCCTTGTACAGTTATTTGTCAAATAATATCGCCCACCTTGACTTTAACTCGACCAATTATTATCACTCGACTAAAATACTTCTCAAAGTATTAGGAAAAATTATCATATTTTGTACCTTTGTTCATAAAAGATGCTTATAATTCCAATTGGAAGTTTTTTCAGGCAATAAGAACACGTAAAAATCATTTGGTAGGGATTTATGAGAAGTCCTTGCATTAATTCAAAAACTTAAATTATTACAAAAAATAAATTAGCAAAATCAATGCTAATGGATAATGATGGGTATGTAAGGTACTATACGTTCTGCAAACTATATAATGTAAATGAATTTCCCAGTTCTTCTATTTTTGTAAAACGTTCTCTAACCTTCATTAAGTATAGAATATAAGCAATTAGTTACATCATTTAAACTTTTCCTAAAACTGTCGTCGCCGCAAGCAATTATTGTCTCAAAATGGTAGACCTTTCCGAGAACATCATCCTCGTTTACTTTTACGAAGAAGAATAATAGAGTAGCAAGCTACCTACCCAGAGAGACACAAACACAAAATAAACAAAGCGACAACCAATTTCACTGTTTTCGCTCTTGTATAGAATTTGTATACACTTTTAAGATGTCATTCTTAAGATCCTTGTTCGCCTCTCCTCATCACCCGACATCCTTTTGCCCATCATTTGTGTGCCACACCACACCACACCACACCACACCGAACCGCGTAAACCCAACGGCAATCATGATGGCAACGGTGATGATGCTGAAGATAATGATTATGATGATGGCCACCACATCCGCTTGTCATAGTTCACACTTTAGCCCATACACACTTACACAGCAAACGAATGACAGCCAACAATGCTGCTAAAGCTGATATTCAACTGCTTTCATTTAAATTATTCATAGCGCTCCATAGGTTGCCATTTCCTTTAGCCGTAGCTGTTGCCGTTGCCGTTGCCAACACCAACGCAAACGCAAACGCCAACGCCAAGGAAGGCACCAAAAGCTTCTTATTGTGCATTTTAAATAGTTGACTGGGACCACCCTGACATTTTCCATTCCCAAGCATCATATATACTCACATAGCTTAGCATATCTTTTATAGCTTAGACTAAGGCAGAGCACTCAGAAAGGTTACTAACCCGGAATGTGGCGGTGGCGAAGGTGGTGATGAAGACGGCGGCGCGGCGGCGGCGGTGCGGCGGTAGTGGCGTCAGGACATATCGTAGTCTATAATATTCTAGAAAGTTGTGTGAGAATGTTTAGGTGTGCACAAAATTTTGCTCTTAATAATTCACTTTCGGATTTTGTGTACACTAATTCTTTTCCTCTTTTTGTGACCGAGCAATGAACATTCACAGGGACGATTTTATGATTTTTAAAATTGCCACTGTATATGGTGGTTTCGGAATAGGAATATGACAATAGTCATGATTTTGGTCTAGTAGAATTATTGTACAATAAGACCGTATAATTACAACAAACTGCTTTCTGTGCCAATTTATTTCTAAATATTCTAAATAGGAAAATATTAAGAAATAAATACTATTAAAATGTGACATTTTTAACACGTGCAATGTCTGCCCTTAATCCATAATAAATAACAGCTCGAGAGTCTTTAAAACACAATTTAAAAAAAAGTACATTTTTTGTTTTAACAAAAATATTTCTTGGGAAATTAAATGTGTACCACAACTTTTTATTTCGTATGATGTTTTATAATTGATTAAATATAGGGTTATTCATTTTACGGTTTCTAAAGTAAACGTAAATAAAGCACATAGGTATACAACATATTTTTCAATTTTGAGGTTATTTTCGACCACTTTTTGACAAAATTTGGCGGTATCTCAGCCATAACTTGACGAATGTTGGTTTTTAAGTGCTCAAGAGTTAAAGGTTTATCTGCATTCACACGCTCTTTCGCTACCCCCTGATGAAAAAGTCCAGCGGTGTCAAATTGCATGATCCTGATAGCCATAGTTGATATTGCCACGACGAGAAATTACGCGGCCAGGAAATTTCTCTTGTTATAAAGCCATATTCGCTCGAATTGTGGCATGTGGCACCTTCTTTTTGAAAACACATATTCTTCAAGTTGTATTTTTCAATAGCAGGCAAAACAAAAGTCGGTTATCGTGTGACCATAACGCTCCGAATTGACGGTGACAGTCGTTCCATCATCGTCGTTTTCGAAGAAGTAAGGTCCAATCACACCTCCGGACCAAGAGGGCACTAAACAGAGCCTTTCATGGATTTATTGGCCTCTCTTCAAATACTTGAGGATTCTCAGAACCCCAAATACGACAATTCTGTTTATTAACATACCCACAGAGTGAGAAATGTGCTTCGTCGCTGAAGAAAAATCGCCATCCACCGCATGTTGTTCAAGCAAAAGCACCCATTCGACGTATCTATTACGACGTTGTGAATGGTCAGCTGGCTTTAGTTGTTGTGTGAGCTGGACTTTATATGGATGTAGGTGTTAATCCAAAGCCGTAGGACAGTTTTAATTCCTGAGAACAACGAGGAATTGACACATTCGGGTCTTCGGCAACATTTGCATTTACAGTAGCGATATTTTCAGTTGTACGAGCTAAACGATGATGCACAGGCTTTACAATACCTGTAACCAATTTTGCAACAACAATTTTGCCAATTGCTTGCATAGTTGGACGATTATGTAAACCATAATCTCCTCTTAAAGCATGTTAATAATAGTCCATCGTCTTGAGTCATCTTGGTCTTGTATGTCTTACGCGATTATGTGGTCTGACCGATGAACAATTTATTTCGTCGCAAAATTGACTATCACCGTGACGCTAACATCACACAACGAATATACCTATAGCACTAATTTTTGCTCGTCTACCAGGGCGAGAATTACGACCGAAAATAAGAGAACACTTTTAAAGTTACGGTGCCAACTCCAAATTCCGATAGAAATGTTTAAATTTGTAGACGTTGCTTTTTTGTTTACTTTGCCATGATGAAAATGTTGAGTTTACTGAAAAAATTAACAGTGACAGTTCGATGATTAGTGAAAGGGTGCGTTGCGTTCCCTAATAGAAAACCCAATACAATGCAACAAAAAAAAGACATTAATGTGTCGAGATACCGTCATGCGATGGTTTGCTTAAGTGAACCAATTATTGTCAAGTTCAGAAAAGTTTACCAAAAAAATGACCTATTTTATTTTTCTAAAGTTAAATACGATAATGTTTACCCCAGTGAAATAGCAAGTTGCATTAATCCCCTCAAATAATTCAACCGTAATATCCGTACTTCTAGGAATGCTCATCAGTTTACCCTTGAGTCCAATTTCGAATGTACTGCTAAGTACAGGGATTCGTTCTTTAGCCGCACTACACGAATGTGGAATGCTTTACGAGGCTCAATATTTCCCACTTATTACAATGTGCAGACATTAAAATCCATCGGTGCATCGGTTTCTCCTTTCTAAACCTATCCTTCTTTCCTAATTGTTCGCATTGTTCATTATAAAAGTATCCATAACCCACAATATAAAAACAAAGAAATTGTAAATAAGAGAATATTTTGCAGGTACCTACAAAATAACTCTGAATAAACAACTTACTCGACAAAAGTTTAAAATTGCTAAAAGTCTTAGCGCAGACTAGAGTAATAATTTTGGTCCCAGGATTTTCTTAATTCAATGTCATTCCTTTTTGTGTAATTTGCTGTCAAAATTGTACCTCAGTGTGGCATAAAGCTCAAGTGTTTTGTCTAGCTTACAAAAATAAGAAAGTCTTTTAATAGGCAAAAGGTAGATTACTTAGCTGATCTGAATTTGTAGTAAGGTGTTGTATACATATATAGAATACCTAAATCCTGAATCCTAAAAAAAATTAACTCTTTTTTTTCTTTATTAGGTTCCTACTCAATGTTCAGATATCCCTATTAATTGTAAAGTTTTGACTTAACCCAATCTTTCTTAAGTTTTTGACAGCCAACATTGTCAATATCATTTAAAAATGTCTTTCATTTTCTTCTTCAGAATAATTTTGATTTGTTTTTTTTTTTTTAGTTCTAAAAAGAATATTTTACCGAATTATTCTTCCCAATTTCGGGCTCCACTTTAAATAGAGCTGCTGTATTAAGTGGTTGTACCGCTGTTATTAACTGTAATTTTCGAAAACGCTGTTCATGTGTTTAATATTGTGGGAGCTTAAAGCTATTTTAGTTGGTGGCTAGTGTTAAAAGACAGATTAAAGTGTAAGCAAAATAGTTCTTACAATATTCGTCTCTAATGATCATCATCTGATCTTAACGTATTAAAACCTTGGATTAGACTTGGGTCTTATTTTCTTACCGTATCACGCGACTTAAAAGAATTTTAATACTTCCAGGTTTCGCTTGTTCCTTTAAAAAGTGATCACAATTTCAAACTAAAACTTTAAGGACTATTCAAACTATTATTTTAATTTCTCACACAAATTCAAAACATCAAATACGGCCCTGATGCTCAGTGCTTAGCTTATACCAACATATAAGTATAGCTTTGAGTTGGTTCAGCGACAACGACGATGACGTTCTATAGCCTTTGTTGCCCTCCATATTTTCTTGAAAAGATATGTTGTCCTTAAGCTGACAAGGAAGTTTGAGTTTGTTCTTGTCGCCCGATGTTTGGATCCTTTTACACATTCTGCCCGAAAGTTTCTCGTGTTTTTTTTTATTTTCGTTTTGTGTTCTTTTTTGTTCAATTTTCCCGTTTTTAGAATTTGTCGTAAGTCTTTCAAGGCTCCATAGACGACGGCCATTGTCCTTTTTTTTCTACCATACATTGTCATTGTATTTTCCTTTTTTCGCTTTTTGCTCCATCTTCATTCAGAAGATTAAGTTTAATACTTAATGACTTGGCTTCCAATGGAATCTCAAAGAAGAAGAATATGAAAATATGTTGATTTTTTGTGTCCTTTTTGTTTCGTATTCTTACATTTTTATGGGAGTAGAATATGACAGGGGCAGCTATATTCAATTTCATGTGTGGAAGATGGATAGAATTTAGTGCTATTGAGCGTTGCAAATCGTTGTTTCTGAATATTATAAGTGGGTATAGCTTAGCATAAGGACGGCATAAGATAGGTTGACTAAAGTTGTTGTTTTTAAGGTGTTTTAAAAAAAAAATTGTTGTTTGACTTTAACTGTACAAGAATTATAGTGATGGTAAAGTAAATTTGTAAGTGACGGGTTATAACGATAATGGGTGATATCCAAGCATAAAACATAATGCAAAGATTTTTAGAGGAAAAGTGTCAAGTTTTTAAAATTACCTATTCATAGTTCTTTGATAAGTTCTGATTTTGTGTTTCCTAAACTAAACTCCATTTTAAGACTGTAGCCTGGAGTTTAAAAGTAAACACGACAGAACCCATGTTTAAGCTCATTTTAACTCTACGAAACGTCAAAAATAAACAAAATAATTAAGAAAATTACGTTGCGAGAACCATTTTATTTGAAAATATAAGAACAAAGATTAAAATGCAATAGGTTTAAGCATCGATCAATATTTTGCTAGATGTGGAAAAAAAAATAGATGAAGAAGATTTGTATGAAAGGTAACATTTAAGGAATTTAATGAAAGATTTGCCAATATCTGTGTGTGTCAAAGTCTTAACAGCGCGACTTACATAACATTTCTCATGTGTAAATCATCAGGTTCTTGGAAAACAAATTGTTTAGCCCTTACCTTTCTTATTGCATTTTAAAGAGCTTAAGACTGACGAAATGGAGGCTAATTAATATTTTACGTTCATTTCTAAACATACTTTATGATTGCAATACCGACAAAATAGTTTTATTTAAATGTTTAAATGAACTTATCAATTTTCTTTTCTTCTTTTAAAATTACTGCTGCAGAAAAAAAATAAAATGCACGACTGGGTCGCACGAACTTGCTCCTGTATGCAAAGAGTCTGTTTTAAAAAGTACCTATCTATATAAGATTTAAAAATATACCTGTAAAATAAGTAGTTTGTCTTCAAAGACATACATAAATGCCATTTTATTTGTCAAAAAACGTGTGATTCATCCCAAGACACAACTTATTCTAGGACAACTCATCCCGGCAATGAAAAAAAATTGTAAGCATACTTAACGAAAACAATTGTTTGTGTATTTAACTAGTTCGTTCAAAGCTTTTTCCTTTGGATAGCTTTATTTTAATTTCATATTAGAAGAACCAGGATGGAAAGAAAATTACCTAAAGATAAGAAAGAGTAAGAACATGTATGTTTAAATTGTAAAGCGATCGAATATTGGTTGTGTAGTTAGGTGGGTGTCTAAAACGAATAAAGAATAGTTCATTGGCGTGCTCAGCTTTATGCAGATAGATAGATAAAGACATGTTTATGATGATAATGAAGGAATGTTATTGGTAGGTAGAAGGTACATACAAAAAACAAAATAACGGTTCTATGAGCGGTACCTTTCCTGAGCAATACAAAAATACGTTTTTCTTATTAAAAAAAGCTAAGTTAAAAAATAAAATTTTAGAGAAAATTTAAAAAAAATCTATAGGTTTGTTTTTGAGAAAATTCGAATTTTCGATTTTTGACCAAAAAAATTGTATGGGGCCACTGTTAGTTTTGATCTATAAAAAAAATGAAAAAAAACACCTAACGCGAATCTGCTCAAAACCTTAACTTCCAAGTTTGAACTCTATCGACCCAATGGTTTAGGCTGTAGGAGCGTGAACAGACAGACAAAACAGACCGGACGGAATCGCGGGACCCACTTTTTTCGACTTCTCTACCATCATAATATCATGTTTGATTAAAATCTCGAGTTCGAAATTTTGCACGAATGCAAAACTTGTCATATGTTCCTATATGTCGCAAGTAAAAAATTAAATTGATGAAACATCAACATACATTTCGAGATTTCCATAGTCTGTTTATACATTATCCTGTTTTTTTTTTTTTTTTTTTTTTGTAAAATAAACAATAACCCAGATAGATATTTTGTACCAACCCAGTGCTAACATTTTATTTCAATGAATTTGTTTACATACATACGTGATGTTTCCAACTGTGCAAACCAAGATTTCGCAATCGACGGAACATCTCACTCTCCGCCAGTTGGTAGAAAAAGAACATTTTTCAATGTTGAAGAAAAAGAATACAAATACAAATAAGAAAAGAAAATACAAAATCCTTGTCAATTTTTCGAACCAATTTAGTAAAGGTTCTTCCTGTTTGCTTGTGGACCCAAAACAAGATCAAAGTATCATCGGAATCGAAAGAGAGAAACAGGCAAAACAATTATGCGCTCCTTCTGAATATTCTAATTCCAAAAAGGACACAAAGGATTTAAAATTGTTTTCTTATTGTTGTTGTCGGTTTTGACGGGTTGCGTTGTTGTTGTTGTTGTTGGTGTTGCTGTTGCTGTTAGTATTAGCGTTGATGTTTGCGTTTGCGTTCCGGGTTCTCGAATCGATAAAGATTGGAAAAAGAAAAAGGGTGTTGGGTGTGCGCCCACATCCCCATTCGATGGTTCGGTTCCAGATGTTTTCCGTATCGAATTGTGCGATACTTTTTATTTATATATACGGGTGTACGATGAATAGGTTTCCTTGGGATATCCATATGTGTGTGCTTGAGCTTGAGTTCCCCAAAGTGTGCAGCTGAATAGGTTTTCTCTAAAGCAGGAGTTCCGAGAAGAAACAAATTTCACAAGCTCCTGAACTCCTGTGGGGATAAAAACGAACAGAAAATTGCTTTGGATTTTTTTAGGTCTGTATATTATGTACTATACCTATCTACATTTTGGATGATGATGATAATAATGGTTAGAACTTGTATTGAGTTTCAGTCACTGACATCGTATACTAAGATTTATGGTTATTGTGCAAAGGAAGACAATTTGAGTAATTTTTTGTTAAGTGAAAAGGATAATGTATTTTGATGTATCAAACCGGTATACGGTATCTATCTGCTCGTAATGTGAGTTCGAGTACATTTATAGAATTGTTACTTCTGTTCTTCGACTTTGCAGAAAATACAATAATATAGAAACTCTTGTAGGTAGGTAAGGACAGGGATTGGAAACAATTGTAGTTAATGTTCAATGAGGGTAATAATCGCTCAAAAGTTTTATGATGAAATAACTTGTTGCTTATTTTGTTTAACATGTTTGCCAGAGAAGAGTTGAAATTACTTACTTCGAAAATTTACGAATATTGTATTAGCAAAGTAATAAATATAGATAAAATATGCCACGTGTGAATTTATCGATATAATAGTCTTGGTAGTTTTCAAGATTAACATATTCATAACGGCTTTTGTTATCATAGAATGTATATACTATATGTAATGTAGTTGAAAAAAGTAAAAAATTGAAATAAACTTCAATAAACTTCAATAAAAATCAGGAATTTGTTTTATTTAAATATTAATTTTTTATATTTATAACAAACTTTCTAGTGGTTTTCGAGATAGGATTTTTTTTATTGCAATATTCTCACTAACGATAATTTCAAAAAAAAAAAAAAGCAGAACGGCTTATATTCAGCCGTAATGATTTTTTTATGATTTTTAATGGTTGTCCTTTGGATGTTGACTTTTAACGGCAGCGAATGATAAGATTACTGTGAAGAATCATTAACTGTGTAGAATTGAATGCAGCAAATGCACAATGATATCTGGCTTTAAATCTGGCAGTACTATTTTCAGAGTTGGTCTTTTTGACAGCTGTCACTTCACTTGATTTATACTAAAATTTTTTTTTTCAAATAATAATGAATAGATTAACCCCTAAAGAATGATTGCAAATCGTACAAATTCCTATTCTCACAAGAAAATTCGTTCATTGATAAAGATCATTTTTGGTTGAATCTTACTTACTTAAAGTGGCGGTACTGTCCTGTGTAAACTAGGGCCTCACCCAACATACATACTTCTCCATATAGCTCGGTCTATCCTAGCTAGATGTCATCAGTTGCTCACTCCAAGTTAGATGAGGTAAATTTCCGAAGCATTGATTTCCATGCGCTCTTCGTGACCCAGCCATCTTAGTCGTTGGACTCTTATCCTTCTAGCTAAGTCTACGTCGTCGCTGTACAGCTCGTAAAACTCGTCGTTCCAACTTGTCCTCCACTCATCTTCTATGCAGATCACGCGAACAACTTTTCTCTCGAAACGACCCAAGGTCTTTCATCTGCTTTCGTCATCCATGCTTCTGCACCATATAGCACGACGGGAATGATGAGGGTCTTATATAGCGACACTTTGGTCGCTCGAGAGAGGGCTCTACTACTCAGTTGCTTTCTTAGTCCAAAGAAACAGCGAAAAGCAAGAGTAATTCTTCGTTTGATCTCATCGCTGGTGTTTTTTGTTTTCTGTGTTCATAGCGGAGCCTAGGTGGACAAAGTCCTTATGTCGATGGTGACATTTTGACCGAGACGTCAGTGTTGTAGGTCCTTTATTGATGAAAGCATGTACTTTGTTTTGTTCTCTTTAACCGTTAATCTATTTTTGGCGCCTCTGCCTCAATACTCACAAAAGCCGCATTGACATACATCACGCTGAGTTCTTCCGAATTTGTCAATGTCATAAGCAAATGCCAGTAATTGGACCGACTTTTAAAAGATAGTGCTAGTGATAGTAGTACAGCTCGTCGCTGTAGATACGGCTTTGAATCGATGAAGAGATGATGGGGTCAATTTGATGTTCTTGGGTTTTTTCCATGATCTACCATAATGTAATAATGTAAATATTTATTCGACTGTGGACTTTCCTGGTCTAAAACCACACTGATAAGGACCTATTAGGTTGTTGACGATTGACTTTGGACGTTCACATATTATGGAAATTTGTGTAAGCGATGTTAAGTAGGCTGATTCCTACGTATGTACATTGTACGTATGTACGTTAATAACCAAAAAATAGTATTTGGAGTGATGATAATCTACAAGACATTGTGGAGACACCACCATACCGCCGCAACATCCTCAAACAATGTGCTCTATAGGCAGAGTAAATCATTAATCCATATTTCTTCAAGAATGAAGTCGGTCATAAAGTTATAATCAACGCCATGACTTATGACTTGAATTAGAGCATGTTAATTTGGACGACCTATAGTCCTAACAAGAGGGCGCTGTATGCTTTGCAGCCAACGAAACAATTCATCAATATCTACGTAGATAAGGCCGAGATGATTAACGCTTTGAAAGATTAATATTTGGCGCATTATTGCTTCAAAAACAGGGCGAAAATTGGGCCCTTACGCTGGAAACAGGTCGAATAATGGGCCTCTCTGCTAGAATTTATTCGAGCCAACAGTGACAGAAACTTGCAGATAATCATTTTTAAAATATATATGATTGCAAACATTCATCTTTATAATAAACCTACATTTTTGGCCCTAACATTGATTAATATGTGTTTTACTTAACGTGTTAAAAGCTCTCTTAAAAGCTTGTCTTAACACATCAATAGGTAAATGAAACGTAATTTGGTATTAAAAACAACGTTAGGGCTATAATGAAGTCCTTTTTAATTGATGCACATGGCGGGCGTCTAGAATTTCAAATTTTATCTCCCTTCGAAATCAAAATCCATAACTTATTATCAAGTCATTGTCTTCAACCTCATAAATTATGCTAACTGATACGCCAAATAAATTACATTTTTTTCTAAATATAGCGAGAAAGCTAAAATGAAACTTTTCTCGTTAAGTAATATATTATTAACACGTATCACGATATATCCCGTCATTGTTCACTCCCTATTACAGCTTTTTCAATATTATCTTTTTTATTATAATTTATAAAACTTAATATTAACTCAATCGCATCAGTTAAGGCAAATGATTAGATAGTTTAAGAGAGTTTTTTTTTTTGTAAATTGTTCTAACTTTTCTGTCCCAATTAAAGTACCTTTTGCAAATAAAATGCCATAAACTCCATATGGCAAAAATCAGGGATTATCTTAAGTATATTAATCACAACACAGCACATCCCCCATAGCCGTATCCCGACCAGTCAATTATTTTATTATGTGTTCCTTTTATAACCACCACCCAACGCAAACTTGGTTAAGACACAGTCAACGGCGAACAAGATGGGGCTGAAATCAGGTCACAATATACTTATTGGAACGACTATTTCTCATAATCTTTTGTAGCACACAAATCACATTTCAGACGGACCTCCATTTGTCACGATTGTAGTTCGATACCGAGTTTGGCTTACAAATGGTTTATCCAGGGAAGGATTTGCCAAACTCTATATGATTATTTTAATCGATTTGACATGGAATTTTATTTGAAACTTTGAGTTTATTTAAAACTAGCTTCAAGGTAGAACTAGTTTTAAAGGGGTTTCGATTTGTATGTTTGTTTTCAGAAATTTGGTTGAGATGCTAATTAAAATACTTTTTTGATGAATTAAAACTTTTATAAAATTTTTGAATTAAAAACAGTTTTAAAATTAGTTTTGTCGTTAAATTCGATTTGGAAACACTCAATAAAATGGCTGTTAGAATGATAACTAATGAAGATGTATTCATAAATGGCCTTGAGAGCCCCTCCGACAATAGATAACTTTCAAATTTTCTACTTGATAAATCCAACAATGTTGTTGTTTATTGTAAAAGACAGAAAGGTGGTAAAGGTGGCTTTTTGTGATTAATGCAGAACACACACACAAATTTGAGTATAATGAAACACGACTCTTATCCGAAATATGAAACAAATAGACACAACACGAAGCCATAAGGAAGATATAAAGCTTTTTGCAATTAGTAGGAAGTGCCAAGTTGAAGGATAACATCAAACGTACGAGGAGTGGTACAAATTGGCTATTAAGGACACCTATATTACATATCCATAGCATTTTATATATCTCTATAAGCAAGCTCAAAAAATATATTACAGTCATGAAATTATCCAGGTGACAATTTGTACATGTTCTTTTTGGACTGTTAATATCAGAATTAATGGTCTTTCCTTCGGCCATATGCGACATGAGGGTATATTGACGTTTGGTTTAATTAACTTACACTTAAACCGCAGAAAGTTTTTTTCTCCTCTTTCTGATTTGTTTTCGCTTTTTAAGAAACGAAATTTGTGAGAGACACAAAATGATTGATTGATATGAGAGTGACTTTTGAAAAAGTAATTTAAAAAAGTTTTTGAAAACGAGATTATATACCTATACTATCCTGCACCTACTCGTAGAACCTAAAGTAAGTCGTTGATGATTAATAATTTGACGAAAATAACTTTGTTACTCAGAAAGAGACTTAGGAGAGATTCCCTCTGTAATAACTTTTTTGAAAACTTTTTATGTATGCAATTTGTTATAGATAGAGCCATGCTTATATAGTTAAGGATCAAAAGAAAATGCATTAATTGTATAAATGAGAAGTTTTTAGCAGATGGGATGTTTTTTTTAATTTTTGTTAAAAGTTTTGAAAATATTGATTAAAAATCAAAGAAGGAATCTTGGAAGATGGAAGTAAAGTTGTAAATGTAAAATGATGCAAATATTCTGAGTGTTCTATAAGAAATTTCACTAACAGTCAATTTCTGGACGAAGTTCTAAAATGAAATAAAAACTCGATCTAGCTATTCTCAGTTTATCTTTCGCCTTTTTAAAAATATTTAGAACTCGAGCATTTTTTCACATCTAATCAAGTCTGTAGAACTTGGTTTAAATTGATTTTTGAGCACTAAGAATTTTAGATCTCGGTTAAATGGAACTGAGTTCGAACGTGTTTTTTGCTATTTTTGTTGCACCCCGTAGCACCCTGACTAAAATTCTGACACTTTACAAACAAAATTAAAAATATTTGTCAGTTTTTGTTGGATTTAGGATTTGTTTTTGATATTCTCACTTTTTCGAAGTTTTTGATATTCTTACTTTTTCGAA
The DNA here is from genome assembly GCA_951509635.1 of Eupeodes luniger. NCBI lineage: Eukaryota > Metazoa > Arthropoda > Insecta > Diptera > Syrphidae > Eupeodes > Eupeodes luniger. Next base: position 57,010,919 of record OX608074.1, on the reverse strand, counting down.
ATAAAAATTGTGTTTTCGCGTTCTATTGTATTTCGTTTAAGGTTTGTGCTATTTAAAATTATTCTTTTTTGATAGATCTACACATGTATGTGGGAACATATGCATGTACATATTAATGTACATGTTGGACTGAACATCTTACTCAAATAAATGGCAAAAGAAATTGTTTTCGAGTCCTGCAATCTCTAAAATATCAAATGAATCATGCAATTTAAATGGAATAAACCATAAAGTATTATATTGAAAGTTTCAAGAAATCGTGTGTTCAGTAAATTCAGCCAAAAGTTTATTGTCGAGACGAAAAATGCACAGACTCAATAGTAGTGGTCATTACAAACCCTAATATGTGTATTGTCCATGTTTATGTATTTTCTAAAAATATATAATTATTGCACGTCAAATATCGTTGTGGTGTGATATTTAATTCAAACCCGGAAAGAATCTAAAAATTTGGTCTTTGAAAGAAATAAAAACAATAATAGACTAAGCCCCGAGAATTGAGTTCTATCTCATACTGAGATGAAGAAGTGAGTTAGAACTCAATCGAGTTGTAATTCATCAATTAACCGAGTTCAAGAAACTAAAACTTTGTCATTATCTAAGGATTCAAACCTTTTTTACTAGCATTTTAAGAATTTCAAAAAAGTTAAAAGCGTATAGTCCAACTGTTGTTGATATGTAAAGAAAAATAATGGTAACAAGTATTATATTGCTCAATTTTTACGTATTTTAATAAAATAAAAAATTATTGAATTCATTTTTCAGGAATCAAAATCATTCTCTGTTCCGAAAACCATGAATGATATAAATAATTTTGTTCAGTTCTTGCGATTAAAAATGTTGTCCAATTGAAGGTTTTATAGATTTATGGACATTTTAAGGTGAATAGTTAAATGACTTGAATTTTTATAAATCAAAAAAACTGAAAAAAAAATAAATGTCACCTTGAATATTTTACCAACAAAATATGATGTTATTTCCGAAATAATTTTATACAACGAGGAATAACGTTTTTGACATCTCGTAAAGTTTTAAGAAAAATCGAATTAACATTTTTCTTACAAAAAATATAAAACACATACAAAACATTACTAAAACTTGGTAAAAATTGATTTTCGACTCAAATATCTTTTCAAAAATTAAATATATTAGCTTCACACTAATTTCATCTTATAGAAAATATTGTTTTCCATATTTTGTTAAATTTTTATAAAAATCCGACAGTCAATTTTTTTCATAAAAATTAAAATCTACCTGTATTTGTTTATATAAGAAATTGGTAAAAATTGGTTTTCGACTAAAAATTTCGTTAACGAAAATAAATTTTGAAATGAAACTGTTTCATCATATGCAAAATATTGTTGGTAATTTTAAGTTAATATCTTAAAAAATTTTAACGGACAACTTTTTTAATAAAACCCGAAAACCTACAAAAACAACAAAAAATTGATAAGAAATGATTTCCGACTCAAGTATTAGGAAATTATTTATCTCAAATTATTTTTCTCATACAAAAATTGTTATGGATATTTTGTTAAAGTCTTAAGCAAGTCAAATTGACAGATGGATGGGAAGTTATAAGTGTGGCTTGCATCTCAGCCTCTTTTTAGTCTTATTTTTGACGCGGAATCATATTTTTTAATATTTTTCCCGTAGTTTCTGCAAAACAAGTTTGAAAGAACAGTTTCTTTTGTATGAAAAAAAAAACAATTTTTTTTTTCAATTCGATTTTTTAAGAAAAAAATGATATTTCCCTTTCATTAATTGTTTAATACAAAGAAAAGCGTTGTTGACATCTTGTAAAATTTATTTTTCGATTAATGATTCCAAAATTGTATTATATCATACAAAATATTTAAAATATTTATTTAAAATTCTATGAAAGTCTAACTTTCTTGTATCAAAACAAAAATTTCAATTAAATACAAATAGACTCTTTACTCAATAAAGGAATCACTATTGTTGGACATTTGGAAGAAGGTACCTATAAGTAGATTCAATTTTTTTTAAAAAGGATTTTATTCCCCCAAACTAAGAATTGGAAATTTATAAAACCTTGTATTGAAAGCCACACAAGTGGAAACACTTAGTTTAAAATTTAAATTAAATTCTTTTCTTTTCGTCCTTAGAAGTACTTTTTCGGTTAAACTTATTTTCACTTAAATAAGCAAATTTCTGTGAAATTATTTCTTTGCACTGCTTAAGCAGACATTTGTACGCCTCCTCCTATTTCTAGGAAACTTTCAGTTCTTTAAAAAAAAAACAAAACAAAGCCTTTTCCTTAATAAGAACAAGAATTTGTATAAACCTTGACAAAAACATAATATAGAAATTCATTATTCCCTTCAAATATGACCCTCGTTAAATCTTTTATTTGAGTTATTTAATATCTCGCTTAATTATCCATATTACTTCAGTGACTATGTTGTGTTGTGTTGTGTTGTGTTGTATGTCCCCAGCTTAAAACTGCCATCATTTACAGTAAAATTATATAAAATGTCAAAATGTTTAAATACAAGTTTTGTCGTATTCGCAGTCATCCTTTATAATAAAAATGTTTATATGTATCCTTTCCTTTTATATGTATACAAAAATAAATAAGAGAAGCACGTTTCATTTCAACTCCCAGGTGAATTTTTAGAAATGTCAAAAAATAAAAACAAACAACCAGTAAAAACGAATACAAAAAAGTTTTGGCTTCTAATACATTTATATACAGGGTGAATCATAATTCAATTTCTAATTTAGAGCGATAATAACTTTTACGGATTTAGTTTTTATTAATAATTTATTTAAGAATCACAAACACTTCTGAAAATATCTAGGCTTTAGCTGCGAAATAATTAATTCCTCAAAAGATCCCACAGAAAAAGATCTGGTTTAGTCAAATCCGGAGAAAGTTTATTTCTTGTTAACAAACTGCGGTAACAATACGTACTTAAGGATCTCCTTTTTATCTAAATCGAATTTTGTTTCTGATGCTTCAGTTCGGATTTTACGAGGTCTTGCAGTTTGAGGAGAATCAACTACAGCTGCTTGCTGAGGATATCGTGCTACCAATGCCGTAAATATTTACGAATTTCATGGGTTTAACATATTAAAACAACGCCGAGAAAACCTTTATATTAAATCGAGTTATTATTTTTCAAATAAAATTCAATTAGTTTGGTCTTCTCTTAAGCCCTGTAGTTAGTTGATTTATGTAAGTAAATCTCACAATTTTACTTAAAAAAAATACAAAATAAAAACTATAAACTTTTGATCCACCCTGAAAATAAATGTATCTACAAAGTCTTCGTATACAATGAATCCCAAGGACGTGCCACGTTATTTAACATTTCTTGAGAAGACGTGTGCATGTGAAGGCAGCAGCAACAGTCGTCGAATATATAAGTCCTTCCTCCCAGAGAAATAAACGTCGTTAAGAATAAATGAAGGCTTTTTTTTTGTAGAGCTTAAATAATTTAGTCTGTGAAATATCTATACGTGTACACTGTACGCGTGTGTACCCAAGTAAATTCCCGAAGACTTTAATCAACTATGTGTTCCTTTTTACAGAGGTAGAGAGGTCTATGCGTTAGGCAACATATGTACTCGTATAGTATAGTTTCACATGGTTTTCGTATCTTAACATACCTTTTACACGATACTTTCTCAATTTATAATTCAATAAAATTTAAATCATTAAAAATAAACCTTAGTGGTAATAGAGTGACTAAGCTTTACATATTTTTGCTGTCTCCATTTTCTTGTTCGCATCTCATCGTTAAAGAGCGTTAGAAGATAAAAAAAAGTATAATAATTTGTGTACGCATTATGGTTTTTAATTGGATAATGTAAATAAGATCCTGCGTGGAAGAGGCTTTTTCAGTAATTTCCATTATTTCTTTACATCCACTATACACAAGAATGCACAGCTATGTTTTGAATACTGTAACTTCTAATAAAAAATTGGAAATTTTGTATAGAGTATTAGTTTCAAGAGCTGAAAGTTTCAATAAATTGTTTTTGATGCGACATTTTACTCTTGTAAAACAAAAACTATAAAAAGTTAGTTTCAATGTCCTTTAAACTGAATTTGACATCAAATGTATTCTTTTTTTAAAGTTTGGAATTCATTTTGGTTTTGAACTGCTCTTGCGTCAGTGTTGGTGTGCCGTGCTGTAGGATTTTAATTTATTGAAAAAAAAACATTGTCAAATGTATTTCTTTAGAAATAATATTTTATCGTTTACAAAAGTTGTTTGGTAATTCAAAAATAAGGCAATTGGCAATGCATTCTGTAAAAATTGAATTACTTAACTAATTTAAAGTTTTCAATATGTAGACCGAATTTTAAAATTCAAAATAGAAAACTTTAAATTAGTTTGAAATAAATAATTAATTTTCTAAAGGCAGTGTTTAATGTTACGAGTTTGAAAAAAATTTGGACTTATTTAAAAATTCAAATTATAATTCACTTTCAAAATTTGTATTTACTTAAGAACAAATTTACATAACGAATCTATTGAGAAAGGTTACAACTCACTTTTTTAATTAATATTTATAAATAAAGTTATCTAATAAATCCAATGACCAGAGAAAATGTGAAGTGCGTTAAAATTTTGTGTTAAAAACCAGAGAGTCGCAGATAAAATAAGACATCTTAGGAAATTCTAATGTCTCCTTTCAATCGAAAACATTTTTATTCTCTTATCTTTCTTATTTTAATTTAAATTTTATGAGCTCAAACTATGTGTTTTTAAATTCTAGTCCATTTAGAAACTAGCGAACATTAGTGGTGCACTTGGGCGAATACGCACTATTTTCATTTGCATTTGCCTTACAGCTATGCCTGAAAAATATAAAATTTAAACTAGGTATAACATTTGCTAGAACTGAAACAATACACAGGTTGATAAATATTATATTTTATTCCATAGTGTGCTTACTTTGACTTTATTAAAGTTAATTTTTATTCTTTTTGTTACAATAAAAGAAACTAAAGCAAATTAAACACACGTATACTTTTGTACATAGAACTTTATAAATTTCCTTTTATGTCAAAGAAATTCATTCTTTAAAACAGAAGCATTCATTTTATTTTCTGACATCGGGTAATATCGCATAACAGATGTAAAAAGAGAAGACATTTTCAGTTTTCCTTGATATTTTGCTAGTTTTCGTTTTCCTCTTTGCTATCCTGATAATGGTTGCCACGCCAAAAGAAATGTCTGTAAGAAAAAGTCAAGAAAACATTGGTATTTTATTTTGAAGAGCGGAAAATGAGATGTTTTTACATAAATTCTTATTTCATTAGATTAAGTCAAATTGTTTGCTATATATCTTAGCCAAGAAATAGTCTATCTGGGTTCGATTTCCTGTCTCTGTCACGTCTCGCAATAATTCCGACACTGGTGGCACTACTCACCTGTGATACGAAAAATAATCTCAATTAAAAAAAATAGGTAACCACGGTTCTGGGTGTCCTGTCCTGAAATATATGGCTCTTTTATGCAAGCTCAGAATTTCTAAAGAAAATAAATTGAAACGAAACAAACAGCACAAGAAAAGAATAAACAAAACTTAAATAAATAGCTAGATAGGTGTATGTATCTAACAGTGTTTCAATATTTACTTCAGTGTTGACACTGTACGTTCGTTTTATGCCGTGAGCACAAACGGCCTAGGAACAATGCTACTTTTATCTTTAGGCCTCCTCTTTGGCTTGGCAGCCCCATCCATCATCCCTTCTTCCAGCCTGCAACTGCACCCCATTCCTTACCATTTTTATGTTCCATTGTATCAGCATCAGCATCAGCATATATACAATGTACTCGTCGTCGTTTTCTATAATCTAACATAACTCAAGGGATAATAATTACGAGATTCCTTTTTTTATAAAGGATAATATGACATTTTACCACTGTGTTGCTTGCTTATTCACCATCCCCATCAAAGTCACAGCACAGCCACCGCACAGCTCTGGGCTCACAGCTCCGATCGACACTGCTGCGATTCTGTTTGACTTTGTTATTTGTCACTATGTACAGCTATGGCCAACATAATAGGAACATTTCTCACTTTTGAATTTTGCTGTTTTTTTTAACTTGAATCAAGCTAACTTGTCATGAAAAAGATTTACAAAAATAGTCTAATTAGGTTAAAAAAAAGCACACCTTAATCTTTAAAATAAAGCTTGCAAAAGTAGACTGAATTTGTGCGATAATATTACTAAATGTTCGTACAGCTCCATAAAGGTTGGAAACAACTTAACAGAACCTTTCGATGTCAAAAAAGACTTTAGAAAAGGTGATACGCTGTCATGCGATTGCTTTAAAATCGTCCTCGAAAGAATAGTGCAGAGCTCCCGCGTCAACACTAGATAAACTATCTTTCAAAAGTATGTCCAATTACTAGGATATGTTGATGACATTGACATAAACGGAGAACTTAGCGTGATGTCAATGGGGCTTTTGTGAGTATTGAGGCAGAGGCGCAAAAATGGGTTTGACGGTTAATGAGGGCAAAACAAAGTACATGCTGTCATAAAAAAAGGCTTACAACACTGACGTCTCGCTCAAAACGTCACCATCGACAGACGTAACATTGAGGTAGTTAAGGACTTCGTCTACCTAGACTCCGCTATGAACACAGAACACAACACCAGCGCTGAGATCAAACGAAGAATTACTATTGCTAACCGCTGTTTCTTTGGGCTTAGAGAGCAAGTGAGTAGCAAATCCCTCTCGAGCGACCAAAGTGTCGTTATATAAGACCCTCATCATCCCCGTCCTGCTGTACGGTGCAGAAGCTTGGAAAAAGTGGATGAAAGCACCTTGGGTCGTTCGAGAGAAAAGTTGTACGGACAGTACAGCGACGACGTAGACTTGGCCAGAAGGATAAAAGTCCAAGGACTGAGATAGCTGGGTCACGTAGAGTTTATAAGAACCAATGTTCCGGCCCGCAAAGTCTTCGAATGCACATCCACAAGACAGCGCAGTAGAGGAAGACCGCGGATCAGGTAAGATCCCCAAGATGCATATTCCTCGATAATACTTATATCTAACGAAAATAATTAGGATTATTATTAAACACTAGTAAATAAGTAAGTAGTGTTACATTCAAATAAACAAGATCCGAAGATATCCGTTTAAAATGACTTTTAGAGACAAAAAAACTTTATGACTAAAAAATAAAGCAAACAAACAGACTTACTCGGAAGAGGATTTATTTCACAAAAATATATTTTTGCCAAAGAATTAAGCTTTGTTCATTTTATTTTGGCCATAGATGTACTGTATACATATGTATGTATGTTCTGTAGCTATAATACATATTCCCTTAGCTAACGGTATACCAACTTTCCTAGAGAGACCTATACACATATACATGTACGTACCATACTTGTGTATATCTACTCGTATCATTTTGCCTGCAATGACCTAGTTTCCCCTCAACTGGAAAACTAACCGACCCGAGGGAATGTTGGGATTGTCTTAATTATGGAAAAAGTACAAACACAAAAAATTTGTTCCTATACAACTCCCTTTATTTTATTTTATTTTATTTTATTTGTTTTTCTTTGGGATGCAGAATCAAAATCAAAATCAAAATGGACTTAAATGAGAAGTGAAAATTGTCATTTTAAGCATGTTACGAGTACATACGACTATCCTATATCCTTGTTGATGTAACTAACTTTCTTTCTATGTAAATACATTTATTTATGTATGTAAGGACACAATGTTAGAGTATTTATCTACATCCATATACATACACTGTATATGTATGTATGCAAATGAAAAGAAATGATGCGCGAATATCCTGAGTCCTGACACATTTCATTTATTTGATTTTGTAAACTTCATTAACTTGAAAGGAAAGAGAGTAGGTTAGGTTAGGTTAGGTTAGATTGATTAAGGAGAATGTTTGCTTTGTAAACTGAATGCTAACTAATCACACGATGTTTTCCATCATAAGTATCCAAAAGTTTACATAGTTTATTCCAATAAACCAAGCCAAACATTTTTTTCTTTAAATTTAATTCAAAAGAATTTTATTTACGGTACTTCTTAGAACTTCACAAATGAATGATGTCCTTGATAAATAGTGAAAAATTCCGCTTTGTGAATAAACATAAGCCTAAAATAATTCTATTATTTATTCGCAATATTATTTAAAAAAAAAAATGTTCTGCAATATCCTTTGAGGTAGATGTGTGCCAAGGCTTAAAAATAAAGCACACTTTTTAGAAAGAACTTCTTAGAACCCTTGGAAAGCTTTGACACAAAAGATGGAAAAAAACCTATAGAATAAATCATATTTTATTAATAGAGATTCAATTTACATTTTCATGTTATAATAAAGTAAAGTTTTGAAAAATTAAAAAAAAATGAAATTTCTAGATTTTGTAGTGCTAAACCTTAGAATTTGCAAAAATGTAAAAACCTTAGAATTATGTAACTTATCGTATGAATTCAGAAGGTTTCAGTCAATTGCTTATGTGTGTGCAATAATTTTAATAATTGATTCCACTAATTACAAACACTTGTATTTTTTATGATTTTTTTGAATTTTAATTTTTGAATTCAGTACCTTTGGAATCCGTTTTCAAAACTAAAATTCAAGCTTAAACTTCCAGAGTTATAAAAAATACTAAAACTTATTAACGTCTGTTCGTACGTCTGTACGTTCTTCCTTGTTTTGTCCTACGTATCTCAAGAAAGGATATCGACTTCAACTACAATTTGTAGAATAGGTTATAATATCAAGAATTGGCATTTTAACGCAATTTTTCAGCAGTTTTTTTATTATGTCGTTTAAAAAAAAGTGAAACCAATAAAACTAGCGGATTTAATAAAATTTTATATTATACATTGTGACGTAATACCAAAATAATACAAATAAAAAAAAAATCAATTTACGGTTTTGTTATAAATTAAAAAAAAACTTTTAAAAAATATTGGTCACCTCCAATATTTTCGTGAACAAAATATCGTATTACCTCAAAAATAATTGTATGCATCGGAAAATAACGTTTTTGACGTCGGGTTAAATTTTAAGAAATATCGAAGCTACAGTTTTTTTTTTATAAAAAATAAAAGTCATACAAAACACTACTAATTGTTATGAAACATTGATTTTCGACTCAAATATCGTGTCAACAACTGAAGATATTGGCTTCAAACTAATTGTATCTTATTAAAAACATTGTTTTTTTTTATAAAAATAAAATTCTCCAAAAAGTTCTACCAAAAATCATCAAAAACTAATTTTTGATTCGAATAATATCGAGAATACATAAAGAGGGTCTATGAAATAACTCCCACGAAATAAGTCCCACTTTTAAAAACGAAATAAGTCCCACCAAAAATTGCTATTTTGAAAGTGGGAGTTATTTCGTTTTTAAAAGTGGGACTTATTTCGTCAATTGGTGGGACTTATTTCGTTACGCGTTTTTATTTTAAGTGAGACTTATTTCGTTTTGAGTGGGAATAAATTCGTTTTGTAAAGTGGGAGTTATTTCATACCCCTAAATTTATATTTTGGTGGGATTTATTTCGTTTTAAGTGGGACTTATTTCGTTTTCATAATTTTGCATTTTAAGTGAATGCTTAGTAATTTTTGCCGTTATTTGTTGCTCTTCACGTTGTTTCTCATTGAATTTCATAATGTTCTTTTTGTTGCTTTTTAAAAAAAATTTATAGTTGAATAAAAAAGTCATATTTAAATAAGTAATCGCATTTATTTTATTTTTTTTTTTGTAAATTATTTCACCGTTCAAATAAACATGTTTTCGAATGATCACGTCATAACTGTGAGCTCGAGCCCGACGATTTTTTCCCTCGTGGAAATCATTTAAGTATTTAAAACGCGCTGTCACTTGAGCACGACGATCGCTAGTGTAGAAACATTTTAAATTGAATGTTAAGACTTCATGTAGAAATTCTTCCCTCACCCCATTGGCAATACAAAAATTTGTCACGATCATTCGTTTTATATCATCGAATTTCAAAAAATGCTTTTCTTATGAAAGATGGCCATGTATTCGCATTTCCGATCAGCTCTTGTAGCATTAGCCAGGGATTGTTTTCAAGACTCTTAAAATAGGCTCTTTCTTTCGCACATCTGATTCCTTCCTTCTCCTGCTCTTCTTTTTCGACATCATCTACTAGAATTTGACATGCCTCTACGATTTCTGCAGCTTCCATACACTTTTTGTCATCGTGGGAACCAGCAAACAGGTTGTTGTCCCCCATTTCAAAAGCAATTGATAAATTTTATCTGTAGAACAAAACACAAACAATTTATAACACGGAACGTTCACTTCCACTTTTGAGGTTAATTTGTTGCTTTACAAAAGTTGTAAAGCAACAAATTACTCTAAAAAGTGGAAAAAACGCTTGTTTATTCGATTCAAATATGCTTACCAGCGTCAAACAGTTCGTTATGCTTTTTAAAAGAATTATTCAGGAAAATTCATAAATTATTTTGTATAGCAAATAGTCTAAAAACATTCGATAGATAATAGGTTAAGTCTTTGGCCTTTTAACTCTCGTCTCAACAACAAACTGGGAACATTGACAAAACTCCACCTCTAGGCGAATTCACGCAAATCAGTACTACCACTCTCACTCACACGCTTACTTACCTCTCCTCGCTCACCGTCACCTACCGACCAAGTCAAGTACGCGATCACAACACAACTGCTTGTCACCTTTTCAAATTCATTTTTCAACTTTTTTTATTAATAACAAAAGAAATTGTTGCAAAATTGCACGTCCCCCGATTTATTATTAATGTTTACACAAAAATACACCGATTTAGCTTTTTTCCGAATTTTTTTCCATGTTCCATGTTTTCTAATATCACCATTACAAAATACAACTAATCCCAATGCCACGTTAAAACTATAATACCGTCTACCATACACTGGATCTTCAAGCCATTTATAAAGGTCGATAATTTTAATCTGATGGTCCTTCCGAAACGGTTTCCATCTTAATAATAAGAACAATTGATCTGTACTTAATCCATTTACGAATCCAAACGTTGTTACTAGTGGGACTTCTTTCGTTTATGAAAGTGGGACTTAATTCATTTAAGAAATATATTATTCAAGGGGGAGTTATTTCATTTTGAGTGGGAGTTATTTCATTTCAAGTAAATTTTTAAATCATTTCATTTTGGTGGGACTTATTTCGTTTTCAAAAGTGGGACTTATTTCTTGGGAGTTATTTAATTTTTTAAGCAATTTTTGGTGGGACTTATTTCGTGGGAGTTATTTCATAGACCCACATAAAGATATTGACTTTAAGATTAGTTCATTCTACACAAAATATTTTTGTTAAAATAATTTAAGTTTCTCAGAAAAATTCAACTACCATTTTTTTATAAGAAACAATGCTGAAATTTATTGAAAATTGGTTTTCGACTAAAATATTTTTTAAGTTATGCAAGATATTGTTGTTAACTTTTGGTTAATGTTTTTGAAAAAGTCCAATTGATAACTTTTTTTTTACAAAAAACGAAAATCTAAAAGAACAGCTAACATCTTATAAAAAATGGTTTAAGACTAAAGTGTTTAGTCAAAAAAAATATATTGACTTCTAAGTTTTCTTGATATTTTGAAAAACTTTTGAAAATACCGACATGGAAGTTATCAGTTTGGGTTGCATCCCACCCTTTTTTTTTTGTTGGTATCTACGTGCTTAAGCTTTTATTATAATAAAATATTTGTAAAAAGATAAAAATGGAACTTGGGGGTTTCCAGTTTTAATGTCAGCCAATGAATTAACTTTCAATTTGGTTTAATCGAATATATGCTTATTATCCAATTAATTCCGTAAATCAAAAAATCTTGAAATTTAAGTTAACAGAAAATACAAATTTTAACACAACTGTTCTGTTAATTGTTTATGGTTTTTTGAGTCTGTTTAAAATTATTCTTTAGTTTAAGGAACATGATTAGCAAATTGATAGATTGAATGCTACCTTTGATAATATATGATTTCATTATCTTTCGTGAGAAAGATAGTTTAATTATTCTAACCAAGTCCGTTATGAGTTAAGCCATATTTAACTGCCTCTCAGACATTTTATCAGAATTCAAAACAAGTTAGAATAAATAGTTGCATCGTCGTCGGTACTAGTACCCGGAAAAAATAAACCAATATCACTTTTTTCAATTCCATTAATTCGACGATGGGGACAACCGAACGCGACGCGACGGATGGATGGTCAAAAAAACTTTTTCTCGGAACAAAAGCACTTTATTGTAGTATAGCCATCAGAATCTCATATCGCTTTTTACCGAATTGCGAAAGACCGGCTTTAATGTACCTACTTCTTGTCAATTTATTACTTCCTTATTGGGAAAGTCCATTCACAACACAAACACTCCAGTGTCAATTATGATGTTCGATTGTAGATTCGTACGATGAGCAATGAGTATTGAGAAGTATGTACAACTCCTATTTATTCGCAATTCAATTCTGGACCAAGTCATAAGCCAGCATCAGCATCAGCATCAGCATCAGCATCTAGGAAGCCTCACCACTGAACGTCTGTGTAATGTATAATACATCAAGTGAAGCTCGTTATAACGTATGTCACGAGGACCCATAAGTCTATTAATTGATTATCGATTTTCTCTTTACGTGACATGAAGTTAGTCGGAGGAAAAGGCCAACGCGTTGTGAAGGTATTATTTCAAACCTGACACTATATGGGTTCAAAGGGTTGTATTTATTGTGGCACGTGGTGTCCTTTTTGCGGTGCTGGTTTATGACACAATTGTTTACTCATCCATTGTTTTCTCTTTCTGATGCTTCCTTTTTTTCAATATTTTTTCATGTACATACATATGTGTGTTTTCCTTTATCTTTTTTCAAGCTTTTCCTTAAACTTATTTTGTCATTCTCATAAAAAACAACTTAAATTGAAAGAAAAAATATATTGCATTCCAATTCGTGATTTTGTTTTTAAAAAATGTATGTTTTCCTCGTATTGTTATATTACTATTAATAAATTCTTTATTTCATCATTAAAATTTAACAATATTTTTATACTTGAGAATAAGGACAAGGCAATTCTTTCCGCCTGACATCCCATAATGAAACAAAAAAATATGCAAAGCAAAATAAATACAAAAATAATTTATAATTAACAAAATTTAATACGTTATTGAAAAAAATAAAATAAAATAAAATAAAATAAAATAAAAGATTATACAATTTTCTCAATTTGAAAATGATTTGAAAGATTGAGAGTCAATTTTAGTGCAATTTAAAACATAAAAATAAAAAAGTTTTAAACTGGACGAATGCTTTAAGTTAAGAAACTATTTCGGAAATTTAAGGCATGCTAACAAAAATCATACAGGGTTAAGGGTAGACCATCCAACCATTCTATAAGGTGCGTGTCCATTTGAGAGTACTTCTGCTAGTTAAATCTCGAGAGCAACTCTCGGGAGACTGTCCATTTGCGAGCCAAATTTTAGAAGTTTTGCTATCGCGAGCTCTCTGCTAGAATATTGAGAGTTTTCTTGCTGAGAGTACTCTCATAATCGTGTCCACTTGATATATTTCTTCTGCTAGCACATTATCAGTTGGCCATGTATTTTATCCACACTGATAACTTCCCATCCCGTCTGTCGATTTGTCTTGCTTAAAAGGTCTGTAGGTTTTCGTGTTTTGTTAAAAAATTTGTTAGTTGAATTATTCTAAAAGATTTAAAAATTACCAACAACATTTTCCATTTGATGAAATAATTTGATTTCAAAATCTATTTTTGTAAACGAGATTTTTAGTCGAAAAAAATATTTTACCAATTTAAGTAGCATTTGTTAAAAGATTTTATTTCTTAAATAAATAAATACAAATTGGATGAATGAATCTAATTTAAAGTCAATATCTTCTATTGTTCACGAGATATCGAGAACCGAACATCAATTTTTACCAAATTTGCACACTATTTTTTGTAGATTTTATTTTTTTTTGAAAATATGGATTTTTATTAAAAAAAACTACAGAATATCGAAAACAATGTTTTCTGTGAAATAAAAAAGTTTGAAGACAATATTTTTAATTTTTGAAAAGCTATTTGAGTCGAAAGTAAATTTTTACCACGTTTAATGTTGTTTTTTTTTAGGTTTTTATTTTTTGTAAAAAAAACTGTCAATTAACTGAATGTTGAAATCAATACATCTTATAAGTTAAAATTATTTGGAAGCCATAATCTCAAATTTTTAAAAAGATATTTGTGTTGAAAATTAATTTTTACCAACTTTTGTTAAATTTTCTTTTAAGTTTCTATTCTTTGTTAAAAAACTGTCAATTCGATTTTTCTCAAAATTTGTTAAAAAATATGTTAAAAACGTTATTCTTCGCTGCACAAAATTGTTTTGGAGATAAAATCATTTTTTATTCGTACAATTTTCGAGGTGACAAATTTTTTTTCAGTTTTTTTTTTATTTATAAAAAAACCGTTAATTAAATTTTTTTCATAAAATAATCTTGTTTGGTATCACGTTACAATATATAATATAAAATTTAATTCAATTCTCTAGCGTTTTTGGTTCGTGAGATACATATTTGGGGTTAACCAACATTTTCACCTTTTATTCAAACTGCTATGGTAAAAAAACCATTCACTCAATTTTCTTGAGATCCCTTTCTGCATCTTTATTATTATTTATTTGAAGTCGATATCTTTACTAGTTCTTGAGCATTGGACGACGAAAAAAAACGTCGCGAACGTACGGACGTACAGACGTACGAACGTACGTACACACACAGGCATCTTTTCAAAAATCTTTTATTTCGACTCTAGGGATCTTGAAACGTCGAGAAATGTCAAAATTTTCAATTTGACAAATCGGAACCATTACAATAACTTCCTAAGGGAAGGTAAAAATGTATTTTCAATCCAAATTTACATGAACAAAAGACATAGTTTCCACTGCTTTGCCATGTTTACTCTCGACAGCTACTCGCAAAATACGAACTGTGTTGGTATTCCGCGAGCTTGTCTCGGATAGTGGTAAGCACATGTGTCCACTTGCGAGTGACTTTCAAAAAGATCGATGGACACGCACCTTTATATTTGGTGAAGTTTGATTGCAGAAAGAAAGCTTTCATCAAAATGTATTCGACGGATTTCTTGTAAGATTGGACATATCGCAATAAAGTGATGTACATCTTCCTTTACCCTTCTGTTATATAAAGTGCAGACTGATGGCCAATCTACGCGATGAGGGATAAAGTTAGATTTCAAGACCTTAACTCGTGCTCTAAAGATAAGGCATATACCTTCGGTTGAAATAGTTTGTATCTGATAGAATCTGGTGATTGAGGTATTCCTGTGTTAGTGTTGGTCTGGAAAAGTGCTGATTGAATTTTCTTTCGTCAATTTTAGCAATAACATTGGAAAACATTAGATTCCAACAATCCACATTAGACTCCATTAAATTTAGGTTAGTTGGCTAGCTGATTCTCTTCCTTTAAAGGAGAGGCATTAAATGGAAGTAGCCATAACCATAAACGATTTGTGAAGACTTCTTTCATCTTTTTTCATCACTCTTATTATGTAGTCGTAGTTAAATTTTAGCGTTTGAGTATATATTCTCGTGTTGAGTGTGGTAAATTAAATAAGAGTTTAAAGAAATACTTTTTAAGTGCTTCAAACTCCTCGAGAGGCAAGTAACCAAAAATTTGGGCCCCATATAACAAGCATGTGTTGACAGTCTTTGGCCACATTAGGTTTAAGCAGTTTTAGCTTTAATGCTCTTTTGTTTAGCGAGCTTCGAAAAGTTTAAATTATGCTTTAACAAAACTTCTTAACCCTTGTATAGTGTTTATAATGTAATAACATTTGTGGGTTAAATTTCTATGAAAAATAATTAAATACAATGCCTCGTAGCCCAGAAAAAAATTACATTTGCTGTGGAAAAGTTAAAAGTGAGGGTTTTAAAAAGCAGTTTGTTCCTTTGCTGGCTGAAAAGCGTGTTCGCAGATCTTTCGTTATGAGTTTTAGTAATTCAAGAATAAATGATAAAAATATTGGTTCTTCTGTATGACCACCGTCTTGTTAAAACAACATGTTTGCCACATTATTATCTTAAAAACTTAGATACTAAAGCGGGATTATAATGTCAGTCTTTGAATCCGTACCAAACAGTCCCGGGTCATTCATGAAGTTTTTTTCTAATCAATTACTCGTGAGTTTTGTGAACCTGGAATGCATTAGGTTTGACAAATAATCACTGAATCACCACTTTAAAATATTACTCAACAACAATTTTTTTCTTAAAGCGTTCCATATTTACTAACTCAGAACTGTCAGCACTGGACTATTAAATAGCCTAAAATTCAAATTGCTCGTTATTATAGAATTATAGAAACACCTTTTCTAAAAGGTTTTCGTGTATAATTTTAAAGGAGGATGAATTTTAGGGAGATCTTTTACTATTATTGCATTTACTTAGTTAAACAAAAATCTGACGAATCAAAAATACACTTGAGATTTATTCGTTCCTAAAAACTAATTGATTTACAATTAAAATAATTTCTGATTTCGCAGCTCTGATTTTGATTACAGCCTTGATTGATTTTCATATAAAAGTAAAATACTTGCCCTAAAACAAGTAAAAATAAAAATCAGTAGATTCAAAAAAAGAAAATGCCACCACTCTCAGAAAAAAAAAAGTATTTTACAACTTTAAATTATCCATTTTCGTTTTATGCACTTAGCACAAGCTCACTAGGTACCCATTCAAAATTAAAAAGTTAACCGAACGATAAACAATCAAGGTAAAAGTATTCCAAATTCGATTGCTTTGAATGTATCCCATAGCCAAAGCTGCCCCATGTTTTCAATCCAACCAACCAACGCACATAACTTATGCAATGAACTCTGATATTGTAGAATGTAGACCTTTAAAAAGAAAAAACGAAAATTAAAAAGTGCAGTTTTGGTATTCATAAAAAATAAAAACACAAAGTTGCTACGGTCCTTTTTGGTTATCGTTGGTCCTTTTTTGTTTTTAATAAATTATTCATTTTTTATTGGTGTGTGTGTGTGTTTGTGTACATTTCTATATGTGTATGTTTGTGTGTGAATGAAAAAGCTTACGAGAAAAACACAGAAACCATTTAACTTCTAAATGAATCAGTTTAACAACTTTATATATTTTCCAAAACGTTAATGGAGTGGCCATCTTACTTCTGCTGCTTTGAACAAGCACAGTTCAAATAAAGTACTTTTTTTGTATTCAACTATCTGGTTTGTTTTTTTTAAAGAGTCCTTTCAAAATAAACATCAGAGTCAGAGTTAGGGCATAGGATATATAGAAACAAAATAAAGTAAAACAAAAATGCTTGACGCAAATAGCGAGAAATAACGTTGATTCAAGATGACCGTTAAAAACAACCTTTAATGAGTTTCTGTTTAAGAGGATATACGCAAATAAAACAAAATTCAAACTTATTTTTAATCGTAATGAAAAATAAACGAAGGAAACTTTAACAAAAAGGTAAAGATAATAAAAACACAAGTTTAAACCATTATAACATAGTATAATATTTATTTTAAACAGGGTGACCTTTATTTTTAGTTAATTTTAATTGGTTTCCATTTTGGCGTTGACAAAATTTGACAATAGGTATAGCAGAAAACTCTGCTCTACCAAGTTTTGTTCCTGCCAATCAAATTGTGACAGGTTCCGTAAAATATTCATTTCAGTAAAGTTAACAGGGCTAATTAAATGTTTATTATTTTGTGTAGTCTTACAAATGCAAAGTTGTACACCAAGAATTTGCCCTACTGATGTCTGGAATTAAGATCGGCACTTATCATCAAATTTTGTTTGATACGCTTCAGCCTTTAAATATCTTTTTTAAAACATTTTTTTTATTCGAAATTACTTTTTATAAATTAGTCGTAGCGAACATGAGGGTTCCTGCAAAACGGTGCAACTGTCACAATGGAACACAACCGATTCGTTTTTTTTTTTATTTAAAGCATACATTTAAATTTAAATTGATAATTAGTACTTTTTTCCCAGAGATATACACTACCCTTTAACTGAATACGTACAAACATTTAAAAAATTACTTTTTAAAGTTTTTTAAAGGAAGTGCAAGTTTTTTTGATAAGTTAGGTCCATAGAAATTAAATAGTTTTATCGTCTGAAAATTTCCAGATTATTTGAGTTTTGAAAAACTCTAATCGCATAACTTTCCGTTGTTCATCAAGTAGCGGCTCGGCATTTTCTTAAGTTTGTTGTCCCGTACTCAAATACCTCTTAAAACTGTTGAGAGACTTGCGTTTACGTCAATTTCTTGCAGGATAAGCAGTAAATCTTGAATTAAGTCAAATCGCTGAAATTAATCAAATATTAAGAAAATATTTTTTGAAAACAATAGATACGTTTAATATTTTTTAAAAATAAAATATTAAAAGTACAGCCTTTTCATTTTTAGACGAATGTTTAAAATTTTGCCCAAAACCTGCGAATAATATTTAAATTAACTTCAATCTGTAACAGACTTTTAAAAGTCGATTTTCCCAAAAAAAATTCCATTTTAAAACTTTTATTTTCTTAACATTGCTTATTCATGTATACCATAATCCTTAACGTATAAAAAGCTTTCATTTTTTATATTTATTAAAATGTGCCCTTCACATCTTACAGAATTGGTATGAAAATTGGGCCAAAAAATCCAAATGACATTTTTCTTATAAATCAAAAAACTCAAACAAATACTTCTGATTGCAAAAAAGTAACGTGTTTGGCAAATAGTAAAATGTTTTTACAATTCATGAAAACTCTATGAAAAAAAAAACTTCTAAAAATTGTTAAAAATTAATTTTCGACTCGAATATTTTGAAAACATATACATAGCTTCAATTTTAAGAAAATTTCAATTGATTTTTACAAAAATAAAATTCCACCAAAAATTGGTAAAAAAAACTGTTAGTTATCAGAGTTTGTGGCATCCCTGCAAGCTATTGTTAAATTTAACAAAGAAAGATTGGTATTATTGGTAACTTTTTGTGTCTATTTTGGCCTTACATTTTAAATATGTTTTGCCTCTGAAAAAATCATAAATAATTGCAAAAATCATTTTATTAAGAATTGTATAACGAACATTTTGTACAATTTTAGGTATGTACTACGGCTTTCGAACACACAATGAGTTTTTGGAATGAGACATTTAGAAGACAAACGAAACAAAGAAAACAAAGATTTATTTAATAAACAATTATTTTGAAAACACTTTTGTGCTGTAGTTTTATCTACAATTCGATGGTAAAATTCTTAATTTACCAAAGAACAAAGTTTTGTAAAAAAAACAGTTTCACTTTTTGTCTCTCTGATTTAGTTGTTCCTAAGACGAGAAGTATGGTCACCACAATGCACAATATAAAATCATATGGCCTATACCACTCAGGTGCTCACCTTCAATAACAACAAGTGAACATTTTTAAAATAGTTTCTATTTCAAGCGATAGAGATATCGTTGCGTTCTTGTAGCTATATCCTTTCTATTGAGCTGCATGTGATGTCCTAGCCTAGCTCTTTGTAACAATAACATTACCTTCTTTTTACCTATGTGTCTGTGCATGAACGTACACATATACTATATACAGGGTTAACTTAATTTTGCCATCGTAAGCGATACAAAACCACCAAAGGGAAGCTTTTCTCTCTGTCTCTTCTGATAAAAATACCTGATAAAACTTAAGGTTTAACTCTGTCTGAAAAAAAACATTATTGCCAAGTCTAGTTTTTCCAATAATTTTATTTTGATAACAAGAACTAGATCTAAAAACTTAAAGTTACGAGTTGTTGATGATCTATGTCTTTGGAAATTTGCAGATGTTGCATTTAAGTAACTAATTTTACATTCAAGACTTTAATGTCACTTATACTTAATCTAATAAAATTATGATAAAAAATGTCATTAATCATACAACAAATATTTCATCATTAATCTTTGTTTTCTATTTTCTAATCTTCATTGAATGACAATTTTGTATGAGAGAATGAAAAAAAAAACAATCTGGCAACCATATGAATTCAGAAAGGGTGGTTTAGTGGGCAGTTGTGTGTTGTGAGGGCGGACGATCGAACGACAATACCAACGATGCCGATGATGCTATGGTCTCTATACCTAGTATCACCTATCAATGTGTATAGTGTAAGTATGAATTTCTGCTCCTAGAAAGGAAGAACCTATTCAACTGTGATATTGGTTTCCACTCATTGAGAAAATATTACACTTTTATACAATGTTCATGGCACAGAGTGCTTACCTCTCTGGCTCAGTACGGCGCGGCGCGACGCGACGCGGTGCGGCGGTACTTTTAGGATATGGAACCAACCAAGACTCTCTTTTAGATTGCCAGTTAATGTCTGAATTTCGTGCCAAATGGGCGGTAATTTTAAATCGCACACGTTTCTATATATATACAATATACAGTGAGTCGACAATCGCAGTGTATATTCGTAAAGAAAAAACTGTTTCGACGAGTTCTCGTGTAAATTCGCAATAAAAACCCAACTGCTTCGAAGATTTTTAATCCCTCCAGGATCTAGTCACTTATACATACTATGTATGCATATATAGTATAACTCCTTCATTGCTGTGTTATTTCTATAAAGAAGTATTTTTCATAAAAGTGAACAAATAAAAAAAAATATAATTTACCCCAGAGGTGTATATAGGTGGTACCAATGTACAAGCACATATAAAAATATGGTTTAAACTACCTTAGAAATCATTCTAAAAACACTTGGCATATTTTTTGTTGTATTTTATGACATAAAGAGGATATTCTATACATAATACACCGAGCAATGGTATCTTCCTTAGTCTCACTCAATTCGAATCCCTTACCCAGGAAAACTAAAAGGATACAAATAAAATAAATAATTACGAGAGAATAGAACACGCTTAAGTGTCGTTAAAATGTTTGTGATAAGAAGTTGTGTTGATTTACGAGGTGAGTGGTTTGCTTATATCAAAGGAAAATTGCATGTAGCTTCGCAAAGCCTGCAGTTAGATGAAAAATATACAAAAAGTATATAGTTTTTTTTTTTTTTAGATATTTTTCGTATTTTTTTCTGTAGTTGTTCAAGTTTTGGATTTATTTTCTCAGATTTAAATATAGTTAATCTGATATAAAAAGTTGTTTCTCTTGTTAAATTAAACCATTTTAGTGTTATAAGAGCTCGCAAAGGACCTGAATTAAATATAAATTTAGTAGTTTTTTTAACTTTTGTCCTAATTTCGTTCGTATAGATTTCCAGGCACCTGAAGGATCTACCGCTTAACACATGGTTATTACAATCTATACTATTAAAGCACGCTGCTTTTAGTCATCCAGAATCCACAATTTGATCATTCTGAAAACCATTTTTCCTCGAAAATTAATTTTTGTTGGTTTTATAAGAAAACACTGGTCGACAAAATTACTTTTTTTTTTCAGTCTCACAAACAAAACAGTACTTTCTTAAATGGTTAAGGATGTCCTAAATTCGAATCGCTATAAATATGCTTAAAAACCAAAAACAGATTTTTAACGGCTAAGTTAAAACTCAAAATATCTCTTAAAAGTAAATTGATGATGATTTTGCAAAGTACTAGTCTTTCTCTTCTAGATACAATTTAAATCATTTT
The DNA here is from genome assembly GCA_951509635.1 of Eupeodes luniger. Taxonomy (NCBI): domain Eukaryota; kingdom Metazoa; phylum Arthropoda; class Insecta; order Diptera; family Syrphidae; genus Eupeodes; species Eupeodes luniger. Next base: position 56,989,251 of record OX608074.1, on the reverse strand, counting down.
AGTATCTTACTAAATCTCTGGGCATTCTCATTAGTTTATGACAAGTCTTTACTTGACTCTACAAATATGATTTTTTGAGCAAACCTTGAATTTAATACATTCATAGTTCTGAGTCTATATTTAAATCTATATAAAGTTTCGACAAAAACTTGAATTAGTTACCTTAATTAGTTTTGGACATTTAGTGCTTTAATTTTAAGTATTTGCTCAAGTTTTAAAAATACCCGTTTTCAATATTATTTCTGTGTTTTTTAATATATTTCAAAAACTTGATCTAATAGAATTGTTTAGACAACAGATTCGTTACAAGAACAAAACTTACTTTCAAACCGTTTTGCCTTTTTCTGTTGAAAACCATTTTAACATAAATGGTATAGTGTTTCTTTTAAACTTTTGTTAGACTGTTGAAATCTAACAGCTTTTGATTTTATTTTTGAATATTATATGAAATAAAATAAATATTATAACTGAATATTGAAAAAAAAAGATTATAGATTTGGAAAACCATCACGGATTTTTTTGAAAAAAAATCTACTTTCAAAAAAGTCTTCTATACGTGTTCAATTAAAATTTTAAAAAGTAGTAACTCAAAAACTATTAAAACCCATTGGAAAAGTGCAATTTTATTGCCAGAAAAAAAACATTGACTCCTCACTTACCTCCAAGCAGGCCCGTTGAGAGGGGGGGAAAGGGGGGGAAACCCCCCGGGCCCGGGATTTTATAGGGGCCCGTAAAATTGAAAGCAATGAGGAGTGTTTTTTTTTTCAATATAGGTACTCTAAATTCATCATCAACACACCTATTCCCACTTATTTTTAGGGGCCCGAAAATTTAAAATCATTCATGCTTCCGCAATCGGGCCCTTGTTTGCATGTTATCTACCAATCTTTCAGTCACTAGCTTGCTGATCTGGGCCCCTGATTATTATTGTCGTACATTTTTGTTTATATTTAATGAAAAATTGGGCAACTCTTAACTATTGAAAGAAAGTTATAATAAATTGTTTCGATTTTCTTACTTAATTTAACGTAAATTTCAAATTTCAAATTTATTTTATTTTGAAAATTTTTAAAATCAAAATAAGGGGCCCGGCAACTTAAAACAAAACACAAATATTTATTTCGGTTTCTGTTTTTATAAAGTTTCTTTTCTTCTATTTTTGTTTCTGCTGGGACCGGAAAATCCCACGCAAACGTTTCTCAATTGTGGTTTCCGTAATATTAATTAATTAATATTTTGAATAAATTGTTTACTGAAGATTTGAAGGATATCAAGTCACTTCAAAGTGTGTATATTAAACCAGCCATTCAAAAATAGCAAGGAATTCTATATAGAATATTGGCCACCATTTTCTTCCTTGGCGAAAGCGGACTAGGACTACGAGGGGATAGAAATCTTATTGGAGAGCCAATTAATGGACATGTTTTCGGCATTTTGGAAATGGAAACGTTTCCAAGTCCACTACCTTTACGTTGAGATTCAAAATGAGTTCATTATTTGTGCCCAACATGTGAATTCAGCTATTTTGAAAGAGAGAGAAAACGCCAAATAATTCGCTATAATTGTCGATGCAACACCCGATTCAAGTGAGGTGGAACAAAACACATTTATTTTGCGATATCTGTGCTTTGAAGAAAATGTGTTCACCATCGAAGAACGGTTTTTTGAATTTGTCGATTGCAACAAAAAAAAACTGGCACCGCAATAGCTGATTTGATCTGAGAAACATTGGCAAAGAAAGGAATCCCTTTAGAAGACTGTTGTGCACAAGGCTATGAAAATGGAAGCAATATGAAAGGACAGTATAATGGTGCACAGTCATATTTTAAACAAAACTCCGATTGCCGTGTATTCACCATGTGCAGCTCACAGCCTTAACTTGCGTGGAGTCGATTCAGCGGAATGTTGTACTGCGGCAATCACATTTTTTGGTGTTGTTCATAAGTGTTTCAACTTGTTTAGCAGCAGTGCTCAACGTTGGGAAATTCTTAAGAAAAATGTGCCCGGATCCCTTCACAAACTTTCCGATACAAGATGGTCAGCTAGAATTGAGGCAGTCAAACCATTTGCAAATCATCTGAAAAACCTTAGAATATCATTAGAAGCCTTAAGTGATATTAATTTAACTGCTGAAGCTCGAACAGATGTAAATGGCGTTTTAAAATATATGCACAAATTTGAATGCGTCTTGATGTCCTCGATTTGGTGCAAGGTTCTTAGCGCTATAAATGAAAGAAGTTTCCTTCTTCGAGCCAGAAACAGTACTATTGATGTTGAAATTCGAGATCTCGACAACTTGACAACTTGATCTTCGATTTAAACATTATTCGAAACGGATGAGATCAATTTTTATCTGAATGCAAATCAGTTGCTACTGGATTGGGGGATGTTCCAGAATCGTTTCCATCGAACCGAAAAAGGCAATTAAAGAGACATTTTGAAGAAAACCGAGGAGCTGGAAAGTAAATTGAAACAGACGAACAAATAAATTTCAAGAGAAACACCTTTTACGTCATAGTTGATTCAATTATATCTGGAATTTCTCGTCGGTTCGATACGATGAAGAATTTGAATGCTACATTTTCATTTTTATGGCAGTTTTCAACAATGGACGAACGTGAGATTAAAAGTCTTCGCTACAAGGTTCATCCAAAAGTATAACTCGCATGTGTCCAAAGAGTTGAAAGAAGAAATAATTCATCTGAAACACATTTATGAAGCCAATTTTAAAGCAGAACTTCCGCCATAGAGGTTGCTCAATGCTATTTATGCCCAGAACTTGGAGACGATTTTCCCCAACATTTGTGTTGCTCTCCGTGTGTGTTCCACCATACCTGTAACCGTAGCCAGTGCCGAACGTTCATTTAGCGTCCTTGCCAGAACAAAGAAGTTTCATCGTTGCTACACTATGCATCGAAGCACCTTTGGCAAGGAAATTGAATTGCGATGCAATTATAAGTTGTTTTGCTGCTCAGAAAGCTAGGAAAGCTCGTTTGCCAAAAGAAAATATTTCATTGAATGCAAACTAACTCTAGTAAAACATTGTAATAATATTTTAATAAAGAAAAACAATAAAGAGTATTTAATGTAAAACTTTTAAAATACTTAGTTTTTTTTAAGACAAATTTCAAATACTTCGCTCTATATTTTATTTTCATAGTAGGTAATAGATCTTCATGCTATTTTTTTTAATAGTTAATCGACCGTTTTATCAGTTACTAACATGTCGTTGGCAATATCGAATTGAATGTATGATTCTGTTCGGATTCTGATCTAATCGCATGTAGAATTATTTTCTATCCATCCTCCATTTCAACTAAACTGGACGATACCCGTAAGATTGATTTGATGATTAACACTCTTTTCGGTTCACTTTGCAAACAAAAAATGATTATTTCCGTTAATTCCAATCAATTTTGCTATTCGTAATTGAAATTAGAACGTACCATATCAGTAGGCATGAAATTTAAAAAAAAATGGTAAATATGGGGGGGCCCAAGATTTTTCCGTCCCGGGCCCGGAATTCCTCTCGACGGCCCTGCCTCCAAGTTCACCCTTTTGACACATTCGTGTAAGTTTAGGTGGTAAATATAAACAGTTTGTTGCAGTTGCAGTTCTTTTTTTTTGTTTACTTCAAAACCCTCAAATCAACAACATATAAGCTGTACAAAAAATTAAAAAATAAGTTCAAATATTTATCTATACGTACTGGACTGTTTCGTGTTCTTCTTTTTATTTTAGCTTTTTTAACTGTAAAAGGGAAGAACTACGAACTTCAGGGATAATTAGATTTTTTGTCGTCATTTTCTGTGGGGATATGGAACGCGTTTCGCTTAGGGATAAACTCTAGAGTTGATGAACTGTTTGAGGGTGTACAATTTAGAAGTATAGAAAATATTGCACCCAGTTAATGCGAGAATTTCTCGTGAAGAGGAACGTACATACATATGTACGTAAATGCCCTTTAGGGACAAATATGTAATGTCATTTGAATTTTTTTTTTTTTTTTAACAATTAGAGTACTAAAAATAGAGAAAATGTTTTGAGATTTCTGTTTTATAATTTAAAAGGATGGGATACAAATTTTAGTTAGAACTTAAGTATAGATAGGAACTCTTTCAATTATCGTGAATTTAGGAAAAAACTTAAGTTTTAATTCCAAATCTCACATAACTTTTATATTAAAAAAATTTAAATATGTTCTGAAATATTCATCAATCTAACGAAGATTCCTTCTTTCTTTTATTTTTGATTTCGTTCCAGAAGAAGACTGGCAGAATGAAAAATCTGGACGCAATCAGTCAAATGAACAAGGTTTGTATAGAATTATATGTTTTATGTAGATTCATAATTTAAAATCGACTTTAAATATGGTAACCTATCGTCTTAACAGCTCTACGCATATTTATATAAAGTGGGAGCCAGATAACAGCTTCCTTTTAAAACCGCAATGAAATTGATTAATATATTTGTATAAGTGATTAATTTATGATGGAACACAACGTCGTTCAAGTGGTTGTCTTGGCTGGCTTTGCAGTAGCGCATTTCGTCACTCCAATTTTAAAGATGATATTGGTCTTAACTGCCTGAATCGTTGACATGGTTAATTACAATACATTTCAAGGTGGTCGATTGACATCGTCAAGACAGTTCATAACACAATTTAGGAATTTGGCTTGATTTTATTGGTGCGCAACAGATGAAAAATGTCGGTTAACTACCGTTGATAAAAACGTTTTTTCCATTTTCAATGAAAAATACGGTTTAATGATGCCACCAATCCATAATCCGCATCCAACTGTCAGTCATACCTACATATGTTCAAATTTTTTTCCGAGCCTCATATGGTAATTTTGTAAGTAATGTTCCCGCCGAAAAAAAAAATACTCAAATTCCATCCGGATTTTCAACGGTAAAAAGCGATTAATGTTGAAATGCAAGCCTATTTTTTAAAAAAGAAGTTGGTTAGGTGGTTATTGCATTAAAATGATTTCATTTTATGAAAAATATTGCTTTACAAATTTGTTATTTTCTTTAGAAAAGTTCAATTGACAGTTTTTATTAGAACAATTAAGGACCTACCAATGTTTGTTTAACGTCTCGAATATATCGACAAAAAGCAGCTTAAACTTCATTTTTCAATTGCATATTCTCATCATTCTCAAGTTTCGAAGTGCAGCAATGTAAGGAGTTTTTTGTATGAAATTTTTTATACTCGCAGCAGCTGCTTGCCGAATTTACAATGTAGTTATCTGAGTGGTTCGTAATCAAGCCTAATTTTATAATTAAAATCGTTTGTTTAAAAATTTCGAAAATAAATCTTCATTTTAAAATATTATACAATTTATTAAAGTTAAGTTTTTAGTTTTGATTTGGTATTTTACACTTCGTATTCCTGCTATCAAATTTTATACACAGTGGCCAAAAAGTTTTCGGATTGAAAAGTGAAAAACCATTGTAGCATACAATGAGTTATGACCTTAAACACAATAGTGTTCTTATTGTTCTAATTCAAAATGCCAATGTTTTGAAATAAATGATTGCTCTTTGTTGAAGTTTATTTCTTATCAATTTGAATTATAATGTTGTAAATAGTTTTTCGAGTCTACAAATAATTTCAACTTAAATTTTAAATTAGGCACAGTACAAAGTTGTGCATTAAATCTTGAACTTAAATAGTTATATTGTAACTAATGTTACAATAGTATTTTGTCTCTTCCTCTATTTGTAATTCTACTTATGCAGTTTATGAATTGTATCTGCTAATGATAATATTTGTTGCACCTCTAGGCCAGGAATTGCTCTGGGCGTATCCGACTTTCGAACTTTCCAACACAAATATTTGTCGCTGTTCAACTGAAAAAGTAAAAATAGATAGAAAAAATATCACCATTCACTAAATTGAACAATTGAATAAGAAGAAAAGGAACAAAAAAGCTTGTTGCTACTAAAAGGGTTTCAAGTTCCACCAGCAACGCCAAAGAACCTTTTGACTTTACCTTCTCAATAAAAGACTAATAAAGAAGAATAGAAAACGCGTGGTCACAAATACGAACAAACAATTCCATTCATTGCATTGATTTTTAAGAACATAATGAACACAAATTAAATTCCAATAAAATACGAAAAACAAAAACTCTAAAAAGCATCATTGGAATTGGATTGCTTTCAGCACTGTCGCTGCCTTAAAAAACTTTTACTTCAAGAGTTTGTGAAGTTTGTAAACATTGAAGTTTTTCTACATAGCATCACGAGTACGAGTCGGAACTGCACACATTAATAGAAGATTTTAAAGAAATCGATTGGGAATATAATGTAGTGATAGTGATAGTTGAGTGACGTACTATGGCTATATGATGGAGGAAGTTAGCTTGCTTGCAGGTTGTGAACTTTTTCCAAAGTTTATTTAATATGAATTACTCGGATAATGTTTGCTTTATTCAATCGATCACTTCCTTTCGAGCAAGATAAAAGATATTGAATTTTTAAATTTAACATTTTCGTTCAGTAAATATATTTATAGATGTAACTAAAATTTTATTGATGTTATTGCTTCAAAGTAACACTTGACGACCCATACAAAATACGCACGAAGAACTGGGTTAGAATTCGGGAACTAAGACAGGAGTACTAGTAGTAGATGCCCTTTATTCGGATATCTTTTAAAATGAGTTCAATGACTAAAGCTAAGCTCAAACGTTGAAATACCACCGACAAGGTTACCGATATCTGAGCTCCGATCTGCCACAAGAGCATATATTTCAAAAAAATGAGTCAGAGGGCTGAATGATGTAAGCATCACCGAGCCTTTCCTCTGAAAATTAATTCTATAATGTTTATAAAAATAAAGAATTTTTAAATTCGTTTTTATAATAAAATTTGACATATCAACTTAAGAATAGATAATTACGACTAAAAATAAAATTTCAATAACGTTGCGAAACTATTGAATTTTCCAAAACAAATTCTTTCCGAAAATTTAATTTTTCGTTGATAAATAATAACTAAACAATTAGATTGAATTTTTTTATATGGAACACGTTAAAACAAAATTTGTAAACATTTTGCTGTCACAGTTTAAAAGTTTTGGGTCTTTTCGTCGTGAAGTTCATTTTCGGGAGGCAATAATGAGATTGTTGGAAAAAATTAATATAGTGTGCCTGTGCATCGTTCGCTCAAGAACAACTGAGAATATAGCTACTGTAGCCCGTAGCGTTGACGAATTCCCAGGTTTATCGATTTCTTTCCACAAACAACATTGCACCGTATTTTGTATAAATACGTAGGTCTTAAGGCTTTTAGAGCTCAGTTAAAACAAGAACTCAAGCGAATTCGGTCCATCACTTTACCAACATCGTGTTTTCCCTGAATGAGTTCTTGAAATGCATCAAAATTATCCCATCAAAGTGAAACCCTGCTGCTTAACATTTTTCATGATTGCACCGTTTATCTTTAAGAAAGCAGTTAACTTGTTTTGCTAGAATTCCATTATTATATAATTAAAATGATATCTCTATTCCTTTTGCAAGTGTAAACTATTAGTTGATGGTTGATGAACATTGAAATTCGACTTCAATTGTCAAACATTTTCTTCATATGTATTGTTTGTGTTGTAGTCTCCATGTTGGGGGAGAGTACGATAACTTTGGCGACAAAGTTTAATGGCGGATTTGTATAGAACAGTTAAAAACAAGCATTTTTTACTATGGGAGGGGGGGTCTATCTCCCCCCGTTCAGGCGGTAGGGGCAGTTTAAAAAAATATGTACATTAAATGGAAAAAAAATAATTAAAAAATAACGGTAATACCCTCAATTAAGTATTATACCTTTTTTTAAAGCCAACACTTTTGTCTATTAGCTTGTTTTTAAATCAAGTCAAAACTATGCATAGTTTTTGAAAAAAATTGTTTTAAAGTCAAAATTTGTGCAAAAAAAAGTTAAAAAAAAGGTTTAAAATGTAATTTTTCAAAACTTTCAGATTATCTACTATTTTTTTTTAGAATTCATTGCTCTTATTTGTTTTTGATCAAAAACTGAAAACTAGATGACTTTATGTCTTCTAGTTCTTGAGAAAATTGAAAATTACCAAAAAAAATATTTTAATTAAATTACTTTTTCATTGCTTAAGTATTAACGCAGTCTTAGTTTGATAGTAATAATCGAATATGGATTAAGATATACCTTGGGTAAATTAATTTTTCTTAAATCCAGCTTATTTAAATGCAAAAGAAACTTTGCATGCACCCCATCTTGCACCCTCCCCACCTTGCACACACACCAACTTGCACCCACCCCAAATCCTATAGTGTGCTCAAGCAGGGGGGTTGCAGATGCCACTGTTGCATACAACCAAACTCGTGCACACCTTACTGTTGCATACACCCAAATACGCATTACGCATACGCAAATACCATTATAACTATCAAAATAAGACCACTCAAGAAAAAAAAAAAGAATTTAATTAAAATAGTAGTTGTTGTTATTTTCAATTTTCTCAAAAAATAAAAGACATAAAATCATCTAGTTTTCAGTTTTTGATCAAAAACAAATAACAGCAATAAATTCTGAAATAAAAACAATGGTAGATAATCTTGAAGTATTGAAAAAGTTACACTTTAAACCTTTTTTAACTTTTCTTACTCAAATTTTGAGTTTAAAATTAAATTTTTATTTTCAATTTTCTCAAAAACTAAAAGACATAAAATCATCTAGTTTTCAGTTTTTGATCAAAAACAAATAAGAGCAATAAATTCTGAAATAAAAACAATGGTAGATAATCTTGAAGTATTAAAAAAGTTACACTTTAAACCTTTTTTAACTTTTTTTACTCAAATTTTGAGTTTAAAATTAAATTTTTATTTTCAATTTTCTCAAAAACTAGAAGACATAAAATCATCTAGTTTTCAGTTTTTGATCAAAAACAAATAAGAGCAATAAATTCTGAAATAAAAACAATGGTAGATAATCTTGAAGTATTGAAAAAGTTACACTTTAAACCTTTTTTTAACTTTTTTTACTCAAATTTTGAGTTTAAAATTAAATTTTTCAAAAACTACGCATAGTTTTGACTTTAAAAAAAGGTATGATACTTAATTGTAAGTATTACCGTTATTTTTTAATTAATTTGTTTCATTTTAAATAACAATTTTTTTAAATTGCCCCTACCGCCTAAACGGGGGGAGATAGACCCCCCCCCTCCCATAGTAAAAAATGCTTGTATTAAGCCCCTCTACCAAAAACCGTTATTATATCTTGTCGCCAAAGTTATCGTACTCGTGCCCCATGTTGTGTATTTTTTTGAATAATATGATGGTTTAATTAAAATAAAAACAAATTTTGTAAATTTTCTTTATTTATTTATTTAAATTACTTTAATAATTATCACAACATGTATTAATATTTTTGCGACGCGTTTCGGATATATATACATATATCCATCATCGGGCACTGGTTTATGCTTTCGAAAGGGGACAACACTTGACGCAATAGAAGAGTTTGAAATATACAAGGCAAACAAAAATGAACAAGACAAAATATTAAATGATAAATTAACAATAAAGAATAACATACTATACAACACCGCAATAGACTACCAAAGAAAATAAGCAAATGTATATTAAAAAAGAGACAAATATATACATACATCAATTTAAATAACCCAAACAAAATCAACCAAAGAAGACACCAACAAAGACTGAACAACACCACAGTCCGAAAGCATAAACCAGTGCCCGATGATGGATATATATATATCCGAAACGCGTCGCAAAAATATTAATACATGTTGTGATAATTATTAAAGTAATTTAAATAAATAAATAAAGAAAATTTACAAAGTTTGTTTTTATTTTAATTTAACCATCATGTTATTCATTTTCTTCATATAACTTATATCAATAACTGATAAATTCATACTTGCAATATTTAATTTTTGATTTTAGTTTAGATAAAACAATTTGGTCTTTGGTATAAATAAGATAAGTTTCTTTTCGTTCGTTTGATGAAATAAGTTTGATTTTAATATCTGTTCTTGGAAAAAAAGTCCATATCATTAAGATTGTAGAAACCTTAAAACGTTGAGAAATGTCAAAATTTTCAATTCGACAAATCGGAACGAAAGCCAAAATTATTGTATACCTATATGTTGCCGTTTGATCTCTTAAATCAAGAAGGAGGTATGTTGAAAACATTGTAATTTTGTATATTTTATTATTGGACATATCATTATTTTAAGACAATTTTGTTTGTTATAAACAGGATAGGGTCATATATCAAGTTTATATGATATAATTTTAATAGGTACAAGCTCTTAAGTCTGTTTTATAGTTTTTCAGAAAGTGAATTTTTAACTTGCAATCTTTGTTTATAACAAATTAAGAAGGATATAAAGATACAGTTTTTAGTCATTTTACTTTTATATATACAATTACAAAAAGTAAAACTAAATTTTGATAAGTTCAGTAAATAATACATTTATAATGTTTTTTTTTTTATTTATTCATGTGCTTTTACCAAAACAAATTTTACAGTTTTTCATTAACTAAATAATCTAAAATGTTCTTAGGTCGATTAAATCGATATTTTATTGTTCTTTCTTTTTTTTATTGATATATAAATATAGTAAATTATCTTGGGTCAATATAAGATTTGTGGTAATAATATCTTGAGTTGAAATACGCGATTTTATTTTCTTGATTAATATTGAATATAAAAACAACTTAAGATGTTTTACCAAAGCCATTTCTGCCTATTGTCCGATAAATAAAATAAAAATCCTAAGAATGAAAGTAAGGTCATAACTTTTTTGGTTTAAAAGATCTATCAACGAGGTTAAAAAAGAAAAACAGTTTGTATATATATAATATATAAAAAAAGGATTAACAGCTAAGACCACTTAAGTTGACTTAAGATCTTTTAACTGTTGAGTACAGATATAACAACTATCGTTATCATATTTTGACCAAATAATTATGGTCATGTCTAGTGATAATGCAGCTTTAGTTTAAATATAGAATGAAAATGTAGCCAAAATGAGATATATTAGCAGCCAAACATAAAAATTATATTTGTGCAGTGCACTTATCATATTTATACCAAATTCCACAGATTTGCATTCAAATTCCAAACAAAGGAAGTTTGGCCGAAATATTTCCTAAGTTAAGAGGGCTAAATTTTTCATAGTCTCATAAAATGCTCCTTTCTTGTAACCTTACAAATGAGTGAAATGAGGAAATTTGACTATTCTATAGAATTTTTCTTCGTCTCCTTTTAACCACTTAAGTTGTTTTTTCTTCTTATAGGTACATAAAACATTTTGGTCTCTATTTAAATTGAAATTGAAATAAAATAACAATCCTATGGCAAGGGGAGGTGCTAAAAGTAAGTCAGTGATGTCTCATTCTCCTTCCGCATTATCTAAATATTCCATCAGTTTTTGCACAATTATCTTTAAGTCATATCTTTCAAAAATTATTTACATAAATATTATCAGGGATTGTATAAATATATACCGAATGTAGCCTTCAGCTTTATATGAAGTTCACTTTTCCCTTATAATATGAATAAAGAGAACAAAAAATAGGTACTTAGTACCTTCTACACCAAGAGAAGTTGGTTTTTTCGTTTATCCTTTGAATGCTAGCTTACTTTCCTTAATTATTGTTTAGACAAAAAAAAATGTAAAAATATTTTCATATTCAACTTGGAACTGAAAACCCCATTTGAAAAGTCTTAACCGACCAATGCCATCAAAAAATGTGCGGTAGAATTTGATATAAAAATTATTTTCTTTTTTTATCTTAATTTAAATATAAATCCGTTTTGACTCCACCCTTTGTTTTAAGTTTAAACGAAATCTAGCCTTGGCATCAGCATCATAGTTAAAAAATGAACTATATGCAAGGTTAATATAATATATCTCTTCCGGGAAACCAAAAGACAAATGATGGCAATGCCTTTACCTCATTTCTGGCTCTGTGTCTTCATGAAGTCGCAGCCACTAAGGCGCACAAGAAGAGTAGGGGCGAGGCGAGGTGAGGCGCAGCAAAATATCAAAAATTCAAATTTGCATATCTCGCATTGAAGCGAGTTATCCTTCTTCTATTCTGTCTGTCCCATTTAAGTGAGTCGAAGTGTGTTGACTTTTATTCCAGAAGACTAACCTTTGAAGTGAAAGATGGCCGCCATCGGGTTGAATGTAGTGCAAAGAAAGGACGGTTAACGGTTCATCATTGTCCTTCTCTCCAATGTATGTATCTAGGTCCTGGGAATAGTAACTCAAGTCTGGCATTGTTCCCCCAAAAGTTTTTTCTTTTCTTTCTTTCCGATCTATTTCCGTTTCTTTTTTTCTATTTTTCGTTGGTTCAAATTATGCGGCTTAAAAAAGGACGAATTCCATTTAGCTACAAATTATGCATAAATATAAGCATAAGCGAAAAAAACAGAAAGATAGAAAACTAAATGGAATGGCACAAAGAGATATCTTTAAGTGTAATTTAAAAGGTATTACTTTTCTCTTTGGTCAACTTTTGCGCAAAATGAAAGTACATATATTTAAGTATGCATATAAAAATATCAAATACAATACTGTTTTATTGTAATTGCTGCAGAAGCAAAAAGCACTCAGAAAGAAAAGCCTTGAAGAGAATTCGTTAAGTTATGTTTTTCATTTCTTATGAAGACTTACCTATATACCTACGCAGAAAAGAGCTATAAGCGCTGCAAGTAGAGAGACGAAGTGTGTGATGAAGATGATGTATTGTGCTGAGGGCGTTTGCATTTTGTAAATTTTCTTTTCGCTTACAACTCCTGGAAATATTTTAAAAGATTTAACATAATAAAGTTTATTTAATTTTTTACATTAAACAAATTGCGCGATACGACAGAAGAGCAGGGCTGTGGGATGCACTTTAGTGCGTTCCGTATTTCACGAAAATTTGAATTTATGTATGCGTACGGACTGAAAGTGTTTGAAATATATTTTTAAAATGAGGCTGGGATGAGCCCCACACTGATATCTTCGCATTCGTGACCGTCTGTCGATATATCTAAAAAATCAAAATATTATTAACAATATAAATATCGAGCTCGATACAATGCAAGTTACTTCCGTTAGCATAAAAGTTAGACACGTATTTTTTAATATTGCGTCTATTTACTGTCCTCCTCGGTCCAAGATAGACAAAAACGATTTTAAAGATCTTTTCAACGCTTTAGGTCCAAAATTTATTATTGGCGGCGACTTCAATTCGAAACATTCATTTTGGGGATCACGTTGCATTTCGACGAAGGGTAGACAACTCTACAAAGCGGGTATTGAATGTAACGTTGAATTTTTCTCATCAGGAAAACCAACGTATTGGCCAACCGATACAGCGAAAACACCCGATCTTGTTGACTTTTTCATCGCAAGAGGAATGAACAGAAAATATATGACAATAGATGATAACTTCGATTTTTCTACGGATCACTTGGCCGTTATCTTAACAATAAACAGTAACGTAATCGAAAAGGAAAAGCCCCTAATTTTAACAAATAATAACACAAATTGGGATAAATTCAAAGAAGATTGCGAAAATAGAATTATACTGAACGTCTCTTTGCAAACTCCGTTTGAGTTAGAAGATGAAACAGAAAAATTTATAAATATTGTTCAAGAAGCAGCTTGGAATAATACTCCGATCTGTAGTAAAAAGTCAAGGCAATACGAAGAAAAATTCCAGAAGATATAAAAGAATTGATACGCGAAAAACGAAAAGCTCGAAAAGTATGGCAGCAATCACGTGCTCCTCAGCATAAAAGTGTCGTCAACTTTTTATCAAACAAGATTAAAAATTTGTTACGAGATTTTAAAAACAGCGAGAATTCTGCCTATCTTGAAAGCCTAACAGCAGACAAAAAAACGAATTATTCTCTTTGGAAGACGATAAAAGGTATTAAAAAGCCTCAAATAATGTCGGCACCTATTCGAAAAAATAATTCTGAATGGGCAAAAACTGATAAGGAAAAGGCGGATTTATTTGCTAAGCACCTTGAGGAAACGTTCAAACCTTTCGATGGTCAAGAGTTTCTGACTAATGACGGAGAGCTCCAACCAGCGCCGGAAAATTTTTCTATCATTAATATTACTTTGACTGAACTTGTCCAGGAAATAAAACGGCAGAAAAATAATAAAGCTCCTGGCTACGACCTGATTAACGGTCGTGTCCTCAAAGAGTTGCCTAAAAAAGCAATGGTTAAGCTCTTACAGCTCACTAACGCTGCTTTAAGACTTGCTTACGTACCCACGCAATGGAAAGTCGCCGAAGTAATAATGATCCCCAAACCGGGTAAGCCACCGAATGAGAAAAAATCGTATAGACCAATTTCTCTCTTACCAATTATATCTAAAATATTTGAAAAATTGCTTCTTAAACGAATGCTACCAATTATTGAAGAAAAACGTTTAATTCCCGACCACCAATTCGGTTTCCGGAATAATCACTCGACAATTGATCAGGTTTACCGAATAACTAACGAAATTGAAAAAGCATTTGAAGAAAAAAAGATTTGCTCAACTGCATTTCTTGACGTTTCTCAAGCTTTTGACAAAGTTTGGCATGACGGGCTAAAATATAAATTAAAAGTCTTTCCAGAGCAAATATATAACATTCTTGAATCGTACCTAGAAAATAGATTCTTTCGAGTTAAGCAAGGAACGGAGTATTCGGAGTTTAAAGAAATAAACGCTGGGGTTCCCCAGGGTAGCGTCCTTGGACCGATTTTGTTTGTTCTTTATACCCGAGATATACCCCAAACAGAAGGCACAACTTTAGGCACTTTTGTCGATGATACAGCTGTACTCGCAATATCGGATTCAATAGAAACGGCAACCTCTAAGCTTCAAAAGGCATTAAATAGCATTTCAGATTGGACAAAGAAATGGCGAATTGCTCTTAATGAAACGAAATCGACGCACACAAATTTTACGTATAAAAAAGTATATAACTTACCTATTTATATAAATTCTGTGCAAATTCCATACGCTAATGAAGCGAAGTATCTAGGCATGACTCTAGACGCGAAACTTAAATGGAAAGTTCATGTAAAAAAGAAACGCGATGAACTCGAAAATAAACTCCGCGAATTGACATGGCTTATTGGAAGATATTCCAATCTAAGCGTTTATAACAAGCTTCTTACATATTTATAAGCAAGTACTGAAACCAGTTTGGACGTACGGTATACAACTTTGGGGTTGTACCAACGAAAGAAATATACAAATTTTGCAAACATACCAAAACAAAGTACTTAAAATAATAGTAAATGCTCCATGGTATGTAAGAAATAGCGACTTACATAGAGATTTAAATATAAAATATGTAGAAAACGAAATTAAAAAATTTGCTACAGAGCTAAGATCACGACTTAGAAATTATAGTAATAACTTAATCCAACAATCTGTTAGCGAGGCGTTCGTTTTTCGGCGTCTGCACCGAACAAGACCTTCTGATCTAGCGCAAACAAATTAATCTCTCCACTCGAATTTTGTGGAATCTTCAGGTCCTCTCGTTGGGGAGCTTCCTGACAAAACGCGAACAAAATGACGCTAAAACTACTTGTTAAGCTGGACTTAGTTGTAGTAATAATATAGAAGATAAGGGAGGTGAGTTTTAGTCAGTAAAAATCTGACACTACTATAAGCATCGGGCTTATAGTGTCTCTGAAGATTTCTCACCTTCCTGCGAAAAAAAAAAAAAAAAAAAAAAAAAAAAAAATTATTAACAAAATTTTTGTGTAAAATAAAAAACTTTGCAATCAGTATCTTTCTTTGTTGTCAATTCACTTGAAAACCTTTTTTATCAGTTATCAGGTATTTACTTTAGAAATATATGAACTGTATGGCAAGTATTCCATTCGTAAAAAAATTTAAACTCCAGATTTTAATCAAACATGACATTACGATGGTAAAGCAATCGAATCCGACCATCCATTGGGTCGATTGACTTCATATTTTGAAATTAAAGTTTTAAGCCAATAATCTCAAAAACGAACCGATAGATTTTTTTTTTTAATTTTCTTTAATTTTGTTTTCTTAATTTAGCTTCTTTCAATAAAATATATATTTTTTAGAACGTTTACTTTTTTTAAGTTTTTGCAAGAACAAATCAACCGATTTTAATAATTTTCTGAACAAGCTCTTGTACTGTCTCAATAATATTTGATGATCAAAAATGTCATTGTTTTTATTTTGGATTAAAAAAAAAAACATTACAATTTTGTTTTTCGATATGTCGAAAATGGGTCATATTTTTTTACGAAATCAAAAAGAAAAATGCATATTAATAAGCTCTAAATAAACGCATTCTCAAATATTTTTAAACTCCATTTAAACGTATAAGTAAAAAATTAATTTAAAAAAAACTGCTCTAACTGCTTTTAAATAAAAATTTTGGAAAATTAAGTTTTTTTTTGAGAAATCAAATTCCATTTAACCTTTTGACAAAAAAATCTGTTTATGCAGCTGCATTTTTAAATCTTAAAATACAGGAAATATTTTTAAACAGACTCTCAGATACACAAGCAAGTTTATTCGATCCAGTCGTGCATTTTATTTTGTAGTATTTCGTATTTTGTAAATAAAGTTATCAGTCGGAGTTTTCTTAAAAAACTGTTTTTGTTCCCGAGATATTTTGATCGAAAACCAATTTATAGCAATTTTTAGTAGCATTTTTTTAAGACATTTGAACCAAAAATGAGTTTTCACCAATTTTGTGTAGTACATTATATATCTAGACTAATATTATAAAGAGGAAAGATTTGTATTTTTGTATGTAACGAATAAACTCAAAAAGAACTGGACCGACTTTAATAATTCTTTTTTTATTAGAAAGCTACATTATCACTGAGTAACATAGGCTATATTTAGTACTAGATTACTACAGACATCTTTAGAAATTCCTATTTAAACCAACCGAAGGTGTACAAAAATTAACCATTAAATGTCTTTCATCGCATATATACGCTGCGAAGAGTATTAATGATAGGACAAAAAAATGTTTTCTAATTTAGTGATTCATGGTCGTTTTAATTAGCATGCTAATAACTTAAATATCTGTACCTCTTTATGTCTACGAAGCCGGGACGGGCCGCTAGTTTTTTATAAAAAGAAAACTATTAATAGTTTTTTTTTTAATTATAACAAATATTAAAAACAAACATCTTTCATAAACAAAATCAATTTTTACCAACTTTTAGTTGTACCCATTTTTTTAAGGTTTCTATTTTTTGTAAGAAAATCGGCACTACGATTTTTAAGTTTGTTTTATCAACTATCAAAAACTTAGACCTAATGTTTAAAAATCAATTTAAATTCTTACTATCCATATTTTTAATATTCTCAAGAAATTAAAAATCACGAGCTACATTGACTTCAGTTATTGGTGAAGTTCCGGGAAATAATGTCAAATGACTTTGATAAAGTAAAACAAGGCAAAATTATGTTGTGACACAAGTCCAACTTAGCCTGCTTTACTGCAAACTGGTGACTGCAAAATGTTCACTATTTTTATAGTAAATTTTATTGCGTAATGCCATTTTTTCAACTTGTTAAATGTCAAAAGATGACAACTTCAAAACCAAATGTATAATAGCCGTCCGTCAGAGTAAGCTTGAAATTCAATAATACTCATCGGGTGTGTCCAGTCCATTCACTTAAGAGCCCCCGCAGACTGCAGACTTTTTATCGGCCGATAGTTTGGTCGGCTTCTTAATCAGTATGGAGAGGAATGCATATGCGCACACTACAGCGATTCAGTATCGGCCGATAAAAAAGTTTGATGGGCTACCCGATTACATTCAAACTAATCTGTCGGCCAATCACGGCCGACTGTTTAATCAGTATTGGCGCATACACGCCTGCGCATACATGACGATTGTTTAGTCGGCCGATAGTTAAGTTTGCTCTATGATTTGGCGTCGTGTGCGTGTATTTTGAACATGGCGTCGTCGCCCAAATTGCAATTGTTGATTCGAGAATAATTGTCGGCCGACTGTTGGATAGTCTGCGCCTTGTTCACCAACCAAACTTTTTAGTTGGCTCGGTGTGCGCACTTTCAGCCCAACCCGACCAAACTATCGGCCGATAAAAAGTCTGCAGTCTGCGGGGGCTCTAATACAAACATTTTGCATAAACACCTTCGCATTCAGCGTTTCCTGAATCGCCAAACCGCTTGAACTGAAGACTACTGCTCGTTCTTAAGGCCTTAGGTGGTTGTATCTTTATGCATATAATAACAGGTACTAATACGTCATTATAGAAATAAATTGAGTTTATTGTTCATAGCACTAAAATGACGAAGTATTAATAGAAAAAATCATCTCTGAAGTTGAAACAGAATCAGAGATCAGAATTTGTCAATCTGTAATGTAGAATTCCTGCTTTTTCTTCCGGAAGCAGTTGGCATCAATCCTAAACAAAATGTTCTCCTCAAATTATATAAAGGACAGCAGCTTTCCGACAGTCTAAGGTACTAAGTAGAATAGTACAAAATATCGCTAAGTATATAGATTTCGATATTACTCACTTCGAGACCGCATTTACAATAATTTCAATAGACGATGGACAACAGTGTTATCCCCTTTTCTAGAAGTAGAAGATTATTGATAATGATAACAAGTGAACATATTTTAACTAAGTTTTCTAACTTATTATTTTATTGCTCTCTTTTCCGAATGTAAATATGAAAGTTGTAAAAAAGAAGGTAGTTTTTTAGCTTATTCTCCAACGAGATTCTGCAGCTCCTTCCCTTTGATGACTAACTTTTAAGTACAATTCTTGTGCTGTCTTTATTTAAATTGTGTGTGGTTTATTTGAATTAAAAAAATATTCTCAAAGAAACAGCCTTTAGGCTTTTGTAATTTCAGAAATCGATTATTATGTTTAATCACAACATTATAATCTTCATTATATAAAATAAACTCTTCACTTGATCTTCTTTTATCAAAGATGCAAGATGTTAATACATATGTCAGTGTTTCCGATTATTTTTGTATTATTTTATATGCTACTTGAATCTAGAGTACCTACCTATGTTAACAATTGATTTTATCAGCAAATTTTGATTGGAAATATTTTATTATTGTTCGATAAACTGAAATTCAATTTGTTTTTATGCAAAATTATAGTGTTTTTATACATATATTACTAATAATTTCCTCTGTAACATATACATATGTACATACGTAAATGTATGTCTTATTTTAAGATTGAAGATGTTTTTAATATGTTGGGAAGTGTTTTATTACCCATTCAATATTGAAGCTTCTTTCTCATATCCTTGTTAATAACAAAATTATGTTATTATGGCCTACGTATAAATTTATATTACAAGCAACTTTTGCATGACATTGGAGGTCTTCAAACACTTAAAATAGTTATTTTTGCATTTCTAGGGGTGCATTTATATTGATACAACTTTTTTGTTAGGTATTCGTACATATTCGCTCATTGACATTTTTTCATATATTTTCTGAAGCTACAAAATATTGTTAAATGTCGTCTTTATTAAAAAGAGATATTTTTACAATATTTTGAGATGTATATTTTATCTACCTATAAAATAAACGTTTGTATTTTTCAAGACGAATAATAACATCTATTGCGAGTGGCAATAGAATAGATCTATAGTAAAAAATATCAACATTTAGGACGTAAACAGCTAGTTGACTATAGTTTTGAAAACTGAAAATGTTCCAGGCTGTCGACAATGTTATAGATGTATGAGATATTTACGGTCATACAAATTTTTACTTTTTAACTTTCCATAGGAAGTTATTGTAGTTGGTCCGATTTGTCGAATTGAAAATGTTGACATTTATCGACGTTTCAAGGACCCTAGAGCCAAAATAAAAGATTTTTAGAAAGATGTCTGTGCGTGCGTCTGTACGTACATATGTACGTTCGTACGTTCGGGAATCTTTTTTTCGACGCACGTCCATACCTCAAGAACCAGTGAAGATATCGACTTCAAAAAAATGTTGTTATATACAGATAATAATGCAGACAGATGCAGAAAATTTTGTTAACCCGAAATATCTCACGAACCAATGAATTTAGCGACTTAAATTAAATTTTGTAGTATATATTGTGACGTGATACGAAACGAATACAATTATTTGTTTGTATTAATAAAAAGCAGTTAGTTGATTTTTTTTTCAAAATTCAAAATAACCGAATAAAACGATTTTATCTCCAAAATAATTGTATGCAACTAAAAATAATGTTTTTAACATCTGTTAAAATTTTGAGATATTCGAATTAATAGTTTTTTTACAAA
Source organism: Eupeodes luniger (assembly GCA_951509635.1). Lineage (NCBI taxonomy): Eukaryota > Metazoa > Arthropoda > Insecta > Diptera > Syrphidae > Eupeodes > Eupeodes luniger. Next base: position 56,968,936 of record OX608074.1, on the reverse strand, counting down.
AAAAAACTTATCTAATAAAAAACATTACTAAAAGGTGGTAGAAATTGATTTTCGACTCATACATCTTTTCAAAAATTTAAGATATTGGTTTCAAACTGATTCAGTAATTTTTTTTTTAATCCAACAGTCAGTTTTTTCATAAAAATTAAAATCTATAAAAAATAGTACGCAGAATTGGTAAAAAATATGTGTGCGATTCTCAATATATCGTGAATTAATAAAGGTATTGTCTTCAAAATGATTTTATTTTGTGATAAATTTTGTTGTTAACATAAGATATTGTTCTTAGAGAAATCTAATCTGTATTTGTTTATACAAGAAATAAAAACTTTCAAGAAATTCTAATAAAAATTGGTAGGAATTGGTTTTCGACTAAAAATTTCGTTAACAAAAATAGATTTTGAAATCAAACTATTTCATCATATGCAAGGCGTTGTTGGTAATTTTGTTAAAATTGACTACTTTTTCAACAAAACACGAAAACCTACAAAAACAACAAAAAACTGATAAGAAATGGATTTCGACTCAAGTATTTAGAGACCAAATAAATATATTGACTTCAAATTATTTATCTCATTGTTAGGAATATTTTGTTAAAGTTTTAAACAAGACATCCTCTTTTTAAAAATTGTTCTGGTGCAAGTCTTTGCAGGGATACTTGCCAAAGTTCACCGAAAACAATTTAAACACGCTTCTTTAATATGACACCCATTTTGTTATCCCCATCTGAATGTTAACATTAAAAAAATACGTATTATGACCGTGAAGAAATACAAGACATTGCAAATATTATTTCTTATCTCTTAATCAAAAGTCAAAGGTTATTGCCTCAAAACCGTTTATTTTTTACCTTATTCTTCTCCCTAAGTAAGCACTTTTTCCTACATACACACGTTCTCGTAAATGTATTTTTTGCTTTATTTTATTTAATATTGTTACACTGAAATTTCATCGCTTCAGTGTTTGCTCTGTATCCTCAACAAAGAAATTACTATTTGTCATTTTCTATTCCTATCAACTTTAAACTTCATAGTTCATTGCCGTTTTAAACCAAGCACAATGTCAATACAAATAAGTACCTTATACCTTAATTCTATCAAAGTCATACACACCTCAAAGAATTCCACGCTTTGTCGTCTTATAAAGTCACTATGAATTGTACAATGCCACTTACTGAAATTGGAACTTTCAAGTTCTTTCCTCGGGTTTGTAGTCCTAGTCACACACGTTCGTTCATTATATTGAGTTACGTCGAAGAACTGTTAAAAGAACTTTTAAATACAAAATACCACTGGCCTCGATATCTTCTTTTTCTGTTGATAGACGACAATTTTTCTAGACAGTTTTTTTCTGTGTTGTCCTTTCTTTTATTCCATTGTAAGGCTCCTTCCTTTTCCTTAGTTCGTTCATTCGTTCGTTCTTTACGGAAGACTCTAGGAAATTACAAAAGTGTCATGTGTCTACAACAACGACAAGTCAACAAAACAGCAATAAGCCAAAATCTCTAAAAGGACATACACACATACAATATACATATATATAGAGGAGGATACGAAAAACCGAATGTTTATTTATTTTGTTGTCCTTTTCGCAAGAAAAAACTTAAAAAAAGAATTTCCTATTTTTATTATTATAAATAAAAATGAAAATTTGCCAATGCAGTTGATTTTTCTTATAATTGTGTGTGAGATGTTAGTGGTTTTTATGTCCATAACCAACAGTTGGATTTCCTTTGCAACCGACTTCAACCGGAAACGTGCTCATGCCAAAAACCGGAAAACGGAAATCTTATATAACTTTGTCTGCGTTTTGTAGACTGTCCTCTTTTACGAACAGAAAAATATTCTTTTTATATGCAAAGTATCACCGACATTTTATTAGGTCAAATTGATGGTTATTAAAATTAATAAAAATATAAATAATTATTTTTTGAAAACTTTGTATTTATTATGTTTTGTGTGAAATTCAATTGATATCCTGTCAATTGCAGGTTAAATGTGTTTAGGTTTTCCTAGTTGCGATGAAGAATAATGCTTTTAAGTTCATAAGGCAAAGTAACTCTACTTTGTATGGGCCATCGCTTTGTTAAAATGTAAATAGAACTTAGGCGATAAAAAAGGAGATATATCTGATCCAGGCAACTACCGCGGAATATCCTTTTTTAGTTCATCTTATAAGGTATTTGTATCAATTCTAAGGAATCGCCTAACAGTTCGGATAAACCATAACACAATTCTTAAGGAATTCCAAGCGGGTTTCCGAAGCGGCTTTTTAAGGAACGGCAACATTTTTGTCTTAAAAAGCATTGCGGAAACACTCTTGGAGCAGAAAAAGAAGCTATATGTATCTATATACTATCTTTAGAAGAGCCTTGTTTTACAAGCTGTACAACAAGGGAATGTCAACAAAATTTAAAAGAGTGCTAAAAAACCTTTATGAAATAAATAGAACTGCGGTTTGAAATGGTGAGAAAAGGTCGGATTGGTTTGAAACAACAATGGGAGTAAAACAAGGGTGTCCCTTGAGTTCGTATCTGTTTTCCCTGATTATCGACGACATTATTGACGAGCAAACTGGTGCCAGAAAGTTTGCTGAAACCAAGATAAAAGCACTTCTGTTTGCCGATGATGTAGCCCGCAAAAAGCGCTACTTGGAAAAAAATGTTTGCAAACATCTCGTTTCCCATAACGTAAAATACAAAGTTTTTATTCAGTAGTCATATCTATAATGCTATATGAGTGTATGCATTATATATGTATCTGAAAAATATGAAACTGTTTAAAAATTACCTAGGTTTTAAGTCAAAAGATATTTTCAACTACCGAAAAACACGAAAAATTATATGGTCATCATTGAAACCGGACTGTATCCGCTCTTTATTAAAACACTTATGTTAAAACACTATGTTTGAAGTGTTTTTGACATGCCTAATCAAGGATTGCCAAAAGTAATAGCTCTGTATGCTATCCAAAAGAAGAGTATTTGTTTCGAGAAATTAAAGGAACTGGCTGAATATTCTGATATAAATGTTACCCTCTACGTTCAGTTATGCAATGGAAGCGATGACAAAAATGCACTCTATGATCTCGTCGACAAATTAGAAGAAAAATAAAGGCTTGAATGTATTCACCAAGCAACTTCATTTGTACACAGAGCCACACATACAGCGTTCTTCAACACAATCTTTGTGGAAGAAGTTATTTAGTTTGATTCTAATCCAAAATTAATATCGGAGAGTTGGAAAGATTGAAATTTATGCCCCACCGAGACAATCTGCCAATGATTTGCACACTTTGCAACATGTCGGTGAGAGAAGACATTATGCATTTCATCGGAAAGTGGCCAATCATGAAAGACGTTCCTTGGCAGTGATGTATTAAGCTATACAGACGTAATTGCTCTTCTTAACTGTGATGGCGATGTAACTCACCTGTACTTCTTCCATCAAAAAGCAATATCCTATAGAATCCAAATCATTAATGAAGCCTTTTTATACCAGTAATACAAAGAATTATGCACACTGTTTTATATTTTTCTTCTTCTTTTCTTGTATTAAAAATTATATTTATCTCTTTTAACTTTTAAAATAACATTAACTGTGAGTAAATTATGTCAATCGGACAGACGGCAAAGCCATGTTTAATGTTGATGTTTGTATCTAAAAAATTGTGTAATTGATATTTTGAAAACGAAATAAACCTAAAATAATATAAAAATCAAAAAAATCAAAAGAGTTGCTCAAGTCCACGAGACTCTGATTCTCAAAGCTTCATATGAAAAAAGAACTGCGTATGAAAAAAAGCGTTGTAATTTAATTTTAAAATTGTGAAAGCTTTCAAAAGTGCTTCTTTGTCAAACTTTTGCTTTTGTTCTATTTTTGTTTGGTCTTGTAAAATAAAATTTGCATGCGCTTCCATACAAATATGCTCGCGAATTTAAAAGAGATGCAAATCCGGTGTAAATAAGTTATAGAGACACTCGCTTTATAACAGATATACACAGTTCGGTAGTAAAACAGATCCAGCTAATAATCTTATTTTATAAAGGAATAGTTCAATGCACATGTAGCATTAGGGTAAATGTCATGCCGGAGTTCAACCTAAAAGTTATTTCTCCCGGACTAACTCGCTTTTGATGGAATAATAAAGTTGCTCACCATTCAAAAAAGCAGCAATCTAGGTACATGGATTTTATTTTACATCTTTAAAGTTTGTTTTTTAAATACGAGTAAGCAACACATTATTTTTTTTTTTGATTGCAAGTATAGATGCTTTGATTCTTACCCTATAGTCTTATTGAATAGACGGTAGTTGGTATGAAGATATAATGAAGTTTTTCTTTTCTTGAATAAAGTCTTAAAATATCTTTCAGTTTATAATAATATTAAATTATTTTTTTTCAAGCTCTTAGATATTTGAGTTTAAAAACTAGAACTAAACATTCAATTAGTGAATCATTTTTTGATGCAGTTATTTTAGATCGTACAAATAATTCTAAAATTTGACAAATTATTACTTGACAGATAATCAAATCTTTTAATCAGTCGTTTTAAAATAGCGTTTTTTGTAGTAAAAAATTATATAAGAAATTCTGGGGTGGAATCGGCTAAGGTGATTGTTGATTGTTGACAGTCAAAATAATCGAATTTGATATGTGTAAGGTGATAGTCAAACTGATACCTAAAAAGCTGTCGCTAGAAAAATTTGATAGTCGTTTTCCTACAAACATGTCGTTTCTGAGTAGAGCTACCAGACGCTTACAAAAAACGAATGGAAAATGTTTTCAATTACCTTTTTTAGGTACAAAAACACATTCCTGTGACCGACAAAGCTAATGAAATTCGAAAAAAGCAAGAGAAATAAGAATTTTATTCAAACAGAGCCAATTTCATACTTTTATTTAGATATTTTATAGGAATCAATTTAAAATTTCACCAAGGCAACAATGAATTTTGACAATTTGAATCTGAAATTGTTCAATCGAATTGAATTGAGTTGAATCATCTTACACAGACGGAATGAAAATGATAGTCAATTTGATTATCAAAAATTTGATAGTCAACTATCGCCTTACGCGATTCCACCCCTGAATTTTAATAATCGGATATATGATCAACACAAACCATATCTATGTATGTATATCAAAATATGCCATAGCATTTGCAAATGTCTATTTTAATTTTAATTTTAGGAATGGATACAATCAATACATCAGCAAGATAAGAAAATCTTTTGATACTTCTTCAAATTCTTCGTCGGGTTAATTCATAACTTCATAAAAAATATGTTTACCTTGAAAAACAATCATTACATTTCAGAGGCCACAAAACTAATATTTTTATGAATTCCTTTGATAGAACACAATGTTCAAAATTAATTGATTGGTGGTCGATAAAATGTATCATACAATATTCAAAATTTTGTAGACGCGTTGTTTAATTTAAAAAAAAAAAGAATTATAAGATTATTCCTTTGTTATTGGGGGATTTTTAAATCTATTTGCTCAAAATGCATCAGAATAATTGAACTACATATTTTTTAATTGCAATATGTACATTCTTCGTTCTCAAAATGAAATGAAAATGATGCCACTCTGTCTGTTGCATTGAACAGTTCTCAGCTCATATTAACAACACCATCGTTCTCTAAATTTCTTCACTACTTGTCCATACTAATCGAAAATATACTTCAATCCAGCCAGAAGCCCTCTGCCACAATTAAAGTTCTCTTGCTTTGAATCATCATCAGGCCTTCGTTACACACATACATACCTATTTCTGTAACAGTCTTAAGTATGATGATGATAATAGTAATAATTATCATCTTAATTGCAGCAACTGCAGATTTCTCACAACTCCAACCCAATCTCGCACTGCAGCATCAAAATTCCAACCACCAGATTCTCATCCGAATAAAAGCTTCAATTGTGCAAATTAAAATCTATAGAGTAGCTGGCACAGATGGAAAATATGTAATTCTTTTTCCTTTCATTCATTAACCACTGCGTTCAAAAAAATTGTATATATAACACAGTGATAGCCAAGATACAACAACTAACAACCAAAGAATCCCTATACACATCTGGTCGTCGTCATCGTCTTTGTCGATCTGAAAAGATCTCAACTCTCGAGTATAGTTCGGATTCGGAACCACCCGCATGCCACAAAACTGCCCTCTAGTTGGCTTGACTTTGACTGTATCTATAGATACTGTCAGTGCTCCTAATTTGTTATTAAAAAGTCAGAAAATTCAGTTTCATTTACGCGCTCGGATCGTCTAGTGGTCGCCTTTTTTGTTCTCGCCGCGTTCTACTTTTCACGTTCAGAAAAAATTGCCCGCGAACTGTGATGTTTATCTCATATTAATTCAATACAAATTCTTCGCCTATTTATTTATTTCAAACGCATTTAGATTAAGCTTCGAAGAATTCCTCACGTTTCCCTTTTTTACTGGAAAAGTAAAAATCCCCAAAAACCCAACAAAACGCATTTTAGACCCTGAATTGTTTACATGTTAAATGTTCATCCGTTTTAACGAGCTTGAAGTTTTCCCTTTTTTCCCCTTCGAAAGCAATCTGTTCGTGTAAGTTCTAAACATTGTTGAGTGCAACATACGGGAAACACCTTTTATTCCGTGCGGTTTGATAATTTATCCGGAAAAAAGTTCAAAGTTTTTAGTGCATTTCTGACACACATCAGACCTCCCTCCCATAATCTGTCTGTACTCGAACTTCTCTATACGATAAAAATCAATTAGGGGTTTTTGTTTATTTTGGTTTTAATGTCTGAGTGGAATCTTTTTTACTTATACGCAAACGGGATAAACAAACAGCTAGAACAGAGGATAAAGGATTCCTGGCAGAGAGGTAAGAAACAAAAAGAAAACATTTATAGCAACAACAATAAAATACGAAACCTACTCAAGCTCATCCATATGAACTTTTTAGTTTTGGAATAAATTACTAGATTGTTTTTATTTATACGGATACGGATAATTTATGCGGGTTGCATTTCCGCCACCCATATTGGAATTGGTACTATGCAAATATGTGCGCCTTTTCTTTTTTGTATAGTGCATCTTGTTTCTGTAAAAATCTATTGATTTTTGACGAATAATTATTTCGCTAAAGCCCTGCTTTTTCCACATGATGTGATGTCTTATGTTTTATTTATTCAACTCAACATATTGTATCTGCTTTATTTAAATATAAAGGCATATAAATTGTTATTAATTCAAGAATAGTATTATTTAATTTAAATTACTTTGAATTGATAGTGTTGATAAATTATACAAATCGAAGAAATTTCTTTGTTGTTTATTCAAAACATTACATAATAAATGTATTTATTGATTCAAGTTTCATGACAAAAATGTGACATGTTGTGATTGTGATGACGACGCGACGTAACTTAATGACATATGACCATTACTGTGTTACTATTGTTAAAAATTTTCATCTTGTTCTTGCGGTCAGCCTCGACATGTAATGAGGATTGTGAGTATTATTTTACAATCTGTGTATTTATTGAAGATCAGTAAGGCTTGACGGTTGATTTCGAATCTGAGTAGTAAATTTATAGTAAGGTTATAATTGAAACACAAAATAGGGAATAAGGAAACCGCTTCTGTCAACATGTCAAACCAAAGTAAAAACCAAAAACTACATGTTGGTTTACCCTATAGCTGTTTGGGAATAGTCAATAAAAACAATTTTTGCATAGGCTCATAAGGGGAAACATTTTTCGCGTGGAAAAACCGGAAAATAATTGTGATTTTTTTAAATTAATTAGACATCCAGGAAGAGGGTGCAAAAAATCAAACCAATTGAATATAATTCATATTCGTCAAAATGCGACTTTTGAATTTTAATGGTTTATTTTGGTCTATAATTTTCTTTATAACAGTTGAACTGAAAACAATTAGACCTAGAGCCGCGCCAAATTTTTGGAGTAAAGTGACAACGAAAATTCCTTGATGTGAATGTGTAGATATTCACAATATTATATCAAATTCAACCGTCTGGCAGGTTTCTTTTCAGGCGTAGGCGGGGTAGTAGTGTTCGATTATGGTTATTTTGAAAAACTATTAAAGTGCGTCTGGCAAGTAGAAGGATGCAACCAAAACGTCTCGGAAACACGTTTTTGTATACCTCATGTTTTTATTATCTCGGGCTCGAAATCGGATGACTGCTATTTTATAGATATTTTTGAGGGTGATAATAAATGCATTGTCGGTACTTTTTATATGCCACCACGTATAGCTTCTTCTCGACTGATTACACCGATTGTAGAAGAAAAGTCGTCTCGTGTACCTAAATTATTCAGTTGTGGAGATTTAAATATGAATCTTCTTCAGTTTGTTTTAAAACATCAATGAATTCTCTAGGACTCTTTTGTTAGTTATATTGAACCAACTCACTTTTTCCTTAACTGTGTACCATCGTTGATATAAGTATTTTTTATTAGTGATCAAATTTTAGTTAAATGTTACAGTCAGTTATTCATTCCTGTCTTTTTATAACATGGCCTTGTTTTCACAACCCTTGACTTAAATTTCGAAAGATCTCCCAAAATTTCTCCCAGTATCGTGACTTTCGTAACATCAATGTTGATTATTTATTAAACGATTGTTTACCAATAGATTTAAACTCAATCTATAGTACAACGAACGTCAGTTTTCAATTTTACCTCAGCGATTGATTATCTTTTTAATAAACATGTTCCATTGAAAACTCGCTTTATGAAATCACAGAGTTGTCCCTGGTTCTCTTTTGATAAACTTAATACAATTATGGCAAGAGATGTGTCATACCGTCGTTGGAGACGTTTTGGTTGTCCAGAAATGCTTCGCGAGCTTAAACGATCACGTAATTATGTTACGAGCTTGAAAAATATGCGAAATACAATTTTTATAATAATAATTTTAACTCAAATCGGTCCTTAAATTTTTTTTGGAAAGAAGTGTAGAACATTGGCTTAAAAAAAGATGTCTAAGTTTGTGATGACGATATTGATTTGGAGGAATATAAATTTAGTTTTAGTTTTATGTCCTCAAGAATTGCAGAGAACGATAGCATAGCGCATATTCGGTAAGTGCGGTAGATGAGTATCAAGCATTAAAAGCAATCTTTTCTATAAAATTGAAATGCACTGGACTTGACAATATTTTTCCTGACTTTATTAAAATTCTCCTAGCTCTTGTTCTTCCTCACAAAATTCACATCTTCAACACAATTATAATGACCTCTAAATATCCCACTTCTTGAAAGATGTCCCAAATTATTCCTATCCCAAAACAAGGAAAGAAAAAGGAGTACAGAGCCATATCTATCCTTCCTTTTTTGTCTAAGACTTTTGAAACTCTTATAAGTAACCAATTACAAAAATATATTAAATACAAACAATTTTTGACACCTTCTTGCAGTCAGGATTTCGGTCTTGACATAGTTGCTTTTCAGCTTTGCTTAATGTGTCCGATGGCATAAGAGAGGCTTTCGACAAAAAATTTACTACTGTGATACTTACTTGACTTTTCGAAGGCAGTTGATCGCGTGAACTATAATCTTCTCTGTGATAAACTGACTACTTATTTTAACTTCTTTAACACCACTAAAACCCTTATTTATTCATATCTGACGAATCGTATGCCAACTGTATCTTGTAATGATTAACTGTCTTCGTTCCTTCCTTAATCCTCGGATGATCTGCCTTCTGTCAAAACCATATCTACACTGATGATGTTCAGTTATATATTATAGCTTTCTTGAGAGCATAATTAAGGATGCAATAGCTGAAACGAACACTGATACAGTCTATATATGATTGGTCGACCCACAACGGACTTAAACTTAATCCTGAAAAAACTTAAGCTCTTCCAATATCGAATAAAAAACTCAAATCTGAAAATTTCCCTTCCGTAATATTAAATAATTCCATACTTGATTGTGTAACACAAGTCTAAAACTTAGGATTGATCTTTAACATTGGACTAACTTGGGATACCCGCGTCGATACCGTTGTATGCTTTGCTCATAGGACTATCTGGTATATTCTTCCCACTCACACTTAATTCTGCCTATAATTACGTATGGGTGTGAGATGTTTGCAGACCTTTACTCTCATTCGGCTCCGAAGTTAAAGGTAGCATTTAATTCAACTGCTCGATTTGTTTTTAATCTGCGTAGATTTGATCATGTCTGGTTTCAGGCTCGTAAGCTTTATAGCAGTAACCTTTAAGCTTTCTTCAAGTATCGGTGTTGTATCTTACTTTTCCATTTGATTGTTAAAAAGACTCCAAGTTATCCATCTATTAGGCTTAATTATTGTTTCTCAAGTCCTTTTATTTTATTGCCCCCGTCCACCCATACGTGTTGGACATAGCGCAGGCAACTGTAGAATAATATTCCAATCATATGAGGTCTAGAAGCGAAAACTGAAAGTTGCAAGATATTTGTTTTGAAAAATAAGTGGTATAAGAAACACAATCGGAAACACTCTATACTTTCTATATTTTTCTTATTTTCAAACATTCTCATATCCGCTTTGTACTGTAGATACCTATAGAAAATTACCTGTCCAAATACTATAAGAGCGTTTGAATGATGGAGTCTTTGAACTACCGAGGTCATGTAATACCTTATTTTATCTACATCTAAACTAATATTATAAAGAGGAAAGATTTGTATTTTTGTATGTAACGAATAAACTCAAAAAGTACTGGGCCGATTTTAATAATTCTTTTTTCATTAGAAAGCTACATTATCACTGAGTAACATAGGCTATATTTAGTACTAGATTACTATAGAAAACCAAACGAAGGTGTAAAAAAAATAAGCCATAAAATGTCTTTCATCGCATACCCTGGGAAGAGTATTAATGATAGGACAAAAAATGTTTTCTCATTTAGTTTTTCATGGTCGTTTTAATTAGCATGCTTATAACTTAAATATCTGTACCTATTTATGTCTACCCGTGCGAAGCCGGGACGGGCCGCTAGTGTATTATATTTTTACCGAAATTGACATTTTATTATTAAAATTTATTACCCATTACAGTAAAAAACTTCGACAAATTTTGAATCGTACGCTTGTTTATTTAAACAATCTATCACTTCTTTTAAGAGCGTTTACTTTGTTCTGTCTGACATAAGTACACTGTATAAGTGTACAGTGAGTGTACACACATACACAAATTAACACATTCGAAATACAGAACAATCTTATATTACATACATTTTTCACTATGTAAGCTTTGTTCATTTTTTAATGTTCAACTTTTAACACTTATAAAAAAACAGAACATAGTTTCTCATTTATACATACATATATGTATTTAATATGCCTATCTCTCTAATCTAAAGATCTCGAGATCAAGAGTTATTTAATATGAAGTCATTCCCATAAACTATTGTATTCGCTTCGCATTGAATTTGTTGTTCTCTTTAACGTCATAAATTTCTCTTCAAGCACATTTTTAAAAGTAATCTAATGGACGCATGCCAAGAAAATTTTAATTTGTAAATTCAAAAGCAGAAGGCTTAAACATCATGACCAAAACTTTGCGTACTTTTGTTTGTACCTACTGTCCTTACGTTTAACACCGATGCCAAGGCAAATACAGTCTAGGGGCGCCTGTATACATACTCGTCTGTGTATACTTTCAAAAATCAAGCATGCAAATTTTATATTTGAAATGTTGTTCCACGATCTACCTCAAAATTATAAAAAAAAAAAATACATAAAGTGCTCTTGAAACTTTTTCAAATTGTTGCCTCCCTCCACTAAACACAAAAAAATACAAAATATTCAATTCAAGATTCGAGTTCTAGATACATAAATAATTTAGATACATTCCTGTCAAATTTTCAATTTTCAGAATTTCCGGTATGAGGTTGTGTGTTATTTATAGTTTTCATTTCCATTCGCGACGCAAAATTCATTTGAAATTTTTTGAAGGGTAACTTTTGACAGGCAATGACATAACGTATACGTAGCCGGATCAAGTTGTTGATTTTGGCCGGCTGCTCACATAGTTATTTTTAACAAACAATAAAAAAAATAACAAGATAAACTCCAATTTTGAGATAAATTTTGTACTCTCCACTAAGCTAAAAGCTATATGCCAAGAGTATGACAGTTCAAACATCAAATGTCAAACATAATTGACCATTAAAACTTTCCATTTACACTCAAAAATATATCTTGCACTATACAAAATAACTTGTGTATCTATATAATAGGTATGTAGCTACATAATCGTATATAAAAATTTATTTGTGTGTCTTCAGAGAGAAAAGGCGTCTAATTAATGTGTCGACAGGGCAATGCACGGAACAATTAAAATTTGGGTCACCCTGAGATATACTGTAACTGATTGTTTGTTGTGTCACATTGTGTGAGTCTCGTGCTTGAGATATTGAAAGCGAACGAATATTATGTGATTTAGTATCTTTTATTTTATGAGGCTCGGAGATGGTTGATATGGAAAGTAATATTTTGTTTCTTTCAAATCGTTGATGTCATTTTTAATTTCATTGGCAATGACATTATAGATATGTATATTTAAATGATGTATTTTTAAAGGGCTAAGTTCATGTTAGGGGCGGGTAAGTTTTTTTTTTTTTTTTAAATATTAGATAAAAAATGAAAGTTGAAGTTTAATTTTCCTTTTGTACAAGGGTTTTGGTTTTGATTAGAGAATTAGTAAGCAATATAGCAACACCTCTTTTTGAATTTTTCCTATTCTTTTAGGGAATAAACGCACTCATATCTACGTCTTTTTATATTTTAAACTTTTACTCCTGAGTAAACAAAATGGGGGCTTTGTTGTTTTGTTATTTGAAGTATAGGTTTTATGGCTTACTTTTACTTTGATAGCTGCTGTTTCACTCTCGTAATCTTCAAAGAAAGTCTTTATGCTTGAACAAAGGTTCTCATTGTTTAGAGGATTAAGATGTCCTGAACAACAGGTTGTTTAAATACTCCATTTTAAAAATGCTAAAGACAACTAAAAACGGTGTTTTTAAGGCTGAGTTAAAGCATAACATATCCCTTAACAATAAATTGTATGATGATTTTGCAAAGTACAAATCTATCTTCTATAAACACTAAACAGTTTAAATCATTTTAAAATCTCGCTTACTTTGCGTAATTTCTCATAAGTTAGGAGAATGTAATTCCTTTATGTTTTTGAAAAGTTCGTTTTGGAGTTAATTTTCATTGTTAATTTCGAGTCCTGTAGGTCCCCTCCATCCCTGCAATTACTCGCACACAGGAATGGTTGAGAGTTGTAAGTCACTAGGCCCTGGTTCTCACGGACTGTTGCGCCACCTAATTTATTTATTTATTTTATTTCGAGTCCAAAGTCTGGTTTTACCTACAATTGTGCTCAAATTCAGGAATACCCGTTTTATCTATATTTTATTTTCTTAACTTCCCATAGGAAGTTATTGTAATCGATCCGATTTGTCGAATTATAAATTTTGACATTTCTCGACTATTCAAGGAATCTAAATAAAAAATTTGAAGAAAGATGTATGTGCGTGCGTGTGTACGTACGTTCGTACAAATCGACAGACAGGATAGAAAGTGTGGTCGCATCCCAGCCTCTTTTTTTTTTTATTATATTCAAAAACACCTTCTGTTGTAACCTTAAGACAAAGAATTCATAATAAGACCAAAAATTATTATACTGTTTTGAATTTTTCGGTTAAAAACCGTCTTAGCATAAATGCTTCGGAGTTATTTAAGCTTACTGTATGGCAAGTCAAAATGAGGATTTTTTTTTAAATAAGTAAGATACTGAACATATTTGAACAGAATATTGAATAACGGATTGAAGCTTTCGAAAATTATCACAAATTATGTTGACAAAACTGGTCCTCACAAAGGCTTATATAAGTTTGTTTTAAAATTATAAAAGGTTTTTTTTTTCAAAAACCTGACGTTATAGATTGATGTTGAAGTCGGTTTCGAATTAAAGATATCAAAAACATTCAAAAAAGTGATTGCTACCTACATTTCCTTGTTGTTCAGGATTATTTTTCCTACAAGTTCCAATTATCTCAGCGATTGAAGGCTCATGACCATGCGCTTAGTGATTGTTTCGCAAATTGAATTAGACAGCTATTTTGTTTGAAGTATAATCTCTCCTGACGAGGTGTGCTTTCATTTCGGTAGCAACTTTAGCATATTATTGACACATCTGCATTCGTAAAAACACTCTACATCCACTAAGAGTGACAGTTTGGCAGTTTGTGGAGTAGTGGCATCATTGTTCAATTTTTCTTTGAAAATAAGGATGGGATTTTAAACGAATTACCTATATATTTTTACTGAAATTGAAGATATAAATTTGGAAAACCTCATTATGATGTTGCGCTATTCCACATGGCCATTGGCCAATGCTAAATTCCCGAATCGTCTTATCAGCTATATTGGGAATATCAATTGGCTGCTTCCCAGCATTTCAAACACCACGCGATCCGTAAGCTACTACTCAAGACTATGAACAAGGTCTACGAAAATCTAAGTGACAGAATGCGCAAATCTAGCCGAGGCATCCTCTTGAGTGACACGTTGTGTTCTATATTTAATTGGAATGTTTTTTCTTATTAATAAAGACATAAAGATAATTTAATTCAGTTAATTTGTAATACTTAATACTTTTTTTTTTAAAGTAACTCGCATTTGTACCACCCTTTATACTAACAAATTTCCCTCATCCCAGTATTTCCTTTCTGTATCTTCAGGCTTTTCTAAAATCGGGTAATCAGGAATCCGTTAATTGCTAAAATAATATTGGCAATTTATTTCTGTTTGATGAAGAATTACAAATTATTCTTTCGCACAACATTTTATCCCATCTAGATTGTTAGATCTTCTTAGCCAAACAAAATAATATTTTAATTTTTGAAATGTTTTCGCATTCTTATTAATTAAATAACAAAATATATTAAGAAATTAATTTTCAGATCGAGTTTTTGGTTTTTGTGTCAGAGATTTTGTTACGTTTTAAGAATATATAAAGCAATAAAATTAACAATACTATATTTATTTATTTATATTTTTGTATTTTTATTTTCAGTATCCGACGATAGAAGACGTAACGCCCGCCGCGAAGATCCCAGACGTCATACGCTGGGTGGGGATATGCTACAATATGGCGGCGGTGGTAGCGTCGGAGGTGTTCCCCTTGGCATGGGAAATGCCGGTGGCGGTGGTATGGGTAATCAAGGTCAACCCCAACAGCGAGCCATGGATCTGGAGGTAAATCGACGTTACATACCTAACACTCAACTTCTCTATGTTTCACAAATTACAAATGTTTGAAAGTAATAATTTTAAAAAAAAACATCAAAAGTATTCTAAAAACACAGAAATCTATAATAAAGTTTGCTATTTTAATTTTAAAAAAATAATAAAATTACTTACTTCATTCAAATTTTTGAATACAAAAGACAATATCTTAAAAAAACGAAAATGTGTCTAGATTTGCGGTGTTCATTAAGTGTGTTTTTTTGTTATGGGTATTTTGAAGCTTATTCAAAAGCAAAATGTTTTATATCTTAGCTATATTTGCACACAACACCACATGACTAGCAATCAAGCAAGTCTCACATTAATTTGTTGTTGTAATTTTGTTTTCTTTGTTTTCTTTATTTTCTTCCGTTTTTTTATTAATTTTTCAATAAAACAAAAAAAAACATTTATTTTTAAGTTGAAATATATTTTTTGTTGTTAAAACTAACACCTAATTGTAAATTTAAGTTCAATAAAACAAAAACCCTAAAATTATAAATTATTCGTTGTGATTTCTTTGTATACTAACCCTTAATTATTATTGTGTTAAAAGGCGAGAACTTTTTTATTTTGTTAAAAAAAATATTTAAATATTTTATAAAAAGAAATGATTCATGATTTTGTTAAATCTTATAATATACCTTTATACTAATACATATTATACCAGTTATAATTAAGTATTTATGATTTGTAATTTTTATTTGATATTTTCTTGATTTTGTATTTAAACAAAAAACAATAATTTGCAAGAAATGTAAAAAGTATATTTTGCAGTGCTTCGAAAAAATTTTTCTTTTTTTCTTGTTTTTGATTTAGTTAAGTTTAGTATCTTGTATTTTCTTTTTTGCTTCTCTCCTCTTTCCTTCACATTTTTTGTTTAATAAATTTAAAATGCGGTCGTTATACGCATAATGAGATAGGAATTGTAAAATATAAGATTTGAAATTATTATAAATTATAGTATATTATAATTAAAAAAAAAAGTTTCAAAAACAAAATAAATAAACAATTTTCATTGCAATAAATATATGACGCTTCGGTGAAATGTTTTAAAATATTAAATTTTGTTTGTTTTTGGTTTTTTTTTAATTCATATTCCTTTTTAATTTCCATCTTGGTATTTTTCTTATTTTTTGTCTATACATTTAGGGGGGTTATATGGACTCATAGTGAAGATTCTTTACATTAATTACACAATTCTGCAATTTTTTAAATATATTTTAATTTATTAACACTTAAATTATCAAAAACACACACACGTACATACTACATTCATTTTTAATAAGATATTTTAAACATCAATGAAATTAATTTGCGGCTAAATAATGTGCTCTCATGAAGAAAATTCCATACAAATAAACATTAAATCATTTTTATTACTAATATTTACATAGCACACTTTCCATAAGTGGAGTCAACTACTCGAAGGGCGAATCAATATTATCGAGATTGGATAAAGTAATTTTTCAGTCAAAGTCATTTGTTTGCAATTATATTATAGGTTTCGTACTTTTTATAGATTTTTAGACTGTGTTTCCAAATGTTTCGAAATGATTAACTTCGCGAGATGTTCTGATATCAGTAAAGGAAATCAAAAATCTCTGAGGATATAGTTTAATTTAATTCTAAGTCCATATCAGTATTAAACCTTTCAAAAGCTAGTATTTCGTTAAACAAAAAACTAGTAACTCTATCTGTTACATAAACATGAAACATAAGAAAATAAACGCCTTCAGCGAAATTATTTTATATATCAGGCAACAGTTTTGAACCCTAAAAAACGCATTGAAAAAATTAAAGTAAAATTTTGACCAGAAGAAAGTTACCATTTTTACAGGAATATTAAAAAACAAATTTTTTGTTTCTATCCGATGAAAATCTTCAAAAGTCATTCGGTAAGAATCGTTACTGAGTATTGTGACACTCTTACCACACTCAATCAGGACAAAAGTTATGACTCCGCCTGTCATTGAGAACATTAGAGATTCTATAGGGCCCATCTTTTTTCGCACTCGTACCGTGACGAGAGTCTTAAACGATCTCAACATACATAAATCCGCTATTCCGGATGGCATCCCCGCTATTGTTCTGAAGAGCTGTTCTTCAGCGCTGGCAAAACCACTGCGTAAGCTTTTCCATTTGTCATTTGTCAAGCCCATCCCCAAAAAAGGCGAATCTTCCTCACCCTCTTAGTACCTAACGATTTCACTTACGTTCCTTCCTGGTCATGGAAACGCTTAATTATCAATTTAAGAAATATCTCTTAATGACCGAAAGTATGGCTTTCGCAGCTATAGGCCCACTCGTGATCTCATGGTTCATTTCACTAAACAGTGGAGCAAATCTTTACATCATTTTGGAGAATGTAAGTTGCACTTGATATTTCAAAAGCATTTGATAGGCTTATCTAAAATGCGTGCTTTTGGGTTTCATGAATCCCTCCTTCATTGGATTAGTAATTACCTTTCGGATCGTTCAATACAAGTAGTATTGGATGGATACAAGTGCACCAAAGCTCAGTTCTATTCCCAACACTCTTTTTCATTTTTATTAATGATCTTCTGTCTGCAACTTCTAATCCAATACATTGTTTCGCTGACGATGGTTCTCTTAGCTTTTCATATTCGTTTTCAGACTCACATCCCTCTTCTTCCAATGTGGAAATGCAACGACAAAATATGATAAGCTTATTAAATTCCGACCTTAAAAACTGCGTGGAATTTAATGCTTCGAAAACCCAATGCTGTCTTGTATCGTTAAAGCGAGATATACCCTCCTTGCCATTATCCATGAATGGCACTTGCATTCAGGCTACTGAACAGTAGGTGTATCACCAACTACCTCTGGTGGGACGATGTCGCCAAAAATGCCGCAAGATGTTGGCTGTTATCTACAAGACTTTCGTCCAAAGCTTGAGTATAAACCCCATCTCTGGGGTGGTGCTCCTGCAACATAGAGCATTTAGATTGATTGGTGATAATACCATCATATGATTATTTATGTCCTTGTTTCACCCTTTTTTACCGTTATTTTAACGATTTATGCTCTAGAGAAATAGCCAGCTGCATTCCCCCACTTAAACAGTTCAACCGTAATACTGGAGCCCAACTTCAGTCGTACTGTGAAGTACAAAGATTCGTTCTTTAGCCGTACTACGTGAATGTGGAATGCCTTACCACACTCTGTATTTCGCAGTCATTACAATATTCAGGGACTCAAAACCAATGTGCAACACACAACAATCGACAACATTTAGGAACTTGTGGAATGCCTTACCACATTCCGTCTTTCGCAGTTATTAAAATATTCAGGAACTCAAAACCAATGTGCAACACACAACAATCGACAGCATTTAGCAACTTTTGCAACGGATCTATCTGGCACCAATTTTGCAGTATCATCAGCAAAGGCGTTCATGATAGCGTTTTAATTCACTGGAATATCCCTTGTATATAAAATATACAAGGTTGGTCCTAACAAACTTCCTTGTGGTACACCAGCTTCTATACTTCCTTAGTTCCGAGTAATTTTTTCGTATAGTACTGTAAAGAGTCTGTTCGTACCATTAGATTTCAGTATTTGGTAGTACTTCCTAGTGAGGTCCCTAAGTAGATTGTATACAAGTCCCGACCTTGTCAAAGGCTTGAGAAACATCTAAGACTATAGCCGAGCACACTTATTTTTCTTCAAATGCCTTTTCTCCCACATGGATAGTTCGATTTACTTTGTCTATCGTGTTGTGTTCATTTCTAAATCAAAAATGATAGCTCTGAACAACTATTCTTTGTTCTATTATTTTGCTGGACTTTTTCGGTAGCACAGTTTTTTAAAAACTTCATTAGTTAAGCGACATTGGTCTTTAAGATGTTCTGGTGGTGGATTACCATGTTTAGGTAGACAATTCCGCTATTTTATTATTTGTTTAGTTCATATCTTAGTTTAAGGAACGTGTTTATTATAATTTATATTGCGGTATTTTTAAGGATATTGAGGGCATTTCTTTTCAAAACTTGAGCAGTAATAACATCCTACCCTGATGATATCTTATTTGATAACTTATGTTGATACATGTTTCTTACTTACTTACTTTAGGTGGCGCTACAGTCCTGTGTGATTTAGAACTTCACCTAACAAGCTTCTCCATCTAGCTCGGTTCCTAGCTAGATGTTTGCCAGTTGCGCACTCCAAGTTGAGTGTGGTCACTTTCCACCTGTGCGCTCCACCTGATCCACGGTCTTCATCTACTGCGCTGTCCTGTGGGTGTGGATTCGAAGAATTTCAGGGCCGGAGCATTGGTTTCCATGCGATCTACGTGACCCAGCCATCTCAGTCGTTGACCTTTTACCCTTCTGCTAAGTAAACGTCGCTGCTTCTTACTTCTTTGTATGTCACATTCGTCATTTTTGTTATATTGACGAAACATTTCGCAGTATAACTTTTGTTGCAAAATTTTCCATGTATGTTTTTGAATTTTAGCAATGAGTGAACAATTTTATAAGCAGTGTCTTGTAGAAATTTTAATATTTCACAATTTTTTAGTATATTTTTTACTGGTAAAAGAATACACGTCCAAATGTGTGAATAAAAACACGAAACAACTCATTGTGCAGCAATTAACATTGCTCCATAAACACGGTTTTTATTTTGGAAATCTTACGACTTTGAAATATTTGTTAGCTCTGTCTTTCATTCATATTAAAATGTGTACCCATAGATTGTTTATTTAATAATCAATGTAAAAACACACATTTTGTAACTTTTTTTGCTGATACCACAACTAATGGTAAAACTCTTCAAACGTTTCAAATAGAACAAGAATTTACTATTACACCGTCTATCTTAAAAACCTTACCTTTTAATTTAAAAGAAACATACTAGTTTCTTTCAAAAGAATATTATTTTTAGAAATCCCAATAAAATCATACTCGATATTTGAAGTATGAGAAAATTGTAGTATCGAACATTATGCATACAAAAATTACACAGAGGAGTTATTAAAGCTAACAGTATAGTCTCATGTGTAATGTTCTAGAACATTTACGTAATTTATCTACAAACCCTTATCCCTATACATTATAATTATTATGACAATCATGATCCTATAAAAAAAATGTTAGTTATGTATTCGTATATGTACCTTCCTACCTGTCACACAGTATCAACGCAAACAACATTTCACATTTATTATTCAAAATGTCAATAGAGTTCTATCAACAGCTTAATATAATAGAAAAACAACTTAATTTTCTTTTTTTGAAAGTATTGATTTTGAGTGCCGATACAAATTATATTACAAATAAAAAACAAATTAAATCAAAATTACGAATACAAATTTAACACTGAAAACACACAAAAACACAACTATACTCTACCATAAATGGTCGCATATTTTTGAATTTTATCTCTTGTTTATTTTTGTAGATGGGTACACGAGCTCAAAAGAATAAAAAGGTAAACAAAAATTATTCCCTACAAAAAAGACATTCAACATTTTATTACAAAAATAATAAATAAATAAATATGAAAATAAATAAATAAGCAATATATTACCACTGTAGAAGTATTAAATAAAAATAATAATTAAAACCCGTCCCTGCATCCGTCGAATGGTTTTGAATGAGACAAGTTAATTAGTATAGTTTGAGATAATTGAATTGGTCGATGGTCATTTCTTTGCCTTAAAAAATATCTTTACTTAATGTAAATGTAATTTAAACAAAAATACGTATACGCCACAGTGTCCTAAGAGAAACTGCTTAATTAATCCAAAAGGAAATTATTTTGATTTTTGACAATTTAACAAATTTAAAATTTCCTGTTGTTTTCGAAAATAGTAATCTCTTTTTTTTAAACCTCTAACAAGTATTCAAGACGAAATTCAATGCTTTGAATTAAATTTATGAATATTTAGTTAACAGGAGAATATTATTCATGTAAAAGTTATACATCTGGATGGGAAATGATAACCTTCAATCAATTCTATAGTATAATCCAAAATGATTGTAATTTAATATCTATGTCAGCAATGTAAATTGACCAACTACTTTAACTCAAACTATACTCTACATTATTATATATGTATGTACATTCTACGCATATGTAGTTTCTAATTATTAATCCCTCTTAATTATTATTCCTGTTTCATAGAAAAGGGATATAGGTTTCACTGTAGAGTTCCTATTTTAGTCCTGTATTTTGAATGCAATGGTTGTTTTTATTTTTAGTAGGTACTTCAGTTTTGAACTTTGTTTTTGTTTTTGTTTATATTATTTATGTATTTGTTTTCTATAAACTTTGAAGAGTATGTGTGTGTGCCACCAGAATTGTGTTTGCTTGTTTTTGATGGGTGGTATAAAATCAACAGGCCTCTTTGCTAGGGTGTTTTTGTTTTGTATAAATTGTAAGGTTTTTGGTATTTTCGAATAAATTTTAAGTTTTATGATTGAGAGTAGAACATACCCAATATTATACATGTTTTGTTTTATTTTGCATAATATTTAAATTATTCTTCATATAATAAAACAAAAATAGTTTTTGGTTTTTTTCGTATTGGATAATATCCCTATTTTTACATCCGAACAAAATAATTATATATATCAATAGATTGTTCATTTATTTTTTTTTGTTAAATACCTTCCAATTTGAATGAATAAAATTGATGTAAATTGTTATTACAGATTCTTTAAAATGAAATAGAGAATGACTTTAAGGTTTAATTAAACACAAAAGCCAAATTATCACAATAAATTTTGTTGAACAGAAAATCAAAAGGACATTAAATTGCTAGTGATTTCTAGTTTAAGTGAGTCATTAAACTTAATTCTCAGTTCTTTGAATTTTGAGAGATAAGGCGATTATGAAAGGAAATTCCTTTAACTGCTACAATTTAATGTATACATAGTTAAGAAGGCGTTTTTACTATGAAATAATAAAGGTATTTAATAGAGACATGCGATTCAAAAACTCGAATGCTAAAAAAGAAAGTGTTCGACGTTTCATTTTTATCGACTCCGAATGACATTTTTAATTGCCCATGGGAAGTTATTTTTGTTGAATTGAAAGTTTTGACTTTTACCGACGCACGTTTCAAGGTCGGTCCCTAGAATCTAAATAAAAGATTTTTAGAGAGATGTCTGTGCGTGCGTGTGTACGTACATTGGGGAAGCTTTTTTCGTCGTCCATATCTCACGAACCAGTGTAGATATCGACTTAAAATAAATTTTGTTATACAGACAACAATGCAAAAATTTTATATTACTAGATTAATATGGCTACTAGCGGCCTATCCCTGCTTCGCACGGGTAGACATAAATAGGTACAGATAATGTAGCTTTCTAATGAAAAAAGAATTATTAAAATCGGTCCAGTACTTTTTGAGTTTATTCGTTACATACAAAAATACAAATCTTTCCTCTTTATAATATTAGTGTAGATATGTACATATATTGTGACGCCATACCAAACTGATATTATTTTGAAAACAAATTCAAATAACGTTTTTTTTTATAAATCAAAAAAAAAATAACTATCACCGCAAATATTTAATGAAACGAAAGTTAACGTTTTTGACATCTGATAAAATTTTGAGAAAAATTGAACTGACAGTTTTCTTACAAAAAATAAAAAAATATAGAAAATATTACTAAATCTTGGTAAAATTTGATTTTCAACTTAAATATCTTTCCAAAAATTAAAAATATTGGATTAAAACTAATTTCATCTCATTGAAAATATTGTTTTCGATGTTCTGTATATTTTTTTTTTAAATCACTCTTTTTACAAAGAAAAAAATTTAAAAAATATGGTACTCAAAATTATTTAAAATTGATGTTCAATTCTCAATATCTCGTAAATAAATAAAGGTATTGACTTTAAAATGATTTCATTCTGTGCTAAATTTTCTTAGAAAAATCCAATCTGTATTTGTTTGCATGAGAAATAAAAATTTTCAAGAAATGCTACTAAAATTGTTAGTTAGTTATTTTCTTAGAAAAAATCAACTGACAACTTTTTTAACAAATCACGGAAACCTACAAAAATAACAACAAAACTGATAAGAAATGGTTTTCGACTCAAGTATTAAGAGAACAAAAAAAATATTGACTGTAAATTGTTTATCTCACACAAAATATTGTTATGAATATTTTGTCAAAGTTTTAAGCAAGAAAATGGACAGACGAGATGGGAAGTTATCAGTGTGGGTCGCAGCCCAGCCTCTTTTTATTCATTTGATTTGAAAATATTGTTCAAAATCCCACACCTACAAATTCATTGAAGATACATTAGGCAACGCATATATCTTTCAATCGGAAATTTATCTTTTATTTGTAAAAACATTTTAAATCCAATAATATTTGAAACAGTTTTCAAATTCACAACAATTACATGTTACACATTAATTCTTGTCTCTTAGCTGCAGTCTTTTTGAAGGGATGCACTTCACATCAATTCTTGTTTTAAAATTCATGAGTCAAACTGTTAACAAATTAAACAGTAAATAATAAAGAACAATGAACCTTTTTTCCAAGAACTTTATACATACAATCAAGATTTGTTCTTAGAAACACATTGTTATAAGACTTTTAAAAGTTATTCAGCCCATTTCCTACGTTCACTTGAAAAATCTTATAAATCTGTTTTTCGCCGGCGTTAAATGATTGTTTCTAAAGTCTTAAAAACTTTAAAATTAAGTAATTTTAAGAATTTAAATTCGAACTTCAAAAATAGAATGGACAAAATAAATTTTACGAAAGTGAATCGAAAGATTCGACATTTGCTATTTACAATTACATTTCTATATAGAACTTATAACAACATAATTTATTTTAACAAATACTCCACGAAAAACGATATACTTAAAAAAAGAAGCGAGAAAGTGAATAATTAAATTAAAAAAATAAAAGACAAATTTGTAGTTTGTAGAAAAGGAAGAAAGAAAAGGAAATGCGCTCTTTAAAATAGATGTCAAATTGGTGTTTAGAATTTAAATTAACAATTGAAAGTAACTACCTTATTGATCACTATTTTTGAAACTATAAAAATTAAAGTTGTGATGCTATACTTATGAAGTTCTATACATACCTGCCTCAAAAGTATTTCGTTTCTCAAAATTTCTCGACGCATCAACATTTTTGAATAATCTTTTAAATTTAAAAGAACTGCGTTTCACATTTTTCAACGAAACTTTTACGAAATAATTGACGTTTTTGAGAATATTTTTCAGGTGTCAATGTCGACTCAAAGAAACAGTTTTACGCCTTAATTTGTTCTGTATTATTTTAAAGTTTCCTTAAAAAAAATTCCTTGTGCCATTATAACAACAGGCTAAATAATTAATGTTTTTGATATGTTATGTACTTTAATATTGTTGCTTTCAAAAACATTACATTTACATAGTAAATAACTTATGTAAAAAATTTGGAATAATCATTTCTCAGGTTCTCAAAGTTAATTTTTATTCTTCCTAAAATATAATGCGGTCCTAAATTGTATCAGTTGAACCTTGACGCATGGTTAAAGTGAATAATTACATCATATACCAGCAGAACAATTTAATTAATTTTCCTTTTCATATCTATTTTAGAAATCCCATTAACCTGTTTTGAGACCCCTATCTTTTGAGCGTGCATATTTCTTATTAGTTTTGGAATTTATGCTCTTTTCTGGTTTGATTTTTAAAATGCATGTGTTTTTCTATCGTTTTTCATTTGGTTTGCTTTTCTGTTTTTAACTTAAAAAATAACGATTTTCCTCAAAAGTTTCCATTATGTAGTCTATTCACTGTTACCATTTTATATATCTGCAACACTTAGCCATACAAAATCAGAAAAACAACAATTTTCCAATTATTCAATTTCCTGTAAAAAAAAAGTAAATCGAAAACTTTTGAAAATTCCTTCAAACCTTCCATCATGCCAAATTAGGGTCAACCAATGCGTGGTTATGCGCCTATTAATCAAGGACCTCTATTCGATGAGGACCCTGGAATTATGTCAGAAGTGGAAACAGCCAGTACAGGATTTCGCAGAGGCGGTAAGCAACGTTCGTCGCTGCCAGTAGTTCGAACACCATCGAAAACTTTGGAAAGACCTCTGGGTGGGTTTAGTTCAAAATTTGTATTTTTTATTTGTTAAATTTAGTTTCTTGTAAAATGTTGAAAGATTTTTAATTGAGATTCTTTGTAGGATTAGTATTCCTTCAATACCGTTCTGAAACAAAGAGGGCTCTTCTTCCAAACGAAATTACATCGATCGACACAGTTCGAGCACTATTTGTACGCTCATTTCCACGCCAGTTAACCATGGCCTATTTGGAAGGACCTAATGTTAAGATATACATTCACGATGCCAGCAAGGATATGTTTTATGAATTGGAGGACGT
Organism: Eupeodes luniger; assembly: GCA_951509635.1. Taxonomy (NCBI): domain Eukaryota; kingdom Metazoa; phylum Arthropoda; class Insecta; order Diptera; family Syrphidae; genus Eupeodes; species Eupeodes luniger. The sequence goes on along the minus strand of OX608074.1, from coordinate 56,943,259 downwards.
GCGGTCGCATTTAAGGGAGATACGAGATCGATCAGTTTTGCGGTTATTTGAGTCAAATGAAGTTGCTGCCCCGCCACAAGTATTGCCCGGAGGACCGGGTATACCACAGCCATTGCCACAAGCTCAACCAGCCCACTGGGATCAAGATCAGGTAAGAAAAGTCTTTTGAATAATGGTTTTTGTTTAAACGGATTGTAATGTTAGGTGCGGAAATATTATTATTCGTTTAGAAAATTATTGCATAGTCGGTTTGAATCTTGATCTGGTAACATTTTCAAATTATTTTGTATTTATTTGTTTGACCTTCTGGAAATGATTTTGTTTTTGTTTGTTTATAGCAAACTTTTAGTTTAAGAGCCGGCAGCAAATTTTGTGAGTGGAGTGATATCCAAAATTCCTTGACGTGAATGTGTAGATATATGCAGCATTATATCAAATTCAACCGTCTGGCAGGTTTCTTTTCAGTTGTAGTCAGGGGTAAGCGTTCGAAAATATAAATGTTTCCGATTTTGAGGTCGGAATAATATCCACTTGACTAATAAATCAAAAAATCAGAAAAAATCCCCTGATTACAAAAAAGTATCTCCAAGAAGTTTAAGCTTTTTCAAATGCATTTTTCAACTTTAGATGTATCACTCATGTGGTTATCATTTCAAATCTCTTCCCAATCGGAAAAATGCCCATTTTCGAACGTTAACACTCTACTACGGTTGAAAAAAAAAACCTGGCAGAATTTTGGTTATCATTCCACTCCCAAAATTTGCTTCTGGCTCTAGGTCTATTTACATGCAAGAACAAATTTAAGCTAATAATGAACGTTATTATAATGTATATTATTTCTTCATTAATTTCTTTTGAATTTTTCAGAGTTACTTCAGCGAACCAGAATTTGATTCAGAATATCAACATCAACATATCCATAAGTCAAAGGTAAGTCAAGAAATGATCTTTCTATAACTCTGTATTTGGTTACCATATTTAGTTACAATACAATTATGAGTAAGACTTCTTTTTATATTTTGTTTTGTCTTATTTTATTTTTATCAACTTCAACTATTTTTATTATACAGGGTTTATCTATTTTCAAAAGTGAACGTAAATATTATAAAGTTTGAACGTTGACATTATGTGTGAAATTCTACGTCATTTAAATGACCACCTCGAGAATTGTTTTGCAAGCATCGATTCTTTTGAGGTAATTTTCGACCACTTTTTGACACATATTGGGCGGTATTTCAGCCGTAACTTGACGAATGTTAGTTTTTAAATGCTCAAGAGTTAAAGGTTTATCTGCATAAACACGGTCTTTTGCGTAGCCCCACAAAACTAAGTCCAGCGGTGTCAAATTACATGATCTTGATGGCCAGTTAATATCACCACTACGCGACGAGAAATTACGCGGTCAGGAAATGTATCCTGGAATAAAGCGGTATTCGCTCAAATTGTGTAGCATGTGGCACCGTCTTGTTGAAAGCACGCATATTCTCCAAGTCGTATTCTTCAATAGCAGGCATAAAAAAGTCGGTTTCATATGACCAAATGCAAAATACGCCAAAATGTGTCGTTAGACATTCCTAATTCCTGAGAACGACGAGTAATCGACGCATTCGGCAACACTTTCACTTACAATATCTGTAACTAATCCAGTCTCTTAAATTTTGGTAATTGCTTGCGTAGTTGGACTATTATGAAAAACCATTTAAAGCACGATATGTGGCTGTGGCATAATCACTATTTTTTTTAAACAATTTGTATGAGTTGTGCAACAGTTAAACGATTCATTTTCGTAAATGTCAGACTTTCAACTGAAAAACCAAAAATTGGTTTAACAAATTAGTTTGACCGATGTTGAATTGCCTTTTTGAAACCTCAAAATGTATAACCCGTTATTCTGTTTTATTTAACTCTATTTTATTTTATTTTATTTTACTTTATTTTGTTTGATTTTTTTACTTTGTATTTGTTTTATAAGTTTTCATATTTTATACCTACCTTATTTATCATGCATATTACTCATTCTTCATTTTACGATTTAGTCAATTTTATTTTGTTTTCCTTTTTTTATATAAAACTTTATTTATGTCTTTTAAATTATTACAAAATAAAATGAATCTTATGACTTATAAACTATGAACAATTTTTACAATTTTACAAATTTAACAGTTCAATGGTATACATTTAAATACGATTTAACTGGTGGTATAATAATGATGGATTTCAACTCTCTTTATCTTATGTTCGCTGACTAGTGAAACTATAAGTTCCTCAAAAAATCTCTCCAAAAACAAAACAAAACAAAAAAAAAACTAAAAATGACCACATCGACCCACACTTTGACCATCCAATGCTCGATCCATACTAGCCATGGCATTTTTCCATGCAAATACTATCGCTCCCTGGAATGGTTCAATATCGCAATTTCCACAGAATTCCATTACTGCCTTAACTTCCTCTTCTGCCGGCTCACGATCATGCTCTTTGATTTCATCTTCGATATCCTCATGATCTAGGTTCATTTTCACCTTCAAGTCGTGTTTAAAATCCTTGCCACCGAATTCCGCTAATCCCTCGAATTTGAACTCTTCGTCGTCGACTATAGAACCATCCTCAAGGAATACCAATCCGCGTTTGTTTACAACCTTTTCTTTGTTTTTCATTTTGTCATCGAGGCTGCGCTTGAAAATTAACCTGCTGCCAGATTCGTCTACAATTCGTGAATTAATTGAATTTGGAATGCGGCTATCGAAAACTGTCACTCGTGAGGGAAGTCCAGTTGGACCTGTGGATCCAGGCGAACCAGGCAATCCTCCCAGTTGTTGAGCTACAAGTCGGCCGTTCGTGTGGAACTGGCCATTTATAAAGTTCGTGTTGATTGTAGCTTGCTGCGAACCTGATGGACCAGCCTGAAGAGCTAGGGCACTTACATCTGAATTGGGTCCAATAATGTTGTTCAAGGTTTGGGTTGGTTGGGCGTAGTTGATCCTCACTCTTGTACGAATTTGCCCATTTGCCAGAAGGTTGTTCATAGCCAGAGGTGAATTGATCTGCAATTAAAATAAAACCGGCATTATGTTCGAGAACTGCGAATAACATTGACAGATTATTTGTTTTTATTTATACTCACGGCTGGTGGAGGAGCTTTGGTTGTAGTCAGTTCAAGTCCCTCATGATCGAAGTGGTGCACGTGGTGATGCTTATGATCTCGATGTGCCTTACCAGCACTCAATGCCACTCGATAGATCTGTACCATAGTCAGTTCGAAATGCAGTCCATGAGCAACGTCCCCAGTCTCAGATGGCCCACCAGAAAACAGCTTTCCATTGGCAGGAATCTTATGTGAAACCAGCTGTCAATAAAATAAAATTATTTTTCTTAGTTCAGTGCTGCCATCCATCTTTAATTATTTAAAAAAAAAAACTTTTCAAAAAACTTATATTTTTTCTCCATAGTCTTATAAGTTCAACTTGTGTCTCGAAATTATTTTTAATTTAAAATTAAGGCTTTCTTTTTGGTTCCAATTCGTAACAACGTCAACGTAAAGAAAAGCAACCTATACAAGCGATGCATTATTGAAAAAAATATTAATAAATAAAGCTTAATTAATAAATCAATAAATTAATCAAAGTGGGAACACCTGCAGTTAGTCATTTTCGTGTTATATAAGAATGCAAGTCACCTTATGAGGGAAGAAGTGGCGAAAAGACGGAAATCTTATAGATTACAAGAGCCACACGAAAGTATTGTTTCAGGAAAAGTTTTGCGACAGGTTTTCCCCAACCGATAGATACTCGTAGTTGAGTTGTCGTCAGTCACCACCGCAAGTGTCATAATGTGTTCGGCATTGCATCTTGCATTGATTAAGCTGGAAAATACTGGTTCCTAAGCAACAACAAACTTACTCGTAAGGAGTGCAAAATTCATCTTTTATCCCAGTCTCAGCGCATTGGGTTAGACAGTCAGTTTGGCTAATGTTTGGGTTAAGTGTTTTCGGTTTGTGCCGCAAACATTGATCGCTTAAGAAAGGAAGACGGAAGTTGATGTTTTCACCTTCCACTCTTAAGACTCAACACGCAACACGATGCTGTGGCAGGCATGGCCCATGGCGTAGCGTTGTGTCGCATCGCTGAAACAAGTTGTTGCTTCACGCTGCTGAAGCTAATGTTAAAGAGAACTAACTGACAATGAAGAAAACGCGATCTATGTGAAAATGGTGGATATTGGTGACAACAGGAGGAAGAGGCGCACATAAGGTACAATGCAGAAAAGTTGACAACTGACAACAAAAATGAATTTAAATAAACTTTCGTTTTCCGTGAAGATGATTTCTGAATTTGTGACAAGTTGTAATGTTGGGAAGGCCTGGGTCTGGGTTACAGGAAGAAAAAGAAAGCTAAACTTTATTTAATGATACATGTTGTAGGTGTTTTGTGTTTTTTACTTTTTATTTTTTGGAAGAAAAGTTTGTTTAAGCCATCTGGTGGAAGATAAAAGACAATTTGTACTATGTTTGAAATGTCTCACGCAGATGATATCCATCATAATTTAAAATTTTAGTTTTTACTTCCTATCCCAGACCCAGACCCAGACCAAGTATATTTTCATTATATTCCGAATAAATTATTATCTGTGAAAGTTTATAAGGGAGCTACCTTGATGGATGTCTTTGTATTTTAACCTTTCTGTTGTGACAAATATTACAGAAGTTAATGATTAATTAAGCTAATTGACAATGTGTATCAGCTTGGGTTTGTTTTTGAGAAAGTACTTAGGAGATTTGGGTTTTTGCTGGGAAAAGAAATTGTTTTTTGAACTATACAATTGATCCTGTCCAAAATTAAAAATTTACAAATCCAGTAGATAAGTAAAATCATGCATTTTCGAAAGTGATGTAGAAAACTCAGTTTTCTTGGATTTTTCAGATGTAAAAATCATTGAATCTACAATTGAAAAGAAAGAGGTTGTATTGAATTTCGTTGTTCATAATATTAATCTTTATTTGTTAAATTGTGGGCTTTAAGTCAAAAATAAAACACTTGCTTTTTGTTCATGACGTTTCGTCCATGTCTATATGGACATATTCTGGTAAAAATTAAAAAGATAATAAATATTACACAAGTTACACAATTATTGTTTCTGAGAAACACAAAAAAGCTCAAAAACCTGTGAGTCTAACTTTGACCTAAATCCCACAAATTAAGGAACAAATATTCATAAAAGGTCACCTATATATACATAACATCATAATATTAATCAACTTTCAGGACTCGGTAAGTTTTTATAACAGATCACGTCATATGGAATGATCACATTTTTGACATTACCAAACATTTTGCTAGGTGCTTAGGATTTTTCAGATGGTTAAAGAAAATTTTAACCCCTGAATTTTATAAAAAGCCTTCATTGGTCCAAAATCTGAATACAATTCAAATATTTTGGCAGGTGCCCCCAAAACCTTTGCCCTTCGTTGTTAAATTGATATATTTACAAATAATGTTCTGTTGAATTCCCCCCTCTAACAATTCAGCTGTAATACTCTCATTTGGATGGAATGCTCATCAGATAAGCCTTAAGCTCAATTTCAGACGTACTGTCAAGTATGGAGATTCTTTTTTTTACTACACATCGATAATGTGGAATGCTTTACACAACTCTGCCTTCCTGGGAGCCACTTTAATACTCAATACTTTAAGACCAATGTGCACCTGAATCTTCTCTTAAATGCATCTCTTTTAAGAATGAGAAGTAGGTTCTTGTATCTTCAGACAATCCCTGGACAACCTATCTAACATAACGCGTTTAAGTTTGGTTAAATTTAACTCGAACGCATAGCTCTCCATTACAAGCTAGATACCTGTTGTCACATTTTCTTACCTCTCGTTATATCTTATCTCGTACCTATCCCTTGATAACAGAAACCAGAGATCTATTTTTGTTTTTTCAATTAAATTTTTCACCATGATGCACTTTTATCTTATTATTTGATAAAAAGATAACGAAGTACCTAACTATTATCGCTATACACCACTTTCAAACTTCAAAACATTTTAACTCTAACACCTCTATAACAATTATTTCTGAAATATACTTAAAGGAATTAATTAAAATTTTCCCAGCAAAATTAATTATCTTGTGAATTTACAATAAATAATTTATCTTTCCCTTCACTTAACTGTGTGATGCCATTGTCTAAGCTCACTAAGATGAAGAAAAACGAAGACCTTTGATATACTTCCGTCGCCGTGCGTCGCCTTCGCCGTCACCATCACCCGTCTCTGTCACCGTGTGGCATTTTGATCCTTGTAACTTTTATTGTATTTTCTCTGTCAACTTTCTTTCCTGTATACATTTTCTCTACTCCCCGCTAATTAATTGTTTCGAAGTGAAATGTCTCAACTTTTTCTTTCTGTTTCTGTGAGGACATAGACAAAAAGAGTGTAGAGTGCTATTTGATTCTTTAAAATGTCTGCAGTGTTCTTTGTGAATGAAAAGTCTTGGCCCTTCAGTTCTTCCATCATCCTGATCCTGTACATTTCCCGCCATCCCACATCGCCACCTTCCTATCTTTCATCTCTCAAGTGCTTGATTGTCCTCCCTTTCTATCTCATTCCCAATAATCTTTGAATGGTGGTTGGCAATTTATGTGAGAAAATCTAATTAAGATTCTAATCCTTTTGTTGATTTAGTGAGCGACGAAGACGAGTGAATAAATTCTAACAAAAATAAATATTAGAATGTGACATTCCCTTGATATTCAATTGAATCGAATTCAAAATGAGATTTTATACGATTTGTATTTGAATTCAGACCAAATTCATTTAATGAGTAAGGGTGGGCTTATCGCTTATACTCTTAGTTTGCCACCGACCTATGTCAGATTTGACTCTAACTATGGTTGTGGTGCGGGCTTGGCGGTGGCGGTGACGAAAGAGGGTTCTTTCGTCTCTTGGGTTATTTTCGTAGGTATAAAGTTTTAATTGATTTTTAATTGAATTTTAAGAATGTTTTTTAATGATGGCAAAGGGTTTTGCTTTGACAGTGCAAGAGTTCATGCACTCATGGCATTTAAATGCTAAAAGCTCGAAACTATAAAAGTAATAAATACTCCTAGCTGAAATGTATTTAATATAGGCTGAGAATTGGAATAGGATGTATTTTATGTGCCTTTTTGATGGAGGAAATCAATTTTGGTTGTTTCGCCTATAGCATTAAGTTTCTAGTTAACTCCAATTAACATAGGACAGCGAAACAGGCTGTGAAGTTTGTATAAGACGTTAATTGGTATATATGTATGTATTAGAACTAAGTTTATGTATTATGCGGCAATGAAAATTAACGTTGTGCTTTAATAGTTGATTTGAAGAAACTTTAAATTTCTTTTCAATTTGGAGCTTAACATTCAAGCCTCTTATACCTATGTATCTATAGATACTTACACACAAATACAAAACGTAGAATAAATTGTGTACTATTTCCAAAAGCGGATCTAGGATTCAGCTGTTATGGAAACCTTAAATCTCAAAGAAATATACATATATATTCCATTCTGCTTTACATTCGCTTAGAGTGATTTGAAATTATATGCCATACTATAATTTTCGTTATTTCATAATTTAAACAGTAAATAAACAATGATTTTAATCAAAGCCATAAAGGAATATTATGTGTCTAAATGTAAAAGCAAAAAATGACTTGTTTTTGGGACACTTAATGCTTTGCCTACCCAACACTGCAATATATTGTAATGATTTTCCAATATGAGGTTTCATTTTGAAAAGTTCGCTTAACTTCACTATAAAAACTGTTAAAATTTTTCCGACCGTGTTACTCTTATATCCCAAATGATTGACCATTTGAATTAGTTACCGATATCTTGTAGTCTTGCACCCTTAATTTTTTTTCTTCTTTTGAGGCACGTGAAAGTTATAATCTATGCCAATGCTGCAGCATAATCGAATAAAGACTGAAAAGATGAAATTCGTGAGGTTACCCAGAACATGCACGAATTGGTTGAAAATTTTTCATTAAAACAAACGATATGCAAACAGTTAACTGAGAATTGTATTGTTCCATGTGTCATAGGCACTTTTCTGGGAAAAATGAAGTTATAGGTGCGCAAGTGGATAATACTTCGAAACTTGTTTTATTTAGCTATTGAAATTATCATATTTGTTCGTTCTTATAATTTTTCGCGATCAAGGCTCTATATAATTTATGTATCTGCTCTTATGATGTACATTTTCACTGGCCCGATACTATTTTAAAATCGAATCCCAGATTCAGAAATAGCATACAAAATTATCATAAAATGTACTTCTTATTCAAAACTGCATAAAAATAGCGTATGAAACACAAGCGTTTTATTAAGTAATGAATTTTAAAAAGCCTTTTAGGAATGTAGATATTAATTCTATCAATTGTAATCGAAAGAAAGAATTCAAACGTCACTAAAAGAATGCAGTCGATTTCTTGCTGTAAAATGAATGCAAATGCAAAACCCTTCGCAATGAATTTTAAAGACATGATTTAATGTCAAGGTAAAGAAAATAATTCAATTCAAAAGAATAATATTCAAACTGATTTAGTGATACAAAATTGCATTCCCTCTGATTGTTAAAAAAGCGTATTTAAAATTCACAAATTAGTTCTTCTCTAAGCATTATAATGAGTTCTCTATGATTGAAAAAAGAATTCTTGCGCAGCACAATGTTGTGAAAACCAGAAATTACATTTATCCGACAAAGCAAAATAATTATCTTTTTTGCCATAGTAATTCTTCCAATACCGGACGCAGCGGCTATTAATTTAATGCAAAAATCAGCACCACTACCGACATCTATATAAATCTAAATGAATAAATATGTCGCTGCCAAACTGTGCAAAGAACAAAAAAAAAGGAAATATCCTCTTAAAAATCCTTTTGTTGACTATCACGTGTTAAAATTCAAACATCATTTCACTCAGTGTGAAATGGTCACGTCTCACGTATTGTCTATAAGCTACGTAGGTACAGCATAAAGACTATATTTATGTTTCACTCCCCAAACTGAGGATGAAATTTAACTTGGAAATTAAATAAAAGAGTAAATGCTCTGGACTCAAGGCAGAGTATGTTGTTCTGATTCACAATCATCTTTAACTAGGTACAATTTAGAGTATGGCATAGCGTATTATAGTATTTAGAAAGGCAAATGTTTTGAGTAATTTTACGATATTTTTCTTACAAAAATTGCAAATGTTTCTTTTATCAAAAATACTTTGGAAACTTTCAACCGAATTTAAGTGACATTTTTATCATTCTTCTAGCATGCCGTTCTTATGGTGCGTTATACAGAAGGGTTGAAGTGCAGATAGATTACAGGGGGTGTATTTGATCGAATCTTAGAACAAGGGTTCTCTGATTTTCTTGGTAACATGATATCATGAGATATTTACCAAAGGCACTCTGTGCCAAAGAATACATTTTAAATTTCAATTACAAAAAATGTTTGTTTTTTTTTTTTAATTTTAAATTGGTGCTACTGTGAAGTTTAATGTAAAAATATTGTTGTTTTAAATATGCGTCCTTTTATCAACAGTGCAAAGTGAATGATGCCTTAAACTATTTAACAACGCAGTTCTGTTAAATTTTGTTTGCGGAATAAAAATTCTGAATGTAAAATGTTGAAAATGTAGCAAAAGATTCTCGGCTATATCGCAAACAAGAGTTTATGAGAGCTACAAATTATTCAAAGATATGAGTATCGAGAAAGTTTTGAAGATGAGGGATTGATTAACTTGGCCTAAATGACCTTCTTGAAATATTGGAGAGATCAGTGAAAACAATTTTGTTTGACCATTTTGGACTCAAAAAAGTGAAAGTTGAAAATGTTCTACACTCGTATTTCGTGATAATTTTGCCAACAAAATTACACATTTTCCCGTGACTTTATTATTAATGTTTTATTACCGTTTTCTCCTGACTTACCATGATGTGACTTATGGCTATATTCGCTGTACTTGAGATACTGCTCAGTGGGTACCGGTCTGAATTTACAGAAAATCGGCACGAATGAATTGAAGGCTGCACCAGAAGATGACTTTACAAAATATTTTGAAAATCGAAAAAAAACCTTCGCAAAAGTGTATTGCATTTGAGAGGTACTACTTCGGAGAAGATGCAATTATTAGTTTAGAAGAATAAATAAAGATTTTTGGATTTATAATCAAATTTCCGATAGTTTTAACTTATAATGTATGCAGTCAAAAAAGTGTCAACTATACTTTCAGTTATTATTCGGTTGTAATAGAAATTTCTAATCATTATACCGAAAGTTATTCAAGGTTATCAGAGATCGAACTTTAAGCATATTTGCAACAACAGAAAAGCAATAAATAACGCGTAATCTGCAAAATAATTTCAAAACAGTTTGCTTAACCGTAATACTTACACGAGACCTCTTTTTTTTAAATTCTTACATACGAAATGGTTAACATAATCTAGACAAAACATTATTTCTTTTGATACAAAAGAATTTGAGAATTCAATTTAGTACAATTTTAGACGATTTAGTAAAATGATAAAGCTATTTTTAGCAATTTACAAAGCTTGAAAGATGATTTACCTAATTTTGAACGATTTTATCATCTTATTATCTCTTAACAATTTGCTAAGGTTAAATCCATATGATATCTGTACAATTATTCTTATAAGACCAGTTGATGGAATGGTCCAGTCAAGAGTTCGGAATTCCATTAATAGGTCCGTTTAAGCGTATTAGCTTTGTTTGTTTTCACGAACTGTCACTTTTTAGACATGTTTGGATGTTCGTTTTTTAATAAAAGTTTACTAAAAAAAGAAAGGTTTAAAATTTTAAAATCACTTATAAGATTAATAAATATTTAGCAAATTTGCTAACTATGGTAAATTGTTTGGTTGCAATTGGTTGCTTAAAATTTTGCGCCAATAATTTTAATATAGATGGATTATTCTAATTCAATTTTACACTTTGCGAATAATTCAAGAGAAGGCAAAACAATTATACATGTATTTAATAATTTCAAAAGAAAGCAAGTAATTCAAATTGAAAGAAAATAAAAGTTTCAAATAATTACAATCAACTTGCTTAAAAGTCAAATGATTGGTCATTTCAAAAGTTGAAGTCGACTCAAACTGAACTCAATGAATAATATCGTTTAGTTAAATTTAACTAATGATTTCTTATGATTGCATTCACAAAGCACTCCATTCATCATTTGTATTGGTAGAGAGCCCCTCATACCTTGGAGCCTTAAACCCAGAATCGACACATACAATAAGCAGGATGTAGCTTACAAATAAAAGCCCGGTAGCGATGACGGGAACCAACCCATAGTATGCAGCAGTTGCATTCATTAATTTGTCTTTTCCCCTTTTTTATATGTGTCTTTGTTTTGTTGCATCTTCTTCCATATTGTGTTGAATATTAATGATTTTATATTATTTTGCAGCAAAATACATTTAATGCTCTGTCAAACACAGAAATGTTAATTTGCTGCAAAACGATGGTGGTACTAAAGTACAATAATAATAATAACTCTGTGCACGAGGTATTATACGAGTAGTACGAGTATGTACCGTCATCGTCGTCCTGTGTAGCCTTGGTTAAAGCATGGACGACAGGTACACAAGCCCCATTAATTTAGAAAAAGAGAAAGCAAATTATGTGTTTCTGTCTCTGCTTCTGGTGGGACAACACAATACACGACTGTGACTGTGACTGCGACTGTGACTATGGCTATGACTGTGACTGCGATACCTATATTATATCTACTGAAAAGAGGGTAATTGAATTTAATGAGAACTTTTGTACCTGTGTGAAATGAGATTATGTATTTAAATTAAAGCAATCATTTAAGGGAAAAAGGTTTTTGGAGAGCAAATTAAGAAGCACGACGAAAAGTTCTTTTTTTGTTTTTGTTATAAGGGGAACTCTAAGATGAATGTAGGACAAAATGCTGTTAAGTATAATTAAATAGATTTTTTTGGTTACTCTGGATTCTAAGAGACACAAGCTGAGGATAAGGAAATGTGTTTTAAACTACTGCTACTACTAATGCTAAATGCACTTGAAATAGATTTTCTCCGATTTTTCTTTGAAATTCTTAGCCTTAAAGGAAAGTTAGATGGAATATTATGGGTTACCAAAGTGAAGTTTTCCCACAAAACATCTCCTCAAATTTAAGTGCTGATAAAAGGCTGTTAAAAAAGGCTGGCGACTTGTTTTTATCAAATCAATTCGTATAGACAAGGTACTCCTTGAAAATAGGTAGAAAGTGTGGTTAATTTTGGTCAAAAAATAGAATTGGATGTGACGGGCCCGATAATTCCCAATCAGTTGATTTAAACTAACTAAAAGTACATAAGTCTATTGTAAAATAAAACATTTTAATTATTAGCAGTTTTAGTTCTTGGATAATTTATAAAATTATGGTTTAAACTCGCATTTATAAGGAATATTGACAACAACTCCATAAATGATACTTTGAATCTTGATACCACATGAATCTTGAGACTTTCTTCTATCATCAATGCTGTTCATTTGAGTGAAACGTGAAAAACTGATTATGTTAATATGATCGAGACTGTTAAGTTCGTTAAAGAAGAATTTTCCTAGGTAATTCTTGCGTTTTTAAGCTAGAGCAGGGCATATACAGAGGAGGCGAAGAACTATTTTCTCCTCTTGCTCACTCATACAGCTTCTGCAAAAGTCATTTGAGAACACGCCTAGCCGCGTAGCCTGCTTTCTTATTAGACAGTACTCGAGAAAATACTAGCTATCATGTTGATATCTCGTTTTCTTTAAGCCTGGACAAGACTTCTTATTACCAATAGCTTTTTTGCAAAAAAAGAGAGTTGCAGTAGCTTTTTTGACTTAGCCTCGTCTGAAAACTTTAATTGTATTGCTTAAATATAGGAAGTGTTAACCAATGGAATTTTGTATTTCCTCGAAAATAGGACTAATTCGGACACCGATCAACCCAAAGTAATAATTTGTCTGAGGCATTTTCTAAGAGTTTTTTTAGGGTGTTAAGATGCTTTCCTGGAACCGCTATAGCAACGTCATTCGCATAGGCTATAACTCTGAAACCCTCCGCATCCAGACCAGTTAGGATTTCATTTACCACCAGATTCCAGGGGAGAGGAGATAGAACCCCACCTTGCAGTGTCCCTCAACTAACGAATTTTCTAGCAGAAAAGTTGCCAGTTTTGAGGTATTTATTCTGCTAGTCATAATAAATAAATTGGGTGGCGCAACAGTCCGTTGAAAACTAGGGCCTAGTGACTTACAACTCTCAACCATTCCTGTGTGCGAGTACTGTTTTCAGGAATGGAGGGGACGTACAGTTTTAAGCCGAATACGAACGGTTAATTTGAGAAAGCACTTTTCATGGCAAGAATTACTCTTGGAAAATTTGTCAATTCCTCGCAAGAGGCAGTACCCGTGAAAAAAACTTTAGATGGCATAGGCAGGGATCGAACCCAAGACCTCTGGCATGACAGTCCAACGCACTAACCATCATGCCACGGGTACTACTAATATTCTATTCTGCTAGTCAGCATTAAATTAATTATCTCCACAAGCGAACTGTCTTAATTCAGAGATGTTAGTGCAGATGTGATTGTAGATGTGTCCACAGAAGGCATGTATGTACATGTACAATTTGTTAAAATAAAATTTAGGCAATGATTTTGAAAATTGGTCAGTGCCAGAGAAAATAAATTTGAATACATTTCTTCATTAATTATTTACAAAATCTGGCTTTACCATCAAACATAAGACACTAAAATCATTTAGAAAAGATTACAGGAAGCCCATTTTTTAGAACTTGCATAAGTCATGATCTGAAAACGGTTTAAGTCCATCTTTTGTTGAACTTGCATAGCTTATGATCTGTTATATTATATTTTTCTCGCAATTAATCTGAATCTGTGACAGTTTTTGGAAAGTAGGACAAGTTATTATTAATAAGCTTTTAGAGGCTTTGGTTCAGTTGCGCTAATTGATTGAATTCGGCTTCATTCAATATTTAAGTGTCGTACTATGGATCATTTTATTTTATATTTATTTTGGTTTACAAGCGCAATCGAGAATATGAGATCTGTAATAATCATTAATTACAGATCGCTCAATGTGAACAAAGTAATCCTAAGCTGTTTTTCTTTTGAATCCTACGTTAATATTCTGGATTCCCTTGAAAATTGAAATTATAATAAAATCATATTGATTTTAAAAATGTTGCAAATTAAAAAATGAACCCATTGTTTAACTGTAAAATATTTAAAAATAAATTGATACATGCTCTATCGAAATTAAATAAAAACGAAATCCAAAGAACACTTGAAATGACATACGAAACATTCATGCGAACCAATAGTAGTTATTAGCTCAGTAAATATGTTTGAAAGTTAACTCAATTCAAAATAAAAAAGAGGCTCCATTGAATATTATTCTACGATTTGTTTCCTGTTAAATTGTTGCATTATTTAGTTGTCTTATGCAAACATAACATAAAAATTAAAACTAAATACAAATTTATTTCTGTCATAAATCAAATAATTTTTCTTCCGTACATCAAGCCAACTGGAAAAACAGAACTATCATTTCCGTTCGCTAAGCTAAGATCGCTTATGAATCCTAAAAACCTGTTCAAAATATTTCCCAAGTGGTTGATATTTGTTAGTATATGTATTTTGTTTAACTTATTGGAGACAGCAATTGATTCCTTACACCTGCCGTGCGCGAGATTAACAATTTCCTAGATTTGCATATGTCTCATTTTTAACTTCACCTGTTTCATTTCACAACTGAGTCACCGTAACATAAGAGCAGCAATTTACATACCCGTATAATGTTCCCCGATGTTGTTGCACTAACATATATTGAAGAAATGCGTTTACGTTCACGCAATTACCCATAGTATTACCCAACACCAAGCCTTGCCTTGCTTACTGCTCTTAGCTCTTCTCTTCAGCTTCAGAGACTATAATAACACCTAAGACCCGACTCTTTCATGCGGCATCAAAAGATAAATGCTAGACGAATCGAAAATAATTCAACACACTTACCGCATTATGGAAGCCGCGTCCGATCCGTTCCGCTCTAAGCCAGACTTGCCATTCACCACTTTTACCATTCCATGACGTGCAGATATGATGCCACTGTCTGGTTCTCAGCGGATAATTGAGTCTTTAAAGCAAAACGAAAAAATTAAATACAATTTTCATCCACAATACGTTAGGAGGAAAATCAATGTTTCCAAATGTGTGTGTAACCCACCTATAGACTTGTTGTCCCCGAATAGCCATTGAAACAAAACTGGAATTTTTCGAGTTTGCTACCCAAAATTGGATTTGACGTTTTTCCTTTTTGTCTGAAAATGACATAATAAAAATAAAATAAGTATAAGCTTTGAAATAATATTGTTTGTTGCTAGTTTTAAAAGGAAGTCTACTTTTTGTTTTCTGGGTGACAGGGTTGAATATCTTCGTTGAAAATTAGATTTTGGGTTAAGGACAACTTTAAGTATTGAGGCATGCTTTTTTTCTACATTTTCTTTAAAATTCTTTATCAATTTATAAAGATATTGATGGTTTATTTCAGGTACGGATTTAAACGGTGTGAGGCCATTCTAACACTTTTTGTGGGCATCCTTAAATATTGTTTTAAGAAAGAACAGAAAATTACATTTGTGTGGAAATTTTGACACTATTAAGATTATGTTACAAGAGAGAATAATGTATTTTAAAATTCATTATTTAGTACTTTGTGAGGGAGCTAGTTATAGCAAAATAGGAATTTTCATAGCTTAGCTTTTTTCGATGTGGCAAATTGTTCAACCTCTCAATTAGCACGAAATGCTTTAATTTTAGGGCTTCCTTTACTGTTCGGCTTGAAACGAAAACGAAGCAAAAACCACAACAAAAAAAGTATTTGAAACAAGTCTGAAATCATTACTGTATTAAGATTTGAACTATTTTTGTCCATAGGACGCCTTGAACTTGTTTTCTGTATAAGGTTTAGTCTAACAATATTCGTTGAATTTAAAATTGGTTGTGGCCAATTTTAGCAGTTCAATTATAGGAATCGACAATGAATCATACAAATTAATTCAGTACTATATTATTAAATGTTTTTGTTTATAATCATTAAAAAGAAAGATATAACCGTTTTATATCTTTACAATTCGTATATTTCTTATTAAAAAAAAAATTATTTGTGAATTCACCGATTAATCTTTAAAGGAAAAGAGATTTGCCAAGATGCCATTAATACACATTCTAATAATACTCAATTTAAAATGTTGACCAAATTTTCCACAAAGATGCAAGAAAAGGCTTCTTTCATTATTTATTCCGGGCTTTTATCATCTATGAATTTGGTAACAGGAAAGCCGATTTCCTGTTAAAAAAATCTGTTCAAAGTAAACATCTGTTTAGTAATGTTGGCACAGTTTTTTTGTAAGATTTCTTCTACTGCGGTTTTGTCTTGTTTTTCAAGTTTCAAACTGTCTAATTTTTATATTAGAAGTCTTGGGCTTACAGTTCCTGGCGTCGTTATTTTTTCTAAAAACATACAATTCAAATTATTTTAAAAATAGGTATGTTTGCAAAATCAATTATATTTCTAAGATATCAAATGGTTTCAGAAAATTAATATTTTGCTCTCTATGTTTTTTTCATATTTAGTTCTTTAAGTTTTATTAATCATTTGAAATCTTTTGAATATCCGGAATTTCAGAAACTTGCTCATGTGTGATTCCAAAAAGACTTTTTAACAATATTTCCTACATTTTAAGATTTAAAAATTAACCTGCAATATAAGTTTTTTTTTTTTCAAAAACTAAAATACCATTTTATTTCTCGGAAAAACCTTGATTTATTAATTTTTTTTTTTACTTTAGAGCAGTTTTTTTAAATTAATTTTGTATGTGTAAAGTTTTAAAATTTTGTCTTAAAAATATTTTTGGTATGCAGATCTTTAATGCTTATAAATATATATATTTTACATTTGAATTTTGTTCAACAATGTTGACACCTTTCTGAGATATTAAATTTTGAAAAAAAAAAAAAAAATTATAAAATATTGGCATTTTTGGTCATCAAATATTATTATATTATTACACAAAAGCTTGTGTAGAAAAAAAATATTGAAATCTGTTAATTAATTCTTGAGAAAACTTAAAAACAAAAAAACGGTTCTATGGGTGGTACCGTTCTGGAGCAATGCAAAAATATGTTTCTTGTTGAAAGAATCCAAGTCTAGAAAAAATTTAACAAAAGAAAAAAGTGTTTTTTTTTTGAGAAAATTCGAGTTTTCGATTTCTGGCCAAAAAATTACTTCTGTGTTTTTTGTTTTAACAAAAATGAAAAAAAAACCTACCGCTAATCGGCTTGTTGCGTATGATAAAATAGGTTTTTTTAACTTCCCATTGGAAGTTATTGTAATGGGTCCGATTTGTCAAATTGAAAATTTTGACATTTCTCGACGTTTCAAGGTCCCTAGAGTCGAAATAAAAGATTTTTAGAAAGATGTCTGTGCGTGCGTGTGTACGTACGTCCGTACGTTCGCGACGTTTTTTTCGTCGTCCATAGCTCAAGAACCAGGAGAGATATCGACTTCAAATAAATTTTGTTATACAGATAATAAGGCAGAAAGATGCAGAAAGGGCTCTCAAGAAAATTGCGTGGGTGGTTTTTTTACCATAGCAGTTTAAAAAAAAGGTGAAAATTTTGTTTAACCCTAAATATCTCATGAACCAATGACGCTAGAGACTTGAATTAAATTTTATATTATATATTGCAACGCGATACAAAACAAGTATATTTTTGGAAAAAAATCCAACTAACGTTTTTTTTTATAAATCAAAAAAACTGAAAAAAAAAATTTGTCACTTCGAAAATTTTACGACTAAGATATGATTTCATCTCAAAAACAATTTTGTGCAACGAAGAATAATGTTTTTGACATCTGATAAAATTTTGAGAAAAATCGAATTGACAGTTTTTTTACAAAAAATAAAAACCTAAAAAAAAACTTAATAAAAGTTGGTAAAAATTGATTTTCGACTCAAATATCTTTTCAAAAATTTGAGATATTGGCTTCAAACTAATTTTATCTTATTAATAATATTGTTTTCAACATTCCGTAAAATTTTGATAAATGTTGGATTGACAGTTTTTTAAAAAAAAAAATAAAAACCTAAAAAAAAACAATACTTAAACTTGGTAAAAATTTACTTTCGACTCAAATAGCTTTTCAAAAATTAAAAATATTGGCTTCAAACTTATTTTATTTCACAGAAAATATTGTTTTTAATATTCAGTAATTTTTTTATAAAAATACAACGGTCCGTTTTTTCATAAAAAAATAAAACTTCCAAAAAATAGAACGCAAATTTGGTAAGAATTGATACATTTAGACAAACTTTTAAGCAAGACAAATCGATATATGGGATGGGAAGTTATCAGTGTGGGTCGCATCCCAGCCTCTTTTTTTTTAATTTTTAGTCGAGTGCCAATTTTAACCACTCTTAGTAGCACTTTTTGAATGTTTTTATTTCTTATATAAAAAATACAGCTTTGATTTTTGTAAGACCATTATCTTACGATTTGAAGTCAAAGCCTTCATTTATTCAAGAAATATCGAGAATCGTATTGTGTAGTATTTTTTTTTTTGTAGATTTTTTGTATGACTGTTGGATTTTTATAAACATTTTTTTGAATGTTGAAAACAATATTTTATATAAGATGAAATTAGTTTGAAGCATATATTTTTAATTTTTCCAAGATATTCAATCAGTTTTTACTAATTTTTAGTTTTTTTTTTTTCATTTTTTGTAAAGAAAACCGTTACTTTTTCAAATTTCTTTCAAATTTTACCAGATGTCAAAAACGTTATTCTTCGTTCCATAAAATCCTTTTTGGAGGTACTATAATTTTGTTCGTAAAATATTTAAAGATACAAACATTTTTTTTTCCATTTTTTTTGATTTATAAAAAAAAAAACGTTGGTTGATTTTTTTTAAATTATACTAAATAGTTAAGCATCACATCACATTTTATAAAATAAAAAAGCGTACTGGTTCGTGAGATGTTTTGGGTCAACTCGAAACCCAACCTTGTTTGCCGCCGTAATGTTCTGTACAAACCAAACTGTTGAAAGTGAAATAAAATCAATTTTGCCTTATTTCTTTGTTATAGTTAAATAAGACCAACTCCTAAAAAGATTTGGTGTTATTGCACTTTACAAATTTGGGGATATATTTCATAGTTGAATATGGGGAGTTATTTCATCATGAAATTTGTTTGGGGTTATTTAACTTTTAAAGTTGCAATCTTTTGACAATTATGTAATAAGTAAATTCTTTTCCATTACTAAAAATGTAACACGCTATCATAATGTATTGAATTGTTTAAATTCATTACAAAATTTTTAGCAGTTTACTAAGCTTAAAAGATGATTAACCTAAATTTAACCGATTTTAATATCTTATTATCTTTTAACAATTCGCTTAAGTTAAAACCATGGAATGGCTACTTTAACTTTTAGCAATTTGCTAAATCCATATGACATCTGTACAATTGTTCTTATAAGAGCAGTGAATGAAATTTTCCAGTCAACAATTGGGGGAAAAATATTTAAATTGTTTGACTCCCTTAGTAAATTGCTAAATATTTAACAAATCTTTATTTAGAAGTCGCTCATTGCTACATCATATTTACTTTTCAAAATCAAGAACTTTGTATGTTGCTTTGGCCGATCTCAATAATGAAAAAAATGAAGAAGTTTTCTCAGGATTTTTCTCGCCCTTATTTTCTAGTGGAATAATTCAAATATACAGTACTCGTGTTATTCTAAGTCTTTCCTTTTATTCTCAAAAAAATTTGAGTTTCTCTTTTCTTTCTATAAAGTGCGTACTCATACAAGTGCTGCGATTTCAATAATTGTTATCGTCAAAAACTTTACCAATTAATTTTTAAAATGTATTTACCATTTCTGTAATATTTGAATAGATGTTTTTTTTCGTCCTCAAGTCACAAATAAATCCTTTAAAAGCACAACTTTCGAAAGGAGAATAAATCATTTCTATGATAAATTTTCCAATTATTATTATTTGTGTAGGTCGTTGAGTATAATAGAATTCCACTTTGCGCACTGTAATCGGAATTTTCATGTCTAAGTAAACAACTTTTCATATTGAAGTTAGTTTAATCGAAAATAGTGTAAACTAAAATGTTTTTGATGTAAGACTAATTTTCCTCGCTTTCTCCCCTCATATCAAAATACCATCATACGAACTAATATTTTAATATAAATTAAATCGTGTGGAATACTCTTTTACGAGTCAGATACACTGGTAAATACAAGTAATGGAATTTTGATGAAGCTTTTGTGGTATACAAAAGTTATAAATTATGTGAAATTAAATTATTAAATCGAATATTAATTAGACACTTGAGTTTTATTAAGTAATTAATTTGAATGAAAAACATTTGAGATGTTTTAACAAAAAAGTGTATCTTGTCCAAAAGGCATTTAAATATGAAGAATGGCATCGTTGGACGTCAATTGATGATATAAAAATTTGCATTTTCATTCCCAGAAGCTAAAACAATTAAAGTTGTTCGAAATTAGCATTTTGATTGAGAGAGTGAATTGATATTTTATGTTTTCTGTTTTCAGTTTTTATCTTTTTGTTTTTGTTATGGTCGAATAATTTATTGCTGATACCATTTTTTTTTTATTTAAAAAGTATGAGACATAACATGCTCTTCTAGATCGTCATTGATTGATTGATTGATAAAGCGTTCAAAATTATGTATGTATGTGCATGTTTCTTTTGAAATAGTTATGAAAACAAAATTTTGTGAAGTTAATACATTTTTCTTTTTGGAAAATTATAAACTCAAATTTGAAAGTGAAATAAAATGCCTGGGATTCCAACTTCCTCAGATTTGAAAGGAAATAAATCATATTAATAGTTAAGAAGTGGTTAATTATAAAGACAGAATTGATTTGAAAAAAAAAAAATAACAATCATTATAAACCATGCAATTGTTACTTCAATTATTTCAAAGCAATGGACGAAAATAAAAGGCTTCGCGCTCAGCAAAATGGAATTTCCATTCTCTACAGATGCCAAGGTTGATGAGTTTAGGTACAAATTGATGTCAAATATTGATAAACGAAATTGTACACTATTAGATCTTTTCTGTGAATGAACGATTACAATCGGTAACAACCTGATTTACTTTTTGACGCAAAACTAAGTTACAGACTAGATAAGGTAGATTTTAGTTTTTATCCACACTTTTGCACGGTTGCCACCTTGGTCACTTGTGACCAAATTTGGTCATTCATTTTTCACTTGGTCAAATGGTAATTTTGTTTTCCATTTTTTTTTTAAACAAAAAAGATATTCCACAGTTTAAGTAAGAAATTTCAGTCCGAAAATGTTCGTTTACCATACTCACATGGTCAAACAGTAACAACGGTTAAATTCATTTTAAGCAACTTTGTGTAGATAATAACATTAACAATGTAAATGTCAGTTAAAAAAAAAAGGTTCAAATGAGTATAATTTGATGAATCTACTACACAGCACACAGCCGCTGAAGGATGTCGATTTCATTTTTTTTCGAACTCAAAACGAAGTGAATTTCCGTGTTGTACCTTTTGATATATGCGATTTTCAAGTGATTTGAATTCGAGCAGATAAAGTTGGTGTGATTTGAATTCGACAAGAGGAAATTGTTTTAAAACTGTAATATTTTCACTTAAAGGAAATAAAGCTTAAGATTTTTATAGACTGCACTTGATTCGTGAGAAGTTGCAGCTTCTACTTTATATTTGAGGAGAGGAACAAAGCAATCAAAATGATTTTTAAAATGTCTTTTCCAAAACTTTTCGAGTAAAACAATTTCCTTTTAAAAAGTGACACTATTGGAAACTTCTTAACGCAAAGAATTGCTAACCTACAACTAGCGTGTATGTGCATCAACACAATAAAAATAAAAAATAAAAACTACTAATATTATATATTTACTTTATTGAAAAGCACAGAACAAATAAAAACATAAGAAGTTATACAAATTATGACAATCAGCTGAATCATCTATTGACTGATGTGATAATTCGACTTGAAGTGATTCCAAAAAGTATTCGAAGTTATAAAATCGATCGAATGGTAGAACCCTAAAAACAATTTTAATCGAGTTTCAATTTAATTTCGATTTTGTTTCACTCGATTTTGGAAACCTAGCTGATAGTGTCTGGAGAGCAATACTGGAACCCTTCTTTTTAATAATATAAGCTATTTAAATACGAGTAGTTCGGATATGCGGTCGTGTACTGATACTGGAATCTGTTTTGAAAATCTGAAACCATTATGAAAAGTGTGGTAATAAGAAATAATTATTTTTATTTCAATAAAGTTGTTGGTGTTTGAATCTTCAATCAAAATTTTCACTACAGACAGCGTAAAATCGTCTGTCCTAAGAAATGCATTTGTCAATATTAATGCAGAATCGGTATTAATCCATTTAAGGTCCTTCCATTCTCTTCCAAAAATGGCTGAAGGGTTGAAAGTTGTCTATAGTCTTACTTTTTTAAGCCATCCAACTTATTGACTTAGCATATCAATTCCACTCTAAATATTTTTTACGCAAATCTTGAATTCTTTTCTTTTTAACTTTTAATTTTTGATTTTTCTCCCACTCAGTTATTTATCCATAGAGATTGTGTTAAAAACAAAATGATAAAAAAAATTAAATTTCTCTTTTCTTCTTTTCTCATTTCAGGTAAGAAATTTACATTTTATCAATATCATCCAATATATATGTAGTACCTATAGCTTCTACATATAACTTTTGCAAGAAAGTTAAGTTTTTCTCGAGATGGAAAATTCTCCAGACGGTAAGTGCATTCAAAATCGATTCCAAAAAGCTTCTTCTCTCGTTCAAGTCCTTACTCAAGGGCAAAAATTCCTTAGAAACACACATCGGCATAGCTATCTTTCAGGTACCTATGAACATTGTATTTTGAAAGAGAAGTTGAAAGAAAAAACAGAAGTAGAAGATGAAATTATTTTATTCCACTGGGGAGGAAGTGTGCGCACTTTATTTGACTTTTTAGTTCACTCCTTTATGATAGCTCTATTGTTGGTTCAATTTTATAGTGAAGCACTGTTGAAGAAAATGCATTTGAATCTGGGGAGGGGAAGAACGAATAAAATGAAATCGTTTTGTTAAAATTTAAAATCTTAATTATTGATTTATTGAAAGATCGTTACTACGATGCATATGTGAGAATATAAGAGGTTTGGTTTTTTTTTGTAAAATAGGGTTTTTTCCCAAAAAATGCATTCAAGTATAAATCGAAAGAGCTAAACCAAAGTTTACTATGTAGCAGTTGGTCACTTCTGTATGTTACCATTTTACTTTTATGTATGTCCAACTGAACTAGCTATTTTTGTTAAAAATGTACATATAACTATTATCCCACTCTCTTTGAAGTTTATTTGTTCATATCTTCTTAAGTACCTGGACAAATTTTGGAAACACGAGTAATTTCAGTATCAGCTATAAATAGAGCGGTATAGAAACTTTACATATGTTACGTCTTTTTTTGCATCACACATTTAGTAATGTAAGATGCTGCTGTATGCTTAGACCACATCAAGTCTTAAACAACAAAAGCTAGTTCTTGAACCAAATAAGACACCTTCAATAGCTTTCACTTATAATTTCTAATCTAATTTCAACAACATTACATATTCCATTTTGAATGGAATTTTAATAAAAATAAAATAGATTCAATAAAAACAAAAAAGAGATACATACATAAGTGCTTCTTTATTTATTCGTATTTTAAATGAAAAAAAAATGCTCTGATTAAAATCATTAAATGATTGTAAAAACAAAATTGTAAATTATGTAGATCGTAGATAACCAGTTAAATAATTCACTCCCTACATAATTGAAATTCAAAGTATTTTAAATTTTGATTGGTCAGCTTGGTCGGAGTAGAAGTTGTCAAAAACATGTCTTTTATAAGCTGATCGATTGTTAATTGAGTATTTATATTCATATGTCAACTTTTTGACAGTAAAAGAAATTAACTTTGCTTTAAAATAGCATTAAATGTTAACCTGGCTTTAATGTATTGGCCTAAAAGTTGTTAAATACTTTGATACTTTAAGTTTTTTTTTTTTGTATTATATTGCCACATACTGCCAATAACAATTTTGTTCGATTTTTTTGTATGTATTAAGCGCGCACTAAAGGGGTTATGAATACCCTTATAATGAGTGCTAACAATAAGTAAGGGAGGAAAGGATTAGAAAGGAGATACCGATGCACATTAGTTAAAAGTACGTGCGAATTTGATATTAAGGGTAAACTGGTGAGCATTCCTAGAAGGAAGTACGGGTATTACGGTTGAATTGTTTGAGGGGATAAAGCAATGATAAAACAATGATAGACATGAGACATTTTGGCAACGTTCAAGAAAAGCATTTGTCTCGGTAAGAGAACGATCTCATATGGTTTTTAGAGCTCTATTTTCAATTATATCCAAAAGACTCAATTACGTTATTGGGGCACCAGCGCCAATATGGGAATTATAATCGAGTTTTGGACGAATAAAAGATTTGTAGATTATAGCCATATCAGAGTGTAAAAAACTTCTGCATTATCTGAGAAATCCTCAACACTAAGCCGCATTTTTGGCGATGTCGAATATGTGATCAGATCAGTGATCACTCCACAACAAGTAGTTTGTGATTCACTGCACATACCTAGAACTGAAAGCTGTTCAGTCTCTTCGATGCAAGTACTACCCATGGATAGTGGCATAATGCGAGGGTAAAGCTTTAGCGACAGTATAGACAGGATCGAATTTTTGAATCATTAAATTCAGAATTTAATTAGCTTATCATATACGCTGCGGTTGGTGGTCCACATCCGAAGAACATGGATAAGAATCTAAAAACGAAAATGAAAAGCTGGGGGTCTTAATCTATATTTGATTATTAAAATATTTCTTTTGGTAATTTTCAATTTTCTTAAAAACTAGAAGACATAAAATCATCTAGTTTTCAGTTGTTTATCAATAACAAATAATGAAATTAATTCTAAAAAAAACAATAGAAGATATACTTAAAGTTTTGAAAAATTTCGCTTTATACCTATTTTTAACTTTTTTGCCCAAATTTTGAGCTTAAAACAATTTTTTTTTTTCAAAAAATATGCATAGTTTTGACCTAATTTAAAAACAAGCTATAATAGACAAAAGTGTTGGCTTTAAAAAAAACCTATAATACTTAATTGTAAGTATTACCGTTGTTTTTTAAATACTCGTTTTCCATTTTAAGTAATCATTTTTTTAAATTGCCCCTCCCGTCTAAACGGGGGAGATAGACCCCCCTTAGACAGGAACTATGTTCCTATCTACAATTTTTTATCAGTTATCATTTTAAAAATGGCTATATTTGTAAGTAATGCATTCCGTTCTCGATCGCCTAAAACAACAGAGTGTTCCTTATGTAAATCTCTTTTATTATTTAATGTGACCAACGGAAATATATATTCATAAGTCAAGAAAAGTCTTTGTATATAATCAATCTCTTATTTTGACTAAATTATCAAAAATGATGTACATATATTTTTTTTATTTTATTTTCCTCAAATATCTGATGAAAAAATTGAAATTGCTTTCATTTCCTGGGTCGTTTTTCTATTTTCATATCATAAACGAATATGCCATAATACAAACTCATATATAGACCATCTGTTTCTAGGACAATTTAGAAGTATAAACCTCAATAAATAATTCAGGTGACAAAGGAACACACAAGTGAACAAACAAACCAACAAAAAAAAGAAGATACAAAAATGAACGAAACTTCCGAAAGTTGTCCATCACAAGGATTAGAAACAGTGGAACAAATCTATACAAAAATGCCAATCAATTTTAAATAATATAGAATATGAAATGTCTAGGAAGGTTGATACAAGAGAGTAAAAACAAATCAAAATAACAACCAACACTTTTTTTAATAAAGAAAATAAACATTTTTTCTCACTTTGCTCTACTAATATAAAGTCAAAATTGAAGCTATGTCTATAACGAGACGTACCTACTTATTATGCATTTTACCTCAAAATATCTTTCTTTTGGTAACAATTTGCCAATTGAGATAAAAGAGGTATTCTTACCTCGGAACGCAAGCAAACTCTCGTTTTCAGTTAAACAACAATACCTATCGAAAATGCATTTTTATTTATACAACAATTTCGTTCTGAGAAAAGAACTCGGAATCCTAAAAACTGCCTTGAAATTCACAAGAATATTCCACAACCCGAAAAATTAAAATAAAACAAAAGATGCCTCATACCTCGTAGCCACGAAACTAATTAAATATATTATTTATATATCAAAACATCAGAAAACGAACTTGATTCAAAAACTGATCACTGTCTAAGCTGATCATTTTTCCACTTAAATACAGTTATTCAATTTCTTGAAAAATTATTTATTTTGGTTATCCAGGTATTACAGCTATGCGTACGAAATTAAATTTTCTACCTACATTTTTTTTATTTTCAAAGTTTTTTTAAATAAAATCAAAATATTTCCAGTTAAATATTTCCATTGTCCTACTATGCACCTTCAAAGTGACTCAATATGGAAAATTCAATTTTCTCCTTCGTAGAAAGTAAGCAAACCACCTTTCAGAAAAGAATCTTTTGAGATAGATATAAGAAAAACTAATAAATGTCTTCAAGGCACATTCCATAATGACACCGGATTCTTTTTTTTCTTCGTCTGTTTATGTATCTTAGGAGTGTTGAAAAATGGAGATGAAAATAAAGGATACTTTTATAATACTTACATATATCTCTACTTGTCTGATGGTTTGCATTTTATGCAGTAAATTAAACTGATATGAAAAGCTTAGTTTAAGTTGAGAAAGAGATTATAGCTATAGAAGGGGAGCGGCATAGGTTAAGGGAAAGAGATGTGTGTTGTGTTTCAAGAGTGTTGAAGAATTCAAATTTAAAAAGTCTGAAGATTATTGCCTCAAAACAGAAAAAAGTTATAGTTATTTTCTTTAGAAGATTTTTCTCTGAATTTCTATAATTTTTTTTTTTTGATATGGGACATCTGTACTATTCTTTGTGAAAAACAAAGTCTGCTCCAGAATCAATACCTTGAGGTGGGTTTTTGATTTTTAATAACCAAAGAACATAATCGTAATAGTTTTAAAATAGTATTGGTTCCTCTATTTATAACTAGGGTTTGTATAAGGACTGGAGAAAGTCTTTGACGTCTGAATATACTCCTAGCTGTTTGTTTTTACCTTCTATTTTCTTTAGGGTTTTTTTCAACCAGATCTTTGAGGAAAGAACCATCCCAAACCAGTTATGCGATGCCTTGATTTTCCCAATCCACAAGAAGGGAAGCACTGCAGTTCCGGAAAACTACAAACGAATCTCGTTTTTGAACTCGTCATATAAGATACTAGCGGCCCGTCCCGGCTTCGCACGGGTAGAT
This sequence comes from Eupeodes luniger, assembly GCA_951509635.1. Lineage (NCBI taxonomy): Eukaryota > Metazoa > Arthropoda > Insecta > Diptera > Syrphidae > Eupeodes > Eupeodes luniger. Next base: position 56,915,684 of record OX608074.1, on the reverse strand, counting down.
ATAAATGGGTACAGATATTTAAGTTATGCTTATTAAAACGACCATGAATCACTTAATTAGAAACAAATTGTATGCTTATCATGAAGCCTCCCTGTACACTACGTTGGCTGTGATATTTGTAGGTGGCAACAAAACGTATTGATTTTCAGGAGATCCTACTCGAGAAAGTGGCACATACAATTGCCCGTGGGAAAAGCACTCTTTCCTCGATACCAACTATGGAAAAAGTTTGCCCCTGGGATTTATGTATTGTTAGGGCAAAGGATATTTTTAAAGGGAACTATAACCTTTTAAAAGATATGGGCAAATCAGTTGGTATCATCGGGATCCGCGGAACATGTGAGAGCTGACCGGCCGCGGGACCCGTAATGATAGTTGCTACAATTGAATTATATCTTAATTCTTTGATCAATAGTCATGTACCATTACACATATTGGGAGGGCTTACATTTCTTAAAAGCATAACAGGCGTACCTATTTTTAATTTTAGTTCATGAGGTGGCAAGCCAGCAGAATTGAGGGAATTTAAAAATTCCTGTGGGTAGTGCACTGTATCTTCGATGTTGCACACGGTGTCAATAGATTTGTAACATTTAAAATCACTTGGTACTTTTTCAATAATAATTTTGTTTATCTCATTTATATTCTATAATATTGTCGAACATTTTTTTGTCCTATCATTAATACTCTTCTTTTTCTATAGTATTCTAGTACTAAATATAGCCTATGTTACTCAGTGATAATGTTGCTTTCTAATGAAAAAAGAATTATTAAAAAATGGTCCAGTACTTTTTGAGTTTATTCGTTACATACAAAAATACAAATCTTTCCTCTTTATAATATTAGTGTAGATTTACATCGATTCTGCTCAGTCGTTTAAATGAATGGATAAATTCTAATAATCTGCTCAGTGAGTTCCAAGCTGGCTTCAGATCACGATACTCCACCATCGCCGTCGATCACATTTTTGTACTTCGCTCGATTGCTTACTCGTTTCTATCGAAAAATAAGAAACTATTTGCATTTTTCGTTGATTTTAAAGCTGCTTTAGATACCGTAGATCGTAATGCAATATTTTACAAGCTTTACCAGATAGAAATGTCGCTTAAGTTCGGTACAGTATTGTAAAATGTATACAAGACTACCAAAGCATCAGTGTAGAATTGCCAATGCTTATCAGAGTGGTTCCAAACGAAATAAGGAGTTAGACAGGGATGTGCATTCAGTCCAAGCTTGATTGAAGATATAGTCAAAGCATTACCAGCAGAAATCGAGTACGCAGGCGTTAACATTAAAGCTCTTCTTTTCGCTGACGACATTGTCCTGCTCGCGTAAACTCAGCAGTCCCTTCAGCTAATGATAAATAAGCTTGCTGAATATTGTAAAAGGTGGAACCAAGTAGTAAATTTAAATAAATCCAAAGTGATGGTTTTTAAGAATGGCGGAGAAAGATCACGGGCAAGTGAGCAATGGCACTATACTGGTGAAAGAGTAGAGTTGGTGAAAGAATACATACATACATACATACTAAGAACTTGAGCATGGAAAAACAAAGCATGAAAGGAATGCTTTATTAATAAGGAAATTACGCATACCAGTAAATTCAGGGTCTTCGAAGCTGTATCGGAATCAGTTATGTTTTATGCGGCGCAAGCTCTCGATATGCCAAGTTATCGTCTTCCAAAGAAAGTAGTTTTTCAAACAATCCAATCCCGAAGTGGATGGTTTAAAGACTGGATAGAACTATTCGAGCAGGTAGATGTTGACCTATAGTTCCCTTGCCTCATGGAAGCCAACTTTATATCGTTTAATAGCTCGTCTGGATGAAGCCTCAAGAGAACAATACACGAGGAAGACAAAAGTTCACTGCACCGTATGATTTACAGTAGGCTAGACTAAGATCTCCGGGACAGAAACAGAAACTACTTCCACGACAAATATAACATCGAATAAATTTCGTGCATGTTCCGGCTAAGAGAACTCCTTAATCTGAACTACATTCCTCACCGCGAGGACTTACAGATTTTACGCAACCTGTGCAACTTGAAAATGCGCTAGGACGTTTTTCATTTTGTTGGACTATGTGCGATATTGAGAGAAATAGAGAAGACTTATCCTTGGCAGTGACTTTCTATCAAATATTGAAATCATAAGCCTTCTACAGGAAATGGTTCTCACAAAGTTATGCATATTGCAAAACAGCGCTTTAATATAGACATACAATTTTAAATGAAGCGTTTTAATCTTAAACTGCACTTTCTTTTTTTAATCTATATAAAGCTATACTTTTAGTTGTCAATCAAATCAGGCAGACGGCAATGCCATGCATCATCCTTTGATTGTATTAAACAAATTATTGTTAAAAATTATATTTAAATGAAATCAACCTAATCTAATCTAGGGTTTTTTTCTATTTTTTTGGATTGGAAAAAATATTATGATATTGATAAATGATTAATTTGTATAGTATCGTCAGACTATTATCAATTGCGCTTATGCGTATAAAAACCAAATTTCGGCTGTGAGATTCAATTTTAAAGTAACGCGTTGTATTTTATTTTGTTCAAATGATGAAAACTCTCAACCTATATATCTTTCTGCTTTCACATTATCAAATTATTCGTTTTTCGTTGTCTATATAAATACCTAAAGTTCAACACAAAGGCCATTCAAGAAAGATATTACCTCCCACAAATATCCTTATCTCAACAATATTATATTATTGTAAATATAAACCATAAAAAGGTCAAAATATAACTTGGTGAAACACAAAGAGAAAATGAATATTAATCATTTCATCCCATTAGCATATTAATAACCGAATCCTCCATATGATTCCATTTTTACATATTTCACTCTACAACATATGAAAGAAGTTCAAGGCTTCTCGAAGATTTATGTACATGCGAGTACATATAATGTGGGTGCCATCTTTAAATCTTTTTGAAAATACTAAATTGAAACAAAAAATTAATATTTTATTTAACAATTAATTTCCTCGAAGAATTAAGATTGAAGAGATGACAAACATTTATGCAATTCATCACAAAGCCACACAATTTCAGATTCATATCCATATCCACAATACTTGAATGCCAAAACGATTCCCCCTCTGAAGTCTTGACGACCAACCTCTCAAATACGAATATGACAATATAGTCCCTCGTTTAATCTGCCGTAATAATATAAGGTTTATATATGTTTGCATGTGAATTACCATAACCACTTTTTTATGTAATATTATGTGGGTTTTAGCCATAATCATCAAGCATTTAATAGGGTGTAACAATGATTACACATCTATTATGCCAGAGGAGAAAAGAAAAAATAATATTTGCAACTCTCTGAACGACTTAACAATTTAAGAATAAAGTCAAACAAAATTACAAACTGACATTCGTCATCCGTGATCCGTGTATGTAAACTTTTATTGTGCATAATGTATTCTTTATTCTTACCTTTTTTCTAAATCTGTAAGGTTCTTTGAATCATAATCATCAGCGGGATATCCTGCTTTATTGCAGGTGTATAGTTTAAGTTGACTCATTTTGAAAACTTGTCGAGAAACAGACGTCACCTTTTTTTACGAGCTAGATTTGAATTAATTTTAATTAGAGGTACCCACTGGCATTAAAGTTTTATTTTTTTTGGAACTATTATAAGACTTTTATAATTTTGGGAATATGGTTTTAAAAAATTTCTTACAGATTATTCAAAAGGCATAGTTGACGCAAACTAAGCCAATTTCAATCCTTTGCCCTGATAAAGTTGGAAACTTCAAAAGAGAAGAAAAGTATTCGAAAAATTGCTGTTTTTGATTTAGGGGCGTGAAATCGACGATCCACTTTTCATATACATATATACAAAATTAAATATACTGTAATTTTTCAAAGTAGGGTGTGCTATCCATCCACCAACACCTAGCAAGATGAAATTAGTTAGAGTTGGAGTTTTGATTGTTCATTTCAACCATCTTACAGTGTATTAAATAAAACGAAATTTTACGACTTAAATTTCGTAAAAAAATGGTGAACCGTTTTCAAGATGTCAATTACGAAAAAAAAATGTGTAATATTTTTTTAAGATTCAAAAAAAAAAACAATGACATTTTTGATCTTCAAATATCAGTGAGACATTATAAGAGCTTGAGCAGAAAAACAATTATTGAAATCGGTCGATTAAGTCTTAAGAAAACTTAAAAACAAAATAACGGTTCTGTGGGCGGAACCCTTCTGGAGCAATACAAAAATATTTTGTTTATATTGAAAGAAGCCAAATTAAGAAACAAAATTTTAGCGAAAATTAAAAAAATCTATGGATTTATTTTTGGAAAAATTCGAATTTTCAATCGACCTAATGGTTTTGGCTGTAGGGGCTAGGACAGACAGACGGTGTCTGGGACCCACTTTTTTGACTTCTCTGCCATTTTAATGTCATGTTTTATTAAAATCCCGAGTTCGAAATTTGTTTGATTTCGTCATCGGCTTTTTTATTTTACTTAGTTATATATGAAATTATGGAAAGAATTTTAAGGTACTGAAAGAATTTAAAGCATTCTGTGCATCATTTTTGTGAAATTATTGAAAACAAAGCACTCATACCATTTTTTTGTTTTGTGGTTTGTTTCAAAAAAAGAAAAGAAGACAAATGTCATACATAACTTTGAAAAAATATACCGTAATAAAAACTCATAGGCCTTTAAGAGGATGTCTCATCGCCATATAGCAAAATATATCGACATACCCAGTTGAAAATATGATCTTTAATATTCTTGATAAAATATTCATACAATTGTGTTCCTTATTCTTGATCGCTTATTTTAGCTTAGTTTAATATAAAAAGAAAGCTCGTATGTAAGGACATTCCATGGTTAATAAATAAAATAAATAAATTAGGTGGCGCAACAGTCCTTATAGAGAACCAGGGCCTAGTGGCAACTCTAAACTATTCCTGCGAGTCAGGGATGGAAGAGCCCTACAGTTTTAACTTTAGATGGCACAGGCAGGGATTGAACCTACTCATAGGTCTCGTTTCTATAGATACTAGGTAGACAAGGTCCATTATAATTGTGACTATTATACTGGTAAACAAGGTAATGTAGGTGCAATCGAATTATATTTTTGTATGACTTTAGTTCGAATTAGACTTCAAAATCAAACTATCACGTAAGGTTGAGATACAACCTCTTATAATTCTTAAAACAAGCTTAGTTAAGGCTTTTCGAGGCTATGTAAATTCAAGAAGTAGTTTATTCCAATAAAATGCATGATGTTTTTCTAAATTTACAATCCCTTGCTTAAATATTTCATAGTCTACAGGTTATAGCTTCAAGTATGTTGGAAACGGGTATTTTTGAGTGTGATCACATATAAATAAAATGGGACTCTGGATTTGGAATCAAATCTGAAACGGCACTAAGACTTATAAGGATTGTACAAATTTTAGACTTTAAACTACTGCACAGCGATATTCCAGCTATACCCAGCGATTCCAACTGCTTTTAAACTTACTAACATATAAAATGTTGTCAAAATCGTTGAATGTTTGATAAACCATACAAATTTACCGCTTAAAATATCTAATTTTGAAAAATTGATTTGCGAGGCCTTTATCATAGACAACAGTTGTATTGTTATTAATAGACATTTAGAACCATAACACGAATTAATAAAAGAATTTTAAATTTAACCCTTTTAAAACAATATGTTTATTTTATATCAATATTTTTGAGCAATCTATGAATTTATCAACAATTACAAAATAAATAAATTATTGCACTTAAAGTCGACGTAAGTCATATTTCAATATATTAAAATTCCTTTTATTTCGTTGAAATAAATTTAAGTGAAATAATAAAACATTTTATGAAAAGAACCGTAACTTTTTTCTTATTTAATAAAACATTATTACATTTATTCAGAACATAATATACATAACATATGTATATATATATTTGTTAATATGTTCTGTTTTAGTTTTATAAAACATTTGTTTAATTGGTAGATTTATAAAAAAAAACTAAACGAACAGCCTTTAACAGTTTAATTGACCATAAAATGTGCATATATGTAGGCTTAGCAAATAAATAACCCTTAATCAAAGAATATACAAGAATATACAAATATATATTATTACAAATATATATTATGATAAAATTAAAACAAAGGTTTAATTTTGTCTGAATTGTATTAAAAAAAGGTTTTTCGATGTGCTTTGATTAAACATTAGTTTTAATTTTCTATAAAAATTAATTGCGATTATTGAGACTTTAAAAAGTATAATTTAAATTAAATAAATAATGTAGGACCTAAGTGGCAACCTTGAGGAACCAAGGTACAATTTGTCTTTCTCAAAGTTTTCGTTTGACTAAATATGTACTTCTCTCATATTTTTTGGAAATTAACAGTATAAAACAAATTAAAATATTCTTAAAATCAATAAAAAAAAACATACATTTTGTACTTTCACATATCACAAAACAATTAGATCACTTCTTACATCGATTGCTATATTTTTTTTTTTATAAAAATGTGTATTTATTCTTCGATTAATTATTTCTACTTAAAAGGTAAAAATTGTATTTCAACAATCTTTAGAAAAAAAAATATATTTTATTCCCACGAAAACACCTTTAAATAACCTTCCAACTTCCTTTTACATAAAACTCACCTGAATAAGTCAATAAAGTGTGATCGCCACTGTGATTTGTAAATCGCATCCAATAGCAAATTGTAAATTGTTCAAGTTCTGGAATTTTGTTACGGAACGACACCGTTCCCTCGTGGTCGAATGCATACTTTTTCACACTACACGGATCCTAAACCCCAAAAACAAAAACAAACGAACAAACAAAAAATAATTCAAAACCAAAAGCCATCGAATTAACAACATAATTTTCACAATCAAAGAGACCACCCTATCGTCGTCGGTTGGTCTGTCGGTGCGTCGTCGTCGGGCGGTGGGTCGGTCGGTCGTTCGTCTGTTGGCTGGTCTCTCTTTTTTTTTTGTAAAGAACACACGCACCTCACCGAAAACGCCACTTGTCACATGCTTCGGTTCTGGATAATTATAACCGAATACATCCTCCAGCCCACTCGGTTCCGATGGAACAATGGGTGCTAATTTAGCCTCAGGGCCTGTAAACTCTAAGGGAATATCACTACCCCCGAGGGTGTTTATCGAGTGTGATTGCGAACCGAATCCTGGATGCGATTGGTGTAGACTATATGTGGTTGCATGGCCGACAATTGGCTTCCAGCAATCAATAGTTGGAGCTAAGCCCACCAAAAGCAACACCAGGCTAACCATCACGGAATCCCACGCCAAATGCATTTTCCAGTGACAACAATAACAACTCAACGCAACACAACAACAAAAAAAAACCTAACCAATGTGAGTTTAATATAGTCGTACGAGTCGAGTTTATAGATGAACGATATGAAACGACTTGAATTAAGACCTTTGAAATACACGCAACCGAGCTGTAGCAGCTTCAACGATTAACTAAAATTTCGCGACGCTCTCCGGCCAACGAAAATCTGCACGTACTTGTTACTGCCTCGGTCTTCGGTGGAGGTAGAAGTAGATACTCGCCGCGCCGCCATAGATAGATTTGGAAGGGAGACCTAAGCTGTCAGGTCAGGTGTTCGAGGTTTCAAGATACAAAAGAAATTCATAATATAATTTTCACTATATAGAGGGGACGTATAAAGCTTGACGTATAGACTCATGTAAACCCCGTTTTGTGTATGCTTCAGCTTCAACTGCAGATGAAAATCTGTGGAATTAGAATTTAAAAATAGAAATAAAAACAAATCTTATCCGACAGATCGGCATAATGAACATGAGATCGTCGACTCGCTCGACTCTCAGCAAGAAAATCTCCGAGATTCCTCAATGAAAATGAAAGTTTGGCACAATCGACGAAGTGACGTATAGAAACAAAAATGTTTAATTCTTTAAGTTTTTCATTACCGAACCGTGAATTGAATTTATGAGAGGAAAAATCGGTGTTGGCTTAATGGGGTAGTGTTATATTATAAGGTGCGTCAAAGCGTTGTTGGTGGTACACCATAAATTACTGATTTATCTTTGATTTATGCTGGTGGAATGCAAATGCAATCAGATGAATCAATCCGCAATCGACACTTTACATATAGAGCTTGAAAATTTGTAATGAGTGTTGATTGAATATATGTAATATATTATGTACATTGTAAATATTGGCAAAATTTTTCATGCATGACTTGAAATCTATGGCAACAGCGAAACAAGCCAAGAAAATTAATGATGGTGATGGAGAAATTAAATGCTATTGAAAATGTCTATAATTACAAAAAGCCATCCCATTAATTTCCCCCAGGCTACACACTTACCTAAACTCTTAAAAGATAAATAACTGAAGGTCATTTTAATTCGGGTAAGAGGTGTTCTTCGGTGAAACACAATAAAGCACCTGACATTGATGTTTATTTATTGGTATATGTTTAATTTTATGGTTATAGGTGGAGGAGGGAGATGCAATAATTTATAAAGATCTTTCGAACAGTCCTTTCAATTTCAATTTCCTCAATTGTTAACATATGATTTTTCTATACAATAAAATGTATTATATATTTTAATTTTGCTATTATTATTATTAATAATTATTATTATATTCTTAAATTAATCACCTAAGGAATTATGTTTTATTTGATTTTTTTGTGATTGATGTCTTATCTAATAACACTCCAGGAAGACAAATGTTTTTTAAACTACATACATACATTCAGAAATAAGTTTATTATTTATTTAGTTGTCAGTTTATTATTTATATAGTTGTTATTGAAATTGAAAATCGATACAAATTCTGTTAAGGATTGAGTTAGAACTATACCACTTTTGGTAAGCAGCACTTTACCTGCTACACTGAATATTCTCTAAGATGTTCATACAAGATTTTTTAGAAAGAGGTTTAATTTTTATTTAAAAAAAAAATGAATATTTTGTTTAACTATAATTTTTGGATTGGATGAACCCCAAATGTGAGAGTTACATATGCTTATTATTTCCTTATCATCAAAAATGAAAACGAGTAGGTACTACGATTAAAATGATTCAAGGACATACATAATAAACGAAGAAACGACAAAAACACTTTCGAATGCAAAAACTTCTCCTTCTACAATAAACGTCTGGTAAATTTTGTAAAAACCTTTAACAAAATTATTTTGAAATAAATTAAAATTGTAGTATATTGTACGCCGAATTGTTTAAAAGAACTGTCATCTAGTCAAGATAATAGTTATATCAATAAGGCAGTGAATAATAAATACGATAATAAGCCTAAGATAAGTGAGGCATTCATAAGAAATTCACTGGATTTCTATTCATTTCATCACTGCTATTTGAATTTCTTGCAGAGCTTGATTTTTCTTTTATAATAAATAAAATGGAAATTTATACTTTCCACTAACAAATTTCATTTCTTCAAGAAGACAAAAAAAAGGGGGTACAGGCTGGAATTAAATCTCTGGAATGATGTTTATTTGTAACAAAACTTACCATTCAATTACAAATTATACCTTTAAAACAAGTTTGTCTTCAAAGATTTAAATGCTATTCGATTTGTCAAAAAAACCGCGCGATTCATCCCAAGACACAACTCATCCTAGGACAACTCATCCCGGAAATGAATTGGTATTTACAATAGTTATAGTTATAAAAAATACATACATATGTACCAAATGCATTATCTAATTTGGATAAAAGATAGTAATCAGCCCTATCATGAATTCCATCGTAGTCGGAATTTTTACGAATCCCGAAAAACTGTATCATGAAATCCGTTCGTAATGCAAAATTGTATGAGATTTTCCACTACGAACGGGTTTCATGATACAGTTTTTCGGGATTCGTAAAAATTTCCGATTACGATGGAATTCATGATAGGGCTGAATATAATAAAAGTTTTGTCAATGTAATGCGCTCTTTCGGGCTCACGCACACGATTTGATCTGGTGAGATGGGAGGGGGTTACATTTAATACAGTTTAAAAAAAATATTTTAAGATTCAAAATTTTACCTGAAAAGTAAGTTTGTCTTCAAAAATTTAGATGCCATTTTATAAATCAAAAAACCCTTGATTTTGGAAATTTTTTTTTTTGAAAATCGTTAGAGCGTTTTTTTTTTTAAATTAATTTTTTATATATAAAATTTTTCAATTTTGTTCTAAAAATATTTTTGGCACGCAGTTATTTAGTGATTGTAAATATACGCTCTACATTTGAATTTCGTAAAAAAAAATTGACCTGTTTTTGAGATATAGAATTTTGAAAAAAAAAATTCAATATTTTTTTAAAAATCCAAACAATAAAAAACTGCACTTTTGATAATCAAATATTGTAAAGGCAATACAAGAGCTTATTCAAAAAAAAACTATTGAAATCGGTTCATAAGTTGCTGAGAAAATTAAAAAACAAAACAACGGTCCTATGAGCGGTACCTTTCCTGAGCAATACAAAAATATGTTTTTCTTATTAAAAGAAGCCAAGTTAAAAAATAAAATTTTAGAGAGAATTTAAAAAAAATCTATCGGTTTGTTTTTGAGAAAATTCGAATTTTCGTTTTTTGACCAAAAAAATTGTATGGGGGCCTAACGTGGGCCTAACGCGAATCTGCTCAAAACCTTAACTTCCAAGTTTGAACTCAATCGACCCAATGGTTTAGGCTGTAGGAGCGTGGACAGACAGACAAAATTTTGCACGAATGCAAAACTTGCCATATAGTTCCTATATGTCGCAAGTAAAAAGGGAAAACTTTGGTTAACCCAAAATATCTCACCAAATAATAACGCTACCGACTTGAATTAAATTTTATATTATATAATGTGACCAATATAATTTCAAAACAAAATCAATTCTTTTTCTTTCTTTTTTAAAATGAAAAAAAACTGAAAAACAAATAATTGTCACCTCGAATATTGTACGAACAAAAATGATTGTATCTCCAAAATAATTGTGTGCAACGAAGAACAGTGTTTTTGATATCTGGTAAAATTTTGAGAAAAATCAAACCTACAATTTTTTTTACAAAAAATTAAAACCTTAAAAAAACACATAACTAAAAATTGGTACACATTTATTTTCGAATCAAGTATCTTTTCAAAAATTTAAGATATTGGCTTTAAACTAATTTCATCTTATAGAAAGTATTGTTTTCGACATTCAATAAAATATTTATAAAAATCCAACAGCCAGTTTTTTCATACAAATTAAAATCTACAGAAAATAGTACGCAAAATTGTTAAAAATTGATATTCGATTATCGATATGTCTTTAATAAATGAAAGTATTGACTTCAAAATGATTTCATTCTGTGCTAAATTTTCTTAGAAAATGTATTTGTTTATATAACAAATAAAAACTTTTAAGAAATAGTTTTTAGTTAATTTTTAGAAAAGTTCAACTAACAACTTTTTTAACAAAACACGATAACCTACAAACCTTTTAAGCAAGACAAATCGACTGACGGGACCAAAAGTTATCAGTGCGGGTCTCATTCCAGCCTTATTTTATTTGTTTTTAAAAGCAACATAAAATGACATAAAATCCAAATTTGTTATGTAGCCAGTACCTAATGCGAAAGAAGATACATTCCAATGTTTCTAATAAATACATATAATTCACAAACTCGAATCCAGTCGTAATTTGCGAAAAATTGTGTGCGTGCTATACTCTTGTACACTTGGTCAGGTCTTGAATTTTTGTTTTGTAGTATATCTCTTAACACCCTACAATATTTATCTGATTGATTGATATGACTGTCTCGAATGTTTGATAAAGCAATATCCGAAATTTACATTGTTTGTATCCCATCACACTTAATGACTACAACATACATGTAAGTCGTGTTTTGTCTGATTGATCCTAATTATCCTGTCAATTTCCAATGAGAACACGATGTCGATGCTGATGCCGATACTGATGCGAAATGTTGAGGTTTTTTCCATCTGCAGATATTGTAGGCTTCCAAATAATGCCTTAAATCTTCTTAAGCTACTATTTCCAACGCAATGGATCGTTATTTGTGTAATATATGCAATACCGACGACATGTATTACGACCGATGTTTTACATACTCCAAGAGAAAGGATACAACATAACATATTTCGCATAAAATAGGTTAATTTGACTACAAATCGAACTCAATATTGTTAAGTTGCAGCATAAAGTGGTCTAGTGGTCTATAGCCAGGGTTGGATTGGCGCAGAGCAATGGAAATGCTTCGCCACGCCGCCGGCCGCGCCAGTCGGCAATCAATTAGGCAATTGGCAGACAGCACGCATGCATGAATTTCAAGTCAATTACTTGGTTTTGGTCTTAATTAAGAGGTTAAGACATTTCGCGGGCGCAACAAACGTTAAGCAGATTTTCGTTTCGGTGGTTTATTGTGAATTGAGTGTGAAAATTGCAATTATAAACAAAAAATTGGTTAGGTGAAAATGCAGAGAATATTTTTAAATGCATTTTTAGGACGACAAAGTTTTCCTGAAAAACTCACTTCTTATACTTGGTCTATACCTTTAACCTATTGGCTTGTAACATGAAAAATATTTTCTTTTAAATTTGTATCTATAAAAATGTAATTTGTTCCCACTTTCTCTTAATAGGACCACATTTTTATAGAAATGTAAGTTGCCAACAATTTTCAATTTTATTCAAAAAAAATAACATTCACTTTTTCGAAATTCAAAAAGAGCATTGTAAATGATTTAAATAAGTTGAAAAAGCATCAATTTGTTGAAACAGTTAACAAAAAAAAAAAAACATTAAAGAAAATAAAATAATTTAAAATAATTTAATTTAATTGCTCTCATTGGATACCACACATTGTGTAACATCAAATCAAAAACTTGAATCTAAATTGTACGAATATTTAGAAAACTTTCAATGATTGATTAAATTGTTCGCAATCAAATCATTTGATATCAGAAATTGAAGGTTTTGATTATTTAGTGATGGTGGTGAAATAAAAAATGGCATCGAAAAGAGGAGTGGCTTTGTGGTCAGATAAATTTGGAGCTTTCATGATGTTGTTCTCATTTTGTTTTTCTTTTTTGGTAATGATTAAGTACTCAAATTAATAGACATACTTTTTTGAATTATTTGTATAACGCATGTCAATTACATCATATGAACTAAATAATTTTTAATTGTATTTTTAAATAAAACCTCTTATGGACCCACATCAATTTAACCTTCACTTATATTTGATACATTGACTGCTGTGATTAGTTTTTATACAAAATTTGGATAACCTTTTTTGAATGTAATAATAGAAAGTAGGTATGTGTCTATTTTAATGCCTTTGTGCAAATTCATGTTTCCACTCTCACTTGAATAGATGGTGTAATTAACAATTTACTTAGTTTTTACTTAAGATTGACAAAAAATACTTAAAATTGAGGTGCGAAAAGTTTGAAGCTGTCAAACCCATCTCTAGAAATAAGTGTGAATTAACTTGCAATTAAGAGTGTGTTATTGTGATATTAGCCGTGTTTTGTTTTTTGAGATTCCACAAACAGTTTAGTGATGAATTTGCAAACAAAAATATCCGATTTATATTTAAAAGTTTATACAATTGAACATTTGTCAGAATAATTGAAAATAAAATTGGTAAAAAATAAGCGATATTCAGACCAGAACTAAATTTTGTAAGATGTTAAAAACATCAGGAATAATTTATATTTAATTTGTACTCATGTTTTCCATCTTGGTAATTGAAGCTGAAAAGAAAAGTTTTTCGTTAGTAGATTATGGTCTTCGCGTGCAACAGATGGCGGTATATTTAATGACACTAACTTTTTCTAAAATAACAAAAAAAATATATCTTTTGTCTTTTCCGTATAATTTTTTTATATATTTTTTTTGTTTACACTTCAGAATTTTCAGAAAGTAGTTAGATTAGCAAGCTTCAAACTACGATCAGAGGCTCATCATAAGTGCATGTGTTAGTTGTTAGTAAGATAATAATACAATTAAAACCTAACACACGCACAAAATACAAAACATAATTAACATTTAACATGAATTATTACAGAACAACAAAAAATAAAATAAAGACGTTTACGATAGTGGCGCACTGGTTCTAAACAATGATTTTAATCCCACCTTTAATTTAAATTTAAATCTATCGATGAACAGTTTAAGTTATATAAAATGCTCATTCGACTTAAAGCTTCATTCTTCCCATAATTAGTTCTATGGAAGTCAATATGTATAAAATCAAATGTACGCAGGTGATGAGTTCCGCCTCGGTAATTCAAATGTACACAAGATAGCAAATAAGGTGCATCAATTTCACCATTAATGAGTTGATGAAAAAATACTTAGTCATTATTAACACGCATTTGATGGAGAGATTGCATTTGAAGAAGCAGAATACGATGCTCATAGGGAGGCAGATCATATAAGGATCTTCCCAAGAAAGACACTTTAGAGGGCAAAGCGAATGAAATTATGTTGAATTGATTCAATACGTTTTTTATGAATTTCGTAATAGGGAGTCCATACCTGCGAAGCATATTCAAGATGAGGACGAACATGACAATTGTACAAAGAAAGAGTAACATAGGGATCATTGAACTCCTTTGCCCAGCGTTTTATAAAACCAAGCATAGAACTTGCTTTATTAACAATAAAATTATTGTGATGTGTAAATTCTAAGTTCGAACAGAAATGAACACATAAATCTTAAAATGTTGAGACGCGATATATAATAATCAAATACACTACCGATTCGTTTTTAAGTAAAAGTTATCGTCTGGCATTTTAAATGGTTAAGGGTAAGGCTATTTTTGCCACACCAAAATGTGAAACTATCAATGTCGGCTTGTAAAAGGATACGATCTTGGGTGGATTTTATTACCTTAAAAATTTGCATGTCACTAGCAAAAATAGGAACTTCACTTGAGCATAGACATGACGATACGTGCGTCGTTAATAGACAGGATGAATAGAAAAGGGCCAAGATGGCTTCCCTGGGGAACACGAGATTGAGCAACAAAAGGTTCAGAAAGACAATTTCTAAATTTACCTCATAGGATCTGTTTTCAAGGTATGATTTGATTCAAGCTACGAAAAATGGTGGAAAACCAAGAGCTTTAAGTTTAAATAAAATAATTCCGTGGCTAAGTTGGTCAAAAGCTTAAGAAAAGTCAGTGTATACACAGTCAACTTCATAACCTTGTTCTAAAGCGTTTGAACATATGTTTGAGAATGTTAGGAGATTTGTAACTGTTGATCTTTTTTTCACAAAACCATGTTTCTGTTCGCAAATGAGATTTTTACTAAAAAATGCTACACTTTCACAAACAACTTGTTCAAACAATTAAGGAATGCAAGAAAGCTTTGCAATGGGCCTGTAGTTTGTTAGCCTTGTTACCTTTCTTGAAAATTGGTGTTAGAAATGACTTCTTCCATATACTGGGAAATTTGCCTGTTTTAAGAGAAAGTTTGAATAAGAACGTAAGGGGTTCAACTAAAGCATTACTACACTTTTTTAATACTATTGGAGGAATACCATCGGGACCGGCTGAGCAGTCATCATTCAACGCGGATAGAACATCAAGGACCGTACTCTGTAGCACAGGGATGTAGGTTAGGTTGAACGGGCTGACAGTTGATGTTGTTACCATCACACTTAGATCAATGTAGATCCATTGTGGTACCCTAGCACAGGGATGTAACTACAGCTAGTTTGCGAAAAGGAGTGAAGATTATGAAAATAAACTTCATCAACTTCTTGAGGGCTATTAACAAATGACTCACGGAAATTTGTTGCGAAAGCGACATTTTTATATATTTTTATTTAGTTTTACAATTAAGTGTAAAAAAAATGCTAAACAACGTTGAAAACCAGAATGAGAAGTAAAATGTGAACTTTATTATCTGTATCTTTTTTTGAAGACTTGCCAAAATACTTTTAAGGTTTTTTTCTACATAAAAGGTAGTCGTACTACAGTTCACAAAATTTTGAAATTTCATCAACTCGTGAGGGTTTTTTATTATAAAGCGAGGATCTGTAAGTATGTTCACTGGAAGGCGAAGTAAATGGGGGTAACCCAGCAAAAAAGTAAAGATTGTGCCAATAGCAAAGATCAAAACTGCGAGGGAAGTTGATAAGTTGTTTGAGCGGGTTTTAGCCAAGCCTTTAAAAAGCTTCTGTGAATATACGGATCTCATTCCAAATAACCAATTTGTTTCTAAAAAAGGAAACTCAACAAAACATGAACTGCTCTTATTCAAGGATAAGGTCATTCAGAATCTTATAAATAAAAAGTGTACTGTGAGCTAAGGTATTAACCTTAAAACAGCTTTTGATTCGCTTTGGCTTCATGGTCTTATTTACAAACTCATTCATTTTTTTACAAATAGATCAACATCAATTTTCCTAGGATCTGAACACACAGCTTTTTTCCAGTGAACTCAGTTGTTCCTCAGGGATCGGTTCTGGAGCCATTATTGTTCAATATTTGTCTGCAAGACTTTCATCTTTCAGACCCCATTTCCGATGAACCTGGATCTTTGCATTATGCTGATGACACAATTATATTGGGGGTTGGGTTCGAAATCCTGTATGGATCATAATACTGTATTTAAAATACTGTATCTCAAAATACTGTATTTCAAAATACTGTATGTACAAAATACTGTATGATCAAAATACTGTAGCTCAAAATTCTGTATCTTAAAATTCTGTATACCAAAATTCTGTATTTCAAAATGCTGTAAATAGGCTGACAAATAAAAATCGTTTTGATAATGTAAAAAAGTGCGCACTTTTTTACAGCATGTTGAAATACAGAATTTTAAAAACAGATTACTTTTATAAAGAATACATCATAATATTTTTTCATTGGCATTAATGTTCTAATATATGTACTTCCCTTGAACAATAACACATGATTATTTATAAGTCTTTGAATTAATAAAAAAAAAAATGATATCTTCTTCTTATTTTTTCTTCCCATTTTCTACTCATTAATTGTTATTTCTCTCACAGTTGTATATGAATTGTTGTTACCACAATCAACAATTCCATAAACAATTACACCTAACTTATTGATCTGTCAAACCTTCCACATGTTCGTTCATTTCGTTGATATTTAAAAGCTAATGCAAATTTAAGAATTAAGTGAAATTTGGAGTTGCAATAAATTCTATAATGTACATACATACATAAATCGAGTTCTGCTTTTGTTTTTCTCTATAATGGAAGCTTAAGAGCGGAATTTTGCAAAAATACAGTATTTTTAGATAATGTTTTGCTCATACAGCATTTTGAGAAGAAGAATTTTGAAATACAGTATTATCAGATACAGTATTTTGACAACACAGCCTTTTAAAATACAGTATATTAACCATACAGTATTATGAATATACAGTATCATACAGTATGATACAGAATTTTAACCATACAGTATTTTAAAATACAGCATTTCGAGCCGCTCCCTTATATTGGCAAGCAACGCTCGACCAATCTTAGCTCTTAACAAAATTGAGCGTAGGCTTCCGCTTTTAGAAAATCAATAAAAAAAAATGGATATTAAAAAACAACACACGCAAATACGGATTGACTTGTTTTAGAAACCCCAGTGATAAAGGAAATTATCTAGCAGTGAAATGGAGCAAATCATTAAGCCTAAAATTAAATAACGTCGAGATTCAATTGCGATTGGAAAAAAAGTATTTATGCATACATTTTCACACCCGATTTCTTTTTAATAGACACGGTAGAGCAATTCTCAGGTTAGACCATTAATGAAGTACCAAATAGATCTGCTTTCTTTAAAAATGGAACGAACAAGTCTCCATACAAATGCCAACTTCTGTTTACTTGATAAATATTACTTATCACCATTTAATATTCTTAATGTCTGGTCATTTGCCACATTAAGACCAGATATAAACTTTAAAATTCCGTTTTACGAAAGAGTTTCCTCTTTTAATTGAAGAGGGTAATATTGCTAACATAGACTTTTGTAGAATACTTACCGTTAGGGTTATCCATAAATATAAAATATTGTATTAGGTGGACCTTATTTAGTTGTAGTTTTTAGTTTTAGTTTTAATTTTAGTATATTTGCCATAAAAGTGCATAAAAGGCATTGTTCGCCCTGAACAAGCGACCAAAAATAAATGATAATTACTAGATACATCTCTATAAACTTCTATAATATATTAAATATTCTTAAAATTGTATATCTATAAAGTCGGACTTATCTTTAAGTTGACAAAAAAATCTAAAAGATTCTAAATGAAATTGTACTGAGTTTATTTGTCTCAACAAAGTTAACTTGAAAACCTGAAAAAAAAACTAGGGCTTTAACTTAGATTTAAAATCCCCGTTTAGGTTGCCTCTAGCATTTTTAAAGTTGCAAAATTTGTAGGCGATATTCGAATTTAGTACACAAAAAGCATAAATAAATTTGTATTTGTTCACAATTTTAATCAAAAGTGTGCACCTAAAAGTATACGTACCTGTTCATAAATGAACATGATCCTTGCATGGGTGCAGCTGCGCATTTTCACAAGACAGATAAAAAATAATCTTGTGATAGTGCGTAGCGTCATAAGATAGGATACTGATACGATAGGAACACATGTGTACACACAAAAACCCAAACATAGTATGGGGTGAAAATGTGTATTCTATTTTTATCAGTATCTTATCTCATGTTCCTTAGATTTAAGTAGGTATAAATAGTTGTAAATAGTTTTAGAAAAATTGAGTCGAAATAAAAACACAGACGAATTAAGACGTGTTTTTATTTCTTTCCAAAATTATTTTCATTGGTCCTTCGAGTCGGATTCCTGGTTAGCGATTGAACCAACAAGAAAAAATAGTTTGTATTTTCAATTACCAATAAGGTAAAGAAATTCAAACTAAAACAAAAAGTCTTGGTTAAAAACTAAGCACGGTTGGTATTTTGAGCACAGAAATTGAGCTCAGCCAACATGAAATAAAAAGACTTGGAAAATTCCAAGCAAGATTCAAATTGGTAATTAATTGTTTTTAAGTTTTCCCCCACCAGTGGTAAGAAACTTAGAAACAAGCCAATAATTGATTATTAGTGTTGTCAGAACTAAAATACTGACAAGCGTAAACGTGGCTTAACAACGTTAGTGAAAAAAAAAAAAAACTGTGTTGTGCTGTGCTGTGAATTAATAGAAATTCAGAAACCTCCGAAAAAATTCGGAGCGTAATTAAAAAGAACTTGGAAGTGATCAACGAGTTGTGAGTCGAGGCACAACTAGGTCAACCTGGCGACCGAAACAAAAACACCTCCAACGAAAAAACTTCAAAAGTTCTTTAAAAAGAAAGCAGCATGGTAATCAACAGGGCAAAAATAATAAAAGCCCAAATGGAGATTTCGGATAAGGTCCATCATACATACGGCAACTTATCGGACGTACCGATGAGGAAGGCTAAATGCGAGGAACTTTTAAAAAAGTTTGAAAAACTCCAAAAAGAATTCGATGCCAATCACAAAAAATTAAGTGTTGATGGCATTGGCGATGAGGATTACTTCGAAAAGAAAATTTTCGAAAGTACAACAAAAATGTTGGAAGAAATCATCCTCAAAATGCGTCAAGATCTTGCTGGTGAAATGCCAGTACAAACAGAAGACCTACCCTCAAGGAAAGAAGAACCCCAAACAAGTGGGGACCTTGATATAAAAAGATTTAAAAGGATAATAAATATCCTTAGAAGAAAAATCGGCGACTTTCGAGTGCTGAAAGAACCACTTAATGTTCACAAAACAAGGTATTTAGAGATTTTATTTGAAGACATTGAAAATCTCTACACTAAAAAACTATCCAAATATAATAGTGTAGAAGTAGAATGTTTATATAACGAAATCCTAAAAGAGTATTTCGAAGAGCTTCCCAATCTTAAATATGGTTTGAAGAATGAAGATTCAAAAATTTCATACAGTGCAAGAGAATCAAACATAGATGATCTCAAAGTCAATGTGCAAACCAAAGAGAAGCCAAAAGAAGATCAGACTATGAACCAGGTTATACTTGATCCCCAGTACCAGAATTCGAACGCAGTTCATGATGAAAAGTCGCTATTCGAATTGGTATCAGAAGCTAAGCTGAATATATCCAATAATTTTGAAGAAAACGAAGAGTTTATTGTTTTACACTTGACCAGATTGCAGACTGATAAATTGTTTAAATATGATAAAAGTCAATTAAACAAAAATAAATTATCAGCACCAAACACAATGGCTTCAGCGAACATTAAACTGGAGATCGAAGAGATACGTACCGAAGAATCAACGTTTGGCGAAAATGGTGTGTACTCACCAAAGTGTAATGTAATTGAAAATTTGGACAAGGCTGATTTTTTTGCGTTTAAAGAAGTTACAGAACTAGTTGGTTTACGAAACCAAGTATCCTCTAGTTTGATCTCGATGCAGAGAAACTTCAATTATTACCAGATACAGCATACAGATTTCAAACAAATAAACCATAAACACATGTACAAAAGTACAGGCACCTCAAGTCAAAGATATCGTCTTCAGCCCCCAGCAGATATACGTAAACAAAGTTCCACTGCAAATCTTCGCCCGAATTTTGATGCTGCAGTTAATTCAACAAGTGATGAAATCTCTGATAGTTTAACACAAATTGAACTTAAATTAAAACGCTATATCCCTAGCGCAATTTTAAAATGGAGGCTTTGGAAATACCGTCGCAAGGTATTTTTCATCAAAACAGTAGCTGAAGATTGACCACCCCAAGGATTTTCATAAATGAACATCTATTCCTGGACCAGCATTTAAAAATAAATAAAAATATAAATTTCTGGCCGCTCGCAGAATGTTCATAAATGAACATGATCCTTGCATGGGTGCAGCTGCGCATTTTCACAAGACAGATAAAAAATAATCTTGTGATAGTGCGTAGCGTCATAAGATAGGATACTGATACGATAGGAACACATGTGTACACACAAAAACCCAAACATAGTATGGGGTGAAAATGTGTATTCTATTTTTATCAGTATCTTATCTCATGTTCCTTAGATTTAAGTAGGTATAAATAGTTGTAAATAGTTTTAGAAAAATTGAGTTGAAATAAAGGCATAGCCAAATAAAGACGTGTCATTTATTTCTTTCCGGATTTATTTTCAGTACCATTTCGTATTAATTAATTAAACCGTTTATTGTTAGATACTAATTGAATGCACAAATTTACAAATTTACTTTGATTTTTGAAAAATTAAAGCTTAAAATTATGAAAATGGTTTGCCCAACAAAACGATCAATTTATTATATTATCTTTTTTTTTTTTAATTTGAACAAATTAATCATTTTGCCTTCGTTCTAATACTGAACATCTCTAATTTTTTAATTTAATTGAAACTCCAAATAATTCTATTCTTCATCACTAGATGCGAAATAGAAACAGTTTGAGTGTCGGAAATTTTAATCAAATATCAATATCTCACATGAAATATTGCCAACCATTAATCATGTTTCTCTGACTGTTAAATAAATACAAACAATCTTGGGCTCCCGTTTTGAATGTCCGACAAGGCCCCCAGAATTAGCACAAAACATTGGCATCGATGTACCCCCGTAACCTTATCACACCCTCGAGGGTAACACCTTGATTTTTGATTGCAACCAAATGGTGAGTAGTGAAGTGAAGCTTTTCACATTCTCTTGAAATTTTATTGCCTGCAACAATTCGAGACACACAATAAATTAAATAGAAAAATTGCAAGCACTTTTGGAACATAAATCATAAATCAAAAACGAATCAGAAAAACCAAGAAACAAAAATGCAAAAAAAGGAAAAAATGTGAAACGGAAATCCAATGCGGCAAAATGCTGCTGCTTCCAATATTGTGATATGCTCTTTCATCGTATTCCATTAAATCATTAAGCTGTTTCGCTGCAATGAATTAATAATCGATGATGCTATAGCAAAAGTGCAAAGTGTCCATTAATTATACCGAGGAGCGAGAGAGATACTTTTCCAGTAGTGCGCACAGGAGGACCTATAGTAGAGTCCACCATCACTCTACTAGGACATCGCATCGAGATCGAAACCGAGAGCAGCAAATTTAATTCAACGCAAGCCAAAGCAAAGAAATGGGTCGGGACAATGCAGCACGTTGGTACGTATGCAGGTACTTATAGGTACTTAATGTGCAGCACATATTTAGGTGAAAGATATTGGCTGCGACCTGCATGCTTTATTAATATTTCAAAATTTACTCTGGTGAGTGAGTATACTCACTATGGGTAAAAGTCATGTCCTCTAAAAATGTCAGAGGTTAAAACCAGGCTTTAAGCATGGCTGTTGAAACACAAGTGCAAATATTCGGTTCTTTTATTTTTTCAGGGGGTTCTGTTTTATCTGCTAACAGATATTGAATCGGAACGGCGGCGTTGGTTGTTATACTCGTGAAGTTATACGTGTTTATATCTCATAGATATTGTTTTTGGGGTATTTCCTGCTTCATTTTTTGGTATCTCTGGCTTTTAGAGTTCATTTTGGCCCTAATGTTTACTCAAGTGTCAATCACTGAATTTTTTATGGTTGCAATGAGAGTTTTGAAAATAAATTTTCCATAGTTTACATTTTTTCAGAATATCTACGAATGCAGTGGATCTATTGTGAATAAAATTGCCCACGAAATTTTCCCAAAAATTGTTTGCTGTTTTGAGCTTTAAAAATATCAAAATTCATTATTTTTTTTTTATTAGGCTCAAATTATTTTCATATACATAGGTCATCCATTTCGTGGTGGCATTTGACATCTGTCAAACTCAGCTGTCATTTGAAGTATCATTCTATTGGTCGATGTTTGCCATTAATGGTAATGCTGTTGCTCTCCATTCTTATTAGGTTTAAATAACGCAACAATTGAAGCCTGCTTACCATTCACAACGCCCTATATGTGCTTCTTAGATTTTGAAACAAAAGACAGCAAACACTGATTTCCGAACAATATTTTTTTCAGTAAAGAGGTACATTTCTTATTCTTCGCATATGTAAACAAGGAAAGTTGCCACATTAGGGGCTCAGAAAACACGCAAGGGATCAAAGAGGCGCCATTTCATCCAGACAAAGTGGTGCTCTCTTTAGTGGAAAAGTGTTGTTGGTCCTTATTTATTGGAAAGGCCAATGTTACAGTCAACTCGTAGCAAAATGGTTGATTGACAAATCGAAGGTTTTTGGCCGGCGATTGAAGATTAGAACTTGGACAATATGTGGTTTTAACAAGACATAAGCCACACAACATGACCTATTATGGTTTAATTGCATGAGAAATTTCTTGAAAGCTTAATTTCACGTTTTGCTTATGACCTCAATATGCAACCAAGATGCGATTTAAATCCGTTAGATTTTCGCGTCTTGAATAAGCAATAGTTTACATGTAGCGAATGTATGTCAGCATTAGCAAAAAGTAGTAGGATGGGTTCTACCGTTCCTTTTCTGGCAGGTTTATCTGTCTTACAATTTCCTGGAATGTTTGTATGGCCCGGCACCCAGCAAAGGTGAATATTAACCTGTTGTGCCATCTCCATGAGAGATGATTGACAGTTATGGACTGTTACAGAGTTTGTAGAGACAGATATATAATGATTGGGAAGGCGGAATGAGAGATATAATATCAGTCTTGCAGAGTAAACACCTCCCCCAACCCCTTCATTTGTTTTTGATCCATCTATGTAAAAGAGGATTGACTCTTCTTCCAGGAATGCCATATCCTCTCAGAAAGATCTGGAAGGTATAGAAATGTGGAAGTTTCTGTCGAATTGCAGTTGGGGGATGGTGTAGTCTCTGTGCTTTGGAATTGATTCTTAATACTTAAGAATTACGGAGTGACCAATGTTGTTGTTAACCCACTGCGATATAGCTTTGAGGCGAATAGCAGAGCTTGCAGCTATTTCTTTGATAAGATTATCAAGAGGTGTTAGGTTGAGTAAAGTATCCAGTGCCGCAGATGTGGTCGTGCACATAGGCAAGCTGAACGTTGGACTTTATTTAGTTTGTAGCGGTTTATAGCTTTTTCTAAAGCAGTCCGCCATACTTCCACATCGTACATTAAAATCGGTCTGATTACCGATGTGTATTACCAATGCGTAATTCGGGGTTGTAAGCCCCATTTATTACCAATAGCTTTTTCGCAATAAAAGAGAGCTGCAGTAGCTTTTTTTGACACTTTCTTGTAAATTGCGTTTCCAATTTAGTTTTTTGTCTAAAATAAGAGCCAGATACTTAGCCTCGTCTGAGAACTTTAATATTTTAAATATAGGAAGCGTTAACAAATGGAATTCTGTATTTCTTCGAAAATAGGACTAATTCGGTTTTCTGTGGGTTAACACCCAGTCACACCGATCAGCCCAAAGTCTTAGTTTGTCTAAGGTATTTTGTAAGAGTTCTTTTAGGGTGTTAAGATGCTTTCCTGAAACCGCTATAGCAACGTCATCACTTTACAATCCTCTGCATCCAGACCAGTTAGGATTTCATTTACTCTCTAACGAATCTTCTAGCAGAAAAGTTGATCAGTTTTGAGTAAATTATTCTGCTAGTCAGCATTAAATGAATTAACTCCACAAGCGAACTCTCTACGATGGTGATGCAAATGTGTCCACGTTGTTAAAAGCGCCTTCGATGTCAAGAAAAGTAACCATAGATTAAATATATACAAATTAAACCTTTATATTTAATGCACGTGATTTTCGTTTTATATTTTCCGTATAATAATAAAATTTGATAAAGCTGAATTCATCGATTTAGTTACAAACAATACAATTGCAAACTATTTTTTTAATAAAACATATATAAAAAAAAAACTATTAGAAGTTAGTATAAATAAATTATATTTAACAAAAAAAAATCATATACCTACTAGTTGAAACTTGGAAGCGAAGTTAAATTGATCCAACTTCTTGCAGAAATTTTGTTGTGTAATATTGGCCAAAATGTGTCAGGTTTACTTGATTTACATTCTCAGCTCAACCTCAACCAAAGCGAATTTAATATTAAAGGCACTTAGAGGCATTGACTCCGTTAAATAATAAAGTGACATTATGTTCTGCTAAATCTTCATCATTATCACTATCTATTCTGCTCTAATAAATATTAACTGCATCACCATCATTTTTACCAAAATCCAACAACAAAACGCATGACACATTAATCCAAATGCATCCAAGAGCAAACGCTGCTGTGTATGTCGCTTTATATTTCAACATCGAATGCATCCATCCGAATATAATTTCCCATTTTGGTGGACCAACGAACCAAACAAACGTTCACACTCTTAGGAGTACGAATATACCTTACGCTTACCTATTACCTACCCTACATATTT
The DNA here is from genome assembly GCA_951509635.1 of Eupeodes luniger. Classification (NCBI taxonomy): domain Eukaryota; kingdom Metazoa; phylum Arthropoda; class Insecta; order Diptera; family Syrphidae; genus Eupeodes; species Eupeodes luniger. Next base: position 56,890,295 of record OX608074.1, on the reverse strand, counting down.
ATGTACCTAACATTTTAAGACCGACGACGTGGACGCCGACTATGCTTTTGGTCTTCAAGAGTGTGTTACCCGCAGAATATTATGATTATTACGCAACATCTTCCCGCCATATCGCCAGACAGCGCCAGAGCCAGCGCAGCGTTTAAATCAAACAGAATTACTACTTAAGAAAAGAGTATGGGTGTCTTTATCTGTTGGTTCCAGGTGTACCTAACTAGATTTTGGACGATTGGGGAAATAAAGGTTTAGTGTTGCGGTCTTAATGGTAGTGTATGTAGTATATGCGGTGACCATCCTTTTGTTTTCATATACAAAAATAATTATTATCGTTTCATTCATAAGCGTCCGTTAGCAGCAAAAGGACATTAAATACAAGAGGAAAAACATAAGCACATTAGCCTAAAATTTTAGGTAAAACATTATTTTTAAATAAAATGAACAACTGGGTCTCACGAACTTGCTCATGTATCCAAAGAGTCTGTTTAAAAATATTTCCAGTATTTTAAGATTTAAAAATGTACCTGCAAAAATAGTTTGTTTTCAAAAATGTATATTAATTTCTATACAATTTATTTTAATGTTTAATATTTTTTTTAAATCCAAAATAAATTATGACATTTCTGACCACCACATATCAGTGAGACAGTAAAAGAGCTTAAGCAGAAACAAAATTATTGATATCGGTTGATAAGTTCTTGAGAAAACTAAAAAACAAAATAACGGTTCTATGGTGGGTGGGTGTTCTTCTATAGCAATACACAAATATTTGTTTTTATTGAAAGAAGGCAAGTTAAGAAATACAATTTTAGGGAAAATTTAATAAAAATCTATCGGTTCGTTTTTAAGATCATTCGAATTTTCGATTTTTGACCAAAAAATTTGTATGGGAACTACTGTCTTAATAAAATTTGAAAACCCCTCACGTGAATCGGCTTAAGGCCTTAATTTCCAAATTTGAACTCAATAGACCCAATTGTTTGGGCTGTAGGGGCGAGGACAGACAGACGGGAACGGGTCCAAATGCTGTATTTTAAAATACTGTATAGTCAAAATTCTCTATGATACTGTATGCTCATAATACTGTATGGTTAATATTTTGTAATCCGAAATACTGTATCTTAAAATGCTGTATTATAAATTATTGTATGTACAAACTACTGTATGATCAAAATACTGTAACTCAAAACGTGGAAGTTTTAACAAATCAATTAATTTGGTGCAATTGTTGATTACGATAAGAACAATTCATGTAAAAATATGATAGGGATACAAAAAAGCGAAAATAAGAAGATGATGCCATTTACTTTGTTTTTTTTTTTATTAATTCAAAAACTTATGAATTATTATAGGCACATAATATGTACCTACTATGATTTTGTTTAATGGAAGTATTCATTTTTTGCGCTCTTTTTTACATTATCAAAACTATATTTATTTTTCAGCCAATTTACTGCATTTTGAAATATAGAATTTTGAGTTACAGTATTTTGATTATACAATATTTTGTACATAGTGTTTTCAAATCAGTTTTTTGAGATACTGTGTTTAAAATACAGTATTTTGACCCAACCTCAGATAGACAGACAAATGGAATCGGACTACCCACTTTTTCGACTTCTCTACCATCGTTATGTCATTTTTGATTTAAATCTCTAATTCGATTTAAGTTCTACTATAGTACACTATTCATAATTTGCATTCAGTTTTTCTTATACAGGGTTAAAGGATGAATCTTATTTAGCGCATAAGCTACCTGGATCACGTTTAGTTCATCCACTAGAACAGAATAAATAACTTTCAGTCGTGCCGTTGCTTTTAACTACAAAATTTAATTTAATTACATAGGACAAACATATGCAGCTTAAACTTTATTACGTATCAAAATTGTTTTCAGTACTACAGTACCACAGTTAGTTCTGCCTTTTTGAATGAATTTATTAAGTTTAACTACTTATTATCTATGTATTTCCAATGCCAACTATAAATTGATAGGTGATAAATATCAAAGTTTAACATTGATTATTGTGTTCCAGAATGTTGTTGACAAAAAATTGTATTATAACCAAATTAAAAGTTGTTTAGTTTCATAATAAAATCAGTTTTGAAAGTCTGAATTTCATTGTTTGACAACTTTTAATTGACAGTTGATACTCACAATAGCAGTGTGAAGTTAAAGTTGAAATAAATGCTTGCATGATGCTTTTTTCAATCTAAATAAATGTTATGAAATGTTTTTTAAGAAATAAAACATGAATTTGAAAAATTTCTAACATTTGAGTAATCATTTTAAAGTTCATAAATAATTTCTTATTTTTAATTTTAAAAATAGTACCTTCGGGAGTTAGTGACATTTTTGTACAAGTTTCTACAAATCTGAATTCTTTTCTATGATAGCTTTAGTACTAATTACAAGAAACATAAATGCTAAAATTATTAAAAAAAGGAACATGTTTGAAAAATGAGCACAATTGTCATATTCCTACAAAGCTTAAAACTTCTTTCGAAACAATATTAATTTTAAGTTATAACAAAAATTAAGTCTAAAGTTCGGTTCACCTTGCTTAAGCCCCCGAAGATATCAATGATTGCAAGCGTATTACGTAAATAACGTTTTTTTTTATTTGAATTTCTTGTAAAATCAAACAGCTTATAGCCTAAATGATACTAATTATAATTATAATAAACTGATGAATTTATTTAGTCAGAGTACATTTATTTAAGAAAAATTTATTTAACAAAAAACGCCTTTTGTAGTTATGATACAAAAATTCACATTCAAGTTTCCAGTTTGATTAAATATTTTATAATGAAATAAGAAAATCAGAAAAGTTTTCATATGACTAAAAATATTCACAAGTAACTAGTTTGTTTTGTTTAGAACAAGTATTCAAAATTTAAAGTATAACAAATAAAATGGTAAAATAATTAATATCAACACTCCTCCTTAATTATTTTACTTCGTAAATATTCAAAGTATTTGCGTAGAAGAGGCTTGGTCAAGATGTCAGCCAGTTGATCCTTGCTTCTGACATGAACTGGCGTGACTGTTGTTCCAATATGCTGCTGGATGAACTTCCTTGATATCTCGATATGTTTCTTGCCTTTAGTTATCTTTCCTTCATGTGTGTTATTCAACATGTGAATAGCAGACTGATTGTCAATATAGTGTGGTGTAGGTTTGCTTGTATCTAATTGTTTTAATTCTTGAGCTAATCTTCGTATCCAACAGACTTCGTCTATGGCTAATACTGCTGATCGATACTCCGCTTCAGCGGTGGAATTTGATACGGTATTTTGTTTTTGAGTTAGCCAAACTATAGGGCCTCCACGGAGTAGGATAACTCCACTAGTGGACTGTCCAGTTTCTGTATCTCCACCATAATCGGAGTCACTATACACAGACAGATTCTTATCTCCATTAAAACATATTCCAAATTTTGTTGTCTCTTTTATATATTGGAAGATACGTTTTACCATTGCCCAATGACTTCTCATTGGCTTATTGTTGAAGCGACTTACGTAATTGACTGCGAAACTTATATCTGGACGTGATATGGTAGCGAGATATAGCAGACTTCCGACGACTTCTCTGTATGGCGTGGACTTGTCCAAAGGACTATCGTTAACAAAATTTCCAGGATCTGTGACCATTCCTCTTTCCATAGGTGTGTGTGCAGGGTTTAAATCTCCAAAGTTGTATCGTAGCAAAATTCTTTCAGCATATTTGGATTGATTTACAAATATTCTGTCTTCAGACACTTGAATCTGCATTCCGAGATATGAGAAGCACTTGTCTCTTCCAGTATCATGAGTGATCTTGAACTTTTGATCAAGTTTCTTCAAAACTTCTAACATCTCGTTTTCATGTTGTCCGACCACGAGACCATCATCGACATGTAAGACAATAAGTATAGTTCTCTCTTTGTTATAAAAAACACATGGGTCATCATCAGTGGATTTGAAACTTAGAGACTTCAGAAATTTTGAAAAAGTCTCGTTCCAAACTTTTGGTGCCTGTTTTAAACCGTATAGGCTTTTCTTTAATTCGCATACACGACCTGACTCGTCATTGAAGCCTTCTGGTTGGTACATGAAAATTCTTTCATCAAGCTTACCATGTAAGAACGCTGTCTTTACGTCAAAAGTCATTAACTTCATACTTTCAGATGCAGCTATGCTCAAGATAAGCCTGATTGACATAAGACGAGCAACAGGACTGAAAACTTCAAAATAATCTCTACCTTCTTTCTGTTCAAACCCTCTGATGACCAGTCTTGCTTTATATCTTCCATCATTTTTCTTTCGTAACACCCAACGACAGGTTAGAGGTGCAATATCCTTAGGTTTTTCAGTTAAGATCCATGTTTTCATTTTTATCAATGAATTATACTCCTCTAACATTGCTTTCTTCCAGTTTTCATCTTGAAGGGCTTCATTGACAGAAATATCACTAGTTTCACTGGTCATACTTTCGTTAATATCTTGTGTTACTAGTGCTGTGTCAGTTACATAGTCATTGAATCTTGATGGTGGTTTTATAACGCGACGTAATCGTGAGTTTCTTCTTACAGTTGGCACTACTGGACTTTCAGAGCTATCAGATTTACTTCCATTTTCCTCAGTCTCTTCAGATTCAACGCTTCCATACTCTGAGCTTGTGTCTGATTTCTCAGTATCAGATGTTTCAGTTAGTGGTGTTTCTATTTCAGTAGAGCTTTCGGTTTCAGTCTTGTCATCAAAAACTACATTGCTAGAACTGATAACGTCTTTGGTCTCATTTATGAAGACTCTGAAACCTGGAGAATCAACATCATAACCGACAAATATACCTTTCGTTGATTTTCTGTCCATCTTGCCTCTCTTGTTGCCTTCTTTTAATACGTAGCAGTCACAACCAAAAGATTTCATCTTGTTTATGTCTATTTTTCTTCCAAACCACAAATCTGCTGGACTTTTATCTTTAACAGTACTAGTACCAGTATGATTGATTGTAAAAACGACATAGTTTACGGCTTCACCCCATAAGTTTTCATTGAGGCCTCGAGCATGAATGACTGTTCTCGCAGCTTCAACTATCGTTCTCATTTCTCTTTCTATACGTCCGTTTTGTTCTGGGGTATAAGCACTTGACTTGCTGTGAAAAACTCCCAGACTTTCTAAAATTTGTGTCGTTTGGCGATTCTTTATTTCAGTTCCATTGTCTGAACGTAATGTCTTAACTTTTCTATCAAACTGATTTTCAGCTATCAGGAAAGTTTCCAGCTTTTCAGCTGTGTCACTTTTATGTTTCAAAAAGTAAACAGTCCTAAAATGAGAGTAGTCATCCTTAAAAAGTAGAAAATATTTTGCTCCTCCTAAAGAGTGAATGTTCATCTCACATAAATCAACATGTATTAAATCAAGCTGCTTTTCTGAAATTTTTGAATTTAGAGGATGTGATACTCTATGTTGCTTTCCATAAATGCATCCTGGACAAACATATTCGTTCCAATCATCTTTAAACTTGATTCCATTTCTATTCAGTACATCTCGCACATGTGTGACATTTTGATGTGCAAGCTTGTCATGCCATTTTCTTAAGGAGATGTTAACAAGACATTTTTCAAACTCTCGGCGAAACTTCATTTTGTATAACTTCCCTTCTCTTTCTGCCAAAGCTCCTACATTTCCACTTGAGTCTGTGAATGTCGATTGATCTGCATTTGCTGACTGTTTGTAACCCTTATCCAACACTGAACTGACTGAGAAGAGATTGAAAGGCATTTTTGGAGTATGTAATACGTCTTTTAACACAATTTTCTGCCAGATCTGACCGTCAAAAGCTTCAAGTTCAATGTCACCTATACCGATGCCTTCTAGTTCGGTTGCATCACCAATGACAATCATGGTCGGTTGTTGAAGGGTTATGTAGTTCTTGAACCATTCTCTATGTGAGCTCATGTGTTGAGTTGCTGCACAGTCTTGATACCAACAGTCTTCAGAATTTTTGTAGAAAGAGTCTATCGAGGATAAACTGACCGTTATAAGTGCACGTCTGTTACTGCCATTCTTGTTACGTTTATCATATCTGTCTTCATTATGACTAGATTCTGCATTCGGACAGTCTTTCGCGAAATGTCCTTTGCATTTGCATTTGTTACAGCCATATGTATTTTTACAGTACTCAACATATTTTGCAGACGGTTTTCCATGGCATTGAGACTTCATGTGGCCAGTCTTTCCACATTTGAAACATTCCGGAGGCTTGCTCTTCAGACTTCCAGAGGATGTATCTGACTTGTTTTTGTATTTCGATATAAAAGCATTTTGAGATGTAGACTTTTGTGACTGACTTTCATTTAATCTATCTTCTTCTAGTCTTAGCCTATCAAATAAGTTCGAAAGTGGTATAGTTTCGGTGGCAATATACCTAAAATTCTTTGCATAATCCAGGAGTCCTTCATTTCTTCACCTTCAGTTGCCAAACTGTCAGCTAACTGCTGAATTTGCATACAATTTTCGATCACTGACTTATTTTCATTATATTTGTACCCAAAAAATTGTCGTTGTAAGCCTTCAATGGATACACCTGACTTCTTACCATATAAAGTGTCCAATTTCAATAACATACTGTAGGCAGATGTACATTTTGAAATTTTCATAGCAATTGTACTACTACAATTAAGACCAATAAGTGTTTGAGCTTCTAAATCTTTAGCGATCCATGACAAAACATTCTGACAGTTTTCTCCTCCTTCAGGTTTAACGGTTATACCAGTAGCAACATCAAAAATTATCTTACCTTTCAAAGTTAAATTTAATTTAAACCTCCATGACTCGTAATTAACGTTTCCACTGGGATCTTCAGTTAAACATTCAAGTTGAGAGCGTATACTTTCCATTTTTAATATTATATAATGTTATCTATTATAGACAATTCAAAATTTCAATCTCAAACTTAAACCCAATACATGCATGGCAACATGCCTGGGCCCATAACCTGATGAATTTATTTAGTCAGAGTACATTTATTTAAGAAAAATTTATTTAACAAAAAACGCCTTTTGTAGTTATGATACAAAAATTCACATTCAAGTTTCCAGTTTGATTAAATATTTTATAATGAAATAAGAAAATCAGAAAAGTTTTCATATGACTAAAAATATTCACAAGTAACTAGTTTGTTTTGTTTAGAACAAGTATTCAAAATTTAAAGTATAACAAATAAAATGGTAAAATAATTAATATCAACATAAACTATTAGGAAGTCATTTAACTCAAATACCATATTTTAAACTAAAGAAAGCCTTAAAACAGGATGCGTTTTAAATAAGACACGATCGATAATTGTTTTTTATTTAAATCTTAACTTTGTATAATAGTTTTTTTTCTCTCAAATTCATTATGAGTAGCAAATCAGACTTTCGCCTCAAAATGAATATTTTTCTAAATCTATCATTTTGCTATCTGTAATTGTTTTCTTTCCACAACTAATTTTAAACAAAAAAGCTACAGTTAATAGCATCGTTACATTTTCGAATATCCTTGTTTTATGCCTGGATTCACGATGTCAAGTTAGCACTACATAGACCCTTTTTAAAAAAAATCAAAATAAACAAAATATTTTGAAGTTATTTCTTTCCACAATTAATCTACAACAAATAATCTTCAACTACCTAATTGTGAACTTAGTTTTCCCAAATTCAAAATTTAAACAAATAAGCTACAAATAACTGCATACTCAGTTTTTTTTAAATTTCGAAAAATGTTTGCCAAAGGAGTTGTTGCTCTATTTTTTTTTTACTTTTCTGCATATAACAATAATCTGGACTTCACAAGAGATCTTAATTTTGAATTTTTGGTGTTTAAAACCTGTTTTTTTGACCATCACCTTTAAAAAATATCTAATAATAAAATAATTTAACATTTTAGACCCTGCAAGAATTTGATCACTATCTGATTGATTAATGATATCTGGCATCTATGCATGCAGACAAAAATATTCAATTTTACATATAGAATTTTCTTCTAATCTAATTCTGTTTATTTTGGATCTTGATGTTATTAAATAAAGTAAAACATCTACAAAGTTAAGGAAATAAACAAAATGTTTATTCTATTAGTTTAATATTAAATCGTTATTTGAGTTTCTAGATAAATTTGAATGATGGCTTTCACTTGCCTTAAATATGAAAGTGTAAGTTGTATATATTTTTGATTTCATAATCTTTGCAAATACTTGAATGAGCTATTACTTTTATGATATTCAAAGAAAATAAAACTCTGAAGCCACTTATCATTAACCTAGATCTATATTAGAACCATAACAATAAAAAATATATGAGCATATGCTAATGAATTAAGTTTGAGTAGGTAGACATAATGCATTAGCTACGCATATTGTAAGTTTGTTTTTGGCATTAATATTAATTACAACTTAGTGAGTGTTAGCTTGCTTATAAATATGTTAATAAAGTTTTTTGTTGTGTGCCTAAAATAGCTTTTATATTTATTTAGATACTAAAAGAAACCTGATGATGATCAGGTATAAGGTAAACAACCCTATTGTTGGCTCCCCTCAGTGATTGGGACGTCTTTAACATAATTTTTTGTATTTATTTGTATTGAGTTCCAAAACTCTTTTAAGTCCAATAAATTTTCGTAACGATTTTGTTTTTTTTTGTTCATTTGCAATTTTTGTACTTTTAAAACTTTTTACAAAATTAATGTACCATTCACCGATTTTTAAATACTATACTAAGCGAAAAGTATTTCAATTATTGACAAAAATGCTTGGCCCACAATTTTAAACGATTCAGTTAAATGTTAAAGATCTTTTTTATCAATTTACTAAGCTTAAAAGATGATTCGCCTACACGATTTTAACATCTTACTATCTCTTTAAAATTTGCTTAAGTTAAAATCACGGAATAGCTACTTTAACTTTTAGTAATTTGCTAAATCCATATGACATCTGTACAATTATTCTTATAAGAGCAGTGGATGGAATGCTCCAGTTGAGAATTCCAATAAATAGGTCCGTTTAAGCGTATTTGCTTTGTTGATTTTCATGAACTGTCACTTTACACTTTTATACAGGCATGTTTGGATGCTAGTTTTTTAATAAAAGGCAATTAGCAATTTAAGTTTTGCTAACTAGACAAAACGAAAAGAAAGGTTCAAAATGTTGGAGTCCCTTAGTTAATTGCTAAATATTTAAAAATTTGCTAACTAATAAACTGTTAACAAAAGATTGTTTAAAATTTTGCGCCAATATTTTGTATACTGGACCCAAAATTGGAAAGCTTTTTCTTTAAAATGACAATTATTGGAGGTTTTACCCTAAGTTTTTTTTATAAAATTGATCAAACAGTGTGGCTATTTTTTTAAAAATTACATAATATTAAAAATAATGTCAATACTGGGAAAAGAGCAAACAAACGCCATACTCTATCGTAGAGAATATAAAGAGAATGAGTGCTAACCACTCTAGTGACTAGGGTTTGATTGTTTTGAAAAATTGGACCTGACATCCTTTAGGTACAAATTAAGTTATCATAATAATGGAATTGGGAAAGTACATGCAATCAATTAAAGTTTAAGACGTTCAAAATAATTGTTATTACATTCTTAAGACTTTATCAATTTTTGAAAGAACATGACAAGTTTAAGAGATTAGTGTTTTTTTCCGAGACGTTTTCAACGAGTTTCCTCATTTCCTCATTCAAAATATATGTATATGCGTGGTGACTTTTAAAACTTGCAATTGTACTGGGTTCCCATAAGAGGTTTCAGTTCGAAAAAATACATTATTTTTTAAGAGAAAACAATTTAAATATGTCATTTACGTTTTAAAACGATATCTACCTTTTATCCTTGATTGTGAAGCATTAACATAGAACTTATCTTTTGAGAAAAAAGTTTAAGCGTTTTAAATCACTAGATTTTGGCTGCCAACTGCGATCACCTCTTTAAGAAACATAATGGAAAGATTCAGGAAACAGTGGCTAAGCTTTGCGAACTGTGATTACAAAATGTCCAGCATTTTTAGAAATGGCGTACTTTTTACATGTCAAATGTCAAAAGATTACACCTGACCCAATTGTAGACCATTCACAATAATTAGTAAACCACTTTACAATAAATCTGACTAAAAAATTGTTTTTTTCTAAAGAGTTCTTAAGGTAAAACAATTAACTTAAACAAGGATATTTCTGTAATAAAATAATACTGAGATGGTCACCATTTCTAAAGTCAATCGGATGAAATTGGAGAGCACTTTAGTTTCATTGTGCGAGGTCTTATGCAATCGCTTTGGTTTTATTAGGCTAAGGCTTTTCTAGCCGCTTTAACAATCTGTCAAATGAAATAGATGCAAATATGTGCGGTACAACTCGACTCGAATATACATAGTGCTATCCAATTTCGGTGGGAAAATTTTAGCCATGGAATTTAATAGTAAGTAAAGTACACTCGATGGAACCGCGGGGAAAGGGATTACTTTAATGCTATACTATAGTATACAATTATGGATTGTCAGCTCTTTTTTATTCGGTATCGAGTATCTTAAGGGAATGATGCGATGGATGGTTTGAAACTTATAGTTAAGTGTTGGATAATAAATAATAAATGATTGAAAATAATTGATAGTATAGTATGGTAGAGCTAAAGTTGGGCTTACAAAGGAACTTATATAAAATGAAAAACAAATCAATAAGATTTAATAAATAGGGAAATGAAAGAAAATCTGTTTTTTGTTGTACAAGCCATAGAATTAGTTGGGTGTAAATTGACAGGAATTTTCAATGTATGAAGAGTACACGAAGAATGTTTAATATTTAGATTTTTTTTTTATTTTGACGGGATTAAAATTGGAAGCAAATTAATTATTGCAAATAATCAAGAATATTTTAGAGATTTGAAACTGGATTTTCAAATGGATTATGAGAAAATGATATATTATGGAGTTTTACAGATTTAAGTTTGGACTTGTTGTAAAATAAATTTTAAATATTTTTTTCATTTAAAAAATTTTAATATTTAAATTTTACTCCAGAAAGATCATATAGCCTCTGGATGATGTTTGAAACGAAAATTGATTTAAATGTCATTAGAAATAGCTAGGTAGCTTACAAAAGCAATTCTATATTGGTACCCTGGTCTCTTAGTACAATTTAAGATACGGGATCTCGGCTGAACACGAGACCAGATGAGACACCAGAACCACTTGACCAAGACCCAGTCGGGACTCAGTTATACGCGATATTTTTTTTAATGTAACGAGACCGAAAAGAGATTAACAAAAGTCTCGTTGGATTTTATAGTTATAGAACATGGATAATTTAAATGAATGAAATAGTTTTATTCACGAGGGTAGTTGAAAAGCACTTGAATACTGTACATATACACTTGACCTATAATCTTACAACCATCATAAGTAGCTTAAGTTATTAAAAACTCATTTTTGAAGTACTCACTTACCACCCTTGGTATGCAAATATTGAATTAATAATAATATCCGCAAATTGAACCTTTTCCTCTTAGCTATTAATAGCAATAAAAGAAAGGCCAAAACAACTTTCCAAATTAAACTTTACCTAAGATACTAAAGGATGAAACACAGAACACTTACATTTTGACCTTGTTCTACTTTATGATGGCAGTGTTTGCAATATTACGTCTGTAACATACCCACTAGGAAACAAAATTGTTAACAAATCTCAACCATGCATCGTTAGGACATCCAAAGTGTATAACTTTCTGCAAACAACCCTCTAATCACATAAGGTTGACCCCGAAAAATAAGGATAAGTACAAATATCTAATACTTATGTGAAAATAGCACAAAACTTTCAAAAAACAATGTAATCTTGACACTCAAACTCGTCTAAGTCGAGTCCTTCATAACAATGAAGTAAATAAAAGTTTAACAAAGCAAACCTTTTTTCTCTTAGCAAGGCAACATCAGTGCTGTCGATAGTGCTTTAATGGGAGCATTGATTTTTTCTTTGAAAGTAATCAAAGTTTGTTATTTGTCATTGAATTAGTTTAAGAGCAGAAAACTTCATACTCATGTATTGGACTTTTACTGAAGGTACAGTTCGGAACCCTGAAAAGTATGAGTACATCAGTATGAAGGTATATATGAGTTGAATACTCCAAGTTTTTTTTTATTTCTAAAGATTATTTTGTTCCTAACGATATGGAAACCAGGAGCTGATAAATTTTATAACTTTTGAAGTGAAAAATTAAGGACTACTTTGTGTTATCTTTTTTAATTCGACACGAGAAATCATGAGATATAACCTTTCCTTGCTTCTTTTAATGGTATGGTTTTATTGACAGGTTTTAAAGTATACAATATACATACATAAAAGGAGACGTCATCTTATTTATACTTGTATACGTATACATATATCCAAAGGTTTAAACTCGAATAAGGAAGGTAAAGTCATTAGCATCACATAAATGAGTTTGAGGCAACGTTAATAAATCTTAAAGATGTCATTTTTTAAATTTTAAAAAAATCTTAATGTTATCATTGTCCTTAAAAATCTTATGTACACATAACATATACAGTACATTAAAAACTCAACTCTGCTTTGAAATTTGAAATGTTTGTGTCCTTACTCAAACCTTTACAAGATAACGACTTAATGACAAATTCATGTTGAAATTATAATAATTTTAACGTTCTGGATGGTAAAATAGCAGCAGCACACAGGGGAGTCGTTTTACAATCGCTAATTTTGTTTTTTTTTGTTGGGCCTACAGGAGAGTTCATTGATATGAATACACATAAATATACATATAGGTACTTCAAAAAAACTTTAATTTGTAATGAGATGCAAACCAAAAAATCAAAATTCGGGTTGTTAAATCGAAAAGACTAGAACAAAATTGTCTTTGTAATATGGATTTAAAAGAAATTAAATAAATAAATAAGGTGCCGCGACAGTCTGTTGATACCTAGGACCTAGTGACTTACAACTCAAACGTTTTTTTGTGCGAGTAGTGTCCTAATCCGAGCGCCTAATTTATCAATTCTTGTCAATTCTTCGCAAGAGGCAGTGAAAAAACGTGTCCTTATATTTACGCAATACGCCATTAGACAACATCTTACTTTACTTGTACTTTACTAGTATTTTATTGATAAATTCCCAACCATATATTTTTACTATGCAGTTATTTAGAACTTTTTAATATAAGTTTAACATTTCAATTTCGTAAAAAACAAACGATCCTTTTTCGAGATATCGAATTTCAAATCGAGGGGCCAAGACAGATAGACGGACGGAATCGGGACAGACACTTTTTTCAACTTCTTTGCCATCGTAATGTCTAACTTGCTTTGAAAAGTTAATAAACTACGTTCTTTTTTTGAATAAGAGATTGAGTAAAATATACTAAATTAGTTATTGTTTATTCATGACCCCCCTCGGCAGATTATTTTTTTAAATTTTCGTAGGAATCCCCTTGCATTCAAAACTTATCGTATTGCGTTAATGAATATGACCGCCCTAATATTTTTTAATTATTTAGTTTTTATAAATGAAAATAAAATTTGTATTTTACTGCTTTAAACTTTGTTACTAAAAATACTGAGTACCAAAAATCAGAAATCCAACAAATTCATCAACTTTTGACCAATTAAACGATCCAGGGCAAGTCATATGAGCCATAAACCTTATACAGTCTACTTGTATAAGTAAAGATTTCATCTAAAGGTTTGTTAGAAATTTAACGATGTCAAAAACAACTTAAAACTTTGTTTTCACACAATTTAGAATTTGGAAAAACTTAAGTAATGCTTTAAATTATTATCAAAAGATCTTTTCTGAGAGTAAGAGCAAATATGTAGGTTGTTAAGAAGAAAACTTGAATGAAGAGATCGCCAATTTGATATTAAGTTGCCTTAAAATTCCTGAAACTCTTCTTCAATTCTTCTTCTTTTTATTTTATTTTGACGCACATAAATAGTGTAAGACTTTCTTAAAGTGTTTTTTTCTTTCAAAATTAATTTTCAGTTAAATACAAAAACTTTTAAGATCTTAAATCTACTTTTTGAAGTGAATTTGCTTTGCATGCTCTAGGTTTTAGGCACGAAGCCAGGGGGGGGGCTAGAGGGGCTCAAGGACAGATTTATGGTCAACGAGGACGTTTTACTATCGTTTCAAGCTCTGCTTCCAGGTTTTGTTGCCGCCAATCGAGTAAATGAAATGGAAAATCTAACCCTCTACTTCGATAACGCAATATCCTTGTCAGCTGTTAAAGCGGAGTACTTACTCTGGTGCGAAAAAATTTCATCGATGGATCCCTCTTCCGATGTTCTGAAACTGCTAGATATATGTGACAAGACCTACTTCAGGAGCATAAGCTACTTGCTTACAATTTTGGCCACACTACCAGTTACAACAGCTAGCGTTGAAAGAACCTTTTCAACGATGAAAAGGATCAAAACAGTATTCCGAAGCGTTATGGGCCATCCAAGACTAAGCGCACTTGCAATGATGGCTGTTCACTCAGGTATTGATGTGGATCCAGATGAAGTGATCGACATTATGTCTAAAAAAAAGACAAAGCGTTTATTGCTGTAAAAATCCAAACTATTTATTTAATTAAATAAAAAAAAAATACAAACAAAAATAAAACATTTACATTATGTAGTTTTTTTTTTAATTTTTGTATATAGAATTACTTCTTCGAAATTGATATTTAGAATCCTGTCGTAATCTTGGAATGCTTTCATAAGTAGGGAGTCTTCAGCATTAAATAATTAAACCATATCCTGCTGGACAACAGTGTTCTAAAATAATCTAATAACTAAAGTTGTCTCGTTATCCCTTAAAACATGTATGTATGTAAGGTCAAGACACATTACGTTATTTAAATATTGTCAACCCCTCGTAGAGAAAATAAAAGAACATTTTTAAGAGGCGCTCAAAATCTCTTTACATTAATCTTACTAAAACTCGACCGAAGTGGCCGTATACTGGTGAAAAAGCATTTATTTACAAAAGTATGTACTTCATTAATTATATAAACGCAATAACTTTCTAATATTTCTTATTTCAAAAAGCATTTTAACATAAATAACAACTACAAGCATTTTATAATGCTTATGATAAACATTGAATTTATATCGAATTTCAAAGCAAGAAAATGCGTTAAGTGGTATTGGTGCACATACCCCTTCAGCTCTCGAATTAATTAAGTATCGTTCTAAATAGTTTAAACTGAACGTACTTCTTAAAGCTGTTTGCGTATAGGAATTTTTTTTTATTTTCAGAGTTAGGGATATGGATTTTCAGTGCAGAAACATTTTGTATGCAATTGCAATTCATAACAAACAACAATTACTTTGCACTCAACTACCAAGTTAAAATTTCTTATGCCAAGACTTTTGTTTTTCCTGCGCAACATACCTACTCTACTCTACGATAGGTACGTACATAACAACAAATATCTCTTTTTATACCTTTTGTCTTTTTGGGACAAGAGTGACTGCATTTCCGTATTAATTATGCTATACCCTACCCACCCACCTATACTCTACGACCAACTCCCTTTCGCGCACGATGCAAATTTGGATGCTCTCCATATTTATTTGGTTACGGTCTTATGGTATAGCGGTATCTATACACTATAGATGCACATGGTATGTACGAGTAATGCATAAAAATTAAACCACATTGTCTGAAATTTGCTTGAGCAAATTGCATATATCTCATCATGTCGTCTCAATGATTATGCCGTGCTTACAAAGTAAACAACCGTAGTCACCGGGTACCGGAGAGTAGGGTACGGGTAGGGTACCCTCTATAAATACAGAAGTGGTACATAAACCGTTTTGCATTTGCCACATGCACATCAACATCAGAAGGGATGTTTATGCTCAGTGTTGCGAGATGTTGTAGAGTTGTCCCCAAAAAATTTAAATTGCTATGCAAGTTGGCACTCAAAAGCGACTCTTTTTTTAGTGTGTTTTTCATTCACAGTTTATGATGCTTCAATGTTTGTAATTTCAGGCAGTAGACAATTCTTAAGGATTTTCACATTAGTTATACACAGTATCAAGTCAATGAACTGTTGATGTTGGTTACAAAAATACTTTTACCCCTTACGAATTATTTAAGTGGTTGCACTTATTTTGTGACTCTTAAGACAACAATTAAGTACTTAAAATCATGAGCAGAGTCCCGTTATGACATTCAACGCCATTTTAAAAAAATAAATCAAAATTTCGACTTTTGTTTCATTTCAATAGCTAGTGCCAACATTACATTTTATTTACTGACGGCAAAGAGAAACCTATCATTTAAACAGCGTCTTCTTGGTTTAGTTAACTTCCTAAAGATAGTTATGTAATCGGCCCGATTTGTCAAATTGAAAATTGATTCTCTGGAATCTAAATAGATTCTTAGGGAGATGTATGTGAAAGATGCAGAAAGGACTCTCAAAAATATTGAGTGGCTGGTTTTTTACCATAGCAATTTAAAAATGGTTAACCCGAAATATCTCACGAACCAATAACGCTAGCAACTTGAATTCAATTTTATATAATACGTTGTGACGTGATACTAAACCAGTATAATTTTGAAAAAAAGTCCAATTCACGGTTTTTATAATAAATCAACAAATCTGAAAAAAAATAATTGCCACGTCGAATATTTTACGAAAAAGAAAATGATCCAAAATAATTTTATGCAACGAAGAATAACGTTTTTGACATCTGTTAAAATTTTGGGAAAAATCGAATTGACAGTTTTTGTACAAAAGATAAAAACCTAAAGAAATATTACTAAACCTTGGTAAAAATTGATTTACGACTCAAATATCTTTTTGAAAATTCAAAATATTGGCCTAAACTAATTTCATCTTTTAGAAAATATTGTTTTCGACACTCAAAAATTTATATAAAAATCCATTTTTTTTATAAAAATTAAAATCTACAAAAAATAATACCTACGTTAAATTTGTGTTCAATTCTCGATATCTCTTGAATAAATGAAGATATTGACTTTAAAATTATTTCATTGTGTTTTTAACGTAAGGTAATGGCCTTAGAAAAATCCAATCTGTATTTTTTTATATAAGAAATAAAGACTTTCAAAAACTGCTACTAAAAGTGGTTAATATTGTTTCCTTAACTAAAGATCTCGTTAACAATAACAGATTTTGAAATCAAACTTATTTTATCATATACTAAATATTGTTGCTAGTTTAAAGTTTAAAGTTTTTTACAAAAAGTGAAAACCTACTAAATCACCATAAAACTAAAGAGAAATCGTTTTCGACTCAAGTATAAGGACAACAAAGGAAGGAATATTGACCTCGAAATTTTTATTTCACACAAAATATTGTCATGAATATTCTGTTAAAGCTTTAAGCAAGTCAAATCGACAGACTGGATGGGAAGTTATCAGTGTGGGTCACAATTCAGCCTCTTTTTTTGATACAAATCAGAAAATTTAATTCTCAAATTGATCAAGTGATTGCTCCCAAAATTCCGATTATTAATTATTCATTAATCACTAAATCCCAGATCTTTAAGATGAGTATAGCTACCAAAATCCCGACGAAACTCCAATAAGATATTGTTTGTAGAGAACTCCTCAGCTACTTTTTAGTTAATGCTATCAATACTGACATTTTAGCTATGTAAGTCGTTGCATATATGCCTTTTGTTTTTGTTTGCTTAAAGCAGATATTTGGTCTTATCCAAGACTAAAATCGGTTTAATCTTTTCTTCAATCACCGCGTCGTGAATTATTCACAACGTGCAACGGTACGTTGATCTGAGCACAAACTGTTCCAGAACTTTATTAAGGAAGTCATTTTCTGAAACCCTGTACATGTGTGGAAAAGTTTAGAAGAGGTATTTTCTAATGCGGCCTTAAAGTCCCTAAAATTATGTTGAAGTTCGATTTACACAGTATTTATTTTAGTGTAAAGATTTAGTGTGTGGTGCCGAAAGCCTCACTGGTGTTTGCCTATTATAGAGTTTTTTGAAAGCCTAAAGACGCTCATACCGTACGTTGGATAGGATCTTTTATGAGATTTTAAGCTATTTCATACATATAAATGTACTTACATGCATAAAATTGGTTTGTATTTTTGAGGATGTTACTTATGAAGCTAACAGACGACTCGACAGACATGCTTTTCTTCAAGGAAACTTTATTTATTATTTGAATCTGAAGAACGATCTTGTCATTCTCTAAATATTTACTAGCAAGATGTATATCTTTTATACTGGGTGAAACACTGGGTCTTCTTCTTGCCCTCTTGCTTACTCTACATAATTCCCGTTAAGCAACTCCTGAAAAGGCTGTTAGACTATATTTATCATTACTTGTGCCACTTCGGTGACTAAGCCACCATCCAACGTTTTATTTATTTTTTTTTTTGTTATAAGTTCTGGTCTATTAATATTTTGTTTGTATTCTATTATAATAAATAAATTAGGTGGCGCAACAGTCCAACAGTTTGTATTCTATAGATAAAACTTATTTCTTAAAAAAATAATCCTTGAATAATAAAATAATAGTAATAATACGTATAATTGATCTTTTTCTTTTTTTTAAATTACCTATTATCTACATACTTATAAATATAGATAAAATACCTATATTTTTTTCAAAATTCAGTTAAAAGTTTATATTTATGATTATTTTATTATAATTTCAGGGCGGCAAACAAGCACCATACTATGTCGGAGCATCTCAGACACTTCCTCGGGGCATGTATTCAGATCGAAATAAGGCTGCTGTTGGTGAGTAAAACTTAAAACTTCTTTATCTACATTTGTGGCTTGTGTTTAATGTCATAAACTCATCTAGTAATTATTTTAAAAAGTAGATTTCCAATAGCTTTATTCCATATTGCTTGCTTATTTTATTTTAAATTTAAATATTACAGATAAATGAGTAGACCATAATTTAATTATAGAAAATAAATAAAGCAAAAGATTGAGCATATTTTTGTTTTATTGCTTACACTTTTATATAGTTCAAAAAACAAAAATTCAAAACTTTGTAGATTGTTCTCTTATAATTCCTGAAAATATTTAATTATTTCATTTTAATCTAATTAATAATAACAAACACTTCTATGGAAATTAATCTTGCAATCCTCATTTGCAGTGCTTGTTTAAGATTTGTTTAACCTCAAAAAGAATTACTTAACATACTTATTGTTGGTTGCTTTAGACTTTAAACAATAAATAAATACAATTTCTAACTTTATATTACATAATTATATTGATCCAATGGTTTCATGCAATACAAAAACACAATCATGCAATTTCAATGGCGAGATGGCGATCGAAATAATTCCATCATTATATTCTTTGCGTTATTGCGGTCAAGTGTGGAAATAACCATAGCATAAATTAATACATAGTTTAAATTCCTTTTCGTGCACCATATGTCATTCCCATAGAAAATAATAATAATTATTATCGGAAACGCATTTTAATTTGAAATTGAAAAACTATTAGAAGGCACATACTTACTTACCTTACATTACTACAACATACTTTTATCCCATGCCTTTAATTAAAACAAGAAATATCTGGAGGTCGGTCATTCATCGGACATAAGAGGAAATTTTATAATGAAATCATTTAATCCGAAAAAAATACTAAAAGAGGAAGTTTTTTCTTAAATACTTGTAATAGGCACAACAAAAATAAAACAAAAACTATAGCTAAACGGAAGTTTAGTTTTGAAAGTTATTTAAATTATGTCCTCTTTTTGAATTGATTTATTGAAGATACAAAAAAACAAGTTGCAATATTTAAGATTAATGTATTTTTGTTCAATATCCTGGTTTATTTGGAACTTTCAAGTGCTAACGTAGACAGGCGGTAAACAAGATACAATTACTAGTGTTGCCATTTTCACTCGTTTTCAAACAAATTTGTACAAAAATTATTATCACCTTTATTTTTTTGTAATTGGATGATGTGGCTTATAGTTTGTTTTAAATGAACAAATTGGTACATAAATTTCATATTTCTTCGGAATTTTAAAATGAATTTTCGTGAAGATTTTGATATGATATTTGCTTATTTCCGTGCAGTAAACTTCCGTCCATTCTACAAGTATTTATATAGTTCTCCCTAAAAAAGAGACTCACACATTAAACGCGAATATTTCAGTATTTACACAGTATTTACCTTATTAAAATAAATGGTCGTTCATGTGAACTTTAGCTTATCTTTTTAAACAAATGATAAACTTATACGTCGTTGCTTATTCTTAACTTTTTCACAATAATTATAGTTGCGTTTTTCGTTAGCAAGGTTAGTTTATTTAAAATTTTTAGTTTAATTCTAAAGATTGAAACATGTGGAGTACATGGATGTTTTCAATCGGCATTTTTTTGTGAATCTAGGGAAATATTTGTACCCCATTGATTTCGGTTAACTTCATGTCTTAGATCTTTGTGCACATCTTCAAAATGTTTTACCTATATTCACTAGTTTAAAAAAAAAATAATACAATTGTCCGCTTAGGATTCTATTATTAAAGATTGTCTTATGTAAACTAATTTAAAATTATCCTTATTTTTTAGTAATCAAAAAATTATCCCATCAGTGAAACTTTCGAAAACATTTTTTAGCCATATTGCCATCATGACATAAGATCGAAAACTGGAGCAATAAGGCAAACATCATGAACACATACAAAAAAATTGTATCTAACAAATATGAAACAAGGCTTCATTGAAGTTAAAAACAAAAAGAGGCTATGATGCGGCCTACACTGATAACTTCCCATTCCGTCAGTGAATTTGTCTTGCTTAAAACTATAACAAAATATTCATAACAGTATTTTGTGTGAGACACAAAATTTGAAGTCTAAAACCAATTCTTTTCAGTTTTTTGTTGTTCTTGAAGGTTTTCGTGTTTTGTTAAAAAAAAGTTGTCAATTGAATTTTTCTTAAAAATTAACTGAAAACTACAAACAATATTTTGAATATGAAGAAATAGTCTGATTTCAAAATCTATTCACGAGATTTCTTACCAATTTTAGCAACATTTCTTGAAAATTTTTATTTCTAAACAAATACGTTTTGTTTTTTTTTAAGAATATTTAGAACAGAACGAAATCATTTTATAGTTAATACCTTCATTTACATAAAAGATATCGAGAATCGAATATGAATTTTTACCAATTTTGCGTATTATTTTTTTGTAGATTTTATTTTTTATGAAAAAACAGATTTATACAAAATTTACTGAATGTCGAAGACAATATTTTCTATAACACGAAATTAGTTTGCACCTAATATTTTCAATTTTTGAAAATATATTTGAGTCGTTTCAGTTTTTACCAAATTTTAGTAGTGTTTTTTTACGGTTTTTATTGTTTGTAAAAAAAACTGTCAATTCGATTTTGCTCAAAATTTTGCCAGAGAACATTATTTTCCGTTGCATAAAATTATTTTGGAGATAAAATTATTTTTTGTTCGTAAAATATTCCATTTATTGACATTTACTATAAAAAAATCGTTGATTGATTTTTTTTCAAAATTTCAGTAGTTTTGTATTACAATACAATATATAATATAAAACTTAATTTAATCGCAAGCGTTATTGGTTCCTGAGATATTCTAGGTAAACCAACATTTTTTTGAGAACCCTTTCTGCATCTTTCTGCATTATTATCTGTATAACAAAATTTATTTAAATTCGACATCTCCACTAGTTTTTGAGATATGGACGACGAAAAAAACCGAACGGACGTACGAACTAAAAATCTTCTATTTAGATTCTAAGGACCTTAAATCGTTGAGAAATATCAAAATTTACAATACGACAAATCGGACCGAATAGAATAGAATAGAATAGAATAGAAATGACTTTATTTATATACAAAATTCAGTTATACAATAAATGATTACAAGTCTTTTAAGACCTAGTTTTAAAACCGTCGGTCAGTATCGGACCGATTACAATAACTTCCTATCTGAAGTTAATAAATAAAATTGTACGTAAATGGCTTCCCCGAAGGACGCCAGAATTTACAACAAATTGATCCGAATGAATACTCATTAGTCATTACGAAATACAACATTATACATTTTTTTTTAAATACGATGAGATCCAATTTAAGAAGTTGTTGTTAAACCCTTGATTGTTAAGCTTTAAATATAAGGTATTGTGACACAACTTGTCAAAGGCTTTACTAAAATCAGTACATACACAATAGACTTGTCCACGTTTTTTCAAAAACATCTAAACAAAAAGACGTGAAGTTTGAATAAATTAGTATTTGTAGATCTCTGTTTCACGAAACCATGCTGATTATCACATACAACTGAAGGACAATGAAAGGAAAGCACATAACTAGTTCAAATCATAACAACTCAACAAAATCAGGACTAGGGGGGATTTAACGTATGGTCTGATGCATATAGTTACTGGACTATTACATTTATCTCAAAACTAAAAATTATCAATCATTGAAAAAGTTAAAAAAGATTAAAGTGCTACTTCGAGTATCTATTTGCGTAGACGTACAGAAAATATATGGATATTGAAATACGAATAATTTAAAATCCCATGAGAATGAACCTGTCCAATAAGTATTTTATAATGCGCAATGCAGCAGTTCCTTTGCCTCATAAATATGTACAATAAATGCAAAAAGGGTATTATAAAAGATTATTCTTTTATGCAGCTCTTTTTAAAATTGAAAAATCACAAAAAATTGCTGAATAGTTCAATTTAATTTTTAAAAAAATATGTCTCCTCTTATACATACATATGTACATTGAAACTCAGTCACAACCTAGTTATCATATTTACAAAGCATTGTGATACCATCCTGTCAAAATAACTTAAGCCCCAATAAGTAAAGGTGTCTAGTGACAGAAGGGTGGGAAATGCTATTTAATAAACAAATAAACACATGTGAATGGCTTAGTACGTTATTCATAAATATGTTTTTTGTTCATAGTAATATTCATAAATTTAAATTGTCATATAAATTTTAACCAAAGGTAAACATTGCAGATCAAAACTTTTCATGACCTTGTATACAAAAATCTGAGATAATTTATACGCAAAACAAATATTTTCCCCCCAAAAACCTGCAGAAAAATATCTGATAATGATATTTTTGTATTGTGTGTGGCAAGGCTATAATACCTAATAACCGTTTGTGTTCTTTTGATGTGAGTAGGGAAAGGTAGATCTTTTTTTAAACCTTGGAGATTTCATATTGATTGAAAGTTAGTTCATTTTTGTTGGTTATTATTTTGTCTGAAACTGATACCAGAAAAAGCATATGGAAACAATTTGTCTTCTCTCAAGAGGAAGAGGAAGGATAATCACTTTTCACAAAGGACGACGATGACAAAATTTTTGTATTTTTTTTTGTATTGATTGGTGTGAATTTATGTCTACACTGGGTGGTTCCAATCCAAGCGACAAATTATTTTATGGAATAAAAGACCGAATGTGTATGGCTTTTTTTAAATATAGAATTTCGATTGTCATGTTTAACCTAATTAAAATTAAGACTAATATTGTCCCAACAGTTTTTTGACATATAGTATTTATTAGTATAAGTTTCAGTAAAGGTTATGTTTTTGAATTAACAGATCTGAGCTTTGATGTAGTCACTATTCATCATGTTTGGAAACATGATTTTAGTTTATTATGGAGTAGAAAATAGGTTTCCACGAAATTTATTTTGGATGCTTGGAACAAGAAAAAGTCTTAAGATGTTAAATCAAGACTGTACCGAGAAGGACCCATAAATTAAATGTGTTGAATATTCAAAAATTCAGTCGTTTTTACCGGTTTGCATTTTAATGATTTCTACATTCTAAATTCCTCAATTGTTGTGGTAGCAAGATACCCGGTTAATGTAAGAAAACATTCGACCATTTGTTCGGAAGTGGTTGAAGGCACGAACTCCTTTTGATGGATGTGGTTTATATTGAACCGCTTATGCAGTGGCCTGTTTCAGGCAGATTTTCATTAATCCATGGTTCCTTCTTTACCTTTGACAATATCCTTTAAGGCTTTTGAGCTAGCTCCATTGAATATCTTGAGTATTTCCTCGCAGACATTAAAGTAAGAGTAATTCCATTATCGTATTCAAGTCATACTAATATGCAGCTGAAGCCCTTACTTACTTACTTAAGGCGAAAATATTATGACAACATGTACTTTGTTTTGCCCTCATTAACCGTTAAATCCATTTTTGCCGCGCGCCGCTGAGTTCTTGCGATTATGTCAATGTCATCAGCATATGCTAGTAATTTTAGACTTTTGAAAGGCAGTGCCTCTAGTGTTGACGTGGGAGCTATGCACTATTCTTTCAAGGATGTTAAAGAAATCGCATGACAATGCATCACTTTATCTAAAGCCTTTTTTGACATCGAAAGGTTCTGTTGAGTTATTTCCAGCCTGTAGATGCTGTCATATGCGGCCATGAAATCGTTGAGGAGATGGTGGGTATGATGATATTCTTGGCTTTTTTCCAGGATCTGCCGTAATGTGAATATTTGATCGACTATAGACTTTCGTGGTATAAAACCACTCTGATAAGGACCTATCAGGTTGTTGACGAATGCCTTTAGACGTTCACCTATTACGACAGAGAAGATTTTGTAAGCGATGTTAAGTAGACTGATTCCTCTTTAGTTGGTGCAATTTAGAGGGTCTCATTTTTTCAGTGTCGTGCAAAAAATACTGAGGTTCCATTGATCGGGCATTTCTTCCGATCATTTCTTACAGATTAGCTGTAGCCCGTATCTTGAAATATTTCACTTAACAATCTTAAGCATTATCAGAATTTTACACCTTGATAATACACTTCGAATATCGTAAATCATTTCACAAAAATTAACTCTTTTCTAATCAATTTTGTATGAAGACAAAACTGTCAACTTGCTGTAAGAAAAATATCAAAACATTTTAGAATATTAATTCTCTAAAACGGCAACATTTGTAGATGCAATACCAAATCCTACATATTAATAGATTTCTCCAATTTTTCATTGCATTGAAGCCCAAAACAATTTACGATTTCTAAAAATGTATTTTCAACTTTAGTTCATTGCAGTAGTAGTATAGTAGTAGAGATACAGTGTGTGCATTAGGAAAACTGGAAAAGTTGTTGGAAAGGAGATGTCACTGTACACAGGTTTTCCATTCTTGAACATTGTTATGACAGGGAAAGATTCGGGTAGTACGGCTTAAGAACGAATATCTATACTCTTCACAGTATGACCGAATTTGGACTCAAGCGTAAACTGATGGGCATATCTAGAAGCGCTAGTATTACTTATTAATCTGTATTTAGATAAAAAAAGATAGAAATATTGATTCCTTAAACAATACAATTTAAAGAAAAATTAAATAATGTGTTCGATAGAAAAAAGTTAAATTTAATGTAACAGAAAGAAGCAAATAGAAGTGTAACGCTTTGTCACACAAAACTTCCTTATTTATATCTCGTCTTCAATTCGAAATCTACCTCAATTAAATATCTGAGTTAAATTAGAATCACCCTGTCTGTACCTGTGTACATTATATAGATACAGTTAAAACGTTATGTTTATAAATCTCCTATTTCATATACGATACGAAATCATTTTGAGTTGGTACCCTTCTTTCTTTCTTTTTTGCAACAAATAATATTGAACTCTATGTTCTCCTTTTAGAAAATGACATAAATAAAAAAAGAATTTCAATAAATTGTATTTTTTTAATAAAAATGGAATTTGCCTTTGGATTTTGAATTTTAATAAATATTTTGAGGTTATTATTTGTGTGTTATAAGAAATAAGTATTTCAGGCTTCTGGTCTTTCATTCGATGCGACGATTAGGACTTTATGACAATATATAACATTTGTGGGTGTACCTTTTAGTTTTGAACGTGATGATAGTAAATGGCTGTTTTAAAATCTTCATTTAGCTTATTATTGATGCACTTTGAATACAAGTTTTCATTTCATAGAACTTTTTAGTACTTTTATCTTTATGTATCATTTAAAGAAAAAAAAATATTTAAATGTTTTGTTTTTGGTTTCCCTTTTGTTATTTTTTAATGATTCATAGAAAAATCCATCTTTATTATTACTATTTTCGATGTTGTTTGTGTGTATATATGTTAATATAGGAGCTCCAGCAAAACCATTGAGATCATATGGCTCTAGGGGTAGTATGGGTCCTCCATTTTCCTATCCCCCGGATCAGCTTTACAGCATCCCAGGTATAATTCTAATAAATTGGTAGCCCCAACTAAAAAAAAAACAAAAACACTTTTTTAGAAATACATACTGCAATATCTAATTACAATGGATTTCAAATAGGGACTGTTAAAATTTTCATTTTGTTATGCAGGATATAACTCTAATTTGCATTGTATACAAGAAACGCATCTTTATTTTCATAAAACCAAAACAAAACAAAAAACAGGTCTATAGCAAACATTAAGTAGAGACTTTGTAAATATGACCTTATAAATAATTCTATACTCGTATATATTTTATGTGTTTTATTTTGGATCTTAATTTTTGTTTTATCTCAAACTCAAATTTTAATTCTTAATGTTTCCATTTCGAAATTCACAACATCGATTATGTTAAGCAATAAGATCTAATATCGAATCCGATGGGAAAATCTTGAAATCGGGGAATTAGCTATTCCGATTAGGAAAGTAATTCAGTTAATATTGAATCCGTCCGGAGCGTAAAATTGCCCGAAAAGCATTATTTTTCGTCAAAGGTTTAAGTTACATTCGAGGTATTTGTCATCGGAAAGAATAATACTACAAAAATACGACCATTTTTGAGCAATGTCAGATCTCTCTTCTATCTGAGCTAAACAGACAGACTTATTTCGTTTCTTACATTTTTCTAACATTTTATTAATATTTTTGTTGCTTGTTCGTTAAAGAATGTATAACAGAGAAATCTGAAAAGCCAATTTCTGATTACGTTAAAAATTACGGAGAAAAAGTCAAAACAACCGGAAGAATACCTCGATCATATAAGATCAGAAAAATTTCGACTCTACATCTGCTTCTTCTAGAAGCCGAAAACTTTTCAAGTTACGAATATGTTATTTTTATAAAAAAAAAATAAAACGGAAAAGGTTTGGTGGTAAATTTCTGTTTTCTATTCAGCAATCCTTCGATTTTGATTGTGATTAATTGCAGATCAGGTTAACTAACAATGGAGGAACTTAACATACGAATTCGGTGTTTTATCCTATCGATTTGTTAGACTTGGTTAACTTACTATGGTTTAATTCAGACTTTCAATACCTCTGCTGCTACAACAACTACAACTATTTTAATTTCAATATAAACAGGATGTTCGAGTCAATGGAATGTTGAAAAGGCTTGTTTTTAAACTACCATATAAATATAAATCAACTGCATAAACTATTTACAAATAACACTGGTCGACAAAATTAAGGTTTTTTTCTGTTGCAGAAACAAAACAATTTTTTTAAAAATACTAAGATGTCCTAAATTTTTGCCTTTAAATTTTGTTTATTATATCAGTTTTAAAAATATGCCGCTTTAAAAATGCTAAAAACAATAATAAACAGTGTTTTTAAGCCCAAGTTTAAACTCAAAATATATCTTAGCCACACAATTTAAATTATTTCAGTATCTTAGTTAGTTTTTAAAAATTCTCATTAGTTATTTGACTCTAAATGAAGTTTTGAACAAACCTTGAATTTAATACTTTCATAAAATAAATAAATTACGTGGCGCAACAATCCGCTGAGAACTAGAGCCTTGTGACTTACAACTCTCAATCATTCCTGTGTGCGAATAATGTTGTCAGGGATGAAGGGGACCTACAGTTTAAAGCCGAATCCGAATGGCTTATTTGAGAAAGCACTTTTCATGACAAGAATTACTCTTGGAGGATTTGGC
Source organism: Eupeodes luniger (assembly GCA_951509635.1). NCBI lineage: Eukaryota > Metazoa > Arthropoda > Insecta > Diptera > Syrphidae > Eupeodes > Eupeodes luniger. Next base: position 56,862,395 of record OX608074.1, on the reverse strand, counting down.
ACAGTCAGGGTTTGAACTCAAGACCTCTTGGATGACAGTCCAACGCACAAACCATCACGCCACGGGTATTTAAAACTTTCATACTTTCGGAAAATACGTTTTAAAATAAAATTTTAGTGCCATTTTCGAAACCAAACTTTATTTTAACTATTTGCTCAAGTTTTAAAAATACTCGTTTTCAACATTATTTTTATGTTTTGTAATATATTTGAAAAACTTTATTACATCAAGTTTTGGACAATAGATTCTATACAAGAACAAAACGTACTTTTAAAGCGTTTTGTCTTTTTCTGTCGAAAAGCGTTTTAACATGATTGGCTTAGCGTTTCTTTCAGATTTTTGTAAGACAGGTAAAATCTAAGAACTTATGAAGATTTTTCGAATATCATAAATATTTCAACTGAGTATTGAAGAAAAGGATTATAGATTTGGGAAACCATCACAGATTTTATTGAAAAAAAAGTTACATCATAAATTTACATAGCCTCAAAAAGCCTTTTATAAGTGTTCTTTTTTCGAATTTCAAAAAGTAATATCTCAAAATCCTGACGTGATACATAATTTTGAAGTCGGATTTGAATTGAGGCCATCAAAACCCATTGGTAAAGCGCAATTTTATCTCCAGTAAAAAAAAAACCTTGTCGACTAGTGTAATATTTGTTGAAAATCTGCTGTTTCAAATTAATTTAAATTCAAAACTTAGTTGTGTTTAATGTTTGCTAAAATTACTGGCCCGTTTTCGTCGTTATTAATGTTTTTCTTAAACTTTTTCAAAATTTGTATTTTTTTTAGAGTTTTTTGATATTTTTGTTTCCCAAAAGAATTTCCCCCCTTTTATTATATTTTTATTTTGAGCGAAAAGTATTAATAAATAATGTTTAATTTTATTGAGTACAGCTTTATGTATACGTACATAGGTACGTTAATAATTGTATAAAGAACTTTCATTTTATTTAACAATAACATTTTAGACTAAATTTGTTTTTGTTTGTTTTAATTTCACCTTTAGATGGATATACCAGTTCACCGGAAAGAGGAACTAGAGGTAGTTATGAGGAGCCATATTACAGCCAGTATGGGACAAGAGGTGCGGCTGTAGCACCTATTATAGATGAAGAACACGGGTAAGGGGCTCTTTACTAAAATAAAAATGCCAAATAATAATTTCCCAAATACATTTATCATTTATAAATACATAAAAGATAATGTATAGATATTTATTTGAGTTCATTTTCTTCAAATATATTTCAGTGAAGTAGCGTTAAGCGAAGAGCAATATGCGTTATATGGTATGAAGATTGGTTCTGGGAGAATACCAAGAAGTGCTAATCAAGCTTATGATCCAACTCGGTGAGTGAACATTAAAGTATCTCCCTACATACATATATATATTTGTGTAGATATTGAAAAACAATAATAATAATTTTTCTGAATGATGGTGAATTTCATTTTCATGAGTGGCATTTTTGTTGGGTGTATCATTTTGGTTTTATAGTACATATCTCTTTTTATAAGCTCATAAATGTCAAGTGTTTATATAGAATTGAAACGGCAGGACTTCATTGAAACATTGAATTTTAATTTGTATTTTATTTATCTCACCGAACTGTGGAACAAATCCTAACATCGTTTTGGAGAAAGCAAGATTATTTCACTTGATATTCCAAAGGCATTTGATAGAGTTTGGCATCAAGCTCTCTTATCGCAAATGCGTGCTTTTGGTATTTATGAATCTCTTCTTTGTTGGGTTCAATTCGAGTAGAATTGGACGGGTTCAAATCTAATATCCACAAAATAAACGCTCTTCCTTATTTTTATAAATGATCTTTTGTCTGAAACTTCTGACCCACTAAATTGTTTCGTTGATGACAGTACCCTCCAGCTTTTCATATTCGTTTTTAGATTCTCATCGTTGTTCTTCGGATGTGGACTACCAACAGCTCAAAAACCGTGTAGAATTTAATGCTTCCAAAACCAAAAATGTTGTCTAATGTCTACAAGAGTAGCCCTTGCCCATGCAACAATCCGTAGGTGTTACTTGCACCGAGGAGACTAAACAACTTTCAGTTCTAGGTATGTATGTGCATCACAAGCCACTTGTTGTGAAGTCATCACATATTTAACATCGCCAAAAATGCTGCTTAGTGTTTGGGTTTTCTGCGATGCGCCTAGCCGCGTGGCGTACTTTCCTTTTAGACAGTGCCCGGTTATGGCACCGATTTATCGAGCTTATAAGCGTATGCTTAGAGATAGCAAGCTTAAATTTATCTTAGTCCAGATGTTTTTCGTAACCTGACACATGGTGGTGTTATTCCACCTGATGTTTGAATTATTCATAGCATCTTACGTTAGGAATAGTTTACACATGTAGCGATTGGTATGCCAGCATTAGCCAAACGTGGTAGAATAGGTTAAACTGTACCATTTCTCTCGAGTTCATCTGCCTTACAATTTCCTGGAATATCTCTATGGCCCGCCTCCAGCAAAGGTGATTATTGAAGTGTTGTGCATTCTCCATTAGAGATGATCGTCAGTTATGGACTGTTATAGAGTTTGAAGATACAAAAGCCATTGATTTGATAGTTGCAAGACTATCGGAGAAAAGCAGATGTTGATATTACGTTTTCTTTAAGCCAGGACAAGAGACTTAATTTCAGTCGTTCAGAGTACACACCTCAACCAACCCCTTCATTTGTTTTTAATCCATCTGTGTAAAAGTGGATTGACTCGTCTTCCAGGAATACCATATCCTCCCAGAAAGATCTGGAAGGTATAGAAATGTGGAAGTTTCTGTCGAATTGCAGTTGGGGGATGGTGTAGTCTGTGTGCCTTGGAATTGATTCTAAATACTTAAGAATAACGGAGTGGCCAATGTTATTGTTAACCTACTTCAATGAAGCTTTGAGGCGAATAGCAAAGCTTGCTACACTCAAAAAAAAAAAACTGGTACCGGTGACCAGATCTCCCGCTAAATTTATCCAGAAAAAGTGGTTTTTAGATTCCTTCCAGGCGTCTTGGTAAAATTTACCAGAAAATCCTGGTAAATTTTACCAGGAGATTTTTTGAAGAATTCCTGGTAAAATACATCAGATTTCTGGTAGAATATACCAGGAGAATTATTTTTCCTGGTAAAAATTATACCGGGAATAGACCCAGTATTCAGGTAGAATATACTAGGAATATTTGTTTTCCCCGGTAAAATTTTCTCCAGTATTCCTGGTAAAAATATACCAGAATTCTGGTAGAATATACCAGGAATCTTTTTTTTTTTTTTTTGGTAAAAATGTAGGTAACACAATTCTGGTAAAATATAACAGGAATTTTTTTCTGGTAAAAATGTATACCAGACAAGAAAAAATATACCAGACAATAAAATTCCTGGTTTTATTTACCAGATAAAAGATAATTTTTAGACTTCCAGTATTTCTGGTAATATAATCTTCATTTTACCAGGAAAAAAATAGTTTCTACCAGGACGCTGGTAATATTTACCAGAAAATTTTCTGTCAAAAATTTGACCAGGAAACCAGATTTCTGGTAAATAAAACCAGATTTCTTTTTACCAGGAAATCTGGAGTTATTTACCACGAAATCTGAAGTATTTTACCACATTTTTTCCTGGTTTTTTTCTACCAGGAAATCTGGTTAAAAAAAAATTCTTCTGGTACTTCGTAGATTCTACCAGATTTCTGGTTTTTTGATTTTTACCATGAAATCTGGAGTTATTTACCACGAAATCTGGACTATTGTACCAGTTTTTTGGCTGGTATTTTCTACCAGATTTAGCCTACCAGGAAAATTTTTTGAGTGTAGGTAGAGTAGGGTCTCCAGTGCCGCAGATGGGGTCGTGTGACGTTGGACTTTATTTAGTTTGTCGCGGTTTATAGCTTTTTCTAAAGCAATCCACCATACTGCCCTAGTTCCTAGGCCCTAGTTCCTAGGCCCTAGTTCACATAGGACTGTAGCGCCACCTTAAGTAATCCACCATACTGCCACACCGTACATTAAAATCGGTCTGATTACCGATGTGTATAACCACTGTAGTTCGGAGTTGTAAGTTCATTACCAACAGCTTTTTTGTAAGAAAAGAGAGCTACAGTAACTTTTTTGACTCCTTCTTGTATATTACGTTTCAAATTTAGTTTTTTGTCTTAAATAAGACCCATCAGATACTTATCCTCGTTTGAGAACTCTAATTGGATTCCTTTAATAAAGGGACGGTTAACATGTGGAATTTTGTATTTCCTCGAAAATATGACACCCAATTAACACCGATCAGCCCACAGTTTTAGTTTGTCTAAGGTATTTTGTAAAAGTTCTTTTAGGGTGTTAAGATGCTTTCATGCTTTAAGCAACGTCATCAGCCGCATAGGCAATCACTCTGAAACCCTCCGCATCCAGACCAGTTAGGATTTCTTTTACCACCAGATTCCAAAGTGATTGCAAATATTATAACTCATGGAAATATAATTGAACCTATGGAAATATAATTGAGCTCATGATCTGTTGAAATCTCCAAAAAATCGCTTGATTATTATTGACTCATCAGCTCTGACAAATTGCACCAATTTCAAAATTTAAAAAGAAAAAAGTTAAATCATTGGAATATCAAAAAAACATCTGTTGATTTTAACAGAGTTATTCTATAATGACACTAATAACTCGGTTGATTTTATTCAAGATTTTCAAACCAAAAACGATATTTGTTGACTTATTTTATTTCATAGAAACATAACAATTGAATGTGAAATCAAAGCTGCTTTGTTTTCTTGATTTTTAAAATTACCTTACTCACTTGATCACTTAAATCGGTTGACACTTAAAGTTCCAGCATAGCCTTCAGCAAAATTCAACAAAATCTTGTATAAATCTTCCGGATTCGGCCCACCCAAAGTCAAATCATCATCCTCCATACCACTTCTGCTATTCACTTCCTCCGTTCGGTTAGCCATCCTACGGCTGCGTCTAAAGATTTTTATTTTCTTGAGTTGGCCGTTGGTTGTCGTGGTTGTGGCCGTTGCAACAGGATGAAAGTAAGTTGTGCCTTTAAATAATCATGAAACACACTCTTAGATAGATTTTCATAATAAATACAAGAAAAGTATCTACAAATCGATTAGGTTTAGTATATTATATTGAATTGCTCACCTTTGCTTTTGATGGCTTGAACGATCAGACACAATAGATATCCACCAAAGGAAAGGAAAGCCAAACCCGTCACGCTGACTTGGAAAAGTGTCTGAAGCTTGCTTGGCTTCTCTTGCCATGGCTCGGGATATGATCTGTATTGAAAATCGAAATTGAGGGAATATACTTGAGTTGAATTTTATATAAAGATAGTTATTTTTACCTGGCAATAGTTAGTGGTAGTGCTGATGGATTGTCTTCAGTGATGAGGCTTCTATTATTAGTTGAAATTGTGTTGTTAATTGTTTCCGGTAGAGGGACTGGTAATGTTGGAGGCGTCTCATCACGCGAGCAGGACAAAAGATCAACAGAGTGCTTGAAACGAAGTAACTCTGATATTTTGAAATTATTTAAACAATTCAATTCTTGAACTGCGTAAGATTCCTTTATTATGAAAATAAGTTGAAGTAAGTAGACAGTGGTAAGATGCATTGTGTTCCTTACGTTTTAACTGTTGCGCTACGACTGAAAATAATTTAACTACTAACATGTAGTGGAAAATTTATTGCAGTTGATGATAATTTTGTCGTCATTAAGCGTGAAATTTGATTAAGAATCTTTATTAGACTAGAACGCACTTACAAATCATATACCTTAAGTTAAAAAGAAATAGTCTTGGTCTTGGTACTGAAATTATTTTCTTCTTAAAAGTATTTTTTTGTCTTTAAATTGCAAAACATTATTTATTGCATTTTCATTAATTCTTATCGATTATTAACCTTTTCTGAAGACAAGCATATGATATGTGTTTCATACGGTGCCGTGAAATAACGCCGAGCGAAATAACGCCGAATTCTGAAATTCGGCGTTATTTCACTTTGGTAAAGTGAAATAACGCCGAATTTAAGCATTCGGCTTTATTTCACTTTGGAAAAGTGAAGAAACTAAGCGGGGCTTAACTCAAAATCAACTGTAAAACAAAGTTTACCGTAGAATAAACAGTATTAAAAAGTATACACATAATGCCTATATATGTACATCTACAACGGTGCCGTGACATAAGGCCAAGTGTCATAAGACCAAATTTTGAAATTTGGCCTTATGACACTTTTCGAAAGCTCATAAGACCAAATTCCAACGTTTGGCCTTATGTCGCTTTCAGAAAGTGTCATAAAGCCAAATTTTTTTGCGACTTAAGACCAAATTTGTTTTGATGTTTTCTTCAATAACAAAAACCGGTCTTTACTGTTAGAATTATGAAAGAAGTTGTTAATATAGGCGCCTGCCTGGCGACTTTACATACCCTAAGCGGAGCAATGGAGTTGCGTGAGCGGGTGTGACCCCGAAAAAGGGAGTTAAAATCCTGAGAACCCGCGAAGCGGGCCACACACAGGAGCTTTTATTCAAAAAAGCTGTTGATATTGGCGCCTGCCTGGCGACTTTACATACCCTAAGCGGAGGAACGGAGTTGCGTGAGCAGGTGTGACCCCGAAAAAGGGAGTTAGAATTCTGAGATCCCGCGAAGCGGGCCACCCACAGGTGCTTTTATTGAAAGAAGTTGTATGTAAAGTCGTCAGGCAGGCGCCTATATCAACAACTTCTTTCAATAAAAGCACCTGTGGGTGGCCCGCTTCGCGGGTTCTCAGGATTTTAACTCCCTTTTTCGGGGTCACACCCGCTCACGCAACTCCATTGCTCCGCTTAGGGTATGTAAAGTCGCCAGGCAGGCGCCTATATTAACAACTTCTTTCAAAGTATAGAAAGTGTCATTGACACCTGGAGAAATCTAGATCTCAATATTTTTGGATTTTTCTAGTAAAAATGCTAGCAAAATCTCAAAATACTTAGATTTGAGACTGAGATGTAATAAGCATTTTGCATAGGACCAAAAGTGAAATAACGCCGAATCGGCATTATTTCACTTTCCCATAGTGAAATAAGGCCGAATGCTAAAATTCGGCGTTATTTCACTTTATTAAAGTGAAACAAGGCCGAATTTCAGAATTCGGCGTTATTTCGCTCGGCATTATTTCACGGCACCGTTTCATACAGCAGTCCCCAAGAGTTTAAAATTATGAATTTTAAAAATTGTAAGTGTCAATAATTTCTAAAAACAATATTTTTCAATCGAAATGTTGGCATAACTGACAGGGTTCAACAATTTGTATAGATTGAGATGAATGTACATTAGGGTGCGCCTTATTTAAAAAAAAATTTAAATTACCTTCTCCTAACCCATTTCAAGAAAAAAAAATTCCAAAATGAGCCTGGTCAGCCACATTACAACTAGTTGAATCTTCACCTAAAAAAATCAGTTTCTCATTAAATTTATTAGTTCCCTGGAATTTCCTCCCTGAAAACATTCTTGACCCTTAAAGCTGCTGCAGATAATTTGGTAAGGAGCATGCACCAACTTATCTATAAGATATGGTCGGAAGAAAGCATGCCCGATGAATGGCACCTCAGTATTGTTAAAAATCGACATCCATAGTACAGGGCTCCCACGTCAACACTAGAGGATTATAATTAAAAAGCCTGTCCAATTCTTGGCATATGCTGATGAAATTGACATAATCGGAAGAACTCAGCGTGATGTTAATGGGCATGGCCAGTATTGAGGAATACAGTATTGATACAGAGGCACCAAAAAAGTGGTTTAACGGTTAATGAGGGCAGAAGAAAGTACATGGTGTCATCAAGAAAGGAAAGGACCTACAACACTGACGTCTCGGTCAAAACGGCACTGTCGACAGACGTACATTTGAGGTAGTTAAATACTCGGTATACCTTGACTCCGCTATGAACACAGAAAACAACTACAGCGTTGAGAACAAACTTAACCTCGCTAACCTCTGTTTCTTTGAGCTAAGAAAGCACTTGGAATACCTAGAAAAGCTCTTTCTCGAGCTACCAAAGTGTCACTATATAAAACCCTCTCATCCCCGTCCTGCTATACGGTGCAGATGCATGGGTTATGACAAAAGCGAATAAAAGCATCTAGGGTCGTTTCGAGGGAAAAGTTTTTCGCTTGATCTACGGTCCCGTATGCATAGAAGGTGAGTGGCGGAGAAGATGGAACGACAATCTGTACGGGCTGTACAGCGACGAAGTCTTAGCCAGAAGGGTAAAAGTCAAACGACTTGGATGGCTGGGTCAAGTATAGTGCATGAAAAATGCTCCGGCTCAGAAAGTCTTCGAATGTACGTCCACAGGACAGCGGAGTAGAGTAAGACCGCGGATAAGGTGGCGCGCACAAGCGGAAGTGACCTCACCCAACTTGGAGTGCGCAACTGACGACGTCTAGTTAGGGACCGAGCTGAATGGAGACATTTATTGGGTGAGGCGCTAGTTCACACAGGACTGTAGCGCCACCTTAAATAAGTAAGTACGTTTATAATGGAACCGGATCAAAACAAATTGACACTTTTCAAGACATTTTTCGAGATAGTTAATTCTATATTGAAATATGCGATTATTCTATTTCAAATAAACGTGCATTGAATATATATTTCAGGATGAGCAACAATTTTAACCATTAAATAATTATATTAGGTACAATATTACAGCACCATTCTATTATTTTTTAAAGTGCTAATTAGTGGGAAATACTCTTCCCGAAACGCTTTTTATTGCAAGCTGAGATCGTTTCTATTATTTTTTCCATCACTGTACCTATGTGATCAAATTGTTATAAACATGTTCTAGGTATTCACTACTTTTGCTAATCTATTTATTTTTCAGGCCTGAAGACTTGCATCGCATTCGTGTGGAACACATGGAACGACAGCTAGCCAACCTAACCGGCTTGGTTCAGAAGGCCCTAGTTAATCAAAATCCTCAAATAGGTCCAGCAGTCGTTGGGATGAATCCAAACTATTTGGGTGTGCCCAATCAATGTCGAGGTAAGTGTGTCAAAAAGTTACCTTTTCGTTTTTCCTTTTTTTTGTTTCCATCGAATGAAATTATCATTATTTATTTTTTGTTTCACTGGGTATGATTTGATTGCTTTGATTTGTTCCAGTTAATACTTTTTGTAAACTAAATTGTACTAACATTCACTTTCATTCATGTCTTTCACTGTCATTATAACAAACTCAACTCACTTACCTACACGATGTTTTTGTTTTTTAATTTTTATATTTTTTTCGAAAAGCTTACCTCATTCACAATCATATAATAATTATTATGTACACTTGAACACTCTCACTTTAAGCAAAAAGAAATAAAAATTAAACCCTAATGTGATTGTTATCGAAATAAGTATTTCGACTATTGCATATAGCATACCTACCTCCTTACCTACCGTAGAAAACAAAGTTTGTTCCTATTATGATAAAATAAAAACACTCTAATTAGCTTAAATAATGTAATAGTTTTAGGTACCTGCATAATTATGTACAATAATTTACTTCTATTGAATGATGATGATTGAATAGAAGATTGATATCGATATTAGATTATGTACAATGTACATGTACATTGTACATTGTACATGAGTACACTATACACACTATACTGAAGTGTACGTATATTTTCTACTTAGTGCTTAGATATTTGATAAGGCTGTACAAGTGTACAACTAGGTCAAAAGCTATTCAGTTTATTGATTTGGTATTAAAATTCAAAATTGTTTACATATACTGCATGAATACCGAGAATAAGTTATTAATTTAACAATTGATTTTAATTCAAAAATTAAATTTGATATGATTTTTAAATTGTTTTGCTTGCAGTATGCTCATTGTAGCTTTCCACGAACACATAGGCTTAAACTATAGAAATCTGTGAGTGGTCGGTAGTATTTACCATGATCCAACACTACAAATTCAATATTCATCATTCGTTTTATGAATGCTTTTCAACCTACACTTTAATGTCTTACCCGTTTTGAAATGTTTCAACTCTTTTTTCAATCAATATCCTGGCTTAATTCTTGTGTATCCTTTTTCAAATGTCATCACATGTCTTCACAACCGTACCTTTGGGAATTTATTATAGATTCAAATTTAACATCCAAGGAGTGTTACTACAACAGCTTTTTGGATAAAAATTATTTCAAAATTAAAACCCATTTTTTAAAAAAAAAACTATAAAACTTTATCGACTCATTTAAGTTAAAAAAAAAAAACAATTTAATCGGACTTCAGTGAGTCGTTTGACAAACTCACATCGAGTTTTACTTTTTTAATTAAGATGAGATTTATATTTTTATCGTAAGGTGACTTGTTTATTATATAAATCATAAAAATATCTTCACTTTTCAATAGTTGTGATCAAATAAGTCTTAACTTAGTTCCGGAAACCCACAAAGTAGTCATTTAGGTCCTCTTCTTTTTGGTTAGTTTATAAAGGATTAACCGTCTGTGTTCACAGCACTCTAAGTGCTTGCGGATGTAACAGTATTTAGAGCTATTTTAAATACTCAAAACTGTAAAGAATTTAAATATTGTCTACATTTTTTTGTATTGGCTTGTTTGTAGATATCTTCTACTCAACGTAGATACTTTTTTTTATAAATAAGCACACACTTAAAGGGTTTTAATGTACCGGAGACACCGTGTTAGCCTTAGGAAAAAAGGAATAGTTAGAAAGGTGATAAATGTAAGACTATGAACTTTACCAGAAAGCTTTTCGTAATTAATTTCTACTATTTCTTTGAAGTAGATGAATCATTATACCTTGTAATCGATATGTCTATTGTATGTTCTATTCCATAAATCAAGGCTAAAACTGGTGCCAAAGACGTTCATGAGATTTGCTACCTACGGTCTTGCTTATCGAATTATCAACAAAGACATAAACTTATTGATATGCCGACTCTTGAGAGCCAAGGTTGTTATTTATGTCTTTATTGTTAAATAAATAAGTGGAAAAATTGACTCTTTACAATCTCTCTCCCCAAACAAATACATACTCGTATTCCAAACTATCGAACTAATTATGAATAATTTTATCTTACGTTACCATAATTAATCTTATAAATTCAAGTTAACTGTTTGTGTGCTAATTTATAAATAAATGAGTTAATTGAACATACACACAAAATATGTGCAAAAAAAGTACGTGTAAATTTAAAAATTTAAAAAGTAATTTTCTTAAAAATTTGATAAAACAAATAACTTTTTAATAACTAATTTATTTAGTATATAACTACTTTTAAATACGATTATTACTTAAATATTCTATGCATATTCATTTTAATTTTGCATTATTTTTAACAAAACAAAAAATCACATATTTACTATTCATAAATTAAGAACACAAATAAAGCAACAAAATTTAGTAAAGAAACCCCCTTTTCGAGTGCAAACTATAAATTGATAGTTATTAGGATTTAAACGGCTAAGAGTTTTGATAATTGAGAATGTTCAAGAAGAAAATCAAGAGTTATTTATTGAAAGTTAGCTAATTTCACAATAATAGCAGCTTTAAAAACTGAATTTCAATATGTGTCTACTGTCAGTTGATAGTTGACAATTGTAATTGAATTGATTTTTCATTTTCTGAAAAGAAATAATAATTTTTTAAACAATAATTTCAAAATCTATTTTAATATAATTTGTTGCAGTAAAGTTTTTCACGAGAATGTTCAAAACAAAATTGTTTTTGTACTAAAATAAACCATGTATTGAAACCCCAACAGTTTCCAAAGTCGTTTAAGTTGTTTTTGAAAAAAAGTAAATTAACTATTAAGAGGCGTTATGGCAGTGAAACAGCTACATATTTACATGTGCATATAAAATCCTAACATTGAATATTAAGAATTTGTTTTCGTGATTTTTTTGTTTAAACTGTTACAGCGCTTAGTGTTAACTAAAAAATTACAAACAAATTTCGACCCACTCTGATAACTTCCTATTCGTGTTAATCTTTCTATATATCTGAAAGTCTTACAAAATATTATTAACAACACTTTGTGAGAGATAAAACAAAATTTGAAGCCAATATCTTGGGGTCATGACCCAACTGGGAGATTATTTCGTAGGAATTCCCTTAAATTCAAAACTTATCGTATTGCCTTAATGGATATGACCGCCCTTATATTTTGAATTATTTATTTTGTATAAATGAAATTAAAATGTTGTATTTTACTGCTTTAAAATTTGTTGCCAAAAATACTATTTTTAACTGAGGACTGGACCAAGAACATAATATGAATCGGAAATCCAGCCCCATTCCAATCGCTCAGCACAAATTTATCGACTTTTGACCAATTAAAGATACAGGGGGGGTGTTTCATATGAGCCATAAAGCTTATACAGTTAAGTTGTATAAGTAAAGATTTCATCTTAAGATTTATTAGTAATTTAACGATATCCACCAAAAAGCTGTTTGCTGTCAAAAACAACTAAAATATTTGTTTTCACACAATTTAGAATTTAGAAAAACTTTAGTAATGCTTTAAGTTATTTTGATAAGATCTTTTCTGAGAGAAAGAGCAAATATTCAGGTTCTTAAAAAGAAAACTTGAACAAAACATCGCCGATTTGACACTAAGTTCCCTTTAAATTCCTGAAACTCGTCTTCAATTCCTCAATTCAAAATAAATAAGGCTTTCTTAAAATATTTTGTTCTTTCAAAATTAATTTTCTAAAAAGTACAAAAACTTTTAAGATGTTAAAAAATTAAAGAAATCTTCTTTTTGAAGTGAATTTGCTTTGGATGCTCTAGAACCGAGATTTAAACACAAATTTCAAGAATATAAATGTCCTAAAAACAGCAAAAGTGACACTTTCGTTAAATTTATGGCTAATTGAAAAACATAATAAAAGTTGCATATCTTTTAATTAAATATACAAGCCCTGAATCTCTCGAGAAATGGAGTGAAACGAGATTCTAAAAAATGTAATTTGTGAGTGCACCAATAGTTTCTTCCCAACTTATTTTTTTTATTTAATTTTTAATGAAATTATGTACTTAAATGAACCTATTTCCTTAAATTCAAGAACCAAACATTTTTCTCGCTACAATTTGTAAGTTTTGTTGACTCCTTTAAAATCAAAATATTATCAAAAGGTTCACGCAAAACATACATTTTTTAGAATTTTGTCTTAGCATTAGCTCTAATTTATGTACTACATATGAGTAAGCAGATTGATAACGATAGTAATAAAAGACTCTCGAAAATTGAGTCCGAAAAAAATACGTCAAAAAAAAAAACAGAAAATTATTCATAACAGGTTTTATTTTCCTACGAAATAATATCACATTTTTCTGGCAAACTTTCTCATTTTCTGGGTTTTTGAATCTATATTTTTATAGCATTTATAGAAATGCCAACAAGAATATATTATTTTTGGAAAAAATCTACGTTACAATTTCTAACGTTTCTGCGTGAAATGCACCAAAAACCCTCCAAACTATTGTATTTTAACTATTAAATATGGCATATTTAGAAAACTGTTGGAATCTTGGAATGCTTCTAATATGCAGGAAGTCGTCCAAATTAAAAAATTAGACCATATCTTGTTAGACAACATTGTTCTAAAATAATCTAATAACTAAAAGTTGTCAATTTAGCCCTTGAAATATGTAAATGTAAGGTTAAGATACACATTATGTTATTTAAATTTTGTCAGCCTCCTTTGGAGAAAATTAAATTAAATTTTTAAGCGGTGCTAAAAAACTCATCTTTATGTTCCTGATTGAAAGTCTGGATCCACCCTTGGATATGATATGGAAAAAAGGTATCCCGAATGCACAAGCGTTTGGCACCTACGACACATCTCTAAAAACTTTTGATTTAGATCCTATAGATCTTGAAATGTTGAGAAATGTCAACATTTTCACTTCAACAAATCGGACCAATTACAATAACTTCCTTAAGGAAGTTAAAAATTGTTTGTTTATTTTTGTATCTACATATTTTTTTTTAATAAAATATTATTCTTCCTGTGGATAAACCCACATTTTCATACAAATGAATTTTAATTTAGGTTTTAATACGAACTTGAAATAGCGCTCGGCTTTAAGCAAACCAAGCCCTACTCTCAGACATATCTTAAACCTCTATTTATACATATATTTACAAGCTTCGCAATTAAAATTACATAGAGGAACAATTTAAATCTTAAATTTTAATTCTTTGAACACAAATCTTATTACTCAATAGAAAAAGCAATCACAATAATTAAATTATTATTTTAATTTCACAAAAACATTGACACCATATAACTAATATCAACCACCACAAAAATGTCATCTAACATAATTATCAGCATTTCATGTGTCATATGCAATGCATACATTTTTGAAAGTAGTTTCTGTTCTCTCTTTCTACATATATATGTATTATATAGCAAATATAAATACTTAATAAATTATATTATTGTGTGATGGTTAACTCGTTCATATAAATGTCTTTGGCTGAAATTTAATGTTTTGTTACTAAAATAATAATAATACTAATTGTCATCTAGTTTCATTGAGTAATTATTATAATGTGTGTGTTATTTAAAGCTTCATGTTAATTATATTTTTATATAACTCCTATTGTAACGCCACATCTACAAATTAGGTAATTAAAACAATGTTCCGGCTTTTATGTAGAATGTCTTAAAGAAGGGCTTGTAATTAAACATTAAAAAAAAATACAATAAAGAAAAGAAAAACAAGAAAAGCTAAGTGAAACTCCAGCTCCATACTTATGTCAATGTTATAACTTTTTTGTTGTTAGCATTACATTGAGTACATAATAAAGTTTAAAGTTAGTTTTGTATTTGGTTTGTTAAATCAGTAAAAACATTTCATCATAAAAAAAGAGTCGATTACTGCTAAAGGTAGTTATAAAAGCTTTGGCAGATCCGCAGATGTCTTTGCGGAAAGAAACCCACATTTATATGCGTGTGCCTAAGCCTACCCTTGACCATGGCCAACAGGAGTAAATCGATTTATATGAGCGGCTCTAGTGAGTCTATTGTCATTTGCGAAATTTTGTTCCGTTTTTTTTTTTTTCCTTGGACAAGTGTGAGTGTAAATGGCAAACTTTCATGTATTCCTTGACGATTCGCATAACAAGAATTTCTTTTGGAGGATTTGTCAATTCTTCGTAGGAGGCAGTAGCCTTGAAAATAACTTCAGATGGCACAGGCAGGGATAAAACCCAAAAACTCTTGCATGACAGTCCAACGCACTAACCATCACGCCACGGAACTACGTGGTTTTCTTTCCGGCAATGTATTTTTCTCAGAGTTGGTCATTTTGACAGTTGTTACTTCATTTATGCTCTGTTTGGTTTGCCCATTTTATAATAAATAGACTTTTTCCTGAACAACGTTTTTAAATCGTTCATATTTTTTAACAAAATAATGGTTTGGTTTACGTGACGCAACGAAAGAATCGTTGTGGACCTGTGGCGAGGCTTCCAAGCCCGAGATGATTGACGCCATGAAAGAGAATATTTGAAACGTTACTGCTGACCAATTGCTGCAAAATTAAAATTACTTACATACTTAAGGTGTCCTGTGTGAACTAAGGCCTCTAATAACAAACTTCTTCAACTAGCTCGGTCCCTAGCAAGATGTCTCCACTACTCCAAGTTGGGTAAGCTCACTTTCAACTTGTTCGTTCGCTGCGCTGTCCTGTTGGGTGAGGTCACTTTACACTTGTCCGCGCCACCTGATTCGCGGTCTTCCTCTACTGCGCTGTCCTGTGGGTTTGGATTCGAAGACTTTCCGGGCCGAAGCATTGGTTTCCATGCGCTCTACGTGACCCACCCATCTTAGTCGTTGGACTTTTACCCTTCTGTCTAAGTCTACGTCGCTGTACAGCCCGTACAGCTAGTAGTGCCATTTTCTCCTCCACTCTCTTCTATGCATTATACGGGAACGTAGATCGCACAAAGAACTTTTCTCTCGAAACGACCCAAGGTGCTTTCATCCGCTTTTGTCATAATCCATGCTTCTGCACCGTATAGCAGGATGGGGATGATGAGTGTCTTATATAGCGACCAGGGGCGAACGCAAAAAAAAATTTCGGGGGGGGTTTCAAAAAATATATATTATATTATTTTTTTATTTTAAATGTCAAGCGTTTTTTTTCTCTTTTGGCACTATTTTATA
This sequence comes from Eupeodes luniger, assembly GCA_951509635.1. Taxonomy (NCBI): domain Eukaryota; kingdom Metazoa; phylum Arthropoda; class Insecta; order Diptera; family Syrphidae; genus Eupeodes; species Eupeodes luniger. The sequence goes on along the minus strand of OX608074.1, from coordinate 56,846,208 downwards.
TTTATGTAGTGTAGGTACTAATAAAAATGTATGAATAAAAATAACATATATACACATATGTATGACTTGCTTTCACGATTTACAAAACAGTTTGACTTTGACTTCAAAGCTAAAACTTAATTTTTATATGCATTATGCATATATAAGTTTGTGTGCCTTATTTTCTAGTTGCCGTTGTCGATCCCATCATTCTTAGGCTGAACTCACAAACACGATTTCCACATTGGTCATCTGTGACCAAATTTGGTCATTATTTTTGTCACTTGGTCAAATGGTAATTTTTTCTTCCATTTGGTCATATTTTTCGGAAACGACAAAAGATGTTCGACAATTTGAGTAACGAAAACGTTCTTTTAACATACTCACTTGGGTAAAGAGAAATAACTGTTAAACTCTTTTTAAGCAACTTTGTGTAAATAATAACTTTATTAAAAATATATACTCTTGATGTGAATTGGACTTAGGGAACAGAGAGAATTATCTACGCATTACACAGGCCGTAAAAATTCTCGAAAGCGAAATTATTGTAAAAACTTATATACTGTGATCTCATGTTAAAACGCTTTGTTTTTATATTTCGTCATCTTTATTTGGGTTAATCTAATTTAATTAAGTATGCTAGGGATTTTGTGAGTTTATTTGTACCTAAGTAATTAAAAATTTAATGTCATCTGCATAATATGGAACATATGTTAAACAAAATGTGATGAATTCATTAATCTGTGTTTTAAAATTTTTCGGACTTGAATTATGTTGGTCAACCTACAAGTGGTCAATTTTATTTTCAAATTTGGACACAAACTTTTTTTTCAAGTGGCAACCGTGATCACAAATGTGAGTTACAGAAACAAAGAGATTTTCACAGTTCTCTTTTGTTTGTTTTCGCATATTCAAATTTACCGTGGATTGCTAGATTGAATTTTGAAATTGTCAAACACATTTTTCTTAAACTCACCATGAAAATACTAGAAGTATTCGTTCCGAACCTTTAGACCGAAGACATAGGGTCATATTCATAGTTCCTTGATAAGTTCTGATTTTGTCTTTGCTTAAACTTCAGTTTATGTTATTCATAGAAAATTTAAACCCATTTTAAAATGATAATCTGTAGTCTAAAAATAAACACGACGGAACCTATGTTTAAGCTGTTTCTTAATCTATTAAACGTCAAAAATAAACAAATTGATTGAGTAAATTAAGTTACGAGACATTTTATTTGAAAATTTAAAAACAAAAATTAGAATGTCAAAAGACTTAAGCATATATCAATATTTTGATATTTTGCTGGATGTTGGAATGCTACCAACTAACAAAAAACGAAAGCTCTACTTAACCCGATGGGACCCCTTTGAAATAGATAAAGACGATTTGTATGAAAAGTATCGATTCGAGAAAAAAAAACTGTCAAGTTTATGATTGACCTTCTAAATATTATAGATCGAAATTCAATGAAATGTTTGCTAATATCTGCGTGCTTCCAAGTCTTAAAACCACCAGCCCGACTTCATAACATTTCTCAACTAACAGCAAACAAAATAGTTTAAAGGGTTTCAAAGATTATGGCTCTCCAACTAACGCAATTTATTTTGTTACCCTCTACAAGCCATTTTGTATAGGTTTAAGTGAATTTTTTCAAAATTGTTGTAGAATATGCCTGAAAGCTGTTTCTAACTAAACAGAGCTGGCAAATTCTTTATGAATAGCAGCTGTGTCTAACCTACATATATGTACGTTAAATTTAGACTCCAGTTCAAAAATAGACTCGGATTTAAAATATGACTATGAATATGCCCCATATTGTTTTGTGTCTTACATTAAGGTATGTTTAAATGCAGAAACGCATTCAAATGTTTAAAAATATTGAATTTAGGAGACGTAACTTTCATTATTAATTTGATATTTGTTCTTGAAAAATAGGGAAAAAACGCGACAAAGGCAAACAGGGTTTGCTGTTTTTGTTTTAAAATATTCTTGTGTCACAATTCAAGAAGTGAAAAAAGTTAAGTTTAAAGATTTTTTTTTAAATTTACAGTTAAAACTTACATAAATGAACCGAACAATTTTTCGGTGGTTTGATATTTAAATGTGTCATAAGTGGCCGAGAGATCGTTTCCAAAACGAGTACAACAAGGTCATTTTCTGTTTTCAATTTTTCATTTTTAGCCATAAGAAACATGGCGAAAGGGAGCATCTCTGTGTTCATAATAATACTAAGCTTCATACAAAAAGTTAAAAACCCTTCATCTTCTACCTCAGTGTTTGAAAATAAAAATACTAAACATTTTAATTGTTAGTATGAATGAAAACAAGCAAAATATTTGTCTTTCTTTACCAAAAAATACAGAAATTTATTGTTCTGATTTAGCGTGTTTGTGTTTTGTGCACAATTTCTATCACCGTAGCAAATTTATTAAAATTGTTTGTTTAACATAGTTTGAAAATTTGAGTTGAAAATTAATTTTGTACCATTTGTTTTTTTTTTTTTTTGAACAATAAGGGATATTTGATTACATATTCTGATATTTCGGGGGGGGTTTTAACCCCCAAAACCCCTACCTGCGTTCGCCCCTGATAGCGACACATTGGTCCCTCGAGAGAGGGCTTTACTATTCAGTTGCTTTATTAGCTCAAAGAAGCAGCGGTTAGCAAGAGTAATTCTTCGTTTTATCTCACCGCTGGCGCTGGTGTTGCTTTCTGTGATCATAGCTGAGCCTTTGGAAGACGACTACGTCCTTAACTACTTCAAAGCTACGTTCGTCGATGGTGACGTTTAACAAAACGCCAGTTTTAATGTTCAGTTCCTTGAGAATTGACTGATAAGGCATCCTGTATCAGAATAAAGAGTCGTTTATAGAGTCAATTTTAAAATAAAATATTATAGAAAAATAAAGGTACCCATACCCAGTCAGTTTTTTAATTATAGATTTGAAAAATTAGTACATCGACATACAATTAAATAGAAGTCTTGTTTCCGTTTTCAGTCTTGATGGAATTTCACCCAAAACTATGTTTGTTCGCCTGAAATGTTAATAGTTGTCATAAGCTTCAACCCGTTTAGAACTCGTAGCGTGATGGTTAGTACGTAGGACAGTCATGCCAGAGGTCTTGTGTTCGATCCCTGCCTGTGCCATCTAAAGTTTTTTTCACTAGTACTTCCTCTTGCGAGGAATTGAGAAATCCTTCAAAAGTAATTCTTGCTATGCGAAGTGCTTTCTCAAGTTAGCCGTTTCGGATTCGACATAAAAAACTGTAAGCCCCCTCCATCCCTGACAACATTACTCGCACACATGAATGGTTGATAGTTGTAAGTCACTAGGCCCTAGTTCTGAACGGACTATTGCGCCACCTAATTTATTTATAAGATTCAACTGAATGAAATTTAACTTCGAATTAAAAATAAGATTTCAAATAGCTTCAAAATGCAGTTTCGAACGGAATCAATCATCTTCCATGTGAAACTCAAAGTGAGGAAGGAGTAAAATGAGTATTTTTCCGGATAAAATATTATCCGGTGAATATCTTAGGGCTGAATATATTCTTTGTTAACGAATTTTAATAAGAATTTAAGATTGCATAGTAAATAAATGCACAAGTTATATAGATACCAATTTAGATAAAATTATTGTTACACAGTGTGAGTGAATTTAAGCATTTAGTAAGCAAAATTTAAAATAACTTAATTTAATTTAAAAAAAAAACTGAATCCGATTTTATGTTTGTTTGTTGTTGAAAAACAATAAATTGTGTGAATCTTATACAAATAATTTCAATAGGAAATAATGTTAAAAATTCAACAATTTTTTTTATTTAATTTCATTAAAATAAATTTTTAGTTCCCTTTTTAATTTGCAAAAATTAAGAGCAATAAAAGAAGAATCAAATTATTTATACAAACTTTTATCGAATCAATTGCATTGCTTGTTATATATAATAATCATCGCAGGTTTAGATGATATCGACGGTCATTCAAGTGGTAGTTCAACTTCAATTCAAGGTGAGTTCTTCCAATATTTTCTAGAGTTCTAAAGCCGGATTTAAAGAGGAGCTATTTTGTGTCTAGTGATTTATTTTTTGTATAATGTAATTTTAAGAAAAATATGTGTAGGTTTGATGTGGCAGTGAGACGTTTTTAAATTTTCATTGTTGAATATTGAAATATTTTTTTTTTGTGACAACACTTTTATTCAATATTTTTGAAAATCAATGACAAACGGTTTTGGTACTTTAAATTTGATTCCTTTTAATAAATTTAATATACCGTGATTAGTCGAGTTTAATTTTTTAATACTCATTTAGTGACATTAAAAAAGAACACAAATGGCAAATATCATTTACAAAATACATGACTTTTATGGGAGTAGTACTTCAAAAAAATCACTTTAATTGTTTTTTAAACTGATACTTAGTAAGAAAAGAGTGGGATATGTTGGAAAGTACGAAACTGTTTTTATTTTGCCACATATAGCGCCTTTCCGAAAAAAAATTCAAAACTTATTTCATGGTTATAATATTTAAAATTTAACACTTTGTCTTACGAAAAAATATAATAAACATAAATATAAAAATATACACATATTCAAAATGTGCAAAAAAACGTTTCAATATATTTTATTCCAAACTCCTCCAAAAACATTTAAGTGAAAAATAATCTTTTTGTAAATAAAGAAACACTGCATTAACATATATTATTTTAAAATACTAATTTTTTTTGTAAAAAATATTTTCATGTAAATTGTATATTTTATTTGTTGCAAATTTACCTTACTGAAAACCAAAAACTAAAAATAAAAATCCATACAGTCATCAATTTTCACTTCACATCATCTTGCTCATATTTGATTGAATTCCTCTTTCGGTGGTGCAGTATTTAATATTTAATTTTTAATTTTAATTCTTCTAAAAATCACCATTACTTAAAAAAAAATCATTTTATATTTAATCATTCGAAAAATCATATTATATATCACACTATATACAAAAATATAAATATACATTAGCAAACGGATCTGGCGATGAAATGTACATAAGAGAAAAGGCGCCAAAACTCGGCAAAAGCTCGTGTCGTAAGTCCTAATTAATATATATATAAAAAAAAATATTTTAACTTTTATAATAATTAGATATAATTAAATTTACAAATGCAATATTATAGTGTTAAATTTTGTGTTTTGTGTTCGTTCTTAAAGATCAATGTCCTTAGATGTTTTAAAATAGAAAATTTATATATAGTTATGAAAAATAAAAAATAATGGTAGACTACACTCACCATGTGCACCGCACACTTAAAAAATATTCAAAAAAAAATAATAGTTAATTATTTAATTTGCTTATGTTTATTTTAAAAATAACCTGGGATCTTTAATATTTTCTGTAAAATTTAACATTTTCAATGGTGATCGAATATAATTTATATATTTTTTCAGTTGATTTAAAAAATTTTGTATACCTAACTGAATGTCGTTTCAATAACAAATTATTTTTCAGATAAATCAGTGTCATTTGAAAAATCCGTTTCGTTTAGTGATGATATACAAGGTGTACCGAAGTCACATAGTCCTCAACATGCTGGTAAATCGCTTTCTCTAAAAATTACTGCAGTTTGAAAAAAAGAAAACAAAATTGTTTTGAATTATATTAAAACAACAAAATTTATTTTATTTTGTATATTTTATTTATATTTATGTGTATAAAAGTTTGACTAGGGCTATAAGCTTCATTTTGCATATAGAGCAATGCTGATGTACTATATTAATTTTGTGTGTATAAGTTTTTTTTGTTTTAAATTATAAAAGTTTATTTATTAATGTTTTTTTTATTTTTTCAAAATTTATTAACTAAATACAAAAGGCCATTGTGAGAATATAGGTGATGTGCTGTTAGCCTTTCACCTTTTCATAAACTGCAGGGATGAGTATAATATTTTCATAAGCTTAACTCCCTCAGATTTTTGTAAATTCAATCCCAAATGGAACTTTTATAGCTGATAACCAACATTTTGCAATTTTTACAGAGCCTAAAAATAATTCAAATAAGAACTTACATGATTCAAATATCAGACATTTCAAAAGGCAATAATTATACAGGGTTATCTATTCTGCGGCTTCAAAAGTAAACGTAAATAAAAAACAAATATAAAATGTTGTTTTCATGATATTTCTCTCTTATTTTAAAGTTTGAACGTTGAAATTATGTGTAAAACACTACATCATTAAATGACCAACACGCGAATTTTTACAAGTTCGATTCTTTTGAGGTAATTTTTGACCACTTTTTGACATGTCATATTGGGCGGTATCTCAGCCATAACTTGACGAATGTTGGTTTTTAATTGCTCAAGAGTTAAAGGTTTATCTGCATAAACACGGTATTTCGCGTATCCCCACACAAAAAAGTCCAGCGGTGTCAAATCGCATGATCTTGGTGGCCAGTTGATATCGCCACGAAGAGAAATTACGGGGCCAGGAAATGTTTCTTGCAATAAAGCCAAATTCGCTCGAGTTGGGTGGCACCGTCTTGTTGAAAGCAAATATTCTCCAAGTCGTATTCTTCAATAGCAGGCAAAAAAAGTCGGTTATCATGTGACCATAACGCTCCAAATTGACGGTGACAGCCGTTCCATCGTCGTTTTCGAAGAAGTAAAGTCCAATCACACCTCCTCCGGACCAAAGAGCGCACCAAACAGTGACTTTTTGAGAATATATTAGTCTCTCTTCAATTACTTGAGGGTTTTCAGAACCCCAAATACGACAATTTTGTTTTTTAACATACCCACCGAGAGAGAAATGTGTGTCGTCGCTGAAGAAAATTTTGTTCGGAAAATCGCCGTCCACCGCCTGTTGTTAGAGCGCTCGTTCGACGTACATATATACAACGTTGTGAATAGTCAGCTGGCTTCAGTTGTTGTGTAAGCTGGACTTCATATGGATGAAGGTGTAGATCCAAATGCAAAATACGCCACAATGTGCCGTAAGACAGCCCTAATTCCTGAGAACGACGAGGAATCGACACATTCGGGTCTTCGGCAACACTTTCACTTACAGCAGCGATATTTTCAGTTGTACGAGGGTAACGATGATGCACAAGCCTTACAATATCTGTAACCAATCCAGTCTCTTCAAATTTCTCCACAATTTTGTCAATTGCTTGTGTAGTTGGACGATTATGTAAGCCATAATCTCCTCCTCAAGCACGATATGTGTCAGAATCACCATTTTTGTGCGATAGTTAAGCGATCAGTTTTCGTAGAGGTCAGACTTTTAACTGAAAAAAAAATGGTTTAACAACTTAGTTTGAAAGATGTCGAATTCCAGTCCTATATTTTTGAAACCGCAAAAAGTAACCCGTCCTTCTTCAAATATAAAGCAGTTTTAGATAATTTTGTTGGTATATCAAGAACACAAAATTCACTCCTCCTACTTTGCTCTACAAGACCCCTCTATATATCAATTATTCCCACAATGTCTTTAAGCTCTGAATAAGCTTCTTTAAAAATACAATTTTTGTATTTAAGAAAATGAAATTTCATATTTCTACTTAAAATTAAGTCAAGAATAATGCATTGATTGCATGAGCGTTTTAAGTTATATATAGTATTTAAGTTAAATTATTATTCATTTTTCGACTTTATTCTTTTTTGTTTTTTTTTTTTGTGAAAATTTAAATAAAGCTTATTATTTGATTAATTAAAAAAATGTGTGTTTCGCTTTAAAATGATAAGATGCATAAATCACATTCATACATTTTGGATTTTTTTTGTACCTTCATTTATATGTCTCTTTGCCTTTTTCCACTTCTTTTTTCTTTTTCTTCTTTGAAATTGTTCCTTGCGTTTCATTTGTTTTTTTTTTTTTTTGTTTTTGTTCTATTTCTCTTGGGTGAATTTTTACACGATATTTTTATAAATGTCTCACAAATTTTTTTGACACAAACAATTATAACACAGCTGATTCGAAACCACCAAAGCCAGCTATTAAGTCATCAACACTTCCTCGTACTTCGTCTCAAGGTAATCAAAAAATTAAAATTTTATAAAGAAAATTCTGTATAAAATTATAATATATGTAATGTAATGCACGCATAATTTACAATAAGCTTTATACTAACAGCTTAACTAATTTTATACTCATTTATATCAAACTCAATTTGACTAATTTTTAATGAAATCCTTTATAAAAAAAACTAAAGCAGAACGAGACCGACTCAAACCGCCACCACCTCCAAAACCACTTGCCTTGACCACCTCTAATCATCCTACATACCGGGCGGATATAGCATTAGCCCCCGAAGTCTATAACCATTTGAGAGGCTTACAAAAAAAAGCCAAAGATCTGCGCATGGAAGTGAGAACGTTGCGTAGGCTTTCACAAGCCCAAGCTGTTGCCGTAAGGGAAGATATTAAAGACGCATTTATGAGAATTCGGGCTACTTTATTGGCAAGTAGTGTTAACTATTGGGGCCAGGGCGATCAAGAAAAAACAAGAATGTCACGAGAAGAAGAATTGTACAAGCAAGAGGTTATAAGGCTGGAGAAGGACCTAAGTGACTTGGAATCATCTGTGGAGGGATTACGCGGTGAGGTCATTAATAGAAGAACTCGAGTTAATATGGCAGCTGTTGAGGATATGGCTCTGGTATTGAGCCGAGCGAGGTAAGGAAATATTATACATTTACATTTTCAACTAAAGCTTAGAGCATACAAATATTCGTAAAGCTGGCAAGTATATTTTTTGAATTTGCCAACCCTTACAAACAAGAATTTGACATTTGACAGCTGTCACACCCCTTAAAAATTGAAAATATTGTTTAGGTTCAGACGACATAAGGGACTTGAAAGTGAGGCAAGTTTCTATTATCTGATTGGGCAACTGCCAAAAAAGTGCCTTCCAACTAAGGCAACTTTATTGGAAAGTTGATTGGAAATTAAAATCTCCCTAAATATCAAGTCAAATCCACTTATGTCAAAATGACAGTTGATAATGTTTTTTTCATTCAACTGAAAGCTGAACTTTATTACTCTATGATTTATTAATTTTCTGCACAATTCCATTTAATGTTTTGGGTTGAAGGGTTCCTTGTCAAATTGGATACAAATAATTTAATTCGTTTATAATACAAAACACAAATCAGAATGGACTTGTAGCTTGCCTGAGGTGGTGCTTTGATAACAATAATATTTTGGTAGTTTTTGCACAATGAACTAAAGGTAGAGATTAGTGAAGTAAAGTTCTGAGTTTGAAATGAATGTAGTGAAAAACTAACTATAGTTGCCTTGGCCAAAATGTGCGTCAAAAGAATGCAGTTGACTGCAAATGAAGTCCCTAATTGCATGAACCTGCCCATTGGTATAAGCTGATGATAGTTTATTTAGTGTCCCAAGCAACGTGTTTATGTTTGTCAGTATAAATTTAAAAGATATGGCGAAGACAATTATTTCAAATCTTGCATAAGCTATAGGTCAGTAAATATCACCGCATTCAAAATAAACGTTAAAGGTTTTCAACTCAACATTTCTGACAAATTCATGCTAACAAACAAATGAACCGATACTTAAATACTATTAATTTTAATATTATAGCAAAACTGTGGCTGAATTGAAAATGCGTTTCCCGAGCCTTCAAAATGGCCTCAGAAACATTCTAGCCAATGAAATGGAAAAAGTGGTACGTGAAGAAAAGTTCCTCAAAGAAGAGCCCGATCGCCTGGAATCAGCACTGCGAAGATGTAAAAAGTTAACAGGAACATTAGTTACATTAAAAAGGTTAGCTCTTACATATATAAAAACCTATATTATCTTCATATAATTGAGCACATTTTGGCTTACTCATTTAAGATTGGCCAGTGTTCAAGAACAACGATTACCAGCTAACGAACCAACAGAGGATCCCCCTCGTTCTGCCGAAATATCCTCTGCAAATAAGGTGAGTCATTTTAATTCCGTTTAAATGTTTTAGACGTGTTTCTTTATATTTTTTTCTTAACTAAACTTTTCATTACTTTGAGAAAAAAAAATTATTAAAAAAAAACTTCTTGAAAAACTCGTATATATAATTAAATAATCCCCCAGTATGATATTCTAAACTGTGTCAATTTATAGTTTAAAATTTTTCTTCTTTGAATATAAAATTTAAAAAAAATAAAATTACAATTAACCTATTTTTGCAAAAGAAAAATGTTCCTTGGTTTTTTTGTTTGGACATTCTGTAGATAAATTCAAGTGTTTTGTTGTTAAAAAAAATAAAATATTATTTTATGTTTCATTATTTTCAGTAAAGGTTATTAAAATTAAAGTTAACCAAATTCAATTAATTATATAATTTTGGTTTTTTAATTGGTATTCCTTTTTATTTGCAATTGGCAGCACTTATTAAGCAAAAAATAATATTTCTTCTTTTGTTTTTTATTTTATTTATATTTGAAAAAAAAAGAATCAAACATTTTGAAACTGCCATTATATTCATATTTTCCATGCATACTTCATTCATTTTCGAATAATATTTTGTTTTGTTGTACATAAATAAAAGTTAAAATAATACAAAGAGTTGCCTTCGTACATTTGTTTATTTATATTTTTTTAATTGCATGATTTTTATTTTGTTACAAACCCATTCATCCTCATAATATATTTGTTATTTATCAGATTTTATTTTACCACAATTTAATTTATTAAATCATTGCTTTAATGTTAAAGTTATATATGTACACAAATTATGTGGAAAGTTTAAATAATAATTCATGGAAAAGGCACTACTAGTCTTAATTGAATTGTATTTCTGATAAAAGAAACTGACGAAACAACTTTAAAACTTTGAATAAAATGCGGACATTTTCAAAAAGGTTGTCGAGGTTGTTTATTTACTTTATCCAAACCACATCAAGCTATTTTGAATCACATCAATACTATTTGAAAAATTAATAGATTTTTATTGAAAATTAAACGCTATTAAAGTCATATATGTACATAGTTCTAAAAAGTATTAGCAGTCACTTTTGACCTACTGTAAAACGAAACTTCAATTTGTATTGGATTCGATATTCAATTATCAAAATAACATATGATAGCTTTTTTCCATTGTGGTAGAATTAATCAGTGCCAAAATTCGATGTTCCCCCTTCTTGAGTCCCAATGGAAATGATTTTAAATCAAATTCGCTTTCAGAGGTGTTGCACTAACAAAACTTTTGTATGTCAGTTGATTAATTTGTTTATTGATTTCTTTATTTTAAATACATATGTAGTTTGATTGTGCAAATTGATTCATAGTTATTTTTCAAGTCTTCCTTTCAATTTAATTATAGAAGAATCTTAATCAATTGATACTACAAGATCATCTTTTTTTCAAAAGTTAATTAAACGAACATAAATCTGACCACGATAAAAATAAAAAACACTTTTTAACGCGTTAGCCACGAAAATAGAAAACGTTGTTTTGAAATCTACTTTTATAAGTGGAAACCATAAGACCATACGAACTAAACTGATTTTTGTTAAGTAATTTTTACGTAATCAAATAATAGTAAATAATCTTGCATTTTAAGTTGTCAAAAAAGAGCTTTTCGTTTCAACAGCCCGCTGTCACTTGTGAAGCTGTTCCTATCTGACATTTGACACTAAAAAACTGTTTTATTCTTCAAAAATGTACTAAAATTGTGAAAATTCAATTCAAAGAAATCTAATAATAAATACCTTGTAAGTCTAAGAAGTTTAAAATTTAAACGTTAAAAAGCAGGTCAATTGTATTGGTCCTCAATATTTGTATAACAAGTTTTTATAAGTTAGAACTTATTCGATCTACACCAATTAGGTCTTCCCCTTCACAATGAAATAAATTCATTGATTTTTAACTTCCCATGGAAAGTTATTGTAATTGGTCTGATTTTTCGAAATGAACATTTTGACATTTCAAGGTCCCTAGAATCTAAATAAAAGATTTTAACAAAACACTTGTTGTGGAGTGATCACATATTTGACATCGCCAAAAATGCTGCTAAGTGTTTAGGTTTTCTCCGAAGATGCAAGAAGTTTTTTACCCCTTCTGATCTGGCTATAATCTATAAAGCCTATATTCGTCCGAAACTCGAGTACAATTCTCATATCTGGGCAGGTGCTCCTCTAACCTACTTGAGTCTCCTAGACAGAATTCAAAAGAGAGCTCTAAAAATGATAGGTGACCGTTGTCTAACTGAAACTTTTGTATCTCTCGAGCACCGTGCGTCGTAAGGTTGCATGCCTGTCATTATTTTATCGCTACTTTCATAAACAATGCTCTAATGAAATAGCCAGTTGCATTCCTCCCCTCAAACAATTCAACCGTAATACCCGTTCTTCTGGGAATGCTCATCAGTTTACCCTTGAGCCCAATTTCGGACGTACTGTAAAGTACAGAGATTCTTTCTTTAGTCGCACTACACGAATGTGGAATGCTTTACCAGACTCAATGTTTCCCAATCATTACAATGTGCACACATTCAAAACCAATGTGCATCGGTATCTCCTTTCTAATCCTATCCTCCCTTCCTAATTGCTCGCACTGTGATTAATCATCATAAGGGTATTCATACCCCCTTGAGTGCGCGTATAATATAAAAAAAAAAAAAAAAAGATATGTCTGTGTGTGCGTGTCTACGTATCTCAAGAATCAGTGGAGATATCGACTGCAAATAAATTTTGTTATTTGTTACTTAAAAAATACACTACTAAAACTTGGAACACATTGATTTTCTACTTATATATCTTTTTAAAAATTAAAGATATTGGATTCATCTTATAAAAAATATAGTTTTCAACATTTAATAAAATTTTGAAAAAGATCGAATTGACAGTTTTTCTTAATGTAAATATCTTTTCAAAAATTAAGGATATTCGCTTCTTAGAGAAAATATTGTTTTCAATATTCAGTGAATTTTTTATAAAAATGCAAAAGTCAGTTTTTTTTCATAAAAATTAAAATCTACAAAAAATAGCACGCAAAATTGGTAAAAAATGATGTTCGATTCTCGATGAATAAATGAAAATATTTACTTCAAAATGATTTCATTCTTTGATAAATTTTCTTGAAAAATCCAATCTGTTTTTTTTTGTATATAAAAATTAAAAACTTTCCGGAAATGCTACTAAAATTGGTAAAAATTGTGTTTCGACTTAAAGTCTCGTTAAGACATTCAGTACATTTTTAAGAAAAACTCAACTGACAGTTTTTAAACAAAACACAAAAACCTGCAAAAACAACAAAAAAAACTCACAAGAAATGGTTTCCGACTCAAGTATTAGGAGAACAAAGAAAGATATTGACTTCAAAATATTTATCTCACACCAAATATTGTTATGAATATTTAGTTAAAGTTTTAAGCAAGACAAATCGATACACGGGATGGAAAGTTATTACTGTGGGTCGCATCCCAGCCTCTTTTTTTTACAAATACTCATCTGGTTTTTCTCATTATTCGAATCCGATAATCCTTTTCTTTTTCTGCATAAAATAAATCAAAGTACATACCTACATATTTTAAAATAGTTTAAACGGTTATTTTTTAATGAATAAAGGTACAAATGTTTTAACTTAAGCAACAGAGGTTTGAAAGTTAAAATAAATAAAACGGCAATTTATAAAAACAATAATATTATAATATTTTCTTTTATTTGAAAATGCAATTCAATTAATTCCTAAGAAAAGTCTTTACTCTCTCTTTCATATTAAAATTACATATAACGAATCATTCATAAGTATCACTTCATTATATTCAAGTATTCATTAATTTTTTGGTTTAATATATCAAATTAAACATACAATCAACTGACAGAATATATTAACTCATAAACCAACAATATTTTTATTTTATTTTTAATAGAATTGATAAATGTATTTTGTAAAATCGAAAATCAAACATTTCCAATGAAATTTATTTAGAGGCTGACAGACAGAAATAGTGTATTATAATAATAATAATTGTAATAATGGTCTTTTTATAAAATATCATGTTAATATGCATATTTGAGACTAAATGTAAAACCGATTTAATTTTATTAATCTTTATTTAGTTTAATTATGTATCAGTTTTTGTTATCATTTTATTATAGTATACAGTCCAGGGACAAATGCTATCAAACTTGGTAGAAATATTGACATCATTAATTAATTGATAATTTAGATGATAATAATAAATAAATCTTTTGAGCTTTAAAAAAAAAAAAATTAACTTAAAATTAGCTCAATAAAAGTCTTTTTCAAACCAAAAATTAATTTCTAATTTTAAACTTTATTTTAATCTCTATTATTATCTTAAAATTAAAAGCCGGTCATTAAGAGAAAATAAATCAGGTCAATTTTTTGAAAAAAAAAGGATTTTTTAGTATTTTAAAGAAATAAATTGTCAACGATGACCCTGCAAATATAATACTATTTTCTTTTATAAACAATTTAGGTATTCAGAACCAATTTACAAGGTTATTTTTATTTCATATCAATCATCTTAATCTTAAGAAACTTACACAAATGTTTTAAATCAAAAGATTAAGTTAAATCTTTACAATCTAACCAGTTAATCTGAGAGAATTAATTAAAAACAAAAATGTAACAGAATCGCAAACAGTCTAAAACCAAAACCAATTTCTGGTATGATTTTCTTTTTTATAGTTCAACTGGCGATGGAGTTCTAACTTCAAAGAAGCAATTACCGAGTAATAATTTACTTAAATGTTATGTTTCTGAACTTTATCTTTATTCTTAAAAAAAACACAATCGGATTGTTTTAATTTTCTTTCGAATATTATTTTGTATGCATTCAACTTCAGTATATATTCTATATAAATCCACTCTCTAAAGCAAAATCTTTTTTTTGCAAAAAAAAAGAACTGAACTTTAAAATTATAAATAAATAAAAAGTTAAATAAGTTTTATAAAAATGTGATAAAGAAAACCTGTTTGCTTTTTAATCTTTCTTTACTTTTCTTTACGATTATTTTTAAATTTATTTTAATTTACTTATGGCTATATAAATATTTTTTATGATCAATGGTTAATGTTCCATAATTTGTATTTATTATTTGTATTTTGTTTTGTATTTTTCAAAATTTCACAATCTGAATTGTACCTACACCGACAATTTTAACAAACAAAATTTTATCGAAAAATACGAACATTTTTTGTTAGTTTTATTTTCATTAGTGTTTTCTAAATAAAAAATAATAAAAACTTAAATCAAAAAATACATTTTCCAAAAACATTAAATTAACCTCCCTTTAATTTCGCTCAGATATAAGCATTATACATATATTTACCCTCAACTTTCGCTCACTTAAGCCCTTTAAATGTGATGTCTATCCACCCCCTTCTTATTCGTACCTACCTTAAGAATGATGTACCTATACTCACCCCCTATTTATCATAATTTTTGTTAATACTTACCTCTGTAAATTTCTACAATGGAAACAAAAACCTTTTTAATTTAAATATTTAATTATTTGGAATTGAATTTTTATTGTAAAATTGAATATTGTACGCACCAATCAAAAGTATTTTTTATAAATATTCGTTAAAATATGGCACATAATTATTTTTTTTAATTCATTGGACTACTTTTCAAAATTCAGTAAGTTTTCTTCGATAAATGTATATTTTTTTCGATATTATTTTACAAATTTTATATAAAATTAGTATCAGAACAAATAAAAGACGCTAGAAAATAACAAAAGTGATACGATTTATGTATTATAAGTATTAAAATTGGTAAAAAGGAATTATTGTCACACTTAATTTCACACTAAAGATATTTTAAGAGAACTAACTTTTGAACGAGAGGCTAACTCGACTGGATTTGCATTAGCTCATTCTATCACTCCAATTTTGCAAGACCTTGATCATGGTTTCGAGCGAAGGAATTGCTTGGTTGATGTTGATTCTATAGTTTTTCGATTGTTGGCATAATTGCGTCCGTTGAAGTTTCCTGGAGGAGAAAAATAGGCAAATGTGTCATGGGCTGTACAAGAGAGCTCTAATAGGCGCCCGTTGTCTAAGTGAAATATTTGTTTCTCTTGAGCACCGCCACAAGGTTTCAAGTCTAGCTTTATTTTATCGCTATTTTCATAAACAATGCTCATGTGAAAAGCATTAGTCCCCTCAACCGTAAACCAGTACTTCTAGGAATGATTATCATTTTAGCCTTGTGCCCAATTTCTTGCATACATTTTTTTAACTGACACTCTCTACAACAACGTGCGGGTTTTTCGAGTTCCAGATTCTGCAATTTTGTTTTTTTAACGCAGGGGCATACTTTCAACTACAGCAGAAATATTCTCATCTCAGATGTGGACCATACGGCGACCGGGGGACTATTAGTGTTGTCCACTGGGAGTCGTAGGGATCATGACCCCCCTGGGAGATTATTTTGTTTTAATTTTGTTAGAAATTCCCTTGAATTCAAAACTTATCGTATTGCGTAAATGGATATAGGCCCCCCTTATATTTTTAGTTATTTATTTTGTATAACTGAAAATAAAATTTGTATTTTACTGCTTTAAACTTTGTTGCTAAAAATACTACTTTTAACTGAGGACTGGACCGAGAACCCGAAATCCAGCCCTATTCCAATCGGTCAGCACAAATTCATTAACTTTTGACCAATTAAAGATCCAGGGGGGTAATATGAGCCATAAAGCTTATACAGTTTAGTTGTAATTATAAATAAAGATTTGTTAATAATTTAACGATAATCACCAAAAAGCGGTTCGCTGTCAAAAACAACTAAAATCTTTGTTTCGCTTAATTTATAATTGGAAAAGAGAAATAATGCTTTAAATTATTTTCTTAAGATCTTTTTTTGAGAGAAAGATTAAATATTCAGATTCTTAAGAAGTAACCTTAAGTAAAAGATCATCAATTTGATATTAAGTTGCCTTTAGAGAATAAGGCTTTCTTAATGTGTTTTTTTCTTTCAAAAATTAGTGAGTGAATAAATTCAGTTTCTTCCCAACTTATTTGTTAACCTTGATTTGTTTTTATTTAACTTTTAGAGAAATTATGTACTTAAATGAACCTATTCCCTTTCAATAACTAAACATTTTTCTCTCCACAATATGTAAGTTTTGTTGACTCCTTTAAGATCAAAATATTTTCAAAAAGTTTACCCAAAACAATATTTTTTTGGAATTTGTCTTCTAGCATCAGCTTCAGTCTACGAGTAAGCAGACTGATAACAATAGTAATAAAAGACTCCCAAAAATTGAGTCCGAAAAAATTACGTAAAAAAAGGGCAGACATTTCTTCATAACAGATTCTGCTTTATTTTCCTACGAAAAAAACTTTCTGGCATGCTTGTTTTTCTTTTTAAATGGTTCTGGGCATCTATATTTTTGTAGCGTTCTTCGCTTTTATAGAAATTGCAACAAAAACAGAAAATATTATTTTTGTAAAAAATCTACGTCTCAACACAATTTCTAACATTTCTGCTTGAAAAGCACCAAAAACTATAAATATTGCATTTAAAGCCTAGTACATACTTGTGAACCATCTCGTGAACCCATACAAATTTCGGTTTTTGGTTCACCCGTGAACGTGCTCGTGAAGCTAAGTGGAGAACAAAGTGGAGAGTTTTCGTTCACGGGCAATTCACGTGCAAAATGTACGGGAACTGTTGGTGAAGCTTTGACATTTGGTTACAAAAAAAAGGACAGTTTTCAATTTGTACTGAATACTGATTCCTCATTTAAAGTTTGTGGCTGCTTTGCGTGTGGTTTAAAAAAAAAAGTTAAAATGCATTTATATGAAATAGAATACAAATGTTCACAACGTGTATTCACAAGTGTGTACCAGTGAGCAATTTCAAAAGTTCACTTTCTCCACTGGCGAACGTTCACTTCACGAGGAAGTATGTACTAGGCTTAAGCTCTTAAATATGGCATATATATGTAAAAAACTGTTGGAATTTTGGAATGCTTTCATGTCTTAGGGAGTCATCCAAATTAAATAGTTAGACCACATTGCTGGACAACAGTGTTCTAAAATAATCTACTAACTAAAAGTTGTCATTTTAGCCCTTGAAATATGTAAACCTAAGGTTAAGATACACTTTATGTTATTTAAATATTGTCAGCATCCTTTAAGGAAAATCAAAGAACATTTTTGAGCGGTGCTCATAAACTCATCTTTATGTTAAGTGTGTGAACCCCCCCCCCCCCGGCTTACCATTCCCACGCACTTTCCGCAAAATATGCGTACAGTAGGTTTGGTGTCTGCTTCGCATTGGCCAAAACCATGACTAGGTTAAAAAGCACTCAACTATTTGCATCCTAGTAAACACTATCTCTTTCAGCAAACAAAGAAATGTGCAAGCCGGTTTCTCGTTGCAAAGTGGCTCGTTCACCAGAGCCTTCCCGAATTGTCCGTTCTTTGTCAAAAAAAAGGCCTAAAATGGTTCTTGAATAAATTAGTACATAGTAAATGGTCGAAAAGGTTTTGTTCCCCGCATTTAAATTGCAATTTTTAAATGGTTTTGATAGCCTTAATTAAAATCCGACTTCAAAATTACACTATCAATTAAAATTTTTGAGATATTATTTATATACATACAAAGATTTTTGAGGCTATCTAAATTCAAGTATGGGTTAAGCTAGACAAAAATTCATAAAACTAGCCTAATTAAGTTATGGTTAATTAGGCTAGTTTTATGAATTTTTGTTTAGCTTTAAGATTGAATTAATAAAAATGTACTTAAACAAAAAAAAAGTGCGTAGTACTGTTATGCCAGAGGTCTTGAGTTCAATCCCTGCCAGTGCCATCTGAAGTTTTTTTTTCACGGGTACTGCCTTTTTCGAGGAACTGACAAATCCTCCAAGTGTAATTCTTATCATGAAAAGTGTTTTCTCAAATTAGCTGTTCGGATTCGGCTTAAAAACTGTAGGTCCCCTCCATTCCTGACAACACTATCCCCTAACCCTCAACGGACTTTTGCGCCACCTAATTTATTTTTATTTATTTAGAAGACAATAATTTGTATTTTGCAAAATCATCATCATACAATTTATTGTTGGGGTAAATGTTGTGTTTTAATTTCGCCGTAAATACCCCGTTTGTGGTTGTTATGGGCATTATTAAAGGGACATACCGGATGTTATAGACATTTTAAGGCGAGGTTCAAATTCAGGACAACTTAAAAATATAGTTGTCGACCAGTGTAATCAATAGCATTTCATTTAATTCTAGTTTAGGTGGTAAGTCTCATCGATGAAACCTAGACTCACAATTGTCAAAACAAATTGTTTGTTGAAAGTAGTATTTTACTGGCTGGGTATAGAATTAATGCACAGAATTAATTTTATTTATTATCATTATTCTACTTATTGCGGTCTTTAGGCCACGAGCAGGTTCATCCCTAGCTAGTTCATATTCCCAACATGTTTCTGCATCTTGTCTTACTATTTTTTTGTTTGGGTTTCTTAATAAAATTTAACTTAGGGGCCGGTTATAGCTACCAGTAAAATCCATCAGTAAAATTTTTGTTTTTAGTTTTTGAACATGTTACATTTCTTTCTGGCAAAAGATTGATGCAATAAGATAAATGCTATATTCAAGTATTTTTTTCAAAAAGAAACAATGCATTTAAAGTTTTATTTAATTTATAAATTTATTTTAATTTTTTTAATGATGAAATTTCATTTTACTGAACAGCTGACTGCCAAAAGCCAAACAAAATTCCATTTCGTTTTACTGGTGGTGTTCCAATTTTTTACTGTTCCGATCACATCATTAAAAATTTTACTGATGAAAGCAACAATATAAAAATTGTCTGAGGCGCGAAGCCTAAAAGTGACATTTAATTTAATGACGTAAATTTACTGATTGCTATAAACGCTCATCAGTAAAATATTTCATATTCCTCCTGTTTCAAATTTTACTGATGGATTTTACTTATAGCTATAACCGGCCCCTTAAGATCCTTAAATTGTATCGAACAATCGACAAAACTGAGATATTCAAATTAGAAATCTAATAATTCTAATAATACAGTTATTTGAATAAATTGTTGATTTAAAAAAAAAAATTAAATATACCTTATTAATTTTATGATTTTAGCTAGGCATTTATTGAAGTACAAAACAAAATTTTTAATTTTTTTTAACTCATACTATAATTAACTAAAAATGTCATTCAAATGATATCAACGATTAACAATTCATATAAACTATTCGAAATTAAAAAAGTATTCACAAACAATAAATGACACGCATTTATTTAAATTAAATGTATATATATTTTTTTAAAGTTATTAAACAAATTAGGTAAAACAAATAAATTTAAGGTTTGAGCTTCCCTAAAATGAAAAACAGTAGTTGTTATACAAATTTATAATTAAATCCGATTGCCTCAAATAGAAAATTATTACCTAACTTAAAAAAATACGAACTCCTTGATATAATTTTCAAACAAAATTAATTAATTTGATCCCATCTTCTTTTAAAATTTAACATTGGAAACATTCCTCTCTTATAGTAAGGTACGAACGTCATTGGAAATGATTGAATTTCATTTTTTAAAACAGCAAACAGCTTGTGTTATATTTTCTACATTGTAATTTTTTTTAAAGAATTGCGAAAGAATTACGTTTTTTAAAACATAATTATTAAATTAATAAAATAAGTTTCCACTATACCTAAGTTAAAAGTAATAAATAAATAATTTAAAACAATTAAATCAATAATTACAAATCAAAATCAAATCAATTCTACCTTACTATAGTGAGGATTTAATTTTGTACTTAATATTATTTTAACATATTATTTATTTATTCTTAAGTTTTATTAAAAGAAAATATAGATTTATCTGTATAGTTGATATTGCTCCTTGCTTGCACATGTGTAGAAGGCTTCTTTTTCATTATTGATTGTTTTATTTTCCTTATGTATATTTTCTTAAAAATTAAATTATTTTAGTATGATATTTTTATTTATTTTTGTTTTTCGTCTAGTTTTAATATTTATATTAAATGTGCATGTTTTTTTCTGTAATGGGATTTTTAATATAATGTTCAATACATTCCTAAATATTTAAAAATTAAATAAAATTTATAAAGTGTGTTGTTGTAGCAAATGTAGGTGATATGAAGTGCTAAAAGGTATAAAGTTGAAGCTAAATTAACAAGCTATCAATTCATTTTAAAATTTGTTGACTTACATATTTCGAAATTTAGAAAACAGTCAAGAAAAACTTCCTGAAAAGGAAATAATAACATCAGGAAGACCAATACATAAAGATTCTTTTGGATAAGGACTTCAAATAAGAGTATTATTGAACTTTTCTTGCAATTAAAGTCACTTTCAAAATCGTCATTACTTTTGCTGCAACAACAAATGGTATTGAATAGTGTTTTTTAAAAGCTGTTTTGTGGTCGATTTAATATTAAGTCCTTACAACTTTTTCGAACCCTATACATATATATGCCAATGCAATACCAAATAAACTTCAATATATAAATGTAAAAACAAAAGAACAAAATACTTAATTTAATGGTCTACATAATATGTTTAGTGTTTAACTATTTTATATTCGTTAGTTGTTCAAAATTATTGATTGCAACACAATTTTTAAAATAACTTATTCTGATTTTATATTCTAATAATTAACAGCCAATCCCAAGTCCCAGGCTGGGGACGGTCTCTGTCGGCGGGGGAATCCCACCCGAAAACGCACTCGATGCTCTGTTAGATGAACTTCAAACATTTTCAAAGCCACTCAATCAGAATAACGATGTAAGTTTGTTTTATTTAAGAAACAAAGCAAATATCATAATTACACTTATTCTGATTATAGTTACGCCCTGATGATTCAACATCCGATGACAGCTCCCAGGCTATTCACAGCACTGTCACTACTCAGCTTTCTCAAGCCAGCTTGTATACACCTGGTGATCTTCAGTCACAATTGGCGAATGCTGCCGCTGCCGTTGTGGCTGCTAACAGCAACACTCTACACGTCAACTCGAACATTGGCAGCCTTCGTCGTTTGCATTCATATCCAAGTGGATCCGATACTGATACCAGTCCTCCGCAACCAATCCGCCCAAGTGGCAAACCACCAGTTCCTGAGCGCAACGCTGAGCTCCTATCGAAGGTTGGAAACAAACGGGTGCCTCCACCACCTCCTCCACGTACAAGCTCACGCAGTCCATTGGCGAGCCCGACCAGCCCAAATGTACCCATTAGACTTCCATCTTTGAGTGAATCTACCGTTGATATTACAATCGGTAACGGCGACGGTAGTGGTAATTCAAGTGGCAATGAATCTGGTAATGACCATGCTCAGCGACAGGTGGCACTAGAAATGCGTCATCAAGAACTGCTCAAAAAACAAAAGCTATTGCAGGAACAGTATGCCCGTTTGCAACAAATGAGCAAGAACTCCGTAACCATGCCCCCATCTGATATCATGCAACTCAAGAAGACCGGAAGTGAATCAAATTTGCCTCAAAAAATGGGCCTAAACATGGCCGTCACTGGATCAATGAAAAATCTCAATACCGAGCTTAATGTCTCCGAAAAGAATGAAAAAAACCTCGCCAACAAAGGTGAACCAAATGAGCAATTAGGCAATGGTGCCGCTGGAGGCGCTCATTCCAAAAAAGCCCACACAACAACTACAAGTAAAGTCTATGAAACAGATATACTATAACAAAAGGTGAAGACGGCATGGAATGAAACTGAAATCGATGCTTAGGCAGAAAGTTTAAACATTTTTGACACAAGGACGCACTCAAAAGCATTTACATAAATCTAAACAAAAAAATATTTAACAAACAAAAAATGGAGGCTAACCAAAGCACATAAGCGCACCAGAAGATGCAATAACTCGAAAACTTAGTGTTTATTCTATACAGAGCATAAATCGTTATTCCCTTTAAACAAACCAAAATATAATCTATTATCAAAATCAAAAACCTTAACTAGAAAAAAAATAGGTGTTAATGTATAAAGGATCTAGAAAGGATTTAGATAATAATGTACCTAGTTACACAATGTCGAAATGATTAACACGGACATATGTATAGTCGTACATCAATAGCTATAAAGAACTATTTAACTTTTTTTCGTTTATGGAAGATTTAAACCAGTTCGTTGACGTTATATCCCGAACTTGAAAGCTATAGGAAAAACTGAATTGATATGCAATGTCTTTTGAAAGAAATGAAATGGACCTTGAGCTCCTTACTCTGAACGCTTGAACTACCTACTTTAGTATATATAAATTCGAAACCTAAAACATTACAAAAATATACACAAATAAGACTTTTCTAAAAAACTTCTAATCGAAATTTTATTTCAACCAATTCTCATCATCGTCATTAATGCTCGGTTACGAAAGTAAATTGTGGCTTGTTGTCCCGTTTTCTTGGAACTCCACATGCAGTCCAATTCATGATCAGGCGAAATCGATGAATTCGGATCATCTTACACTTTCAGCAACTATATTTTCGACTGAAAGAGCATTACGATGATGCATAGGCCATACGACACCAGAAACCCTTCCATTCTGTTCAAATATTAAAGAATTTACCACGAAGGTCGATTATGGCAACAATAATTATCGCGCAGTGCTCGAAAAGCTGCTACGTTTGAATCACAACTTTTGTTGTAAGTTTAAATAATTTTAACGCCTTGTTCGATTATAAACATTTAACTTATATTATGACGCTTCACATAACAGCTCAGTTTGACGCGTTCAACTCAGCTCTCGAGCTGAGCTGTGATTTGTAAAAAGTTTTATTGCCATTTAACTTAACTAACTAATAACTAATCTATTTCTCAAACTAGGAGATCTATTGAAAACCAAACCCCAGTGTCCGTTACATTAAAAACATATTTCATTTTAAGAGTGATGGACTAGCACTCTCTTTGTTTTGTTTATTGTTGAGGGTTTAACAATTTACTAGTATGCAATGTGCTAAATATTTAGCAATTAACTAAGGGAGTCCAAAATTTTACACAATTCTTTTCGTTTTGCTAACTTGTAAATTGCTTATTGCCTTTGATAAAAAAAACGCGCATCCAAACATGTCTTAAAAGTGACAGTTCATGAAAATAAACAAAGCAAATACGCTTAAACATACCTATTAATTGGAACTCTCAACTGTTGACACTGGTCTTAAAAGAATAATTTTACAAAAATGGAATTAACAATGGTTTATTAATTAAAATTAGGTATATCTTCTTTTAAGTTTAGTTAATTGCGTTTAAAATTTTGCGCTATTATTTCCACCCATATACATATGTATATATGTACATATATATGTTTTTTTTCAACAAATTTTCAAATCCTCCAATTCGTATATAATTCTTTCTTTTTATGAAAATTGCTTCTCAAATATGCTCTAGCTCCATTTCTGCCATTACTCTCACAGACGAATGGCTGAGAGCTGTAAGTCACTGGGCCCTTTTTCTGTACAATCCATTGTATAGCTTTGAAAAATTTGATCGTAAAGGATTACACGAGTTTTTTTTTCAAATTATATTATTGTTTTATTTCTAAGATCCTTCTCCTCCATTTAGACAGTGCCTAAATATTTCTAATAATGAGATTCTCCAAGTCGTCATAGTCAAGATAGTACTGTCGTCTCAGGTGGCTCAAAACGAGCCCTTTGGCTCTAAACGACTTCTGACCAATTTATTTTTAAATGACTAGGCCAATTATTTCATGATTCAAGTCGTCCGAATCAATTAGATTTTAAACAATTAATTATTTAATATAAATACCTCCAAATGACTCAATAGAATGACTGACAATTTGGCTCGGTGGTAAATGGCCAACTTAAAATTTTATTTATTTATTTATTTTTATTTATTTATTTATTTCATGATGTATATGCTAACACGGTAAGATTAATCTTATAAATTCGTGATAGTTTATATCTATTATGTACATTGTTCAAGTTTAATTATTTAAAAAAAAGAGCAAAAATTAACATTAATGATTTTTAAATATCTAAATTTAAATTTTAATGAATTCAAAAAAAAAGAATACAAACAAGAAAAATAGAACGGGAATTTATGAGTTAGGATGAAAAGAAGGGGAAAAAGAGGTTAATAGTGACAGAAAAGATAGAGGAGAAAAATTAGAAGTTAGTTGCTTTGAATAATAAAGAAATCTTTTAAACTATTTTGAAATCGACGCGCGTTGTTTATTTCTCGCAGATGAGGTGGGAGTGAATTCCAAAGGCGGATTGCAGCTATAAAAAATTGTCTTTCAGATGTAAGACATTGGAAACGGGGAAGTATTAAAAAATTTGATCTGTTTGATACCGAAAAACGAAGAAAATTATAAAGATATGTTGGTTGACCGGTTCGTAAGACAGAAAACAATATTTTCAAGGTTCGAAATTTAACAAAGCTTTGAAATGACATATTAAGGAGTTTCAGGCTCAGATGAGACACATGATCGTATTTTCTAAGTCCGTATATGTAACGAATAGTACTATTAAATGCTACCTTTAATTTGGTTTTGCTGGCAGAATCACAGTTAAAATATATTTCACAACCAAAAGTTAGAACTGGGATAACTAGTGTTTTAGCGAGAATCATTCTTGTGTTTAATGGTGTAAACTTTTGAAAAGTCCACAAATTCCGGAGAATTCCGTATGTTCTTCCTACTATTAAATTAATATGGTCATTCCACGTCAATGTTCTGTTGAAAACCATTCCTAGATTTTTTGATGAGTTTACAAATTGTAAACAAATGCTGTTGAGCATTACCGATGGAAAATAAGATATATCTAACACTTTTTTAGAGATGACAATACATTTACATTTGCTTGGGTTAAGATTTAAACCATTTCTTTCTGCCCAGCTAGAGATTCGCTCAAGATCCTCGTTCATATTGAAAATACAGTTTTCTATAAGGCCTAGTGCACAGCTTTGATATATTTGAATATCATCTGCGTAAAAATGTTTTGAAGAGTGCATAATTATTGACGCTATTTCGTTAATATATAAGGAAAAAAGGAGTGGAGCCAGTATCGATCCTTGCGGAACACCTCGTACTATGGGAAGGAAATCGGAAAGCTGATTATCGAGACAAACGGCTTGCTTCCTATTGGTTAAGTAAGAGGACAACAGTTTGATCGCTTCTGGAGAAAAGTTGAATTTTTGACGCAGTTTATTTAGGAGAACGGAATGGTTAACCATATCAAAGGCCTTCGAGAAATCGAGAAGAACCAACACACTGACACAATCCTTATCAAGTTCAGATCTTATATCTTCAATGACTTTCATCAGCGCGGTTGTACAACTGTGTTTTGGTCGAAAACCAGATTGAATATTCACTAAGAGGCTATTACTCCGTACATAACTATTAAGTTGAGTTTGCATTATGCGTTCGCAGACTTTTGATAAGAATGGAAGAATGGAGATCGGTCTGAATTCATCACATAGGGAATTTTTTGGGATAGGAATAATTTTAGCTGATTTCCATTTTTGAGGAAAAATTCCAGTAGTAAGAACGGTGTTAAAAATATGTGTTAAAAAAGGCAGTAACAAAGGCAAAATGGCTTTGAGGAAAATAGGGTTAATTCCGTCCACCCCCATTGCATTAGATTTAACTGCAAGGAAATTTTCAACAACAACTTCATTTGTTACTCCTGAAAAAGAGAAAGGGGAAAAGGAGAACATGTGTTCTACTCGTACGTCATCTGTATTTATGTCTCCTGGTTGAACTTGGTTTAAAGGAGTTAAAAACTTGCGATTAAGTTCATTGCGGTCAACGCTGTTTTGGATCACTTGACGTTGTTTTCCAATTCCAAATTCACGTAGGTTTTTCCAGAGCTTTCGGCCATCAGAACTTGTGTTAAGTCGGGTGGAATAAAATTGATTTTTTGCCATTCTAATTTCTAAAACAACTTTGTTACGTAGAATTTTATAAGCTTTATAAAGTTCTTCAACCCGATATCGTATCCACCATCGGTAAGCTTGATCACGCTGGTTAATCAAATCTTTAATTACAGATTTTATATAAGAAAAGACTGTTAAATTAAATCGAAAACTATAATAATCTTTATTTATGCACCCCTTTGACTTTTGACTAGTTAAGACAGAGTCAATTCAAATGACATTAACAGACCCAAAGTTCATTTCAATCAAAAGACTGCATTTAAAAAAACACCTCTCTCTTCAACTATCTCTTAAAAATACCTTATCCACCCAAAATATTCCAGACCTATTTCCTATATGAAACAAAACAAAAAACAAACAAATTAATAGATTCATTCTAAGAAAATTAAAATACTTATACAATATACATTCGTATAGAATCTTATGAAACTCATAACACAAAAAAAAAGAAAACAATAAAAATATAAACGGGAAGATTATATGAAATGTAATTTAACTGTTTTTGATAAATTTCAAACATTAAATAGCACTTATAAAATCTTTTTTTTAAATAAAAAAAACTTCAATTTATAAACTTTTGTTTTTTAGCAAAATAAAACAAAAAAGAAACAAATAGAAAAATAGAATAAAAATCAGTGTTTACTTTTAGGGAAATTAAACATTATAGAAAATTAAATTTTTTTTCTTTAATTATTGTATTAAAAATAAAAACCACAGGCACTTATGTAACACGAAACACATTCATGATATACGTTGTAGAACACTCCATTTTTGTATTTTATCATATAGTTATAATAATAGTAATCTTGTATTTAACAATGAAATCAAAATTAACTTACGAAATTTGTACATATAAAAATAAAAACTTACAATAATATAAAATACTTGTCGTTATTATATTTTAAGTTTAAAATGTTCTATGTTTTTAAAAAATGTACATTTTGTTTGTTTTATTTTTCTAATAAGTATTTGTTTTGTTTAAAATGTAGACATTGTGTAGATAAATTATTACAAAATAAAAAAAAATTAAATATTTATTCTTTAGGTATATTAAAATTAAAATATATAAATTTTGTATTGTGTTCTTGCGTCTATAGAAATTTAAATTTTTTTTATAAAAAAAAGATATATATATATTTGAATATATACAGTTCAATAGATGTAAAAACACACATTATATATACACATATGATTCACAAGTATTTTTATTACTTTCGAAATAAATATATAGAATATGATAAATAAAAAATTCACTCATAAAGTTGAAAATGAGACAAAGTAAAACGAAATAATTTCATTTGTAGACATACATTTTCCGAATAAAATCAATGTAAGAAAACGAGAATTTAAATAAAACAAATTGAAAAAATAAAATCAAACAAAGAAAACGATGTGTGGATGTTTGAAAAAATAAAATTTGACGGAAACATTTAACAAATTTAAACGAAATATAATAAATATAACTGAAATAAATATAAATAAAATGAATCTCCTTGATTTGTTTTAAATTCAAGTGTTTTAACTTGTATAACATACTAAAGAAGTAAGTTTTGGATTTGAAATAACACAAAAGAAAGTCAAAATCAAACTTTTTTACACTTCAGAATTTTCCGAAAGTAGTTAGCTTATAGCAAGCGTCAAATTACGATCAGAGGATTATCAAAGGTGCATGTGTTAGTTGTAAGTAAGGAAATAATACAATTACGCACAAAATACAAAACATAACTAATATTTAATTTGAACTATCACAGAACAAGAAATAAAATAAAAACGTTTACGATAGTGGAGCACTGGTTCTTAACAGTGATTTTAATGCCACCTTATTTAGATTTAAATATATTGATGAACAGTTTAAGTTATTTAAAATGCTCATTCCACTTAAAGCTTCATTCTTCCCATAGTTAGTTCTATGGAAGTCAATATGTATAAAATCAAATGTACGCAGGTGATGAGTTCCGCCTCGGTAATTCAAATGTACACAAGATAGCAAATAAGGTGCATCAATTTCACCATTAATGAGTTGATGAAAAAATATTAAGTCATTATTTAAAGGCATTCGATGGAAATATTGCATTTTAAGAAGCTGAATACGATGTCAGATCATAAGGATCATCTTAAGGAATACCCATTAGGGCAAAGCGAATGAAATTATGTTGAATTGATTCAATACGTTTTTCATGAATTTCGTAATAAGGAGTCTTTACTTGCGAAGCATATTCAAGATGAGATCGAACATGTACAAAGAAAGAGTAACTTAGGGATCATTGAGGATTTTATAAAATCAAGCATAGAACTTGCCTCATTGGTAATAAAATTAATGTGATGCGTACATTCTAAGTTGGAACAGAAATGAACACCTAAATCTTTAAAATGAAGACGCGACAGAATTTTTGGCTGCGAAATACAATAATCAAAAACACTTTTGATTCGATTTTTAATAAAAGTTATCGTCTGCCGTTTTTAAGGGTTGAGAGCAAGGCTATTTTTCTCACACCAAAATGTAAAACTATAATATCGGCTCGACTTGTAAAAGAATACGATCATGGGTGGACTAAATCATTTTAAAAATCTTCATGTCATCAGCAAAAATGAGAACTTCACTTGAGCGCAGACATGACTAGATTGAGCAACAAAAGGTTTTGAACAGAAAAGGGCCAAGATAGCTTCCCTGGGGAACACCAGATTGAGCAACAAATGGATCTGTTTTCAAGGTATGATTTGATCCAAGCTAAGAAAAATGGTGGAAAACCAAGAGCTTTAAGTTTAAATAAAATAATTCCTTGGCTAAGTTGGTCAAAAGTTTTAGAAGAGCCGGTGTATACACAGTCAACTTCATAACCTTGTTTGAGATTTTGAGGAGATTTGTAACGGTTCACAAAACCATGTTGCTGTTTGCAAATGAGATTCTTACTGAAAAATGCTACACTTTCACAAACATCTTGTTCAAACAATTTAGGAATGCAAGAAAGCTTTGCAATGGGTCTGTAGTTTGTTTTATCCGTCTTGTAACTTTAGTTATTGGTGTTAGAAATGACTTCTTCCATATACTGGGAAATTGGCCTGTTTTTAGAGAAAGTTTGATTATGACCGTAAGGGGTTCAACTAAACCATTACTACACTTTTTTAATATTATCGGGGGATCTAAAATCAAGGACGGTACTCTGTAGCACAGGGATATGACTGCAGCTAGTTTGCGAAAAGGAGTCAAGACTATAAAAATATACTATTAAATTAAATAAATAAATAAGGTTGCGCAACAGTCCATAGAGAACCATGGGCCTAGTGGGTTACAACTATTAACCATTTCTGTGTGCGAGTCATGTCAGGGATGGAGAGAGCCTACATGAACATTTTTTTTATTAAACTTTGAACACGAATACGAAAATTATGTTTTTTTCTTTTAAAAATTCTAATAAAAATAATTATTTTACTAAAGTCCCCTTTTTTTGTAACAATACGAACATTTCATCAGGAAACGAGAGAAACAGTAGATTCGTATATTTTTCCTTTATTTTACCATAAGTCCAAACAAGACACTTATAGCAACAATCTGCTGCATCAATTCAAATAAAAGTGTTATAAGTTTGATTTTAAAACGTGGAAAAAAAAATTGCATTATAAATGCATTTAATAATCCTTGAATCGAATAAAAGTATTCGTTTCTATAATTTCTTTCATCACTGTGTGTTGGTATACTAAAAGTTGTAGATTTTGTTGAAAACTGGCCTTTTTTTCCTAGTCTCCAAAGAAAAAATAGAGGCTGGGATGCGACCCACACTGATAACTTCCCATCCCGTCTGTCTATTTATCTTTCTTTAAAGGTTTGTAGAGTTTCGTGTTTTGTCAAAAAGCTGTTAGTTGAATTGTTTTAAAAAAATTAAAAATTACCACCAATGTTTTGCATATATAGTTTGATTTCAAAATCTATTTTTGTTAAAGAGATCTTTACTCGAAAACGAATTTTTACCAATTTTAGTAGCATTTGCGTACTATTTTTTGTAGGTTTTATTTTTGTATGGAAAAACTGTCAATTCAATTTTACACAAAATTTAACTGAATGTTTAAAGCGATATTTCTTATAAGATAAAATTAGTTAAAAGGCATAGTCTCAAATTTTGAAAAGGTATTTAAGTCGAAAATCAATTTTTACCAACATTTAGTAATGTTTTTTTAGGTTTTTATTTTTTTATAAAAAAAATGTCAATTCGATTTTTCTCAAAATGATACCAATGTAAATGTCAGAATTGATTTATAAGAAAACCGTTAATTGGATTTTTTTCCAAAAATATAGTTGTTTGGTATCATGTTACAATATAAAATATAAAATTTAATCCAAGTTGCTAGCGTTATAAGTTCTTGAGATATTTTAGGTTAACCAAAATGTTCACCTTTTTTAAATTGCTATGGTAAAAAAAACACTCACCCAATTTTTTGGAGAGTCCTTTCTGCATCTTACTGCATTATCTGTATAAAAAAATGTATTTTAAGTCGATATCTCTTCCCGAACGTACGTACACACACACGCACAGACATCTCTCTAAAAATCTTTTATTTAGACTCTAGGGACCTTGAATCGTCGAGAAATTTTTAATTCGATAAATCGGACCGATTACAATAAGTGGAAGTTAATTAAATTTTGTAGATTTAAAAATAAAGACCACAATACAAACGACAAAACGTTTTCGTTGCAAGTGTCTCATTTTCTCTAGACAACAAGGTTTTCAGAAATTCAACACTTCTTGAATTACTAACTACCCTCGTGGAATGTACATATGTCCTTATGAAAAGGAGATGAAGTTGATGACATATCCACGTTTTAGGCTGGCTCCTGCTAAAATATCACATAGACTTATATTCTTTAAGCTTAAACCGGCTTTGTTGAAATGGATTTCTTCTTACTTAGAAAGCCTCGTCAACAATCTTCACTTCAGATGCGCTCTTTCCTACCCTATTCATGCTATCTCTGGCCGTATAGCGTTCTCTAAAATTGCCAATTTAGTCCTCTTCGTCTTACACTGACCATTAACGATATTCCGTTTTTAAAGACCATTACGTCTATGCTTGACCCTTACGCCTTACCTTATTTAACTAGACCTCTATAGTATATTAGTCTGCTGACTTTTAGTGTTAATGTAAATTACATTTATTTACACAATAGTTATATACATTTGAAACTTTGGCTTAAACAGCAATAATTAATTTTTTCCATAAAATATATTTCTAAGTTCACGGCATTAGGCGTTTTGCTGCGTTTGGGTTTCCCATAATTTTGCATACAGACCATTTTTCTTCAAAAGTTCGGCATGGGTTCCACGCTCACCAATTCGACCATGTTCGAGAACTAATATTTCATCGGCATCCTTAACTGTTGAAAGACGATGCGCAATGCATATACTTGTTCTACCATCCGTAGCTCTCGATAACGCTTGGAGAATATTCTGTACAAAAATAAAAGAAGTCAGATTAAGCGTTACCTTTTAAAATTTTTACTTACATATTCAGTTATGGAATCTAAACTGCTTGTTGCTTCGTCAAAAATAAGAATTGGAGAGTCTTTCATAATCGCTCTGGCAATTGCAACTCTTTGCTTCTCACCGCCAGAAAGCTTTAAACCTCTTTCACCTACTTGCGTTTTATACTTATTCGGCCATCCGAGAATCGATTCGTGTAAGTCTGCCATTCTTGCAGCCTTTTCAACATCTTCTTGTGTTTTCGAAAGCTCCCCATAGTTAATATTGTACAAAATTGTGTCGTGGAAAAGAACAGAGTCCTAAAAACATATGACAATCAACAAAAAAAAAAACATACATATTTACTGAATAAATGGAATATTGTTTTTGGATACTTACCTGTGGTACAACGGCAATACTTTTTCTCAAACTATGTATGTCAACATCTCTAATATTTTGACCACATATAAGCACCTCTCCAGAATTTGGTTCAAAGAAACGATACAATAATCGCACCATTGATGACTTGCCAGAGCCAGAACCACCGACAATAGCTATAGTCTTACCAGCGGGAATGCTAAACGTTAGATCTTTAAATATTGGTTTTCCGGGCTCATATTCGAAATTAATGTTTCGAAATTCAATAGATGCATTATCACGACCAATTGCCAAATGAGGTGCACCGGGTTTCGTTGAAACTGCGCTATCAACATTCATTAATGTAAACATCGACTGCATGTCAAGTAAGGCCTGTCTAACTTCACGATAAACACTTCCCAAAAATCCCAGTGGAATAGACAGTTGAAATAACAAACCATTCACCATTACTAAATCACCGACTGTCATATTGCCTTGAGCTATTTCCTGAGCAGCTAAAACCATTATAGCTGTGAGGGCTGTACTGAAAATTGCATTTTGACCAAAGTTTAATACGGCTAAACTTGAACTGGTCTTTAAACTGGCATCTTCGTATTTCTTTAGAACATTGTCATAGCGCTGTGTTTCGTAATTTTCATTATTAAAATACTTGACGGTTTCATAATTTATAAGAGAATCCACAGCTTTGTTCCCCGCTTCGTTTTCAGCCTGATTCATGTACACTCGAAATTGTGTTCTCCATTGTGTGACCGCTAACGTGAACGCAGCATAAACTCCAACACAGCCCATTGATATACCTGCAAAGGCTAGGCCGCACTAAATAAAAATTCATAATATTATCCTTCACTTTGAATTAACACATGAACAGTACGTTAGCATGTTTGTTACAAACTCTTACCTTGAAACCTAGAATACTTGATACCAGGGCCAGTTCAAAAATTGTAGGAACAATATTAAACACCATTGCTGTAAGAACGAAATTGATTCCCCTAGACCCACGATCTATAGTCTGAAAAAATAATAAATATTAGAAAACGTTAATTGCAATTATGTTCCATTCAAACGGCAGATTTTATTACTTTTTATAAAGTGAATAGGCCCCAAAATAATGGAGCATCAATACAAATGGCCAATAACATGGTCAACAAAGTTAAGTTTTCTTCCGCAACATAAACAAAACAGTACATAGATAAAGTGATCCTTCTCTTTATAATTTTTGTATCACGTCGAATTTTTAAAAAATATCAAAACAAAAATTTAAAACGGTGTTTTTAAGGCTAGGATAAACATAAAATACATAGTTCTCAAAAACAAATTGTTTGGTGATTGTGTAAAGTAAAAATCCTTATGTTCTAGGTTCAATTTAAATCATGTTAGCATCTCATTTAGTTTTCTGAAATTCTCATTAGCTATCTTCAAAAGTGTCGACTTATAGCCAACGACTAGACATAAATCTTCAGGAACACCAAAATGCAGAAAATATTGTAAAAATATCCTATTTTTATCAAAAGAGGAGTGAACAAAGTAATAAAACTGGTAACGAGCCTTCGTTTGATGAAGAATGCCAAAAGTTTCGGAAAATCTCGTAAATCTGAGTAAATTCCGAAAATCTTCTCGATTATTTTATTTTATTTAAAAATAACTACTTTGACTCTAAATTCACTTTAAGAGAATTAGAACAAACATTGGGGTGTCTAAAGGATGGAAAAGCTGCAGGTACGAAAGTAATTTTAGTTGAGCTGAATAAATATGGAACTATTTCACTTAAAAAATCCCTAGTAAAACTTTTCAATAAAGTGATTGAAGAAAATAAAGTAGTAAAGGAATTTCAGGATGCCATTATATTCCCAATTCACAAAAAAGGATCAATGATAGAAGCTTCGAACTACTGTGGAATTTCTTTTCTTAACGCAACGCTTTGATTTCAATCCGGACATGAACGTAAATTTTTACCAGTTAGTTTTTTTAAGTGTTATGAATTTCAAATTCAGAACTTTACTTCACAAACCTCTACTTTAAACTGATTTTATTAAAATGCAAAAAAAATATACATTAATTGAAATAAAAATATATGAAATTTTTAGTTTTTAATAGACTTTATTTTTTTAATAAGGGTATTCATGTAACGATATAATTTTATACTTTGTAGAAAAATATAAATTTCCGCAAAGGGTTTACATGAACACCCCATTAGAAATATTTGCGGAAACGTTAGAAACAAACACAAAATTTATCTGGTTTTTTTTTCTACGATTTCTGCTTCAAATTTGAGAGATAAAAGTCTATATTTTGCAGAATATTTTTCCCATACAAATTTTGACAGTTGATTTCTACCGATAGAAAATTCTACAGTTTTTAAGGTTTCTATGGGTTTTCTGTGTTTGCATGAATACCCTTATTAATTTTCACAAAAATAATTTTTATTTTGGGAGGCGACGCGTTTCGGACTCAGTCCATCATCGGGGGCAAACTTGTGTGTTGTTGGTTTTTTGTGTAGCCAAAGTTCAGCTTGTTGTTTTTCTTGTTATTTCTTTGTTTGTTGTTTTTGGTATGTACACAGTACACAAATTACCAAAAACATTGTTGTCTACAAAATACTACTCAGGCAAGCTATAAGTCCATCACGATTTGTATATTGTATTGTAAGGAAATATTACTTATTTCTTTTACAAATTGACAACGAACCCTTTTAAAGAAAGCATTGAGTGAAGTTGTGCAGAAAATAAATAAACCATAGAGTAATAAAGTTCAGCTTTCACTTGAATCAAAAAAACATTGGGCAGTTTCAGACGACATAAGGGACTTGAAAGTAAGGCAAGTTTCTAGCATCTGATTGGATAGCTGCCAAAAAATTGCCTTTCCAATTAATGCAACTTAATTGGAAAGTTAGTCAAGAAAAATCTCCCTTACTATCAAGTCAAGTCAACTTATGTCAAAATGACAATTGATCATGATTTTTCATTCAACTAAAAGCTGAACTTTCTTACTCAATGATTTATTTATTTTCTACATAACTTCATTTAATGCTTTCTGTAAAAAGGTTCCTTGTAAATTTGGAAAAGAAATAAGTAATATTTCTTTAAAATACCAAATACAAATCGTGATGGACTTGTAGCTTGCCTGAGGAGTGTTTTGTAGAAAATAATAATTTTGCTAGTTTTTGTACTATAAACTTGAAGTAGAGGTTTGTGAAGTAAAGTTCTGAATTTGAAATTCTTGACACTTGAAAAACTAACTAGTTGCCTTGGTCAAAATTTACGTTCCTGACCCTGCCCTATGATAGCTTTATAACTGGTCTCTTAGTCAAGAAAAATCTCCTATCAAAATCAACTATCTGTCAAAATGACAGTTAACCATGTTTTCCCATTCAACTGAAAGCTGAACTTTATTACTCTATTTTTTTTTTTATTTATTTATTTTTTGCACAACTCCATCTAATGTTTCCTGTAAATGGTTTCCTTGTCAATTCGGAAAAGAAATAAGTAATATTTCTTTACAATACAAAATACAAATCGTGATGAATTTGTAGCATGCTTGAGGAAT
Source organism: Eupeodes luniger (assembly GCA_951509635.1). Classification (NCBI taxonomy): domain Eukaryota; kingdom Metazoa; phylum Arthropoda; class Insecta; order Diptera; family Syrphidae; genus Eupeodes; species Eupeodes luniger. Next base: position 56,809,975 of record OX608074.1, on the reverse strand, counting down.
GTTTTTAAAACAATAACGTTTTTTTTAGTTTTTGTACTATGAACTGAAGGTAGAGGTTTGTGAAGTAAAGTTCTGAATTTGAAATTCATAACACTTGAAAAACTAACTATGCATTGGTAAAAATTTACGTTTAAAGAATAAAGTTTACTGCAAATGAAGTCCCTTATTTAGCTGAACCTGAAAGTAAGGCACGTTTCTACCACTTGATTGGTCAGCTGTCAAAAAATTGCCTTCGAATTAACGCAACTTTATTGGAAAGTTGAACACCTACCAGTTCCACTTTAAGGAATTATCCGTGCGTGTTGAAATAATTGAAATTTAAAATGATATTTTCGGTAAATTACGGTGGAATTGTATATGACATTGAAGATACTGAGGAAATATATGAACGTATTTAGAGTGGTAAGACATTTGAATAAAAAAAAAATGCTTTATTTCTTTACAAAAATTTTCCTTCACTTATAGACTCGGAATTTGCGACAAATTATGTTGAGGAGAAACTTTTTGCTAAGGAAAACTGTTCTGGTAATATACATACATAGGTATGATAAGTTAAAGAAAGACAAATTTCTAATTAAATTATTTTACAGTGATAGAGGATACAACGCAAACCAGAACAGGACATTTTGCAGTTTCCAAAAGTATTCGAAACTACGAAACATTTGCGATTGCATTTCAAACAATTTCAATGAAAATTGTTTCCGTGCCAACAAATATAACCTTTTTTTTCTTTTTAGATGCGGAATCATCTTGGGACCATAAGGCATCGCTTATGTTTTTAGAGGAATGTCTAAAAAGAAAGACAGACTTGAAAAACATAAAAATGAGGCGGCGGAATGTATTCCTTGAAATATAATTTTTCGTATAATTTGTCAGATAGGTCTTTGGACAGAAAATTGAAAAATGTGAAGACTCATTACAACACAATTTTGGACATATAAAATGGCCGTATTTTGAGATAATGTGCCAAATTTATGCTGAAGAGGCTCGGGTCCGAGATTGTCCAGTCATCAGCGCCTTTAAATTTTTAAATTTCGGGGAATGCAGTCCGGGGCCATATTTTGACTGTGCGATTATTGTGGATTATATCCATAGCCCTTGTACTTCACCATCAGCGCTTCCATTGTTATTTTATTATACTATTCGTACTAGAATGTCAGCTTGTTAGACTTGACCATTCCTTATTCCGTCAATTTCCATCAACATCGAAAGCAACACAAACAAAACGTTCAACAAAATACCTCAAATATTCTAATAAAAGGATTGTTTTCGAATTTAAAAAGGTTATATCCCAAAAACCAAACGTGATAGATTTGTTATGAAGTCGAATTGGAAGGCTATCAAAAACCTAATTAAAAGTATAATTTCATTGCCAGTACAAAACCTTGTTATTTTATACGTTACTTAACTAGGCAGTAACGTTTAAAATTTAAGTTCAAGAGCGTAATTTTTGATTATGGACACAGACACCAAGACTTTTTTTTTACTTTGTTGTCTACAAAATACTACTCAGGCAAGCTATAAGTCCATCACGATTTGTATATTGTATTGTAAGGAAATATTACTTATTTCTTTTACAAATTGACAACGAACCCTTTTAAAGAAAGCATTGAGTGAAGTTGTGCAGAAAATAAATAAACCATAGAGTAATAAAGTTCAGCTTTCACTTGAATCAAAAAAACATTGGGCAGTTTCAGACGACATAAGGGACTTGAAAGTAAGGCAAGTTTCTAGCATCTGATTGGATAGCTGCCAAAAAATTGCCTTTCCAATTAATGCAACTTAATTGGAAAGTTAGTCAAGAAAAATCTCCCTTACTATCAAGTCAAGTCAACTTATGTCAAAATGACAATTGATCATGATTTTTCATTCAACTAAAAGCTGAACTTTCTTACTCAATGATTTATTTATTTTCTACATAACTTCATTTAATGCTTTCTGTAAAAAGGTTCCTTGTAAATTTGGAAAAGAAATAAGTAATATTTCTTTAAAATACCAAATACAAATCGTGATGGACTTGTAGCTTGCCTGAGGAGTGTTTTGTAGAAAATAATAATTTTGCTAGTTTTTGTACTATAAACTTGAAGTAGAGGTTTGTGAAGTAAAGTTCTGAATTTGAAATTCTTGACACTTGAAAAACTAACTAGTTGCCTTGGTCAAAATTTACGTTCCTGACCCTGCCCTATGATAGCTTTATAACTGGTCTCTTAGTCAAGAAAAATCTCCTATCAAAATCAACTATCTGTCAAAATGACAGTTAACCATGTTTTCCCATTCAACTGAAAGCTGAACTTTATTACTCTATTTTTTTTTTTATTTATTTATTTTTTGCACAACTCCATCTAATGTTTCCTGTAAATGGTTTCCTTGTCAATTCGGAAAAGAAATAAGTAATATTTCTTTACAATACAAAATACAAATCGTGATGAATTTGTAGCATGCTTGAGGAATGTTTTTAAAACAATAACGTTTTTTTTAGTTTTTGTACTATGAACTGAAGGTAGAGGTTTGTGAAGTAAAGTTCTGAATTTGAAATTCATAACACTTGAAAAACTAACTATGCATTGGTAAAAATTTACGTTTAAAGAATAAAGTTTACTGCAAATGAAGTCCCTTATTTAGCTGAACCTGAAAGTAAGGCACGTTTCTACCACTTGATTGGTCAGCTGTCAAAAAATTGCCTTCGAATTAACGCAACTTTATTGGAAAGTTGAACACCTACCAGTTCCACTTTAAGGAATTATCCGTGCGTGTTGAAATAATTGAAATTTAAAATGATATTTTCGGTAAATTACGGTGGAATTGTATATGACATTGAAGATACTGAGGAAATATATGAACGTATTTAGAGTGGTAAGACATTTGAATAAAAAAAAAATGCTTTATTTCTTTACAAAAATTTTCCTTCACTTATAGACTCGGAATTTGCGACAAATTATGTTGAGGAGAAACTTTTTGCTAAGGAAAACTGTTCTGGTAATATACATACATAGGTATGATAAGTTAAAGAAAGACAAATTTCTAATTAAATTATTTTACAGTGATAGAGGATACAACGCAAACCAGAACAGGACATTTTGCAGTTTCCAAAAGTATTCGAAACTACGAAACATTTGCGATTGCATTTCAAACAATTTCAATGAAAATTGTTTCCGTGCCAACAAATATAACCTTTTTTTTCTTTTTAGATGCGGAATCATCTTGGGACCATAAGGCATCGCTTATGTTTTTAGAGGAATGTCTAAAAAGAAAGACAGACTTGAAAAACATAAAAATGAGGCGGCGGAATGTATTCCTTGAAATATAATTTTTCGTATAATTTGTCAGATAGGTCTTTGGACAGAAAATTGAAAAATGTGAAGACTCATTACAACACAATTTTGGACATATAAAATGGCCGTATTTTGAGATAATGTGCCAAATTTATGCTGAAGAGGCTCGGGTCCGAGATTGTCCAGTCATCAGCGCCTTTAAATTTTTAAATTTCGGGGAATGCAGTCCGGGGCCATATTTTGACTGTGCGATTATTGTGGATTATATCCATAGCCCTTGTACTTCACCATCAGCGCTTCCATTGTTATTTTATTATACTATTCGTACTAGAATGTCAGCTTGTTAGACTTGACCATTCCTTATTCCGTCAATTTCCATCAACATCGAAAGCAACACAAACAAAACGTTCAACAAAATACCTCAAATATTCTAATAAAAGGATTGTTTTCGAATTTAAAAAGGTTATATCCCAAAAACCAAACGTGATAGATTTGTTATGAAGTCGAATTGGAAGGCTATCAAAAACCTAATTAAAAGTATAATTTCATTGCCAGTACAAAACCTTGTTATTTTATACGTTACTTAACTAGGCAGTAACGTTTAAAATTTAAGTTCAAGAGCGTAATTTTTGATTATGGACACAGACACCAAGACTTTTTTTTTACTTTGAAAATACTCTTCTTTGTCTTTATCGCTCAAAACAACACGCTTCAATAATAGTTATTATAATCGAAGGTTTTTGTGATTGCCATAACAACTGAAACATTTTAAGCAAATTTTATGTTTATATCAATAATATTTTATTGGAAAATTGTATGTCTTAATGCTTATGCCAATAAAGATGATTTTAGTTTGTACTTTTTTAATCAGTAATAAGATAAGTCTGCCCATACGATGAAAGAAAATACACGCGAGTTTTGTGTTATCAGGCAAAAATAACACTTATTTCTTCAATCGCTTTGAGCTGGCTCCTTAATAATGGGCCCCCGACATCAAATCATGTCCAAAAGCTGACAACATGAATAATTCAGTTCTAAATAAAACGAAATTGATACTAAATCATAAAATATAAACATTAGACAACATTGGTATGTTGGTATGTTGGTACACTTCATAGTACCTAATAATTTGCATAGGTATCGTTTTTTGAGGTAAATCAGGTCTAATGTATTTTTGCCTATTCTCCTTGCTTTTTTATTTAATGCAGCAATTTTTTCAATAAGGATTTCAAAACGAAATTGAACCCCAAACACGTGCACGACTAATAATTTCATTCAACAATAATTACAGCTTTACTCAAAAGTTTTTAATTAAACATTGCTTTCAAAAATATACCTTTTTGAAAACGAAACTTCGATTTCAAAGAAGCAAGGACGATTTTTCGTTCAAAATTTCATGACTGCCTTTGATAAAAATGTGTGTTATTTAGGAAAAAAGCAATGGAACTTACTTTCGACAGAGCTCCAGTCTGTTTACTCAAATGAAAACCTAAATCCAAATTATGCAGATGGAGGAACACGTTTGTTGCAATTTTTCTTATGGAATGATGCGCCACCTTAGCAAACACTGCATTTCTTAGTTCATTAAAACCTGCAGCTCCAGCCCTAGCTGCGCCATCTAAAAAACAAATAAAACTAGTTAGCAAAATGAGTAAGAAACATTATTCTGAAGGACAATTTACATCCAATAAGCATTGCTGTGCTCACTGATAGAATAGTTTCGGGAGCCGAGCTCATATTAAGCATTCCAAGTGCATCAATAGCACCCTTGAAGAAGAACGGCACGCATACATTTATAATTTTTGATCCAGCAAGTAAGCCTACAGATATAGCTACCCTAAAAAGTTAATGAGAAGTTATTTCCATAATATAAAAACAATAAACAAATATTTTGGAGCAAACCTTTGTCTAACTAGGGCATCATCTTTTGGCCAAATGTATGCCATCATTGCTCTTAACATATCCGATGATGTAACTGGAGGTGCATCGATTTTTCCAAGGGATTCCTGGCCTACAGCGGATACTCCTACGTGGAAACAGTATCTTATATGCTGCCAAGGACCTGTGGGGATTTACTAGTTGAAAGTAATATCCCTACGGGACCAAACAACAAGCAAAAATAATAATCTTGCACAATAAAACAAGTGTTAAATGAAAACAATATAATAAAATTAAAATCAGCAAAATATTCAAAATAAATAAAAACTACGGAAAACAAGAAAAATTCATATTCGGATGGTATGAAAAATTATTAGTTTTACATTCGATAAGAATTTACATGATTACATGAGAATGATTAACGAGCCACTTTATAACTTACGACCTTAGCACTATCATTTTATCGAATGCTGTAAAATTTGAAATTACGCAATTAATCTGAATGGATAATTGTGTTACCTGCTTTGGGGCGCTTCTTCTCAAATATTCCTCCCAAAACTTGGTTTTGTAAGATAGGTGAGCTTGTTTTGGCTTTCTTCTTTTCATCTTGAGGTATACCAGCTGCACTTGTGGAATAGGGCTGCAAAAAAGAACAAGCTCTAATTTTAGCAAAAATTAGCTATAGCGGGCACCGATTAACAAGGAAAACGAAATTGAAAGATAGAATTGAAGAACAGAACAGACCAGAACAGATAACCCCAAATGCTAAAAGTATCATCGAACAAGACTTAACCATCAATCTTAATCCTTGTACACGAATAAATTGACACGACTTTGTATGTGGACAATAAACAATATAACAAGCTAAATTGGTATCTAAACCTGATCATCAGGTGGCTTACGCATCTACATTATCGGTAGGACAGAACAAGTTGCGCACAATTCCTTTAACCGGATTCCAGATATATATATAATCTGGAACTGCACATTAGTGAAGGAAAACTAAGTACGAACATGGTTACATCGGTTACGGGGACTAAAGACAAGTAAATTCTATGTTGGAACAGAAATGAACAGGTGTTGAAATCCTTAAAAGTGAAGACCCGACAGAGTTTTTTCTGCGAAACACAATAAAAAACGTCTGGCATTTTGAAGAGCAATGAGAACGGCTATTTGTCTTACACCAAAATGTAAAACTATCATTATCAGCCCGTAAAACTATGCGATCATGGGTCGACTTTATGTCAGCAGCAAAAAAAAGAATCTCTTTTGAGCGCAAGTTGGACGATAATAGCCAGGATGAACAGAATTGGGCCAAAATGGCTTTCCTGAAGAACACCAGATTCAACAACAAAAGGTTCCGAAAGACAATTTCTTAATTTCACTAAGTAGGATCTATGTTCAAGGTAAGATTTAATCCAAGCTAAGAGAAAGGGTGGAGCACTGAGCCGGAGCCGTTCGGATTCGTCATCCCTGATATCAGTTCTCCCACACAGGAATGGAAGAGAGTTGCAAGTCACTAGGCCCTGGTTCACCTAAGTTATTTATTTTAAAAGTCAGACGGTTACTTTTACGAGACACTGATGTTTAGCTGTAAACGCCCATTAAGTCTCGCAAAGAAATTCAGGTAGTATTTTTAAATACAAAATAATTAAACAAAATAGTCGCACGTGTAACCGCTTCATTAAAGCATCGTAGTTTTGGCCTCAGAGCAGCTACGTTAACAAACGAACTGACTTTTCTTTTTACTAAAATAGAAGACATGGATTTGGACGACCGATGGGCCATGCTGGATGGAGCGCCATACCACAACAGACCCTTTGTTCACTAAATTCCCAAAATCATGTTATCAGTCATCTTGGCGATGCCGATTATCCCTTTCGTAGCTTCGATTGCAGCCCTTTGTTCTTTTTTTGTGGGGATCCGTGAACGAGCGACTGTCATTAACAGGGAAACGATTTAAGCACTCGATGTCAATATCATCCGAGTAGTCCTTGAGTTACAGCCAGACACTATAGGAAAGGTATTGGAAAATTTATTTTACAGAATGCGCTTCCCACGAAGCCAAAATGGCAGCGACTTGCACGACGCGAGGATTGGAATGTCCCATAATATATTTGAAAAAAATAATTTTGTTCATTTTATTGCATTTTTATTAAGAAACTTGTATTTTGTATACAAATATTTACATTTTTTTTAAAGGTAAAAACTCAAAATATCAAAAGGCACACGAAAAATGAATACAGAAAAATATAAAATATATTTATTAAATGTTTAAAATTCTTATTACTGCGCATACCAACATAACATTATCGTTAAAACGTGAAAAATTATACAAATTTATCTAAATATGCCTGTAAATAAGAAATGCTATGTTTCAAGAACACAACAGACGCTCGACCACTGCAAGAGAGTTCTTTTAACTTGACTAAACTATCTACAAAGCCTTGATACTCCTTTATCTTGAACAAACACAATAGCCTCGCCTCGTCTTCAATTGATTGTTCAAAAACTACACTCGATCCAAAGGCAGTTTGATTGAGGACATTCGGGAAGTGAGATGCCTCTTTGAAAATCAAATAGAGCACAACTTGCAGATTATGCGATAGACCGTCAGTGGCATGTATGAACATTTGGTCGTTCAAATTATGATCGCGTATGAATCTGAACTTGTTACTGTGAAAGAACACTCCTTTGAATTTGGTCTCGGTCTTAATTAACGCTTCTATGTCAACCAGTGTTATTTCGAAATAATCATTTGAGTTATTATCCAAAGAGAAGCCGTATTCGGTGAACAGTTTGAGATTAGTCAAGCTTCCATAACTTATGAATATTTGCTCGTAGGGTTGGTAGGAGTTTTTTGTGATTAATTGGTAATGCAAGTGATTGCCTTCCTTTTGAATCAGAGGCTCAGTGAGAGCAGCATCCGAATGGTTGAACATATCTAAGAACGGAGCTAGTGCCATATCTGGTTTGTCGCATAGGATCTTCTTAACCCAAGCCCTCGTGGTATCCTTTACTAATGGCTGGATTTCATAGTCATTAACGAATACGCTGCGTGAATTCACAGCGAAATATGCCCATTTAAAATCTTTCAAAGTAAAGACTTCTCTGAACCATAAAAGTCCACAGCAAGGACAATGTTTGCTTCCAAGGGCGGTTTGAAATGCTGTATAGGACTCACGAATTTTTCTGTTCTGATCAACAGTTTGCTGTAAGACAATTTCTGGGAGGAAGTAAAGTTCATCGCTCTGACAAAAATACGGAGTCGAAAACGCTGAAGGAATCGACTCGATGTACTGTCGGAACTGAGAATTGGTCGAGTGCTTTTGAAACAAAATGTAGAGGGCGAGCAGGCTTTGGAAATACATTCTCGTATCAAAGTTTGCCAACTCCTCTGTTAGGTCCCGAAAGTCCTGGTCGTTTTCAAGGGTAGCGATGGTGATCATTGCTTCAAGGGGTAGTCTTATAATGGGATCTTCTTCGAGAATGCTCATCTTAGAGCAAAGACCTCTTCCGGTTGTATAAAAGTTAAGGCAAGTGAGTTTCTTCTCATTTTTCCAACCAAATTGACTCATGAAAGGGTACAATGAGATGGCAGTATCACATTTCTCTGCAACTATGTTTTGATTACGTTTTTTGATGCTTCGTAAGCGTTTTGTTCTTCCCATGATTTGATTTGGTTTTGGTTGCGTATTGATTCAAGTGAGATACGTAAATAGTTTTTATGTAACAAGAGCGCTCTCTCCTCGAGTTTTTATGTTTTAATGTTGTCTTTACAATTAACAGGTGCTCAGGACTGCAATAGAGGCAAGAAAATGTGTTTTTGATAGTAAGAAAGGGTATTTTCCAAAAATAAAAGATTTTATTTTTATTTTTATCAAAACATGCGAGGAGAGAGCACGTCCGAATGAGTAACTTTGTGGAACATACCAAATATTGAATCCGCGGGGAGCATGTATAGAGTTTAAAATATTTATCGCCGAAACCTAATTTAACACTTGCTTTAAATTTGTTTGAAATTAAAATTTTATTTCGTCCGCAAAAATTCACGAGATGAAAAATGCGTGCCATTTTTTTTCTTATTTTGACGTTTCATATGTCATGTGTATGTCAATTATGAAACTTCAAACAACCATCAGGCTGTCACGGCACTGCCAGCTATTAAAATATTAAGTGTGTTCCACTGAATAAAAATAAATGGAGTATAAAAAAGAGAGGTAACTATTGGGCCAGTTTATATTTATAAGATCTCTGAGAATTTTTTTACGTGGATGGATAGGAACAGGAGAATTAAATATATATTGCACCACCTAATTTATTTATATCTGAGAAAACGGAAATATCTGAGATATTCAAAATGTAAACTGGCTTAATGGAACACGTTTTCTGTATGAAATCGAAGCCATTGGTGGTTCTAGTTGTACTAAAAGTGTGAGGTGGAGTTTTTAGAATGACAATAGGAATGCAATTTAAAAACATGAATGATGAACTAAATAAGTAACCTACTAGATATGGACTACTAGTAGACTACTTCGCTTTAGTGTCATATAATTCCTACTAGCACTTCTTTAGATTTAGCGGAAATATGGAGACATTTTTGAACATGGTGCTTGTAGCATAAACATTTTTTAAAGTGTGTTGTCCATTTTTGCAAACGTTATTTGTCATTTGAAGATGCTTGCTGGTGGCTTTTGAGAGTGACGTTGAGAAATTAAATCAGAAAAAATAAATCGAAAATCACGAATTTTACGAATCCCGAAAAGAAAACTATAACCAACGCAGAAAAATATCAGATTCCAAATGATCGGAAGAAGAAAACAACTTTATTTTTGAAACAATAAACCAGTAGTGTGGAAAGTGCTCTATTTAAGAATAAAAAAAACATGAAGAAAAAGAAAAGAGCGAAAAATCATTAGTTTTCAAATCACTAATTGTAAATAAAAAATTATGAATTATGTACAGCTTGTAAATAAATTGTTTGGTATGTAGGGGAGGGGGCGGTTTAAAGTATGTAACCACCTGCAAGTTTGGGTAAATGTAATATTTCTTGCGCATTAAAAAAAAAATCGGAACGTTGAAATTTTGTATCCACCGAACCTAACCATTGCACCTTTCCCAAGCAAGAGGTTCACGAAAGGTAAAAAGTTTATATTACATTGTTAGTATAACAATCTTTTAAGTAAAAAGAGAACGTTCCGAAAAAATGTGCATTTTTTAAAACAGTTTAAATTGAGTACAGATTTTTGACTTTTTTTAACCATGAAACCCTGTCTTACAACAATCTAAAAGAAACCCTAAATCAATAATTATGCTAAAATGGTTTTCAACAGAAAAATTCAAAACGTTTTGTAGGTTAGTTTTGTTCTTGTAACTAATCTATTGTCTAAACAATTCTATTATGTGAAGTTTTTGAAATATATTAAAAACAATGTTGAAAACGGGTATTTTTTGAGCAAATATTTAGTTCTAATTAGAGCTTGGACTCGAAATCAGCACTAAAATTTAAGTCCAAAACTATAAGTAAAAAATTTAAGTTTTGTTCGAAATTTCATGCAGATTCAAATAAAGACTCAAAACTAATGAGAATTTTCAGAAACTAAATAAGATACTAAAATGCTTTAAATTGTACTAAAAGGGAGAGACTTGTACTTTTTAAAATCATCATACAATTTATTGTTCAGAGATGTTTTGAGTTTTAGCATTTTTAAAGGGGCATATTTTAAAAACCTGATGTGATAGAAAAATGTAAAGGTGAGATTCTAATTTAAGACATCTTATTCTTTTCAAAAAGTATTGTTTTGTTTGTTAAACAGAAAGAAGTAATTTTGTCGACCAGTGAATTATAACAGTGAAAAAAAAAAACAAAAATAGGACAGAAAGTTAGAAAATACAAAGATTAAAAAGATCTGAATTTAGTTTGACGAACTCCTTGGCTTAGACAAAAAGACGTATGTGGTTTTCCATTGAACCAAAACATTGATGTGCCGTCGACGGGCCGGCAATATTTTTTTCTTAAACGTTTTCCAATAGGAAAAGTATTGATGTTTTTTCCCGATGAATTGATTCGTTTTGAATTCGTCTTTTGAGACGAATCTACACAGATTTTCACACTCATTTTAACACATACTAAAAACTTGACAGTTTTGCAAACGTCAAATGAAATTATTGTTTGTGGAAAAAATAATTGAAGAGAATTCGGCTTCGTTCTGTTGTAATTATAAATAATTAATTTTCTGTGAAAACAATACAAAATTTGATTAATTTCTTGGCAATGTTATTGTTATGCTTTCAGGATCAGGTAATTATAAATGTATATTGAATACTTGAGATGGTTGAAGCATAATTATTTCATTTTCAGGGCATGGACTACAGCTACACTAATACACTTACAAAAAGATATTGCTACGTTTTTTCTTTCCATTGGAACCAAAAAATATTGATTTTTAGTAGCGACGGGCCGTCTATTTCATGTGGTTCAATGGAAATCGACAGTAGTTTCTTTTAAGGTAATTTCCTTGAGCCTTTAGTTTAAGGGTTACAATTTTAAACTGATAGGATAGTTATGGTAAATATATTTAAGTGATGACAAGAATTTTTGTTCGATGTTTTTCTTATATATATGTATGTATTTAGTAGCCAAAATTTAAAACTGCTGCTAGAAATCAAGTTAAATACAATTTACGTAGCTCGATGATTTAATTTAATAATGGCTACTAAACCTATAACCTCTATAAGACGGTTGGGAATAGAAAAATTCAGTCATAATAATCACAGAAAATGTTGGGCCTAGAAATCACGAAAAGCTTCTATTAAGTTGTACTTGCCTTCACATTGCCTACCACATTCGAGGTAACCATGACCAACAATTTTCAATTATGTTAAAGTCCGATGAATATGGAGGCTGTGATATGGCAAAAGTTCCACCTATTCTAACTGAATTGAACTTCTTACAACCATGGAAATTGTAAATTAGAAAATCTTAGAAATGACCGTTCATTATTGTGGACAAAAACTCCAAGTTGATTGTGATATAGTGGTTATACATAGCTCCCCACTATCCATTCGTATAGCGTATAGTGTGACAAAAAAAAGTATCTCTGTACTTAACAATACGTCCAAAATTGGGCTCAAGGGTAAACTTATGAGTATTCCTAGAAGAACGGGTATTACGGTTGAATTGTTTGAGAGGAGGAATGCAACTGGCTATTTCACTAGATCAATGTTTATGAATATAGCCATAAAATAATGACACACATGAAACTTTTTTTTTTTAAATTCTGTCCAAGAGAAGTGGGTTATTGGATTGGAACACCTGCCCAGATATGGAAATTGTAGTCGAATTTCGGACGAATATAGGATTTATAAATTATTATATCCAGATCAGAATGGGTAAAAAACTTCTTGCATCGGCGAGAAAACCTTAACACTTAGCAGCGTTTTTGGCGACTTCAAATATGTGCTTACTCCACAAGATATAGTTTTTTGTTTGCACAAACCCACAGAACTGAATGCTGTTCAGTCTCCTCAATCTCCTCAATACAAGTACAACTCATGGATAGTTCCATGGAGCGAGGGTTTCGCTATGCAGACAATAGACAACATTGAGTTTTCAAAGCATTAAATTCTACACGGTCTTCTCTTCCCAATGGGGCAATACTGTTAAGATCAAAATTTAATTAGCTTATCATACGCTGCCTTTGGTAGTCCACATCCGAACAACAAGGATGAGAATATAAAATCGAATATAAAAATTTGGGGCCACTGTCATAAGTGAAACAATTTAGTGGGTTTGAAGTTTCAGACAAAAGATCATTTACAAAAATAAAGAACACTGTCAGAGACAACACAGAGTCCTTGGGCACAGCAGTTTTTATTTTTTGGATATCAGATTTGAACCCGTCCAATACTACTTGAATTGAGTTGTCCGAAAGATAATTACTAACCCATCGAAGAAGAAATTCATTGATACCAAATGCACTCATTTTCGATAAGAGAGCTTGATGCCAAAATCTGTCAAAAGCCTTTGAAATATCAAGTGCCATAAACTTACTTTCTCCAAAAGGATGTTAAGATTTGTTCCACTGTTCGGTAAGAAAAACCATGAGATCACCAGGGGACCAATTGCTACGAAACCCATACTGCCGATCATTAGGAAGCTTTCGTTCTTGAAGATATTCCTCAAGCTGATCAGCGTTTCCATGATCATCGGATACTCTCGGGCCAACGGATTAGTGAATGTCGAAGGCTTTTAGTACTCTAGCATCTAAATGAGTGCGAAAGAAGATTCGTCCCATAGAAAAGTTTACGCTTTCAAGGACAGGATGAGTCATATCACTCATTGGCATTAACAAATTAACAGCAAACATTATGCTGCAAACAAATTGGCTTTTTACGAGCGTCGGAACCGACGATGACGCACATTTTTTACAAATGACCAATATTTTTACTACCGTTGGGACATTGTAAAATTTTGTGTCGTAATTTCTGGTCATACCCGTGGCAGAGAGAAAAAACTAAATGAGAGAGCCAAATTTCCTCGTCTCCGTCTCTTCAAAACCTCTTACTCTCATTTTTTATAGCGTGTTGAATTCGTATCGGTGTATAAATGTTTTCACCTCGGAGAAGAGTACACAAAAAAACATCAGTTCCGGGAAATGCGACATTTCTCATTTTTGTTTATTGATAGCCAAGAAGGCTATGTTTTTTAAAGTCTCAATATAATATTTGTAATTCTCATGATTTTCTTTTTTTAATTTTACTAACATCTTGTCGTTTTTATATCTACAAAAATACTTCTATAATTCAAATTAATTCTAGCAAAACATTTTTGTTTGTCAAAAAATAACGGGAGAAGTTATACCGGTAGTTCGTGGTGAATTTGTTTTTCTCTTCTTTTTCTCTAAGTTAAGCTGAGATCACACGATTGGTCAAATGTACCGATTTTGGCCGAAATTTGTCTGTACACATTTGGCGACAGAAATTTTGTGTACCGAAAATATTTTTAGGTGTTCACACGATTGGTGTATTTTAGCCAAATATTTTCTGCGCTTATTTGTGTACTGAAAGAATATGACCGATATCTGTACAACCCTGTCACACGATCTGGCATTATTTTCAACAACTGATTAATTGTTTATATGTTTGATAATATATAATAATTGAATTTATTTAAAAAAATAAAAAATAAAATAAAATTAAAATGATGTCCATACGGAAAAAAAAGAAAATAGCTGCCATAATGTGCATTTGTGTATATTTAATTGAAAAACAAAAAAAAAGAGAGAAGAAAGGCACGGAAGCTAAGTGTTTGGGTGCGGGATTGGCTCCTGAGAAGGAGTACTGATGGCGCTTGTGTAAAAACTTTGGCGGAGTTTCTCCACAAATCAAAAAAAAAATAACACCAACATGCGCCAAGCTATCTCAGTAAATGAAAAATTGGCAGTCACGCTACGTTTTTTAGCTTCTGGAGAGCTTCTGGCGTTGGTGTTGCTTCCTTTGTTTGGTCGCCTAAATTTGTGCACACGGAATCGACCAAATTCATTACTTCTTCTTCATCTGTGTCTATAATCTTAAAAATCAAGTATTTATATTTAAAATAGATGCAAATATAATTACCAAAAGTTGACGGTCTTTTTATTTAGTCTCTACTTAAATCACTTATTTTCAGCATTTTGGAAATGTCGTGAGTAATGTAAAGAAAATAAACAACGAGTACACACAAATAAAATAGGAATGGAGAAAAGCGATGAGTATATAAGAATGTTTTCAATGTTCCATGTTTACAGTCTGTAACTCTCGTTTTCAATGTTCCTGAAACTCTCGCATCGACAAAATTAAGTCGATAAATTCTGAAAACTGAAACAAATCTAAGTTTTTTTTGCATTTTTCATCAGTCTGAGCGAAAATTAAACGCATAGTTGTAGTGCTTTCAGAGTCTTATGTTTCAAAGGTGGTCGCCATTTTTCAAAGGTGGTGAGCAGAGAGAAAAGAGAGAAAAGTTCATTCTCTCTCGTGGTGAGTATGCACACAAACTTGCATAAGTATTTGCTCCCCACATTTTTTTTTATATGGAGTTAATACATATGCAAGTTGGTGGCCAAATCACAGCTTGTAGGCAAAAAGAGAGCAACCCTCGAAGTTGGTTCTCTCTATTAGTTCTTTCTCGATGCCCGTGGCATGATAGATAGTACGTAGGACTTTAATGTCGGAGATCTTGGGTTTAATCCCTGCCTGTGCCATCTAAAAAGTTTTTTCACGGTTATTGCCTCTTAAGAGGAATTGAAAAATCCTCCAAGAGTAATTCTTGTCATGAAAAGTGCTTTCTCGAATTAGTCGTTCAGTTTCGGCTTAAAACTGTCCGTCCCCTCCACCGTTGACAACTTTACTCGCACACAGGAATGGTTGAGAGTTATATGTAAGTCACTAGGCCCTAGTTCTTAATGGACTGTTGCGCCACCTTATTTATTTATTTTAATTTCTAGTCATGCAAACATTTTGTGCGTCGAACACGTCCGTTACAGGTTTTTCTAGCTTGTTTGAACTTATTCCGGTTTTCCTGAGAAGGGTTGGCTTTGTACATAAATCTGATATGCTAATAGCCTCTTTACGGCTCCAATCAACCCATAAGTTTTCTTTGGGATAAAATGTCTCATCAAGTTTGAAATCATATCTGCGACGACGCTATTATCGCGGAAGTATAGTGACCAATTAAAGTTCCTGAATAAGTCGTTGATACCGTTCAAGTCGTTTTTCTCATATTGCCAAATATAGGTTCTCTATGCTGAAAGCTACGAGAAATTCAGTTCATTGTGGGTATTAGGGATGCTTTCCCTTCTAAGAATATGTTAAGATAATACCCTCCACCTACAATCAAAATTGCAGGACTTTACGTCGTACTTTTCCCAAAAACTGATACTTCTACAATTTACAGAGCAATTTATGAACATTCGTATTGTCAAAGATAGAAATAACAGAAATAACAATAACTAAAATTTAAAGTATTTCTTATAAATACCCATACAGACATTTACGAGTATATCCCTTTGTTTCTCATTTGATAGATAGGCAAATTAAAAATGTTTTTCTTATTATAAAAATACATTTAAATTGATATAATAAATTGAAACAAATATTTATCTTGCTTTACAGTTTTTATTATCTTTTGCATACAACGTGTTGAAAGTAAAAGACCAAAAACAAAAACCTAAATATTTTTAGACATTGTATAGTATTTGACGCCAAGCAATGTCTGTTTGGGAGGCAGGTTTCCTATGTTCATTGCCATGCCATCACAATGAAAATAATTTAGATATTTATTTGTGCAATATGCGCGTGTCCATCATTCTCAACTTGCGAAATTCCTCAGGAAGCCAACTACTGAAATAAATTCGTTTATGAATGCAAGAACATTTTAGCAAATACATAATTGAAAGTCTATCGCTCAACGTTCATAAATCATATGAAATATAAAAATGCAATTTCTTTCATTAATTTGTCTCTCCGCGACCAGCTCTGGCGCTGTTAGGTAAACATAAAAACTGAAATTGAAATCCCATCTTGCTAACAAGGAAGTGAACAAATTTGATATGCCAACTAAAGAAACGTGAATTTACGTAATATCTTAGAGACGTTATATTGTATATTGAAAACATTGTTCAGTTGTCGCCATTTACACGCTTATTATATACTTTTTTTTACAGTGACCATTGTTTATTTTCACACAGTGCCAGCGTTAGGAAAATAGGGAATGATTCAAGAGGAGATACCGGTGCACATTGGTCTTAAAGTTCAAAATGGGAGGGAAAAACAGAGTTGACCAAAGCATTACACATTCTCGATGTGCGGTTAAAAAAAGAATCTCTATACTTGATTGTACGTACGAAATTGACCTCAAGGGTAAGCTGATGAGCATTCCTGGAAATGCGAGTACTACAGCATAATTTTTTAGGGAATGGAATGCAACTGGCTAATTCGACAGATGTAAATGTTTCGGCTATAGTTCTATCGACTATCATTTTCAAATCCCATTGTTAGATTCTATCCAAGAGATTTAAACTTATTTTTGGGGTACCAGCCCAGATATGGAGTTATATTCAAGCTTTGGACGAATGAAGGCTTTGTAAATTACAGTCAAATCAGAAGGGGTGACAAATTCCTTACACCGTGCCGGAGGAATCCTAAGCACCTAGCGTCATTTTTGGCAATATCAAATATGTGATCATTCCATAATGGTGATCTGTGATACACATACCGAGTACTGAAAGTTGATTATTTTCCTGGATGCAAGTGCCACTCATGGATAGCGGCATTAGGGTGGGTTGCGCTCTGATAGGGGACAGCATTGAGTTTTTGAATACGGTTAATAATTACCCATTAGACAATCGCGTCGTTGGGATGGATGTGATCGACAAAAGATCGTTTATAATTATATGGAAGAGAGTCGGAGACAAAACGGAGCCCTGGGGAATACCAGCATTTATTTTATGAATTCCAGACTTGAAACCATCCATTACAACTTGAATTGAACGGTTTGAAAGGTAGTTTCTAATCCAACGAAGAAGAGATTCATCAATACTAAATGCACGCATTTTCAATAAGAGAGCTTGGTGCCAAATTCTATCAAATGTTTTTGAAATATCAAGTGCAATAATCTTACTTTCTCCAAAAGAATGTAAAGATTTGTACCACTGTTCGGTTAGGTCTTTAAGAAGCTTCGAGATATTTCTTAGGCTAGTATTAATAGTTAATCAACGTTTCCATGACTTATTAACAAGGCACGTGAGTGGTTTTGGAGGATAGTTGGAGGTGGAGGAGTATTCCGCTCGGAAAGAGACCAATAGAGAGAGTAGGAAATGTGGAAAATCTTAGTTTTGAATAATGTATTTTTTTAGTGGATTAAATCTACATTACATACATACATAACTGATCAGCTTCATTTAGACAGCAACAATTACAAATTTTGCTCTTTTAATCACTTCTAAATCTTGAAACAAAATTTCCAATGCTGAAAACCAATGAAAACTGTATAAATGGTCCCTTATTTATTATTTATTTTTCTTTGACTCCGGTGTATGGTATAAGTACAAATAAATATTAAAAACAATCGTACTCGAAAAGTAGAGTTCCCTGAGAGTTTTTTTCAGTTGGAGATTAATGTTCCGAATGGCTCAGGTTTCTCGGGCAGCATCAAATCCACGTCTTACGCATTCTATTTCCCTACGCAAAGATTCCAGCTGAGTATTTTTTGTTTATTCACTTTTTTATTATTTTCAATATTCAAACCTTTTTTTTAAAGTGACTGTAGGAAAGCTATAGAAACAAAGTCAGGTTGAGATGACGAAGTAATAGATGTTTTTGGCGGCCATGAAAAAATCCTTTCTTCGCAAGCCACAACAAAAGCTTTAAGTCTTTCAAATTCTCGAGCGATCTTTGAATGATGATGCTGGCTTCGATGGACCCATTGAGCGGGATCCTCACAGCAATCGAGAACATGGATAAAAAGAAACCGATGGAAACCTTTTTACAGAGTCTCAAAACCCTGAAATTCCGATAGTGAACTGTCGAGCATACACAAATACGTTTTGATTTTTTTTGTTAGTATACCATATAAATGTATTATACGGTAACGCTAAGTTTATGAAAGATTTATTAATTTTTAGAACCACCGTATAGTTGAGCTTCCATTGACAAGAGAAGGGAGGGCTCTAAAGCTAATTAAAAATATGAAGTTTTGAAAAATCTTACCTGCAAGTTTTGAGGTAATTAATTTTGAAGTTTTGTAAAATTTTAGAGAGATATTGGGCAGGTTCAGACAACATAAGGGACTTCATTTGCAGTCAACTTCATTCTTTGAACGTAAATTTTGACCAAGGCAACTAGTTAGTTTTTCAAGTGTCATTAATTTAAAATTCAGAACTTTACTTCACAAACCTCTACTTGAAGTTCATAGGACAAAAACTACCAAAATCATTATTTTCTACAAAACACACCTCAGGCAAGCTACAAGTCCATCACGATTTGTATTCATATTTTCAAGAAATATTACTTATTTCTTTTCCAAATTTACAAGGAACCTTTTTACAGAAAGCATTAAATGAAGTTGTGCAGAAAATAAATAAATCATTGTGTAATAAAGTTCAGCTTTTAGTTGAATTAAAAAACATGATCAATTGTCATTTTGACATAAGTTGACTTGACTTGATAGTAAGGGAGATTTTTCTTGACTAACTTTCCAGTCAACTTTCCAATGAAGTTGCCTTAATTGGAAGGCAATTTTTTGGCAGCTGGCCAATCAGATGCTAGAAACTTGCCTTACTTTCAAGTCCCTTATGTCGTCTGAACCTGCCCATTGTTTCACTATTTTTTTTAACGTTCTTATCACGTAAGACACAAACGATGATTCCATAAAGTTATATCTGTTTCTATATCATGTTCGTTATTGTTTCCGATTTGTTTGAATGTTTGTGAAAATTGTACTCAGAATCATCAGGCATATAAACAACAACTAATCCTATTGATCGATTTGTCATGAAAGAAAATCAATTTTTTGGTTTAAATCCAAAATTTAGCAAAGGAAACACTTACCAAAAATGCAAGCTGATTCTCATGCGATCTACCGTCAGCGTCAGCGTCACGTCCTGCCACTTTTCAAACCTGTGTCATTTGTGTTCTGCGCTTACTCAAGAAATATGGTCACCCAATTTATTAAAAGTTTTATTATAAGAAAACTTATGAATTACAATTTTTGTATCTATTCCAATTCGTTTGAAATCTTGCCAAATGGTTCAAGCAAAATAATTGTAGAATGTGTGTTCTTGGGTTTTCACACATCGTTTATATTGGGATTAAATTTTGAACACAATTTGAAAACTTTTGTTTTTGAGGGCGGTTGAATCTATGTACATTATGGTTGTGTTTGTAAATTATTTAATACAATACTTTTTGCAACTTCCGAAAGAATTCATTCATTTTATGAAAAGCTCCTCGACAGCGGGAGAGCAGGCAAAGAGCAGCTGATTTATAAATTAAATAGTCATGCAAAACAGTCGGAATAACATAGTGCTTCTATTTTCCAATCAATAACAAAAAGCTTTTTAGACATATCGTTTAAAAATACAATTCAACAAAAACAAAATAAAATTTTAACAAAAAAAAAATCTTTAGCCTTAAACTTTTACTCTTAAAATGCTTTCAGCGCAGCGTCGCGGTCGCCGTCGATGTTAAGAGCATTTTCCTCAGCCAAAAACTTTGCCAAAGAAAATGAGAAAAACAGAAAAATCTGTGTATTTGAAAAACAAAGAAAAAACATCTTTTGTATACGAAAAAGTTAGCCCAGATATCCATCAATGATTCGAATTAGTTTAGTCGCGAAATTAAAAACAATTGAGAAGACATAACTTTGAAATCCTCTTTCAGGGTTTCGAAAACGCGAGTTTGTTTTGTGTATTGTGTGTCCTTGTGGTGACTAATTGGTTTATTGATACAATATAGGTCAATTTTTGGGAATGCCCACGCCTGAGGCGAATGAGCCCACGTCCACGTCGACCCCGACGTCGCCGCCGTCTTCGTTGGTGGCGCTCAGAAACGCCAACATCACCGAACTGGCCGCAGAGGAAGCGGACTCTTTCAAGGCGAACGTAGCTATTATGACGCAAGATCAATGCTTGGATAATGGCCATCATCAGGCCAACAGTAATATTCGTTCTACAAGTGACAAAGTTAGTGACGATCTAAATAATTCTAAAAATAGTGTTGTTAGTAATGGCGTAAACATCAGTGTGCAAGAATTCAATGTCGATGTTAATCGCGAATACAGCACGGATTTGGTGATCGTGCAAAATCGCACCGTAGACATCGATAGTTCGCCAACGGGAGAGGTTTTACCGTCGACGAGTAACCAAACAACGGAAACGCCAATAAGTGATTGTGTGAATTCGAAAGATATTTCAGATATTTCAATCGATAATATTGATGCAAATAAAAGTGAACTCGCAGAAAAGAATATCGTTGCAGATATGACGGTGATAACGCATCAAAATAGTAGCGAAAATATGCGCGATATTATTGTAAATTCGGATAAGGCAAACAAAAATAATAATTCAAGTGAATCGCAACTCAATAGAGTTGAAAAATATGAAAAAATAGAAAAAAATGGCAAAAGTGATATAAATTCGAGAAATGCAAATAAACCGGCAGGAACACGAAGAGTTCGAAAATTAATTAGGTCAGAAAACGTAAATGAGTGCGATCTTGAACAAGTTGAAGATCCAATCGAACGTTTGAATAAATTACGCGCGAGCATAACAAGCGCCCTTAGTGAAGTTAAGGGTGTATTGAAACAATACAGCACGGAACAAAGTTTGGACGAACAAAATGAATCTGCTCCATCTAAGCAACCCCCCGATGATGGCCCAGTAAGATTTCGGTTTGTTCGCAAAATCCGTCGGAGAAGCGTATTCAGTGAGGATGGCGAAATGGAAATACCAAAAACAACTATTGACGTGACTGCTTTACCAATTATTGAAAATAAAGTCATCGAAGAAATCCCGAATGTGTCTCAAGATAGTCAAACATCTTTATTAAATCATGATTTGACCAATCAAAATAACGGCGCCGCCACCGCCGTTCCTTCAAACTTTGAAGATATTCAAAAACCAATTGAAACAAATACCAACAAAAGTAACATAAAACTCCTTCAAGAATCTGAAATTGAGAGCATTGCTGATCCCAAAGATGAAAGTGGTGCTACCGAGAGTGAAAATGTAAAGACAACCAAAGAGGATTCAATTGACAAAATTGAAGTCTCCGCGGCAGGAGTTCCAAAAACCAAAAATGTAAAAACCAAAAAAATTCTTAAAAAAGACAGACGAGCTTCAATTGCAGCTGTAGAAATAAGTCAGTTATCAAGTGATCAACCACCGGTACCGATAGAACTAAAAACGCAACGCCGACCTTCAGATTCTGGCACTTTAGTGAAACAAACAACTCGCATCAAGGCAAAAACGGGAACGGAAAAGACGAAGATTGTTTCGAGTCGCAAGGCTAAAACTAGTCCTTCTTCAAAAACAAGTGGTAGTTCTACGACGAATCCAAGCCAAACAGTGACGGCTGATGAAAAGGCCAGTACAACTTTGCGTACGACCGAAGAGAAACATTCTTCATCGATAGTTGATGCTACAAAAATATTAGAAACAAATGACGTTGTAACTGAGGATTTAATGAAACAAACTAAACCTCCAGTCTCTGACGCGTCGACTCAAAAAACACCTCCAGCGAATTCACAACCAATAACAATTGAAAAAGCGAGTGAGCCAGCAGAAGTCGACTCATCCAGAACTTCAACTGTAATAACTGAATTGAATTCACCACAAGGAACTACCCTCTCTACAACCCCATCGTCAGGGCAGACCACAGAACTGTCAGAACTGGCAGTTTTTTCCACAGGAAATGCTGGTGGTACTACATCTAAAGTAACTGCAACTAATACACCTGCTGAATGTACTTCTGATAAGTTAAGCAAACCTGAACAAACCTCAACCGCACCAATAAGTTCTACAGTGAATATTAAAGCCCCTGAGACTCCACCAAAAATAACTGATGCAAATAAATCTGAAGTCGCCTTAGCACCGGAAGAAGTTAGCACTAAGGTGAAAGATCGTTTACCACCCCAAGTAACAACTGTTACTTCGCAGAAACCTAGCGTAGTTGAAGCACCTACTCATTTGCAACAAATGTTAAAACCCAGTGCAGAAGCCCCCACAAAAGTTGCAATTCCAAATCAAGACACTTTAAAATCTAAGCAGTTACTTCAGGCTACTAAGACTACAACAGCTATCACTGCATCGTCCCTAGCAAAAGTTGAATCGTTCAAAACCGATTCTGGTCCAACAGTAGTTCCAGAAGTAAAAACCATTAGTGCTCATGCTATTCAAACCAACAAACAACCAAAGATGAGTACTGAAGTTAAACAGATCGAAGTTTCCAAGGCTGCCCCTACCACCGTCAAGGAATTAAAGACTAAGCCAACTCTTGACAAAGTAGAAGCAAATAAAAAGTCAAAGGAAACCGAAGAGAAAGACAAACAGATGCCAACGTCTGGAACACTCAAAAAAGCTGCAATGCCATCAACTCAGATAGACAAAAAGACTTCTTCTGACACAAATGAGACTAATTCCGATGAAACATCTAGCGCCGAACCGGATGTACCATTGCCGCAACATGTCCCCAAAGATGCGGTTGCTGTTAAACTTAATTTACCTGGTCAAGAAAGTGTCGAAGAACTACACAGATTGGAAGAACAACAGGACCACAAAGAAACCACCCCACCTGAAACACCCGACACAGCAGCAGCAACAGAATTAGCAGAAGCAGCTGCTGCTGCCCCAAAGAAAAAACGAAAAGCCAAGCGTAAAGTTGTTATTCGGCGTATAAAAAGAAAACTTTCCAAAGACGACACCTTCCTCCATCAAAAAGAAACACCAGCGGAATTGGAAATTTGCGAAAAAGAAATCGAAGAAAAAGATCTTGACGAAGAACCAGAAGAACCAATACCAGATGGTCCAAAACAACCCAAGTCATGTCTTAAAAATCGACAATTCGAAATTGGCGATGTGGTCATGTATGCCGAACATTATAAAAAGACCCAAGTTAGATGGAAAAAAGCTGTAGTCACTGAAAGGATAACCAGCATATCGTATAAATTAAATATAGAAGGTGAAGAAAGGCCAGCTCATATAAGTTATATCAAAAAATTTACAGACAGAAAAGTGAATTTTGGTGGAAAAGAGTACCTGGAAATCGATTATGCACAAATTGAAGAGAATGAAGAGAAAGAACGGAACTATAGTATATGGAATTTAGTTTGATTAGATTGACAAAAGGAGGTAAACCACATGTTATTAGAAACTAAGTACGGTTAAGTTTATTCCTCTGTACAACATCCGTTTCCGGATGGATATAACTTATGTATAATATAAAAAGAAATAATATACGTTTATATTAGGTGTAGCTTTTTAAAATCAAACAAATAAACTATTAATCATGTTATTTTGTTAATTTTAATTGAATTAAAGAACTTATAAGGGATACAACTAATAATAATTCAAGTGTGAAAATATTTATAGTTTAAAAAACAAGCAAATAAATAGTAAAAACGGCTAAAAAGTTAAAAAACAACTCACTCTCCTTATAAAAATTAAATAAATACAGGCACACACACATTCAAACATTACACTCCCATTTGATTATCATTCACATCAATCGTTGTGGGTGGGCATAACAATTCTTAATTTTTTCGTTTTAAAAGTAGAAAAGTTAATGCCCGGTTTCACGATTTTATTCAAAAAATTTGTTCTCAAGTTTTTCTTATTCCAATCCTTAATTATAATTGTTTATTAATTTCTTGTTTAATTTTTGTATTTATTGCGTTCCTTTTTTAATTTGAAAAATATAAACTATTTTTATAATGAGTTTGATTTAAATTTATAATTACTATTTATATATTTCATTCAAACACTTTTGATGTGACATTAAAACTAAATTTACTTTGCCATCACTTAACATAACAATTGTTTGCCTTTTGATAAACAAGTACATAATACAATTGAGTTCATTGTAATTAATATTAACCATTATAAACAACTACCAAATAAGTTTAGTTTATAATTTATATTGCGTGATTCAAAACAAAACAAAAAATACTAAAAATAAAAATAAATATAATGTAGTATCTTAGTATTCAAAATAAAATATTATTTTTGTTAAAAAAGAAAAAGTGTTATTATTTTCAAACAAACAAAATTAGTACTTATACATCATCAAAATTTCTCATGAGCTAATAACATCACACCATCATCATTTCTATGGAATAAACGATTTGATTTGTAGATGAATTTATAAGCATCAGAAAAAGTAATAATATTATTACAAAGCCATGGCCTTTAGATTTAGACTTCTTGTGAGATAAATCTAAAAATAATTTTTGGAAATATTCGAAAAATTTAAATTCGGTTTAAAGTAAATCGGAATTTTGTTTTTGCTATCTTGTTCTTTTTGCCCTGAAAATGAAAAATGAAAAATTAAAAATGAAAAACGAAAAATGAAGGAGAGGAGAAATAATAATACAATATTATTTTTCTTTTGGCGAAATATAGCGTGGCGAATGACAATAAAATTCAATGCCAAAGGCATTCTTTTTATAATTATTTTATTTTATACACACATATATTAAAGTGAAGACGTTATTGTTAAGCGTAAGTACATAATAAATTTTCATGTGTCAGCTTAGTTTTTGAAACAATATGTTTTGAAATAGGAATTAATGATTTCGTATTTCGGAGATAGAAAACTATAAAAATTGAAAGTAAAAAGTTTATTATTAAACCATTAAGTGATTTTGTTCTTGTTTTTGAAAATAATTCTTTTCAATTTCCTACAAAGCAGGACATTATAATATGTTTGAAATGGATGTATAAGGTACCTACTGATTTACAATCTGAATCTGAAATGAAAATCTACCAGTTTATTTTTGGCATCCGGGTCTGATTGGCATGCGGTTGTGGTTGTGGTTGTGGTTGAGAGTAGCTACTTATACTAAGATAATATGAGCTTCAATCAATATTTCTTTATATTTTTTCGGAAGCCAATTTGCTCAGTAAATTAGGTGTGCGAATGAGTAGCATGTACTTGTTCGAGACGTCACGTCAAATTCTAGCTTTAAAAATCTTTATAAAACTTTTTAAATTCCGAACTCGAGATCTTAAGCAAATATGACATTATGGTAGAAAAGTCGAAACAAGTGGGTCCTCCGACTCCTCCCGTCTGTCTGTCCTGGCCATATACTCTATAGCAGAAAGCATTGGGTCGATTGACTTCAAAAAAGTAAAAATAAACAAAAATAGTCCCCATATAAAAATCGAAAATTCGAATTTTCTCAAAAACAAACCGATACATTTTTTGGCTTCTTTCAATAAAAAAAGATATGTATATGTGTGTATTGCTCCAGAAGGGTACCCCCCACAGAACCGTTATTTTATTTTTAAGGATTCTCAAGAACTAATAAACCGATTTCAATAATTTTTCTGCAAAAGTTCTTATTCTGTTTTAGTAATATTTGATGATTAAAAATGTTATTGTTTTAATTTTTGATTTTTAAAAAAGCATTCATTTTTTTTTTTTCTTGAAAATTGGTCATCATTTTTTACAAAATTAAAATGTAAAATTTATATTAATAAGCTCTACAAAATTGCGTACCAAAAATATTTTTTAAACTAAAATTAAAAAATTTTGTATATATAAATTTAATTAAAAATAAAAACCGCTACGATTTTCAAATAAACATTTTGAAAAACTAAGGTTCTCTTGAAAAGTGAAACGTCGTTTTAATTGTTGAAAATAAAATTTTCTTGCAGGTACATTTTCAAATCTTAAAATACAGGAAATATTTTTAAACATACTCTTTGGATACATGAACAAGCTCGTACGACCCAGTCGGGCATTTTTTCAATATGTTTTACAAAATTGGAAAAATAAGCTATTCATTTGTACCACACCTTTACTCATAGGCTTCAAATGTTTGGCTCATCGGAAAACATTCAGATGTTTAAAATATTTTTTAATTATTTTGTTATAATTGTAAAATGGTCCAAAAAAGCATAAAGTATAGAAAAAAGGCAAAACTTAAAATGGCAGTAAAACTTGGAAGAAACCAAATTTTTACCAACAGTTTTTTTTTAAGTCGCGTCGGTCGATAGAATCTTTAAAGCTATACTTCCAATTAACACAGTTCAAAAATTAGGATAAAACCGGTGTTGTAGTCTAGTCTTTACATCGTCAAAATACACGCCCCATTAGAGATTCGTTAAGAGAAAACACCATTGCACCGGTTCAACAGATGGTATGATGAGGTAATCGTTTGGGAATATATCAAACGTTCTTAAAAAAGATTTATATGTATTGAAGGCTTTATTTCAAATCCAAGTTTAAAAACAATTTATCAAGTTAGGTTTTTAAGAAACAAGCTTTTGTAATTCGAAAAAAAATTCGAATAAAAAACGAATTCAATACAATTCGTGATTCCATACAATCTCTTCCTTCAATATTCCGTTTAAAAATTTTAGTATCTTACTTATTTTTCAATAAAATCCTTATTAGTTTTAAGCCTTCACCTGCCATACATAACGTTCAAAAAATGCTGAAACATTTATGCTAAAACGGTTTTTAGAAGCAAAAATCAAAACAGCATAAAAGTAATTTCGGTCTTAGTACGAATTCGTAGTCTTAAGGTTTTTAGAATATATTCAGAAACATATTTAAAAAAAAAATTTGAAAACTTATATAAGTATTTCAGTTTGAGCGCATAACCCTGAAATAAATTCAAAAACATTAACAAAAACTAATAAAAACAAAAACATAAACATAAATAACATTGAAGATTCACATAAGACGTGTCATTACTAGTGATAAACTAAAGCTAAGTGAGATATACTAAAATGATTTAAACCGTATCTAGAAGATACAAACTTTAACTTTGCAAGATCATCATACAATTTATTGTTCAGGAATATGTTGTGCTTTAACTTAGCCTAAAAAAACCAAGTTTTTGGTTTTCTTTATCTAAAAGCACGATTTGATTTCAGGACATCCTAATCCTTTAAAAATGTATTCTTTAGATTGTGTAGGAGACAAAAATCGTAATTTTGTCAAACGATGTTATTTAGCCAAACTGCACTTTATAAAGGTTTTATGAAGATCTCTTTATTGCAAGGCATAGAGTCATTTTAAATTGTGTGGTCGTGTTATGTCTGAGTCTATGGTCTTGCGACACGATCACTCGTTATGTACGTTGGCAGGGCAAAATTTAATACCGAGTTAACACATATTTTTAATGCAACTCTATAGTAAGGAATACAATAAGGATTTTGATTTGTTTTTCCATGTTTCGATAATAATTTTTATCAGAACCATCAGCCTTAAAAAAGCCATTGGCAGTGTAGTGACTCCAAAAATTTCCCTATTCGATTTTTGCCCACATACATTTTAACAGGATACAAGTTAGGAGTGACAGCGGAGTAGGTATGATCATTGCTGATATTAAAGTCATGTTTTGCCGAAAACGGAAGATACATTTGTTTGGATCTTTTCTGTCAATTCAAATTCGATTCAAAAGAAGAGTATTTTTAACGCTTTATCCGATGGAAGTTAAATTAATACGATACACGCACCCTACAAAAAGTTATCATTCTTTTGAGAAAAATCAATTTTCTCATACAAAACACTCTTTTATCTATCATATCATTTTAACCAGCTTAAAATGTTTGGAGGGGGTTCCGATAAAAAATTAACCACTTTCAGTACGACCCTTTCACCGCAGATATTTTATTGTCTTTTGATTCTTATTTAAATTTAAAACAAATGTTTCAAATAATCTTAACTTAACATTATCTAAAAACCTTTTCGAAAGTATGTTATCTGATGTACATATTATGTATTTAGGTCTAATGTACTTAAGAAACGAAAGACATTACTTTATAAAAAGGCCTGTTGCTTTTCGTCAAATTTTTGGAGAGTTTTTATTTTTATTTTATTAGAAGTTAAGTTTAAAAACTACCTACCTTAAAATTATATGTTATATGCTTATATGGTAACCAATGGGCAAGTTCAGACAACATAAAGCATCTTGCACATGAGCAACGAACTGCGAACTGCGAACTGTGGATGTTCGCATATTTTGACTTTTCTTTCACATGAGCTTTTATTTCTATTCGCAGGTAGCGACGAATTGTCAACCCTTTTTTCCATATTTTCCTCAGCCATCATCTTTCACACAAAAACAAAACAAGAGTGGTATAATTTTGAGGTTAAGTTGAGCGCGAACAATTTATTCGTTGCAGTGTGGATGGTATGTGGAACGGAATAGAGTTTGACAGTTCGCAGCAACCACACTGCGATTCGTTACTACCAAATTGTTTTTACAAAATTCTCTTGTTTTAGAGAACAAAATACAAATTTTATTATCCTAATATTAGTGTCAATTGGTTTCTTATAATTTAAATGTGTTTTTGTGTGGAATTGACTTTTTGAAATGTGTAAAATCACGTTTGTTCGTCCATTCGCAGTTCGCAGTTCGTTGCTCATGTGCAAGGCACTTAAGGGACTTCATTTGCAGTCAACTTCATTCTTTGAACTTATGTCGCCTGAACCTGCCCAATGCAAATATTGGGCAGGTTCAGACGACATAAGGGACTTGAAAGTAAGGCAAGTTTCTAGTATCTGATTGGCCAGCTGCCAAAAAATTACCTTCCAATTATGGCAACTTTAATGGAAAGTTGACTGGAAAGTAAGTCAAGAAAAATCTCCCTAACTATCAAGTCAAGTCTACTTCTGTAAAATGACAGTTGATCGTGTTTTTTCATTCAACAGAAAGCTTAACTTAATTTCTTTATGATTTATTTATGTATTTTCTGCACAACTTCATTTACTACTTTATGTAAAAGGGTTCCTTGTCTATTTGGTAATATTTTTTTTACAATACAAAATAAAAATTGTGATGTATCTACTTGTAGCTTGCCTGAGAAGTGTTTTGTAGACACTAGTGTTTTAGATAGTTTTTGTACTATGAACATAAAGTAGAGGCTTGTGAAGTAAAATTCCGAATTTGAAGTTTATGACACTTTACTAAATAACTAGCTGCTTGGTCAAAATGTACGTTCAAAGAATGAAGTTGACTGCAAATGAAGTCCCTTATGTTGTCTGAACCTGCCCATTCTTTCACTCGCATTTTTATATCGATAACTAAACGTCATGTTGACTCACAAACGCACAAACGTTTTGTTCATTGACAATCGGAGAGTTTACGATGATGTGACTGTGATGTGATTTTTCTGTGACGTCACTTTTTTCTTAAGATTGTTTTCAAGACGATTTATTTTAAACCAACATAGAACACACAATTAAGCTAAAAATGTATAAAATAATAGTTATGTTTGCTGATCAATGTTTTCTGTCATCTTGACATTAAACGTAAATCACAACACTTCTTAACCTTCAATATCTACATAATATGGGTTTCTTGTCTCCAAGTTGTGTTTTATTTATAAGAATAAACAATTAAATGTTATTATTTTTTATTGTACTATTCGTACTAGAATGTCAGCTTGTTAGACTTGACCATTCCTTTTAATTTCATTGAATGTTTTTGAACAACAACAACAACTTAAAGGTGCTACCACTCATTGTTTTTGGCTGGAGATATAGCTATTTCGTGCTTTGCCACTTTTGCACTCATCAGTCTCCTTTTTTTTTTTGTGGTGCTGAGCTTTTAATCCAATTTTATTTGAAAAACTTTATGCACAACATAGGATTCGAACCCACGCATATCAGATTTGCTCAGTCTTAGAAGTCGTGTGCACTACGCACTCCACTACTTTTGACCACTGACGGCACAGGTCGAGATGTGCTAATTGTTTATCAAATGCATTTGAAGCATCAACATTTTTATAAGCTCCTTTAAGTATGCTGTTTTGTTCCGCCTCCATTTTTCTCCATACCTTATTTGATAGACTTACAATTCGTAGTACGTATCAAAGGGGGAGAGGTTGGAAGATCGGTAACGAACCAGACTATTAAGTTATTATTGTTATTATTTTTTATTGTACTATTCGTACTAGAATGTCAGCTTGTTAGACTTGACCATTCCTTTTAATTTCATTGAATGTTTTTGAACAACAACAACAACTTAAAGGTGCTACCACTCATTGTTTTTGGCTGGAGATATAGCTATTTCGTGCTTTGCCACTTTTGCACTCATCAGTCTCCTTTTTTTTTGTGGTGCTGAGCTTTTAATCCAATTTTATTTGAAAAACTTTATGCACAACATAGGATTCGAACCCACGCATATCAGATTTGCTCAGTCTTAGAAGTCGTGTGCACTACGCACTCCACTACTTTTGACCACTGACGGCACAGGTCGAGATGTGCTAATTGTTTATCAAATGCATTTGAAGCATCAACATTTTTATAAGCTCCTTTAAGTATGCTGTTTTGTTCCGCCTCCATTTTTCTCCATACCTTATTTGATAGACTTACAATTCGTAGTACGTATCAAAGGGGGAGAGGTTGGAAGATCGGTAACGAACCAGACTATTAAGTTATTATTGTTATTATTTTTTATTGTACTATTCGTACTAGAATGTCAGCTTGTTAGACTTGACCATTCCTTTTAATTTCATTGAATGTTTTTGAACAACAACAACAACTTAAAGGTGCTACCACTCATTGTTTTTGGCTGGAGATATAGCTATTTCGTGCTTTGCCACTTTTGCACTCATCAGTCTCCTTTTTTTTTTTTTGTGGTGCTGAGCTTTTAATCCAATTTTATTTGAAAAACTTTATGCACAACATAGGATTCGAACCCACGCATATCAGATTTGCTCAGTCTTAGAAGTCGTGTGCACTACGCACTCCACTACTTTTGACCACTGACGGCACAGGTCGAGATGTGCTAATTGTTTATCAAATGCATTTGAAGCATCAACATTTTTATAAGCTCCTTTAAGTATGCTGTTTTGTTCCGCCTCCATTTTTCTCCATACCTTATTTGATAGACTTACAATTCGTAGTACGTATCAAAGGGGGAGAGGTTGGAAGATCGGTAACGAACCAGACTATTAAGTTATTATTGTTATTATTTTTTATTGTACTATTCGTACTAGAATGTCAGCTTGTTAGACTTGACCATTCCTTTTAATTTCATTGAATGTTTTTGAACAACAACAACAACTTAAAGGTGCTACCACTCATTGTACTGTAATACTGATAAGTATTCCACCCGATGATGGAGCAGTAGCCCCGAAACGCGTAGTGTAATAAATAAAATAAAATTAAGTTGTTAAATTAAAATAAAATTAAAAATAAATTAAAACTATTTTATTTAATTGTTTATTCTTATAAACTTCAATATCTGTTTGGCTTTCTTTTGGTTCTTGGTTATTATGAGTAATCAAACGTTTTAACCAAATTTCAGAAAAATATGAATAATATGAATGAGATTTTTGGTGCAAGTTTTATACATTCCTTACCGCTCAAAAAACATCAGATATTTTTCTAGACTCTATTTATTCTTATTTTATTAACTTAACATTGTGTTATATTTGTTTTCAATACTAGTTTACATGTTGTACTTTAATATAAAAAATAAAAAGAACATCATAAAAAAGGATAACATTTCTTAGAATTTGTGTACCGTTTTGATTTTTATTGTATTAGAAGTAAAATAATGCAGTTGACCTCGACTGCAAATGAAGACCCTTATGTTGTCTGAACCTGCCCATTGCATCATAAAATTATTCTAGTATGTGTATGACCCCTTATGTTTTTTAGAGATATAGGACTTTGAAAGTGAATAAAAAAGATGATATTTTTAAATTGGCATGAAATTTACTTTATTCGAAATTACAATTTTATGGAATTAAAATTTGATTTCTGGAATATGACCGCCAGATCTGGCTCGGACTTAATCTAACCTGGAGGTCCAACGTTTGTGGCAGTATATCGGCAATAACGCTGCGAATGTTGTCCTTAAAGACGTCTCTTCGATATTTTCGGGCTTATATGCATAGATTAGCGATTTCACACATCCCTAAAGAAAACAGTCAGGGGTCGTTGAATCCCACAATATTGGAGTCTAATTTACGGGTTCGTAACGTGAAATTATGCACCTACGGTTACCAAACGTTTTCTTTAAAAAAAAAAAAACAATTGTGGCACGAGCTGTGTGACACGTTGTACCCTCTTGTTGAAACCACAGCTCCTGCACATTACAGTTGTTTAATTGATGAACAAAATTGTCAGTAATCACGACTCTATAGCGGTCAATTTATTAAGTTTATTTCTTAATTCTCAGAAATGTTTTAAATTTAATTTAAACAATTTAAACTTCTTTCAATCCTAATAAAATAAAACTTATATATGATATTTTAGGTTCGTACTTCAAGTTGCCCATAAGTGGCATGGACAAAAAAGAAAAGTTCGCCGATATTTGGAACTTTTTCTTATGAACTATAGTAAAATAATAATAATAATAAAACTTTTATAAAACAGTACACGAAACAAATAAATACCTATGCACATTAAATTCGTTCTTGATACAACAAAAATGAATCAGCTTAGGTTTTATTATAAGCGTTATCCACTGTAATAAACAAATTCAATAAAAATTGTATGCATGCTCCTATCTGCCCTACGCAAATGAATTACGTTAATAAAACTTGAAACCAATTGCACATACATTAACCGATTCTCTGCCAATAATTCAAAAAAAAAAACATTCTTTTAAAAGTTCAATGCCATTTGGCAAACATTAACTTCTGACATTGATCTTGCTCAATGCTCAGTGATCTAGTTGCGCTAATGAATGGTCAAATACAGAAAAAAAAATACAAATTTAGAAACTGTTTCGTTAGTCATTGAATATGCACAACCTTCAATTTTCCTTCGAAAACAACCATGTACACGTTCAGCACATCATGGCCTGGCTTTAGTTGAGGGGATCTTAACTTTAATCTTAAAATAGGTACGCCCGAACGACGCAATTGGCTTAATGTCATACACTTCGAGTTGAAGCAATCAATTTGAATTATCCTTAACATACTTAAAATACATCAAATAGTAAGATTATCTTCTGTGCCCGATACTCATAAATTCCTTCAGTGCTTTTCTTCCCAAATGTAGTAAGCGTTACTTCAAGGATTGCGCATATCTATAGATTACTTAGCTACTTTACTTACATACATACATATGTAGGTATATCTTATGAAACTTTAACGGTAAAAATTAAGATTAGATTGAAAAAATGTTGCTTTCATTTTTGTTCTGAATGAATGTATCTAATAATTATTAATGTATGTATCTATCATGAAATGGAAGAATGTTTCTAATCTTTTTATTGTACCTTTGAAAATGTACAAAAGCAAACAAATGCAGCTGAAAGTGATTCTTTCGTTTGTGGATTTATCTAGAAGAAAATGTTTCTTTTATTCGATATTGTTATATTTTCATTCAGATTAATTGTACTTATTTGTTCTTATTTTTTTAATGTAAAATTTAGTTTGTAAATCAATTTAAGTAATTATTAAAATAACGTTATAATCTGCAATAATCGATCTGATCTCAACTTGAACGTTCAAGAGAAATTACATTTTCACATTTACACTTACACCAAACAAAATCACTTGTACCTTTTAATTTACAATTAACTTTCAATTTTCAATTTATTTTATTCGTGAAGTGCTTATGAATATACAATAAGACATATTTTCTTATAAAATACATAAAAGCTTTAAAATTTATAAGGTTTGAAAGCTAACATTTTTAACACTATAACGATCATATTCAAAGGCTTAATAAGAACAAATTAACAAAAATAAAAAATTAAATAATTAAAGAATTTAGAAATTAGAAAATATCTTTATAAGAAGAAAAGAATATTATAAAGCAAACAATTAAGAAACAATGTATTTGAAAGAAAGATACTTTCAAAGCAGGGAGTAATGATTTTTAATATTTTCTTTAGTCTTGTAGCATCATTTATTATAAGTGATGAGTTAAGAATATACAAAGAACTGTCGCTCGGATGTAAAAGATGCATGGCGTGGTTGTATCAGCTTTCGAGATGAGACAGTACTTATTATCAAGTCTCATATGAGGAACATACTTTGAGAAATTAGAGATTCTATCATATCTGCGTTAGCCTAAAATGTAAATCTTCTTTTGCTTATGGAATCACATTGCGAAAATATTTCACAACCATAATTAAGGGTTCGTAACACTAGAGTTTTTGCTAGAAGCATGCGCCCTGTAAATGGAGTGAAGAACTGAGTCGCCCATAAGATGCGAAGAATGCCATACATTTTACCCACTACATAACTGATATAGTTATCCCAAGTTAAGGTACGTTTAAAAATTACTCAAAAATGTTCGACATACGAGATAGTATTAACTTGCAGGATCATAGTTGAAAAATATGGTACATCGACAATTTTTTTCGATATGACTATATAAACCAATTTTTTGGGTTTGATGACAAGGCTATTTGAATCGGTGATTGTTAAAACAACATAAGTGACATTTTTTTGTTTTTACAGGAGAGACAAAAAACCTTATATTTTTGACAAC
Source organism: Eupeodes luniger (assembly GCA_951509635.1). Taxonomy (NCBI): domain Eukaryota; kingdom Metazoa; phylum Arthropoda; class Insecta; order Diptera; family Syrphidae; genus Eupeodes; species Eupeodes luniger. Next base: position 56,774,654 of record OX608074.1, on the reverse strand, counting down.
GCGGTCGCATTTTAATTTCAAATTTTAACTTCAAAATCTGATTAGGGGCAGTTCTGCGAGTTGTAAACAGTTAAAAGTTTTAAAAAAATGTTTTTTTTATGTTGTTTTAACACCAAACGTTTTGTTGAGAGCCAAAACAACTCAAATACTTTAAGTTATGTTGTTTTAACACTCAATTTGCCACGTAAGTTATAGAAAAATCAACTGAAAATTAATAAAATAACACATTTATTAAGAGTTCAGTATTTTATTTAAAAAAAAAACTCATAACAAAAACTCCTCATAAAACGTTTGGTTCTCTTCAGGCACATAAGGTGAAAGTCTTAAGATATCAGCTATCTTTTTTTCGTTTATCGGTCTCTTGCTCGTATAAGCCTTTTCTGTTGGAAATTGTAGGAGTTCTTGGTCAGTTTTTTTTAGGTAGCCTTAAAAAAAAACAGAACGTTGACAATCCATCAACGAATTCCTTGCATGTCACGTTTCCAGCATTATCACTTTTATGTATGAAATGGGTATACTTTGAAACCTGGAAAGATACCTTTTTGTCCTTAGGGACAGACCTGCCATATGAGCAAGTTTATAAGCAGGTTCTTTTATAGAATTCATGCCACCAATTCTTGAATTGCAGTACATTATTTTGTTGACTGACAATAATATTATTATGAAAGAAACTGCAAAAAACAACCGTTAGCCTACTACGTTTTTCCAGCGTTGGGTGTAAAAAGAAATTAAATGCATGCACTAAATGTGTTTTAGCACTTATTTGTCAAAATGGCAGAATTGTTTTAACACTAAATGCGGATTTCGCGATCGAATTTTTGTGTGTTTCAGGTATCAATTTATGTTTTTTATGTTCTCAACCTAAAGCTCTACCCCTAAGCAGTGCAAAACCATAATAAAAGTGATTTCGAAAATTCTGTTACTTATGTTGTTTTAACAATCACCGATTCATTTATTATCTTGAGAACAACTTGAAATTCTGTCGAGATCTTCATTAATACAACACACAGCGTATTCTATAAGCCCAAGGGGATAACTAATATACAACTGAACGTCGTCGGCATACATTTGTATAGAACAATATTTAACAAGGGACGGCAAATCATTGACATATAGACAAAATAAAAGCGGATCGAGTATTGAGCCCTGTCTTACACCACGTGGATAACATACATACATAATTATTTATCCTGGATACAAATGCAAATAACTCTTTTTTATCAACTGAATTTAGCTCTGAAGGATTTGATGTGAAACTTTAGACAGTCATCTATACAATATATTACATATTAACATCGTTTATGGGTTAAAGATTCTATAAACTCATTTCTTTGTGGTGGTCAAACTCCAAATTCTTACTACATTTTGGAAAAATATAATATTGAAGGCTAGTTTGGTAACAGTGGGTAATCAATCGAAATCGGTTGATGTAGAGATTGGGTTGCAAGCGTATTTGTGAATATACGAGCTGGAATAATCATTAATTAAAGATGATCTGCTGTGCCGGCTAAATCTGATCTGATAAAAATATTGGGGGGTTCATAAGAAATCTATAAAAAAAAATATTTTCGAGTTTGAAACAAGCAATTCTAGTTTTCATAGCGAAAATTTTACGTTCCACAAACTTGAATAAAATTTTAATTGCTATCTTTATTGTACATACATATATACAAAAAAAAACACTACAAGACTTAATGCATTACATCTATAATAGATTCGTTTCATTTTTACATTTCTATATCGAAGGCCGAGAATAGGTTGTTTGGACATGTCGCGTTAGAGAATAATCTTCAATATATGTACCTACATAGTACCTGTGACGTGATGGTTAGTGCGTATGACTATCATGCCAAAGATTTTGGGTTCAATCCCTGGCTGTTTCACGGGTACTGCCTTTTGTGAGAAAATGACAGATCCTTTAAGAGTAATTCTTGTCATGAAAAGTGCTCTCTCAAATAAGCCGTTCGGATTCGGTATATAAACAGTAGGTGTCCTCCTAGGCGTACTCGACCGCAGGAATGGTTGAGAGTTGTAAGTCACTAGGCCCCATTTCTCTACGGCCTTTTTAGCCACCTAATTGTATTTATTTGTATACCTACATTTTCCCATAAAAAACAATATGCGTGTAAAGAACAAGTTCTCAAGTCAAAACTAGAAATTGAACGATACCGATCAAGAATTTCGTATAACTTATTTTTCTTAAAAGCGGTTGATAAACTGGTCGACAAGGTTTTCTAACTGGCAATAAAATTGCACTTTTCCATTGGGTTTTGATGGCCTTAATTTGAATCCGACTTCAAAATTAATCTATCACGTCAGGTTTTTGAAAAACAAACACTTAATTTATGAGGTAGTTTTTTGCAATAAAATCCGTGATGGTTTTCCAAATCTATAATCCTTTTTTTCAATATTCAGTTGAAATATTTATATTATTTCCAATATTCATGCTAAAACTGTTTTCAACAGAAAAAGACAAAACGGTTTGAAAGTTGTTCTTGTAACAAATCTATTGTGTTAACACTTCAATTATATCGGATTTTTTAAACATATTTTAAAATATAAAACTAATGTTGAACATGGATATTTTTAAAACTTGAGCAAATAGTTAAAATTAAAGTTTGGTTTCGAAATAAGCACTAAAATTTAACTTCAAAACGTATTTTTCAAAACTATGAAGTCTTAAATTCAAGGCTTGCTCCAAACTTCATATAAAGACTCATAAATAATGAAAATTAAAAATAAAAACTAAGGAAGAAACTGAAATAATTTAAATTGTATGGTGTAGAGAAATATTGGTACTTTGCATAATCATCATACAATTCATACTTAACGAGATATTTTGAGTTTAAAGTTAGCCTTAAAAACCCTATTTTTGATTATTTTTAGGATTCTTAAAGCGGCATAGTTTAAAAACCTTATGTGATAGAGCATTTTAAAGCCGAGATTCGAATTTAGGACATCTTAATTCAGAACAACAGAAAAAAAACGTAATTTTGTCGAACAGTGTATTCTCTCTTCAATTTTACTTTGGCCTATTAAAATAAAATATTTTTTCATTTTAAAGAAATAAATAATATCTGTTAATAAATATGAATCCGAATGTAGGTCTTACTACAAGACCCTCCCACCTGCATTCAAGGTATTTAATAAAAATTGAATGGGAAAGATAGTTGCTATTGAAGAAGAATTGCAATATTTGACAACGAAGTACTTAAGGCGGAAATATGAGACGAAATATCTGCATTCATTTCTACACTGGCTGAAATCTGAAATCTTTGTTAAAATTAGATTAAAACCTCTAAAATATGAATATGATTCTTCGTTTAAGGTTTTATTTAGGGAATTTGCAAATACATTGTGATACCTTAACTAAAGCTGTTTAAAACACTTGGCTCTCTGACATGCACAAACGTCGAACTTATATATAAAAACAGGCGTGCATCTTTAAGAGAATGTTGATTTAGTAAACTTGTCTCATTTTGTTCATTACAAGTTTTATCTAACACCTTGGCAAAGCACGGTCTTGCTTCAATCAACATTGCATTACTTAACTAGTGTTTCCAAAAGTTTGGGTTCTGTTCAAGTCTTCTCTGGAAGTTTGTGTACCAAGTTTGAAGAGTAGAAAGCGGAACTAACGCCGTTGCGTCTCCAACCATATTCGGAATCTGTTGTGGGGTCATGCAAAAACTCGATGCATAATTATAAAAGCTTTCTAGCATTTTCTGTCCAAACTGTAAGGTGTTGTTGGGATTCGTCTAGATTCATTGAAAAATTAGAAATAAATTATAAGATACACGACAAGAAAAGCGACGTTAACTTACGATTGCAGGAGTAAGTTGACACACCGCAATATCTGGCTCAACTGAGATGCCAATTTGGGCTATGGGTGATATAGCTTGGTTGCCAAACACCATTGTGCTTTGTTCTATTTCAGGGCCTTTTTTAAGTTGTGAGATCTTGAAAATCGCCGACGGCTTGCTGTTGGAAATATGGCCTAAATATTGCCAGGCCGGAGCCGAACTGGCATCAGGCCAGCTGAAGTAAACAGCTGCGGACATTCCATCTGGCAGCGGGGAAACCCCGGTTAGGAAGATTACAATATAATTAACTTTATCCACTTCAGGAACATTGATCAACAATTTGTTTTCGTCGACTCTTACAAAATCAGTCTGAGGCTAAAAATGTAAATATGTTCGTAATGAATGATTGAAGACAATTGCAAAAGAATAAACACTTTACCAGTCTTCCAGATATAATTAAGCCAAACATGATAATCGCTGCTTTTAACCAAAATGAATATTATTTAAATGAAATACTTTGAAAGTGGAGAAATCAACAAAAATTCCTTAAAAACATCCAGAACAATCCAGTCCAAGTTTTATGGGTCTCGGCTTTTTTTGCTATAATTGGTGGTTTGAAGAAAAATGACATTGACAGGAGATGGTTGACAGCTTTTTGACAGCAATACAAAAAACATTAGGGTAATAACGCAATGCAAACTAAATGTATGCATTAGGCATAAACACATTGAAACAGTATAGACTGGATGAACCCAATCGGCGGGCGCGCTTCGGAGGATGTGGCCATTGGCCAATAGATTATTTTATTTTGTCTGGACATACATTATTGGTTGATTTATATGAATCAGCAAAAAAGGAATACTACATATAAAACTAATATTTGTGACAGCGAGAAAAGACAATAACGCAGATGTTCTTCAATCTTCACTCCTGCATTATAGGAAATTACTACAATGCAGAAGTAAAGATTATGGTTAAGACGAACATATTCAGCTTATTATAGCATCTTCATTTGTATCAGTGTTGTCACAATGTTGCAAGTGTAACAAAAGCTTTAATTTTTTTTTATTTTGTTATTATGTTATATTTTGTACGTTTTGTTACACCTGTTTTTAAGAATTTCATTTCATTTCCTTTCAATTGCGAGGTTCATACTACGTTTCCACCGGGCACTAAACCGAGATTTAGCTAGATTTGTCACAAATCTCCTTGAAATCTCGAAGATTTACCATACAAATTTTAGTCTCCTCAAATGAAGATTTCAAATAAAACTCATTGAAATATACTTGGAAACATTAGTTTGTCAAATCAAACAAACTTTTTTTTCGGAGAATAATTGTTGAACCGACCCATTTAAACGCCAATTTCGTTTATTGACAGATGGAAATGTCAACAAAAACTATCTGTCTCACTTCCATATGACTCAAATTCAAAACAATAAACAACTTTCAAGAAATCACAGACGAAATAAAATGTAAGTATACAAAAATAATAAATATGTACAAGAATATAATAAAACTAATTACTTACAGATGATGAGTGAACAAATACATATTTTTTTTCTTTTCGAAAGGAGAATAATTTAAAGTTTGGTTGTTATGACATAAACCAAACGTCAATATAATCTCCTTTTCTTTGGTGGAAACACCTCATGATTTATTTTAAATCACTTGCCTTAAATCTCGGATTATTTGTTGGTGGAAACGTACTATCATGCAACTAATTGCATCATTTTCCTTACATTAGTGAAATACTTTTACAATTTTTTTGCGTTTTTACTATATAAAGAATTATAAATACATTCAAACTATCATTTTGAGACTATGGGAAAACACTGTTTACTAAATTCTAGCCCACTTTTTCGATTTTAGTTTTTCGAAAATATTTTCCGATTTTCTTACTATTTTGTAGGTTTTTTTTTTAATTTATTTCATGACGCATTCGGAAAGGATTGTGGCAACACTGCACCGTCAAAAAGTTATAGTATTTTATAGGAAGTAAAAAAGAGTTACCACTGGTGTATTCTCCCCCACTTTCGGGTTTGTACATATAATATGCATCCCTCCACTTTTCTGCATTATTCAGATGCAAATACATTCAATTCACTTCATCAGCTACATAGGTCCCCAAAATCGAGTGAAATGAAATCGAAATTAAAAATAGAGTGAAATTGTTTTCAGGGTTCTACCCAAAAACACTCTAATGAAGATATAAATCCTTCGTACGTATCACCCTCCAAAACCCATTTGTTTACATTGTTGTATTTGTAATTTTGACATTATGTCCATGAATAAATGTGAAATTCAAATAACTGATAAACTAAATTTCCACGCACCGGATTTCATTAATTGTGTCTTAGTGTGCGTGTTTTCACGCACACTAAGACATAATTAATGAAATCCGTTTCCGGTTTAGTTTGTAGGCAAACCAATATTAGCTACCGAGGATTTATATCTTTACTAGAGTGTTTTTGGTTCTACCATTCAATCGATTTCTTAACTTCGAATAATTTTCACTTCAAGTGAAATTAAAGCGAATTTAGTTGATTGTCATAATTTCTGTTTCAACAAAATAAATGTATCCGTTAATAAAATCTTAGTCTTTTTATATTTGCATTGTGTTGATGCAGAACAGATAGCTGTAGATTTGCGATAAGCAGTTTCCGAGAATAACGTTAGAGAAAAACTCTAGTTTTCGAATGTCTCAATTTTCAAAAGAACATTGTTTCACTCGAAATGTTATTGAGAAAACATTTGCCCAGCTGAAAAATTATTTTAAAAGCTTTGCCCGTTCCCTCAACTACAAAGAAAAACTTGCAAATTCTTATAAATGCAACTAATTACATATAAAATTTAATGTTTATTTCCGTAAAGTTAAAATGATAATGTCTATAAAAATGAATTTCAGAACTTCAATTTATTTTTTGAATCGATTTAAATTTTATTTCGTCTGAAAGCAAAATGTAAAACCGAGCTGTATAATTGCGAAATACTTTAATTGTAATATAAGATAAGAAAGAGATTTTTCTTATTTTAAACTTATTTAGTATCTCACTATTTGGAGGTCTTAAATAACTGTCAAACTTCAAAGTGGATTTACATGTATCTGCACCTTTTTAACTTCATATAAAATACTATACAATTTTGACAGTACAGTTTTTCTTCAAGCCTTCACCAAAGTAAAATGAAAAACAAAAAAAGAAAATAGTAAGAACATCAAAAAATATTTTCGGAAAAATAAAAAATATTTGTTTTTAAATAAAAAAAGTTGCTATAATAAGGTACACATTGTTTTTCCATAGTCTTAAAATTATATAGTAAAAATGAATTGAAGTTCGAAAAAGTAGGCATCTCAATAATGTAAGAAAAATATTGTTATTAGTTGAACCACTTAATTAAAAGGAAATTTTAATGAAATACTTGAAAAAACGTATAGCAAAACGTAAAAAATGTAACATAGTAAAAAATAAAGCGTTATATGTTGAAATGTATATTTAAATTTGTAACTAAATAGATAAAGTCAACCTTTAACTCTCTTTTGCTGAAAATACATAGAAAATGGTTAATAAAAAGGAAAATGTCCAGTTTTGCAAACAAAAACACATAGTAATATTTGTTTTCAAAATTTTAAACTAAAAACTTTTATCTGCAAGATTTAATATTTTAATTAATCATGAAATAATACACAAAAGATGGCGATGTAGTCTAAATTGTACGTTTGTTCGCAAAACTTATCCATATTCACTGCAAATGCAAACATATTTTATCCTAGTATCTAAAATAAAATAAATAAATTAGGTGGCGCAACAATCCGTAGAGAACCAGGGCCTAGTGACTTACAACTCTCAACCATTCCTGTGTGCGAGTAATTGCAGGGATGGAGGGGACCTACAGTTTATATGCCGAATCCGAACGGCTAATTTGAGAAAGCACTTTTCATGACAAGAATTACTCTTGGAGAATTTGTCAATTCCTCGCAAGAGGCAGTACCCATGAAACAAACTTTAGGTGGCACAGGCAGGGATCGAACCCAAGACCTCTCGCATGACAGTCCAACGCACTAACCATCATGCCACGGGTACTACATCTACTAAAGATAAAAAAGACCCTTCAATTTGACTGTCAAGAAAAATTTGGGAAAATAAAGAAACTCAATTCCTGAAAAATAAAAAAAACACTTAACTTTTGTACACAAATATGTATTGTTATAAGTAAATTTGCTGTATAATTATTACCTGGATCTTTGAAAATTAAAAAAAATGCATTTGTGTTAACATGCCGCTCCCCTGCAACACCCTGTTTACGCGGGGTATAGGATATAGATAGGATAAATAAAATTATTTAAATGCAAAAGAAACTTTAAATGGTGCCGTGAAATAAGGCCAAGTGAAATAAGACTTCCAAAGATTGGCCTTGGGCACACTATAGGTTTGGGGGTAAGTCCGAAGTTGAGTGTATTGTTGAAAGTGAAATAAGAACCAATTGGGCTTTATTTCACTTTGTTTAACGGCTTATTTCTTGACAAAGTTCTAAATTAAGTTTATTGTTCATAAAATTAAGATTGAGTTCTAACTGATTTCATCAAGTTCTCAAGCGTTAGAACTCTGATTTAGATCTCTGTTTGAGATAGAACTTCGATTTATGTATTAGACCCCCAAATTTGGGGGTCCAGGAAATTAGAAACAGGTTTAGAAATATTTGTATGTAACATATTTGACTTGATGTTTAGCTAATATTTTGTATTTAAATGGATGGTATCAGAAGTTAAAATGTGTAACGATAATATAGAGTAAGTGCGGCAAATATGGCCCACCTTAACATTTTTTTAAATAAAACCATAAATTTACCTAAGTCTAATTCATTTATTTTTTTTAAACAGTCTAACAAAACATTTTTAATTCAGCTTTTAAAAACTTTAACTAAAAAAAGAAACATAACAAAAAGTTAAAAACAAAAACTGAAAGGAACTTCATAAATCATATGTTCCAATATGGCCCACCTGGTGTTAAATATGGCCCAAAGTAGGCCATATATATAAACTTTATAAACTTTTTTTTAAATCATGGTATCACACATGTTAAGAAAATATTAAGCACAATTTAATTTAAAAAAGAAGTTACCAATTTAACTCAAAATTTAATGTTAAAACCCTTAAGAAAACTTACCACATTAAGAACGAAAAAATGAGGCTAAACCGGTTTGAACGTGTTCGTAATGCAACAGTTTTTTGCGCTCTGGCTTCCTGTTTGGGAAATACCGTTGTTGGCCATATTAACCACGTAGGCCACATTTGCCGCACTAACTCTATTATAAGAAAATGTATTCATTGACGTGGGCAAGTCCAGCTTGCAACAGTGTTCACATAAAAAATATAATTTTTGACATAAAAGACAGAGTAGAAGACATTGTATTGTATTTGCATTTAAACTTATTTTATTGACATAATAAATGGTGATTTTTTAGCTATTATCTGGTTTAAATAGCTGACGCACGTTTCGTGCTTTGTTTCACTGTCAAACATCTTCAGTTTGGTCTATAATTTAACCATGAATCGTCTTACAAACGAGCAACGCTTGCAAATTATTGAATTTTATTATCAAAATGCGTGCTCTGTTAAGAAAGTTCATCTCGCGCTTCTTTAAAAAAAATTGTGTTCAGCGATGAAGCTCATTTTTGGCTCAATGGGTACGTAAATAAGCAGAATTGTCGATTTCGGTGTGAATATCAGCCAGAAGCATTGCAAGAGCTACCAATGCATCCAGAAAAAGTCGCAGTGTGGTGCGGTTTATGGCTGGTGGCATCATTGGACCGTACTTCTTCAAAGATGATGCGAATCGTAACGTAACTGTGAATGCTGAGCGCTACCGTGAGATGATATCCAACTTTTTTTTGCCCCAAATACAAGAGCTTGACTTGCATGACATGTGGTTTCAACAGGACGGTGCCACATGCCACACATCACGCGCAACAATGGACTTATTGAGAGGCGAGTTCGGTGAACATTTTATTTCACGTTCGGGACCGGTCAATTGGCCGCCTACAACAGGATTTAACGCTATGTTAAAGCTCATGTCTATACAGACAAGCCCGCTTCAACTGAAGCATTGGAAGACAACTTTGAAGCATTTATTCGTGAGATACCGGCCGAAATTTTGGAAAGAGTATGCCAAAATTGGACTAGGTGGATGGACCATTTGAGGCGCAGTCAAGGTCAACATTTGCATGAAATAATCTTCAATCATTAAATTATATGGAGCGTACTATCGATTAAAATAAAGATTTCATGCATTTTTCTGAATGTTATGTTCTTTCCTATAGCTTTTAAAAAACCACCCTTTATTTGCAGTTATAACGACCATAAACCTTAAGATTGCACAAGATAACATAAAACCTATGGACACTATGTCGGCAAAAAGCTTCAACAAAAGGTCATCACGAAAGTTAAAATTAGATCAAATTCATTTGGTCATATTTTACATTGGGCGGGTTCAGCCGACATAAGGGACTTGAAAGTAAGGCAAGTTTCTTGCATCTGATTGGCCAGCTGCCAACAAATTGCCTTCCAATTAAGGCAACTTTATTGGAAAGTTGACTGGAAAGTTAGGCAAGAAAAATCTCCCTTACTATCAAGTCAAGTCAACTTATGTCAAAATGACAATTGATCATGTTTTTTAATTCAACTAAAAGCTGAACTTTATTACTCAATGATTTATTTATTTTCTGCACAACTTCATTTGATGCTTTCTTCAAAAGGGTTCCTGTCAATTTAGAAAAAAAATAAGTAGGTAATATTTCTTAACAATACAAAATACAAATTGTGATGAAAATTTAGCTAGCCCGAGGAGTGTTTTGTAGAAAATAATGATATTTGTAATTTTTGTACTATGAACTTGAAGTAGAGGTTTGTGAAGTAAAGTTCTGAATTTTAATTTCATGACACTTGAAAAACTATCTAGTTGCCTTGGTCAAAATTTACGTTCAAAGAATGAAGTTGACTGCAAATGAAGTCCCTTATGTTGCCTGAACCTGCCCATTGAAAACGATACAAGTTTCAATACACATTTCTATTTTTTTCATTTCATCTACCATGTTCTTATATAAAATCCTTTTTTTAATTAGGTATAAAACTAAACATTGTTTTTACAAAGTGACTTCTCTTCGGCTCAAGTAACTTTAATTGGCTTCACAACTTATTTATCTATTAACTTCTACTTCCACACCAGGTAAGGATTGTATGATATAGCATTTAGTGGAAGCTTAAGAAACATTCCATTAATGTAGTCCACCTACATTAGTTACTTCTTAAGATGGTATCAAATTACATTTTAAGAATATGTTTTTAGACTCATATACATACACACTTTCATCTGTCGAAATGTATAAAGTCTAACTTATGAACCATTGAAGAAATCAACTTCATATTTTATTTAAAAATGCAAAACCAATGAACACTTACAAGTTTTTGTATAAAAATATATATTCGTCTTTATTATCGTCAGGCATCTTCATCAGGAGCAGTATTTTTTTCAGTTTTAGAATCATTTGGAGTGCTTGAAGATTCTGGTATTGGTAATTCTCCAAATATTTCAGTTAGATATTTTGAATATTCCATCATATGTTGGACCTTGTTTCCAGTTGATGAAACAGCCGAACTGCTTCTACCAATATAACTGTAAAAATAACAATCTTGTTTGATTTTCAACTCTCTTATCCTGTTGTAGCATTTTTATTTATAATATTTACATATATTTTACCAAATAAATTGTATATACTAGTGTGATCTTAACGTGTGTAGACTTTAGCTACATTATGCTGGCATACCAATCGCTACAGCTATGAAGAAAACAAACATCAGGTGGAATAACATCACCACGTGTCAGGTCACGAAAATCATCTAAACAAATGTTTAAAGCGCTCAAGGTGCTTGCTATCTCTAAGCAGATCGGATATATGTATGTATGTAAGCTCGATAATCGGTGTCATAACCGGGCACTGTCTTATAGGTAAGCACGCCACGCGTCTAGGCGTAGGTATTCTAAAATGACTTTTGCAGAAGCTGTTTGGATGAGGAAGAGGATGAGACAGTTCTTCACCTCTTCTGTGCATGCCCTGCTCTAGTTAAAAAATGTAAGGCTTACCTAGCAAAATTCTTCTACAACGATCGATTAATAGCTTTCAGCACACTTTATATATGTAGCTAAAGGTTTGGTAGCACATAAGATGGACTTAGGGTACATACTTCCTATATATATAAACAAGCATTTAAAGCATTATTTACCAGCTTTGCCACTATCCGTGGAATGCACTTCAACAAAAAAATTTAAGCATCAAGAAATTCTCGGTTTGAATTACAACAATGTATACACCATTTTTAAAATGACTCCAAACACAGACGCGATTTCGATAAAAAAAATGCAGCAAGATTTTTGAGTTTCCTGAGCTAAAGCAATTAGGTTTTTCCCCTCTGAACTCGTGGCAGGATCAGTAATGCGTGGGTCTGAGGAATTCACAAATCTTCCAAAATTCTTAAATTAGCCATTGCTCATTAGTTTACCCTCAACGTCGTCGTACTCTCAAGACATTTAGGAATTCAAAACCAATGTGCACCGACACCTATCAAACCATCTCTTTATTTTTTCCTAATGCTCGCACTGTGTATTTGTCTCGAACGCGGCTAGAAGGATCATTTACAATGTGCCAGTTTTTCGTGGTCTTTTTTTCTTGAGCACATTTTCGAATATTTTAGACTGCAACCAAACAAATCCTTTTTTAGCAACTGATCCCAACACTACATTCATACTACTTTTGAATTAGAATTTATACTAATACTCTGTTTTTTAAAGTCGATGTCGTGATTTGAGTCAAATCAAAAAAAGACCCACAATTCATGAAACATACACTGCCGTTCATCTGAGTAGGTTCACAAATATTTTCACCTCACTGTTGGCCTCTCTTGATATTTATTGCAATGACACATCTTTTTTTATATATGTAATGAAAGAGCATCATTATGTGCTTGTTTTGCGAGAAAAAAATGTGTCTTAAAGCTTACCGTTATTCTCAAACGGTAGCTAAACTAAATGTATTCATAAAAACAAGCATTTTTTTCGGCTCATCTGAATAGGTTTAACGGATTTGAATTCAAAGATTTATTTTACCCTTTTGTGTGTTGCCACCTCTTTTTAATATAGTCTCGTAAATTCGTTTTGGAATGGAACTATACAATTTTTCCAGGTATTGAAGCGAAATTTCTGACCAGGCTTTTTTAATGGCTGTGATTAATGACTTTTTGTCTTCGAATTGCCTCCCTGACTCGTATACTTTACGTGAGAGAAGTACATTCTCTATTATGTTAAGGTCAGGGGAGTATCGGGGCCACACCAGCATCTCCCACATTTTGACTCTCAATCCACTGCCTTAATGTCCTCGCTGTATGGATAGGGGCATTATCATGTTGGAATGTCCACGATATTGGTCCAAACAGGTCAGAAATCTGTGGCAAGGCCTCTTCTAGCACACCTTTATTAGAATTTGCATTCATTCTCGATGTAACAAATTGGAGCTCCAAGGCGCCGTAGAAGGAAATATCTCCCTACACCATAACACTGCTTTCACAGCTATGCCGCCGACTTAAATAATGCTCCTCTTTCGAAGGTCATGAAAATAATAATTATAGCCGTCAGGGCCCTCTAAATTGAACTTTTTCTCATCTGAAAAAATCACTTTTTGCTACTTTGACTTCCACGACATGTATTTCTTACAGAATTGGAGACGAATTTCTTTCATAGATTCGTTAAGTGGTGGTTTTTCTGATTTGTTTTTCTTTTCAAATGAGTAGCACTTTTAATAACGCGTTTTACCGTAGCTAAACTGCAATTGACACCGGTTTTTATTTTTTATTTTTGACGCGGAATCATGAGCTTTAGACGCTGCTCTGATGATAGCACGTCTATCAGCCATTGATGTGGCCGTATAAGTTCCTCCTTCCATGTTTTTTCCATTATTTTGGATATTTCGCAAGTTTTGACTTCCAAATTTTGACTTCTTTTAATTTTTTTCGCTATAAGCCGTTGGCTTAGGCCTGATTCCCGAAATTCTTTTATGTTGCCTTTTTCTTCCTCGCTTAAAGATTTTCCGCTACCCATTTTCACCGTTAATAGAAAAAATACACTAACTTTATTGACAGATAAAATTTCGATTACAATTAACACGCAACTCAACGCAAACATCAATTTTTGCTGTTGAACCTATTCAGATGAGCCAAAAAACGCTTGTTTTTATGAATACATTTAGTCTAGCTTCAGTGGGAGCACATAATAATGCTCTTTCATTACATACAGTCCGTAACATTTGAATAGCCTCACACATAATTTATTTTCCAATTAGATTTGTTTGGCACTTCTTTGATGTCTGTATATCGAAATGTGTATTTAATGATAAGGTAAGACTAAGCTCTTGAGATAAAAAAAAAATTCAAGTGATTTTTAAAATCTGCAGGAATTTTGTGAGGTGGTTTTGTTTGTAGTCGCAAAAACGTATATTTTTTTTGTCACATTAGAATAGCCCCACCATGTTTATTTTGGTCAAAATGAAAAAAAAAATTTTTTTTTTTAAGAAAACAGTTTTTATTTATTTTATGTAGTTAATAACATCATTTTAGTACTTTGTACAGCCACCCTTATTTTGAATGACTTCAAAAACGCGATCTTTTAGGGAATCATACAAAGATTTTAGGAGATCTAAAGAAATTTGTGCCCAGGCCAATTTAATGCCTTCAATAAGATCCTCTTTATTTGCGTACTGCTTACCACCTTCATAAACTTTGCGTGTTAACCACCCCCAAACATTTTCGATTATGTTTAAATCTGGAGAGTAGGGTGGCCAGGATAATTGTTGAATATTTTGGTCTTGCAACCATGTTTTAATTACACCAGCAGTGTGGATAGGTGCGTTGTCCTGCTGGAAAATAATCGGAATCGGTCCAAAAGTATCCTGGAACTCAGGTAGTGCTGTTTCTAATATAGTCTTGTAGTATGCCGCCGTCATTTTACAGTTCACAAAATATAAATCAATTGTGCCATAATATGATATTGCACCCCATACCATTACTCCTCCCTCTCGGCTATGATGTCGATCTAAAAATAACTGTTCCTTTCTTAAATCATGGAAGTAATAGTTATATCCGTCCGGCCCATCCAAGTTGAATTTTTTCTCGTCTGAAAATATCACTTTTCGCCAATCGTTTGATCGGCATTCCATGCCATGTGAAGTCTTGCAAAATTGAGCTGCTGTAACTTACGCACATTGTTCAGTGGTGGTTTTTTCTTTAGTTTTAGGCGCTTCAAGTGTCCAGCACCTTTAATGACTATACTTATGGTCATTCGGCTAACTTCTAATCCATCTTCGTGCCTTATCTTATTCAGAGAGTAGGTAGAATTGGAAGCTTATCTTATAATATTCCGCTTGTCTCGGCTCGAAAATACTTTAGAAGTACGTCCTTTGTATTTTCTTCCATAAAATAACGGATCTTTAAAATAATTGTTAATCACTTTAGCGATTAGAAACCCCTTGCTCACTATAGGCCTCTATTTTGGCTATTTCCGTTGCAGATAATGAATTTTTTCTGCCCATTTAAACCATTTAAAGGAAAAAAAATTAAATAGAAACAGAAGAAATAAACAATTTATAAATTCCCGATGGCTTTCCGATACTCACTCTCGCAAATTTTCGCTTAAACTGTGTAATAAGTCAAATGAGGCTATTCTAATGTTACAAAAAAAATTCACATTTTATTGACTGCAAACAATATTAGCTAAAAAAAACCGTTAACGTTAAGAGATTGGTTAAAAAATCTCTTAATCTTAAGAAAACTCTCTTATCTTTAGATCTAATATGTATTTCGTTATGTTCTCATCAAAAAAGCATCAAAAACAGTTAGCTGCAAAAAAAACAAAAGGTGAGGCTATCCAAATGTTACGGACTGTATATAAAAAAGATGTGTCATTGCAATGCAATACATATGGAGAGAGGCCAACAGTGAGGTGAAAATATTTGTGAACCTATTCAGATGAGCGGCAGTGTAGTTAAAACTACGATATCGATGAAAATTGGTAAAGACACTGAGGACATCGTTATTAACAAATGACAAAAAGTTCCCAAAACTTCCCAAGTAAACATAAGAAATTATGGTTTTTTGTTGAAATTTTTTTATTATAGGCTGTAACTTTTGAATGGTAAACTCTACCATAAAGTTTTTAACTAGACCTTGTAGATCATGAAATAAACTATAAAGTAACTTGTGCAACAAAAAAAATTAACATATCGAAAGTATAGATTTTTCGCATACTGTACTTCAACAGTATAAGTTTGCACGTAAATTTCAATGTTCATATTTATCATTTTAATTGTTTGCATTTATATTTTTTGAAATGGTTTTGAAGTTTGTCGCAACTGATATTCTAATGCTAACTTAGAAAAAAAAACAAGTTTTCTAATATTAATAATGCTTTTAAATGTATATACGAGTATAAATTTGTATATTCTTGTGAACTGAAATGTGATTTTAATATTTAAGTAAAATGAAATAAAATATAATATACAATAATCCAAATACAGTAGAAATCATTATTTTCACGTTGTTCAACATTTCATTTATTTCAGTTTTAAATTGTTTCAAAATACTGATTGTCACGTGAATTTTAATGTTCAAGTGAACTGAAATAACATTTTGATGTTCATAACGTAAATTATTATTTAATTTAATTTTTCAAGTGAAATTTAATACTAAAATGTTCACGTTAACTAAAATGACCGTTTAATGTTTATAAACAAAAAGAAATTCAAATTTATGTTAACAAATACTGTAAATGAAACAAGCAGCTACCGTTATATTGTGTGATTTTAAGTAAAATTTAAATTTTTACAACTAACTAAATCCAAACTAACTTAAGTAATTATTAAATTATTTATATGGTTATAACACCACACTTAAATAAATTCTGAGATGCATGCGCATTAAAATTGTATGCTTTAAAAAAATGTCCTTAAATTTATTAAACTGTCCCATATTATCAAATTGCTATACCTACATATATTTACGCTGCCTTGCAGCATTTTTTTTAAATGTTCTTCCTTCCCTTTAACAAGCAAAACAAATTATTAGACAGAAAATATATAAGAAATAATAACAAAAATGTTTTTTCATTGTCTCCCTCAAACTCGCGCTAAATTCGTATGCATTCTTCTCTATTTTCTTTAATTATTTCCTTCTATATTCAATTTCTTGCTCATTCATGCATTCCACATAGATTCCATATTTTTAGGCGCCAGTTATAGCTATCATTGGTTTTCATCATTGAAAACAAACATTGGAATTTTCTTGACAGGTCGTTTATAGCTTTCATTAAAAATTTCTGTCATTGAAAAAAATTTCTGTCATTGAAAAAAATTTCCTGAAAATTTCCACCGAAAAATTTTTACTGACAGAAATCTGTCATTGGAATTGTGTGAAATTGGAACGCAAATAAGTGGAACGATTCGTTTCACTTTTGAACATAAAAGTATCAGCTGTTCAGGAAAATGAATTTCCGTCCGGAAAATAGAAAAATACATTTTTAGAGAAAAATCAATGTACTAGTTGCACTTTTTTTTCTCAAAAAAATTCTTTGTGTGATTTCCGATCGATCAGTATATAATTTTCATTTCTAATCAAAGGGAAACACCGTCAAATATCGATTCAAACATTTTTCCGATTCGATTTCAATGATAGCTATAACTGGCGCCTTATAGCTTCCTACCAGCAGGCGTCATGCCGTTCCGTTCCTCTTCATGATAATACTATTCAAATATATATACAATAGTTGGATTGATTTTACTTTACTTTTATTTATTTTGGTGCAAGTGTAGAATTGTTGTTATACATACATTTTATACTCATTTTTATTTATTAATTTTATTTCAAAAGAAATAAAAAAACTAAATGGTATAATTTAGAAGGTAGGTGCTTTTTGTTAATTTCTAATAATAAATAACAATCATTACATTAAAAAAATCAATATCGCTCTTTATCACGTTTTAGTTGTGTGTATTTGATTACAAATCAAGGCGCTACTTTTTTGTTTAACATAGTTTCTTATTTTGTTTCTTCTTTTCGTAAATTAGATCGCCAGTTCTTATTTCTTCGTCTAATTTAAATATTTATTTAATATATTTATTTTTCGTTTGGATTTCTTACAATACTAGCTAGCACAAAGAAGCTTTATAAACGACAGTATGAATTCAGTTTTTTTTGTTTTTTCTTAAATAGGTTTGCAAATTAGATTGTTTTTATTGGTCTAAATTAATGAAACGAAATAACTCTTGACTTTATCAAAAATATCTTCGTAATACAATTGTAACTCTTTTAGAGCATTTTTCATTTTAGTTTACATTTAAATCTTTCGTTACATAAATCTTAAAATATAAATTTTTAAAAAAATAAAACGCTTATGCAAACACAACTCAAATAAGTTTTTCTTTACTTTTTTCATTTGATCGATCCATCAACCATGGAACGATCGCGCTAAACAAAACAATATTAAAATATATGTATAAACGTCTATGAACTTTTAAACGAGTCTTTGTGAACTTGTTGCAAAGTAAGAAAAGATAACAATGTAACCTCAACTGAAAAAATAAATTAATAAATATTTAAAACATAGTTCTTACTCGGAAAATAATAAAATAATAAAAAAAAAAAAAACACAAGACGTGTGGTCACTCCATACTATAAATTTAAAGTCTGTTCTAAAACCAACCACTATTTTTTTAGTTCTCAGTTTATAATGTAAGGATCTATAGTGCCATAGCATCATTTAACATGGCGTTCAGTTCACGGATGTGCATTGCTTTTGATCCAGTAGCGGTAGATGCTCCAGTGGGGCGGCCTACATAGCTGTTTGATTCGATGTCATCCATAAAGAGTAAGTGTTTAATGTTGTGGTAAAGTGAGGAGAAAAGAAAAAGTAAGTTTTGTTTTAAATTAATAAAATTGTAGATCTTTTATTTAAATAATAAAATATTTGCTTATGAAATTTTTAATATTGTGTGAAAGATGAGACCAGTAAATGAATTTTGATTCCTAAGCACTAAAACAGCCAAGAATTCAAAACTAAAAAATATTGAACTCTGGTCTGATTGAAAATATTTATATAACTTAGGGTGTCTCTTAATGTGCCTGACCGAGATGTTGGTTTTGGGTTATTTATTTTTTTTTTTCAGCCGCATATCAAGAATGCGGAAATACTTTACCCAAATCTGTTTTTAATCCTCCCATTTTGATGAAATGATCGCCTTTAGCTTAAATGTCTGCCCCTAAACGTGGGAGCCTCTAGGGGCACAGACTGTTTCTATTGTATTTTTTACACTGCTTCGATTGACTATATTTTAAGACTTTACAAATTTACATAAAAAGATTAGAAGTGTTAAAGAGACCACTGTCTCCATGTCTTGCCAAAAAAAGAATCTTAAACTTCTCTAGAACCTATTTTGTATCATCAAAGTTCTTTTGACAGATATGTGCATTGTACATCTATCTCCATTGAAAGGGGTAATTTTCAAATCTTTTACCACATCATTCAGGAACATATTGTCGTCAAATCCATTTTAAATTTTTCATAAGAATTTCAAATTCGTTTGCTTCATTCCACAATAACTTTTTATAGTCGAAGTCTCAATTTTTGATGACCTGTTGAGTTTCAATAACCCCTTACGTATGTTTATATGTACATATATATACTCTCTAAGCATTAGTATATATACTAATCTGAATGTGGTATGAATATATCCAATTGCGATTATTTTTGCCGAGCTGCTTTTACAAGCGTACGAATGAATGATGCGGGCCTACTCAAAGTAATTATTGTGATTCTTTGCTTTAGCATTACACTCCATGTTAGCAGAAGCGAAACTGAACTTAAGCTGATATTTATTCATTACCTGAGCTTCCAGCAGACGGTATATAAAAAGCCGCACATAATTGCGATTCTGACGTCACGTAAAATGTTTAAAAAGCAGTGCAAATGCTATACCTAAATCACTGTACGTAAACTAGCATACAAGGGTGTTCAGATGATGTGCGAAATTGGTCCAAAAAGCCGGCGTTGATTTGCCCGCACATTAAGTGTACGCAAATGAGAGTGCACATTTTGCGGACAATGTGTAAAGTGTTGACTCTTCGTTCGTTTCTTAGCTACGGGGGGCGACTATTTCAGGTCCATGCAATATCTGTTCCACATTCCAGATAACACAATTTCGATAATCCCAGAAATGTTTGCCGTAATTTACAAAGCTCTTCTCATCGATTTTTTGAAAGTGAGTGTTTATACCATAAGTTAATGCTATCAGAACTGCTTCACATCCACTACTGATATGCGCATTAACGTTGTCCTTTTTTTGTGTCACCGCAAATGAATGGGACGATCGGATATGTCACCAAAAATATTCGAAGGTGTTCAGCCGATATGCAAAAACAACCGCACACTTATTATGCGGTCTCGTCGTCGCACATCGTCCGCAAACCATTTGCGTGCGTGTGGAAACTGTCCCAAAAGGGTGTTTAGATAATATGCGTCGTTAGCCGCAAATGATGACGTCAGAACCGATTTTATATGCCGTCTGCTCGTAGCTTTACTTATGCATACGTTTAGAAAAATATGATAACAATTTGTATCAAATGAGTGTTTTGAGCAACGACAACTTAGAGTTTCAATTAGTATAAATTGCGTCAAAAACAAAACTTATAACGTACTAACAGAGACTTTTCTACTCTATGATTTGATTTGTACCAAATTTTGTATTGAGTTTTAACTGCACGGTTTCTGTTTTTAAATATAAATAATTAAAAATTGAGACAAAAGAAAAAAATAAACTCAATGTCTGGAAAATCAAAGAACAGAAATCCGGATACTTTTTACATAACTTCACAAAAGGAATTTTGGATCATTGAAATTTAAGATCGAGATTTGTTTTTGTATTAAACTGTTAAAAGTTGAATCAGATTATAAACGAATTTATATAAAATCAATGTTTACTATTTGAATTAGTTATACTGGCTTTTATCGCGTTAAATAAAAGCAAAGGATGCTTTTCCATATTCAGTCAGTTACAAAAGAAACACCCTGTCTTTCTTGGCGCATTTTTTGTAGATTAAAATAAACTTTAAACGATCATGCATTGTCACCATTTAAAAAGCATGCACACACACATATAATTAGAAACAAAAATAAATAAAAATAACATGATGGAAAAAATCATAACATGGAATAAAAGAAAATCAAAACAATAACTTAACCCAACAACAAAACAATAAAACACTAATTTTTCATCGGGATGTTTGTAAAACAATGAAAAATGTAAGTTCTTTACTTCCAACTTCTCTAACTCTGAAGAAGATAGTTCTATGGAAATTTAGAAGCCCAAAAGTTCAGATCAATAAAAGTGTTTAGATTTTGAAGAATTTAAAAAACTGCGTTTTTGTTTCTTTTTTTTTCTGAAACTGTTTTTTACTTACTTTTTTAAGGCTGTCTATTTAATGAGACTTTAACATTGATTAAGCAGATTGTAGCAATAAACCAAAAATTGCAAAACAAAATCAAACACAAAACATAAATGGTAGTTTTGAAACCAGTTTTTTGTTTGGTCGATTGAAAAAATGTAAAGTAAAATCAACAAAGGACGTTTTTCATCAATGAAGTAGTAAGTAATTTGGAAACAAATGGTATCAGAATTTTATTATTGAAAACTTTGTCAATGCATAATATATGAATCACAAACATGTTTTGTGTTGATACCGATATGTAAAAGTAAGAATGGTAAAAGTAAGACCCCTTAGTGTTTAAGACCTACAGAAATAAGAATTTAATTCAAATCTAATGGAACTTAACTAAGTTTAATTTATTCGCAAGAAATTATCCTCATTCCATGATTAATACATCTCACATTTCTTTAAAAAAAATCTTGGAAACCGAAGTTTTTATGAGGAAATTCTTTTAATTTCTTTGTCCGTTCTTTCAAATACAAATTAGAAGCTGCGCATCTTCTCACGAATCAAGTGCATAACATAAAAAGTAAAGGGGTTTATTTCATTTAAATGAAGCTACTACTTTTTTTAAACGATTTCCTCTTGTCGAATTCAAATCAAACCAACTTAATCCTTAATATTTTGTAAAAATAATGTCTTCTCACTTGCAGAAATTACTGAATGAAATCTGAGGTAACGCTTAATTTTGAATATTGAATATTGTTGCTTTCTCTCAAAATTATAGAAAACTTAAATTTGGCCATTTATTGCGGAGTATTATAACTCTCAACTATTTATGAGCGATCCTTATAGCAAGAATTGAAAAACCTATAACCTATTGTCGAAATAGAATTGGTTAAAGAATGTGTCTCTTCCACCTGAGAAGTCATGTACTTGATAAAAAAAAACAATTGGTAAGGTTAGGTTAAAGTGGCTTTTGGATACAAACAAAATTCAACACACTTAGACCATTTGTTGGCTCATTGTGATATCACATTAGGTCTAAAGAACTTCCCTTATAGAGAAACCATTTGGCGATAGTTACGAAGCGTTTGAAGGAGTAGATGTTTCTCTAAGAACATAAGATAAGAAGAGAAGAGAAGAGCCGCATTAAAAGAAATAAGCTCTTATTTCATTAGCTCGAAAATGGCATGAAAATGCGTGAGTTGGTAGAATGGCCTAGACAAGTACAATAATGTCTCAATTCATCCGGTATCAGGGCATGTTGGTGTCAAAGGCAATGAGGAAGCAGAAGAAGAACAACAACATCATTAACGGGGACAGACCCCCATTTAGGGAGCAATTTATTAACACATTACCGCTCACTAGTACATTTAAGTAATTCTCGTTTTAACATATTTTTGTATGGTTTTTGAGTGTGATAGAAGATGTATATTGAATAAAGAGCACAATTTGTATATGAACAAATAATTTTAAATTGTACTCAACCCAGCACACACTTTTAGGTAGGAATGCAGCATTGATTTTCCAGATTGTTTTTTATTTTCCTTATTAAAATATAATTTTGACAAACAGTTTTATTTTGGGCGTTAATGGGTTAAAAACAAGATCAAATCAGAGAAGGATTAATTTTTGTTTGCTCTAACCTTTGCCAATTTATTCAGTAAAATTAACCTTTTCGTCATGGTAAAGTGGAAGAACGAGCAACGTTTGAAAATTATAAACTTTTTCTACCGAAATTCGGAGTCAGTGACCTCGAGTTAGAGCGTTAACTCCAATTTCCGGTCGTAGTTCTAGCTCTATTTCAAGGGGATCGTCAATAAGCAAATTATACGTTATTGGTCTGGTGAAAATCTACATTTGCTTCATGAATAACCACTTCATCTACAAAAAATAACTGTTTGGTGTGGTTTGCATGCCATCGGCGGTATGATTACGATCGTCACGTTACTGTGAATGGCCAGAGTTATTGCTCCATGATTACCCTACGCTAATATTGGAAGATATTCACTTGAACATGAGGTTTCAACAGAATGGTGTCAAAAACTACACCGCACACGTTGCAATCGATTTATTGAAGAGTAAGCTTGAGAAGGGTGTTATCTTAAGAAAAGGGCCACTCGATTGGCCTTGTTCGTGTGATTTAACGTTTCTAGACTATTATCTTTGGAGTTAAGTTAAGTCATTTCGACCGAAATGTGTGGCCGATTCATCGAAAATTGGGTTCAACGAATTTACCGCTGCAAAAGTGCACGTGGTGAAGATATAAACGAAATTAAATTCCATTTATAAATCTTATGTTTGTACTTCAAGCCGATAGTATAGTTTATCAAATGTCTCAAATTTTTGTTAAACCTGATCTTGGACATAACCTAGTAGAAGAAAAGGAACTATATTTAAATTCCTCAAAGGAACTACTTTAATTTAGAGTGGGTACTGTAGAATGAGCATTCTCATCCAATATCTTAGGTAGGCAAAATAGATCTCAAGATCTTAGTACTCCATTCAAATATTTATACTTATATTATTTCAGTGATTTAGGTTAAGATACAAACAGAGGAGACAAACAGGCAGATGCAATTAAGGGGATAACGTTTGTTTTCTTCTCCAAAATCTGAAATCTTATGCCAACTTTTTTCGCTGTACGATTTCTTTCACCTAATAATACAAGTGGTAGCACCCGTGGCGTGATGGTTAGTTCGTTGGACTGTCATGCCAGAGGTCTTGGGTTCAATACCTGCCTGTGCCATCTTGCTACGAACTGACAAATCCTCTAATTCTTATCATGAAAAGTGCTTTCTCAAATTAGCCGTTCGGATTCGGCTTAATACTGTATGTTCCCTTTATGCATGACAACATTACTCGCACACAGGAACGGTTGAGAGTTGTAAGTCACTAGGCCCTAGTTCTCAACGAACTGTTGCGCCACCAAATTTATATATTTTTAATACTACAAGTATTAGATATATTTTTTCTAGCTTTTTGTTGCATATAGTTTACTCTAGATAATGCATCAGTTAATATTCCAATACCTAATTAAATATAAATAAATGTATCTATTATTATTTCAATCAAAAATATGTCAAATCTATGATGATATATTACATAAAAGAATATACGAGTTTTTGAGTTAGAATAAATAAATTTTAAAACTGCGCCGTAGACACCTTTTTGAAATTTTTAATACAAAATAAAAACGACTTAATCCCATGAAGTGAAGTATGGAACAACATTTTTGTTTTTAAATCAGAACAAGAAATGAAAAATAAAACAAAGACAATATATATTACAATACATTGTGAAGTGAAACGGTGAAATATAACAAGACTTCAAAGACAATCAATGGCTTTACAAAACTTGAAAAGTAGTCTGAGTCTGATCAAATGGACTTAAAAACAATACTAATGCAAAAATAATACAAAAACAAATTTTTGTAAACAAAATGATCGTGAACAAAATTTTAGATTCCGTCTTAAATAATAAAAATTAACCTATTAATTCACGACAGTTTTGTTTAATATCTAAATAGAAGAAACATCAAAAAAGCTAGAAATTAAAAGGAAATAACTTTGTTAGTTTCAAACTTTTGAGATTCATAAGAACATTGCTTTCACGTTATAGGCAAGATAGTTGAATATTTATTGCGCAATTTATATGTCCGACTCTTAGCATACTTATCAAACGCCCATAATTTGCAAACAACATTCTATTGTATTTCGATTCTATGTTTAAATGCACATTTTGAAAGTTACAATCGAATGAAAAGTGTACTTTCAAACTACCACAATGAACTAAAATGATAAAATCTAAAAGTTTGAAATGAAAGAAACTAAAAAATAAAACTAAAGGGGTTAATGCGTTAATTAGATTTTTGTTTGTATAGAAGCCAAATGAAATACGAAAGTGTTAACGTATTGTCATTTGAATTATTTGAAAAAAAAAAAACATCCAATTTTAAATCGAATTCTTGCAATTTGTATTCCCGTCCCTCACCTAATTTTTCTTCCAATTTTTGTGTTACGGTTCTTTGCAGCATTTCCATCTGAGGGTCTATTAAAATCTTTGCGTGAATCAAATTTCAGATCGAAGTGTTTGGCACTATATGAATCATCGGTGTTTTGTGTAGATGATTGTGTTTGGACGAACATTCGACTCAACCATGTTCCACTGTTAGCACTAGGGTTATTATGATTGCTAGAGGTGGTTATGGATGGGGAAACATCTTGACCATTTGGGCTGGAACACAATAAGTTTCAAGTAACATGTCATAGTGGACTCACAAACAAATTAATACATTTTTTTGGGTTGCAAAAACAACACAATTTCAGTTGGTTTTTTTTTATTTGTTTTTTGACTTATTTAGTACTTCAGCAATAAAACTATTAATTGTTATCAATCAAATTGTCACTCACAAATTAATTAGGTTTAAACAAAAATGATAGAAAATATTCCTGGTAGATATAAAAAAGCCATGCTACCAATGATTGTGCAGCAGTAATTGTTTATTGCATACTAACAAAAGATAAAAATGGAAGAAAATACGCCAGAAGATATAGCAATCAAAATTTAAAAAAGAAAATCAAATGTTCTAATTTAAATGTTAACATGGCGTAGAAGATTTGATAGCTTTCCAAAATTTAATACTATATATCTACTTTCTTAATTTTTTGAAAAGAGGGAGCTTATACATGGTTAAAAAATATGTAGTTCATAAGAAATTGCAATTACCTGATGTCCCGACAGGAGTTAAGTGCTGTCAAGAAGCGAGGTTGCACATATGTCCAAGCGCCTTGGTTCTTGTGTTCTTCTTGAGCCCAAACTAATTCAGCGTCTTTGTACTTAGCTGCTTCTTCTTTGACTAAATCGAATGGGAAGGGAGAAATCTAAAACCAAAACAAATGTTTGTAGAGAACAATGCATAGTTGTAGTTTTAACAAAAAAAAAACTTACTTGTTCAACTCTAACAATAGCAATGTCGTTTTCAAGCTTTTTATCGGCTCGCGCCTTAGTCAGATCGTAGTAAACCCTGCCAGAACAGAACACCACTTTCTTAACACCACTTGGGTTCTGACCAGCCGGACCATTATCGGGGATAATTCTTTGGAATTCGGTTCCCTTACTCATTTCGTCGAAAGAACTCCTGGCTTCTGGGTGTCGCAACAACGATTTAGGGGTCATGAGAATCAAGGGTTTGCGGAAGGGCAAAGCGATTTGCCTTCTCAAGATATGGAAGTAGTTTGCAGGGGTTGTGCAATTTGCAACGATCCAGTTAATATCGTGAAGTTGTCTGATGGCGAACTCGTCAGATTCAGGGGGGAAGTAGTCAGCATCGTCAGAGGACAATTGAAGGAAACGTTCCAATCTAGCCGAAGAATGCTCAGGTCCCATACCTTCCATACCATGAGGAAGCAGCATTACCAATCCAGATTGACGAACCCACTTAGCTTGTCCACTTGAGATAAATTGATCGATAATACATTGAGCTGTGTTATTGAAGTCCCCAAATTGGGCTTCCCAGAGCACAAGGGCGTTTGGATTGGTCATTGAATAACCGTGTTCAAATCCAAGGACAGCGTATTCGGAGAGGGAACTGTTCGATACAGAGTAAGGAGCTTGATCGGGATACATGTGACACAATGAGTTGTAAGTTGCCTTATCAACTAATTGATGGTGAAGAACGTGATGACGATGTGAGAATGTACCACGCTCAACATCTTGACCGGATAGACGGACATGGATTCCTTCCTTTAGAAGTGAGCCGAAAGCCATAGCTTCACCGAGAGCCCAGTCAACAGTGCGTTTGTCCACCATATCTTTGCGAGCAGCTAACACTCTTAACAAACCCCTGAGAAAAGAAGGATATTTTTTTAGCATATTCTTTGAAAAATGCAAGTCTTAAACCAAATATTTACTTGTGGATGACAAATTCAGCTGCATTTGGAGGGGGGCTTGAGAAACGGTTTCCGATGTGGACAAGAGTTTCTTCCTTGACACCAGTTGGGATCAATTTGAGGGGATCTTTTCCCTCGAAGAATCCAGACCATGGAGAATCAATCCAATCTTTGTACTAAAAAATATACGTACAATTTTATTTAAAAAACTTATCTAAAAACAAAGCATAAAACTTACCTTAATATGCGTTTCTTTCTTGGCCAATTCGAAAGCTTCTTCGCAAATCTTTTCATATTTATCATGTACAGATTTCACTTCCTCAGCTGTGCAAGTTCCCTCTGCAATCAGTTTATCAGCATACAAGTCCAAACCTAAGTAAAGCAAGAGAAGAGAGAAGATAACATCAGAATGCTGCGTTTTATGTTGTCTATTGATTAAAACTTTATTTACAGTTTTTATGATTGCGGATCTTTTGGTACATCAAGGGTTGAGTAAACATGGGCTCATCGATTTCGTTGTGTCCATTGCGACGATAGCCAACGAGATCAATAACACAATCCTTGTGGAATGTTGCACGCCATTCGGCAGCAACTTTGCAAACGTGCATCACAGCTTCTGGGTCATCAGCATTAACATGGAAAATCGGGGCATTCACAACTCGGGCGACGTCTGTGCAATAAGGTGATGATCGCGAAAAACGAGGATCAGTAGTGAATCCAATTTGGTTGTTGGCAACAACATGAATAGTTCCGTGTGTTGTGTAGTCTGGTAAGTCCGACAAGTGCATTGTTTCATAGACAACACCTTGGCCACAGAATGCAGCATCACCGTGAATAAGAATAGACATAACTTTCTTGCCCTCGCTGTCACCGCGGTAAAATTGTTCGGCACGAGTTTTTCCCTGAACTACTGGGTCAACAGCTTCTAAATGTGAGGGGTTCGCAACAACAGCCAAGCGAATATTTTTGTTTGTAACTCGGTTCAAACGTTCGATATAGGTTCCTAAATGGTATTTCACATCACCAGAACCCTGAAAGAAAAATAATTTTTGTTTGTTTTGTATTTTCAAGTAATAATGTTATAAAAACGTTAAATCTTACGTCATCGGCAGCTTCGAGACCAGCGAACTGCGTAAATATTTGATGCAAGGGCTTGCGACACACATTAGCCAGAGTGTTCAATCGTCCTCTGTGGGGCATACCCATAATGACAGATTCCACACCAAGTTCAGTTGACACGTCGATGATTTCTTTCAATGCAGGGATCATCATTTCACAACCTTCAAGTCCGAATCTTTTTTCCGAAGAATACTTTTTGGCCAAAAACGCTTCAAAACTTAAGGTGAGATAAAAGTATAAGGTAAGAATTCCGTGTATTTCCCAATAAGCAAATAAATTTAAATTTTCTTAAATAGGTGAAGCTTATATTTTTTTTACTTACCCAGTAGCACGAGTAAGACGAGCTAGAATTAAACGTTTCTGTTCGGGGCTGAAGTTCAAGACACCAGGACTCTCAAACCTCTTTCGGATCCAGTTACATTGTTCCAACGAATTGATGAACATGAATTCAACACCTATTTTGTTGCAGTAAACATTTTCGAGTCTGTTCAAAATTTCCCTGTAAATGAAAGGCATAAATTAGAAGGCAATTTGAAAACAAAAATCTTTGGATCTTACCTAAGCGATAAAGCTGTCTCATCACCTCCAATAAATGTTGTGCTAGGAAGTTTGAATTTTCTATCCATGTCATTTTGACCTTAATGTATCAACAAATAAATTAAAATTAATATGCTATGTTCGTTGGCACACACACATGATGCAAAATAAAACACTGAGCTTTGAAATTCGGAGGACTATTCATGCGAGGTTTCCGAAAACATATTTAAGACAAAATTAACTGAACACTAAGTATACATATATATTTTTTGTTTTATATACATATGTATGTATGTCGCATAAAATACATTTACATCCAAAGAATACAAGAAGTTCAAAATGAAAAATATGTTTTACAAAGAAGAAATTTTTTAAAACTACAAAACAAATAATGAACCTTTAACCGATATTTTGAGTAGATTTTATGTTATAGCACCCTTAAGACTTTAGAATATCAGTTTTTTTTTTATAATTTATTATGATGACTAGAAGTTCTGTTCAAATTATTATGTAAATAATATAGTTTTTTAAATTTATTATTTTCTGAAGTAGGGACCTAATTATGAGCTTCAATTAAATTCATAAATACAACTTGTTCATTTGTTTCATTAAGCATGTATTTATATGTCAAAAAAAAAAACTAGATTGAAATATTTGGTAATGAATTCAATATGGAGGGATTTCCCATTTACCGTTAAA
Organism: Eupeodes luniger; assembly: GCA_951509635.1. Taxonomy (NCBI): domain Eukaryota; kingdom Metazoa; phylum Arthropoda; class Insecta; order Diptera; family Syrphidae; genus Eupeodes; species Eupeodes luniger. Next base: position 56,745,091 of record OX608074.1, on the reverse strand, counting down.
TGCATTTTTGCCGCCTCTTCTCCCAATGCTTACAAATTCCCCATTGACATCGATAACATCAATATCGTCAGTATAATGCTATTAATTCGGCAGATTTTTAAAATAAAGTGTCCTTAGTGTTGGTTTTGAAGCTCTGAACGCTTATTTAAGGACGATGTTAAAGAAATCACATCACAACGCATCATCTTTTTTGAAGTTGTTTCCTCCAACCTCAATAGATAAGCGCGAACTCTCCATCGTCCTCCTGGACAAATGGATATCAAAACTAGACATGGCCCTATATATTATGGCCAAAATGCGATCTTGAAACCGATGAAAATTTGTTTTGCGTCAATTCGATATTCTTGAGTTTTTCCAGGATCTACCGTAATTTGAATATTTGATCCATTGTGGATTTCAATCGTCTAAAACCGCACTTATAAGGGCTTATTAGATTATTGAGAAGAGGTTTTAGACGTTCACTTATAACAGTAGATACTGATTCGTCTTGGTGCAATTTAGAGAGTTGAAAGGCCTTCAACAAAGATGGCTCGGTCAATAAGTTACCATAAAAAGATGTAGCTTTTGTCTACTTTGTCTACCTGGGCTCCGCTTAGAAGGCAGAAAATAATATCAGTGCTGGAATCAATAGAATTAACGTGTTTTTTTTTTTTTAACTAAGAGAGCAATTGAGTCTCCTCTGTAGTAACCAAAGCATGAATCACAACAAAAGCGGATGAAAGCATCTTACGTTGCTCCGAGAGAAAAATTCTTCGAGTGATCTACGGCCCTATTTGCATAGACAGCGTATAGCTTGATATAGGTGGGTCACGTAGATCTCTTGAAAATAAACGCTTCAGCCCGGCAAGTCTTTAAATCCACTCCCACAGTGGAAAGTAACTTTTATTGATCAGATTTCTACTTATGGACCGAGCTAGATGGAGAAATTTGTTGGCTGAGGCTCTAAGTATGTGAGTAAAAATTTTAGCAAATGTTTAAAACAGTCAGGCTCATACATATCATATGTAGATGGAAAAAATAATAGAAACGATGAAAAAAACTAGACAAAATACATAACTAAACCATAATAACAAATTAACATTTTTATAATATCTTAAGGGTGTCCTTTTGATCTTGAAAAAAAACTGACAATTTTTATAAAAACCAAGATTCAAAAGAATCAATCATAAAAACTTTTGACTTAAGGGGGTATTCTAGTGTAGAATTTTGAAAAAATCAAACATTTTTTTTTCATATTTCCAAAGTTTAGACATTAAAGAATATGCGTTTAAAAGGATTTTTTAATATTCCTATTATTTCATAAGTTAATTGAAGGTCATAGAAACTGGTTTTGAAGGTCATAGAAACTCGGAAGGTCGAGCGCTCGGAATTCCGGACTTCAGAGGCGTCAAAGGAGGGTAGAACTGCTCGTCTTCATCAGAGAACATCGAATCAGTATTTTGAAGTAGAGGAAGGATTTTTATATGGATTAAAAATATGTACGTATTCTGTATCATTCTATAAGTAAAATTGACGAAAACTTGAGCCGTATGCATAAACGGTAACAAATGCTTTTACTAGTAAATTTTTATAGTATTTACTACTTTCCAAATGCATAAAAGACATAGTAAATGCTGTAAAGGTAGTATTTACTAGAAGAAAATTATTTACTGGTTTTGGATGAATTTTTATAGTAAATACTTATATTGATATGCATAAAGAACTAGTACGAACTTTTCTTTCTAGTATTTACTGCAAATTTTTCAAGTTTCTAAATACCAACTTGAACATTTACTAGTAAATGCTTTCTCATGTTAAATGCCAACATCAACAGTCGCAACTCTACTTTCAAAGCAATTGGTGTGCAGAGCATTTATTACGAGTATAAATATGGCAGCTTTTTTCAATTTTAGATCTGAAAAAGTTTATAAAGAGCGAAGAACGCCCGGGAATAATAATTTTAAAATGCTCTACAGTTTTGAAAAATATAACGTTGAGTGGCTAAGCGAATATTTTATGGGTAAGATATTTTATTTGAAATTAATTGAAGCTAATCAATTTACCCTTTTGCATTAAAAAGCTTATAACAAATTGCATACTAAAGAGAGGGTCATAATAGAACGTTGTTTTGGACAACTGAAAAGCCGGTTTCCAATCCTACAAAACTGTATACGAGTCGAATTAAAGAATGTCCCAACTTTAGTTACTGTATTCTTGAAATTGATGGGTTTTGGTCAGCATTGATAAGCTTTAAGAAAATTTGTTTCCATTCTTTAAGCTTGATGGGTTTATTTCCTGTTGATTTAAGGTCCGTTTTTTCTTTTCACGTCAGTCTTAATGTGTTGGCTTGAAACTCACGAATAAACAATTTTAAGGCTTCCGCCTTTGCTTTTTTTATGTGAGGCTGTTGAGATTTGTTAATAAGTACGACATACTTTTCTAGTATTTTAACAAAATCTAAGGTTGTTGAACCTTCTGCTTTTGCCATTTATTGAACTTCAAACACTCACTTTTAAACTCTTAAAAATTGTAACACAAAAAATTGTTTAAAAAAGAAGAAAATTAAAGAACGGTAAATTAGAGAACAAAGAGAAGCAACAGCATTTATTCAACGCATTTATGTAGATATCTAGTATATACTATTACTTTCAGATGAACTAGTAGTATTTACTGGGATGAATCCAGTATTTACTACTATTTTATACTAGCTAGTAGAAACTTAGGTTTATGCATACCGAATGCAGTAAATACTATTAGTTTCAGCTTCTACTAGTAGTACTAGTATTTACTACAACCTTTTACTACTAGTAATTACTTTCGTTTTATGCATACGCCCCCTTGTCTCAAAACTCTGGACGCGTTTTTCTCGAAACTACTTTTTTCGAGCGGTAAGGATATATCGAGTTCTAATAGACCGATTTACTTCAAATTTGGAGAGGATGTTCTTTATACATCTCTTTATCGTGTGGTCCTTGCCCAAAAATATAACTTCTTATCTAGTATTTTTTAAAAATTCGGAATTGTTGAAAAATATGCAACAAGAACATTTTTTTTTCAAACTGCTGCCATTTTGTTAAAAAGTTTTTTTTTTAACTTATCCAAGGGTGAAACAATAGCGACCTCTATAATAATTAAGAATCCGTCTGGTTTTTGTTTTTCAGATCACCAGGAGGGTTGGTAGGATGCACGCCAGGACACCCTCTTTTATTTAGACCCCCCACTTTGACTGCTTGTAACTTTGTTAATTTTAATTTTTTTTTATTAATTTTTGTATGTATGAACAACAAATCAATAAACAAATGATAAAAAAATTGATACTAAAAATATTTTTGTTTCCTACAACGCTTCAAAAACCGGGCGAAATTCATGTCTCTAAACTAGAATACCCTTTTAACTATATACTTAAATGACTTGTGTTGGTCAAAGATCTGTCTCCATTTTAAAGCCTAGTACATACTTGTGAACCATCTCGTGAACCCATACAAATTTCGGTTTTTGGTTCACCCGTGAACGTGCTCGTGAAGCTGAGTGGAGAACAAAGTGGAGAGTTTTCGTTCACGGGCAATTCACGTGCAAAATGTACGGGAACTGTTGGTGAAGCTTTGACATTTGGTTACAAAAAAAAGGACAGTTTTCAATTTGTACTGAATACTGATACTGATTCCTCATTTAAAGTTTGTGGCTGCTTTGCGTGTGGTTTTAAAAAAAAAAGTTAAAATGCATTTATATGAAATAGAATACAAATGTTCACAACGTGTATTCAAAAGTGTGTACCAGTGAGCAATTTCAAAAGTTCACTTTCTCCACTGGCGAACGTTCACTTCACGAGGAAGTATGTACTAGGCTTAAGTCACAACGAAAGATTTAAAAATAAACAGAACTGTAAAAGAATGCGGTATTTTTAGTATTGCAGTCAGTTGAATAGAAAGACTTGACTTTTTTTAAGTCTTTTGACTTTTGACTGTGACTTTCAAACTAAAGTCCCAGTCAATTTTAGAGCAGTCTTTTATTTAAAAATCATCTGAAGCAGTCAAATGAATTCAAATCAAAAGAATACTTCTTTTTGGAGTGCTTGCATTCTTTGAAGTCTTTCAAAAGTCTTTTACATCCTTTGCATTCTTTTCAATGCAAATTAAGTCTTTTAATTGCTTTGAAGTTATATAACTAATTGAAGACTTTTGAATGCTCAACAATTAAATCTCCACTATAAATCTTAATTTTGGCAAAACATAAGTGGAGATTTAAAATAATTGTTGAAATCTATAACTTTCAACCGCGACATCACTGTTGTGGAAAGTCTTTAATTAGTTATAAAATAAGACTTCAATACAGTGAATGCATTTAAAATACTAACAATACAAAGAATGTAAAAGATGAATGCATTCTTTTTATTTAAAATCTTGACTGCTTTTGATGATTGCATTATTTAAGATTTTAAAATAGAATAGGAATTTGCCCGTGGCATGATGGATAGTACGGTGGACTGTAATGCCAGAGGTCTGACATTCCCGGGTACTGCCTCTTGCGAGGAATTGACAAATCCTCCAAGAGTAATTCTTGTTAAATTATCCGTTCGGATTCAGCTTAAAACTGTAGGTCCCCTCCATTACTGAAAACAATACTCGCACACAGGAATGGTTAAGAGTTGTAAGTCACTAGGCCCTAGTTCTTAAAGGACTGTTACGCCACCTAATTTATTTATTTTTTTTAATAGAATAGAAATGTATTTCTGAAGTTCAAGAAATGAGATGATTAATTCTATTGCATTCCCATAATAATGCATTCTTTTACAACTCTATTAAAAATGTCACTTGCTGATTGCAACTGTCTTTTTTATGAGTATGTATGCATTTACATTTTTCTACTGTTCATACATACGCAATATGTACATATAATGAATGCACCAAATAATGAAAACGTTGCTTAACTTAAATAATAATATAAAACTGGGGTTAGTTTCTATTCTAAAGTAGGTACGGTTAATAAATGAAAATTCAGAAGAAAGCCATGCATAGACGAATTATTATTTGTTCAACAATGAATACAACAGAGGCCGTATGATTGATTGATAATATCAGAATAACTATTATCATATTGGGTCAGCTTTTTACTTACCAAAACTGAAATTAGCATAAATAGCCCGGGTCGTTGAGTTTTCTGGCAATTCAGCGATATTTATTTCAAGAGGATCGAGGTGAGCAATGTTATGTCCTCGAATCTATATTATGTTTACAGACGACAATTAAATGAATTACAAAAGCAGAAATTTAATTTTGAAGAAAAATAAATATATAAATATTAATCTTAAGATAGCGCTAGAATAGGATGTACATAATTATTAATAACATTTAGGGTTTATAAATATTTATTTTTTTTTTATTACAAATAATATTTTCACCTGAGGATTAAGACATACATAGGTACATTGTTTTATTTATAAAGAAATAAGTTGTGATTAGGGAAATTAAAGAGCGATAGTTTTACTACATGCTCTAGAATGTGACATTTGTTATTTAACAAAACATAAACTTAAGAATGAGATTGAGAGATAGTAATGTTAGGAAAAGGTTACAAAATGTTTGTGTTTGACTCTGTCTAGCCAATTAGGATGGATGTTTGTATTTATGCTGAGTGTTAAGTACAAAATGCTGAAGATTAGCTGTTTTCGTTTTCTTTTATCTTTTATCTTTTACCTTCTTTATAAAGACAACAATAAAGTTTTATTTTTTGACTCCGAATTTCATTGTTCTTTCATTTGTTTTATTACAAAAAAAGCGAAATTTATTTGTGAATTAAAAAAAATTTGCATATATTTTTTGAATTGTAAGTAAGTATACTCTTTTGCAAATTACCAGTCATGAACCAATTATGTTGCCTTAGAACGTTTTCGTTGGCGCGACGCCTTACACCATCCTTACTAACTGATATTTCTTGATTAAGGATTCCCAGTGGGTCCAGATCCGAGGCCAAATGCCCACGAGACTAGTAATTTATTCAATTTTAGTATGTATATTATTTATGTTTGTAAAAGAAATTCAAAAGTATTAAAAGAGGAGTCAATATGTTCATTCATAAACTTCGTAACCTATTTTTAAAATGCGATATATACGATTTTTGGAATTTAAATGTAAGTCGTGTCGATAGGAATTCAAACAAAACAAAACACTCAGATGATATTTTCATTAATTTAAGTAAAAAATCCTGATAATTTTTCAAATTTTTTTGTGTTGGTTTTTGGCAATCGATAGTTGAGTTTCTTTTTCTCATCAAATGGAGCAGATACTGTTTGCATAATTTAAATATTAATTTAGTTTGCAAAATGAAATGATAAACATGAAATATGTACTTATTGAAAATTTACAAAATGAACTTTCGAATACAAAAAAAAAAACACTGAACTGCCGTTTCTGGCAGTAATAAATATTCTGAAATATTCTCCTTAATTAAATACCCGGCTATTATAATTTGGCAACGTATAAATTCTATAATTTATCATAACTTCCTAAATTAAGTAAGGGTTACCAAAAATATAAAAAAAGAATGATCTAATGATACATGTATTGAACAACAAACATATTTTCTTCATGAAGTGAGAAGATTATGTTGAATAGTGCTAACAAATTTAAATTATTTGCAACTATGTTATGTTTGTGGTAATGTAATTATTTGTATACCATATTCATACCTGATAACTCCTAATGATAGCTTGTACAGCCAAATGGTCATCAATCATCTTAGCATCAGGACGACCGCCATCTAACGATGTTATAGCTGATAGGGGGATTGTATTCCTTTCTATTGGAGCATGGTTTGGTGGTGGAGAATAAGTGTTATTTCGGAAATAGGCATCCCACGACTAATATAAATAAAATCACATCAATAATTGTTTTATAGTGTGAAACCATTCATTTATAACTTACAATATGAACTGATCTTGGATCACGCAACCACGCATTATACATGTCCTCTACATAGCTGGATGTTGTGCCATTCAAAAACGGTTCGGAAGCTGCCGAACTGTACAGCTTTACTGATGCCGCGGGTAGGATATCTTTTACAATCTTGCAAAAAATAATTTCACATTTACTTTTTGTTTAATTAAATTAATGACGTATAAAGGAGTTGGTACTTACTTTGCTTTTGTTTGCACCGCGAAGAAGCCATGCTGCAAAATGTTGACTTCCAGCTGGCGCTAAGGCCAAACTAAACGCTGAACTTGCTCTATGCATTCTTTGTTATCTAAAAGTAACATAAAAATTATATTAAAATTAAAGTATTTTACAATAATGTATGTACATTGTACATACTTAGTTGAAGAATTAATTTTGTAAAGGTTTTTAGATAGTAAGTTCATTTACTATAAACTTAATTTAAACCGAAAAAAGCTCCTACCAACTTAAATACTTCTCATAAAAAATTACTATATTTACGTAATAGATAAATATTTGTTGACAATGGCGTTATTTTGCAAGTATTATCAAACAATTATAATATAATTGGGCCATTTTATTCTTTAAACATTATACTAATTAATTATTGTTATATGGCTAAGAATATAACTGTCTGTTTATTATTTTACACTCAAATGTTAGTTATAAGTTGTGGAGACTAGAAATGCCATAAAGAAACAATTAAGTAGACCCATTATACTTTGGGGTACATTATGTATGTATAATTTTACCTAAGTTTCAAAACGTTATCTTAAAAACAACAATTACTTAAACTCAATATGAATAAATCAAATATAAAAAAAACACAGTAAAAACATAAATAAATTTGGTAGACTGCTGCAAAATAAAAACACAAATTGATTCTACCGGACAAAGTCCACTCTTTAACTTGTTTTTTTGGTTATTTTTGGTGTTAAGTAATTAAAATGGGATTCGTTTGAGCTTTTATAGGTTATTTTAAATTTAAAATATAATTAGTAAGCGAAATATCGAATTGCAGATATTAAGGAAAGACATTTTTCACAAGTCACATGGTTAAGTTTTTATTTCATGTTTATTTTGTTGTTTGTTTTTTTTTGCGCATATGAACATTATTTGTATAATTAACTTAAAAAATGACAAAATGGTATCAAGGTCAGGGTTACTTTTGATAAGAATAAAAGCCATTTTATTGTGAATATATGTGTATTTTCCTGTCTGGTTATGGTAACAAGCGAGTAAACAAATAATAACTCGATAATTTAATCATATGATTATAGAGACTGCCTTTTTTTGCCTTTACTGATTGTATTGATGGTTTTATTAATTTAAGACTAGTTTAGCAATAAGACACATATATAAGACATACATATGAGTAGTAATAATTCTGACTTCTGAAGTTAGTGGCGAATTTTTTCGCCTTCCCAATCATTGTATCGTGTCGCAGGCGAAACTTTTGTCGATTAAAGAAGACCTGTCCCAGCTTAAAGAAAACGTGATATACCAACATCTGATATCCGTATTTTTTCAGATAGTCAGGCCGCTATCAAATATCTGGACTCTGCCTCTACAAATTCTATAACAGTCCATAACTGTTGATCATCTCTAATGTAGATGGCAGAACAATTTAATATTTACCTTTGCTGGGTGCCGGGCCATAGAGACATTCAAGAAAATTGTAGGGCAGATGGACTAGCCAGAATCTCTACATGAAAACTATTGCCAATGCAAGACGCTATGAAGAAGGCAAACATCAGGTGGAATAACATCACCACGTGTCAGGTCACGAAAAAAATTATTAAAAACAAATTATCATTTTCAAGAACTTTTGGTTGTCTACTGTTCTGTAATTCAAACATCGAAATAATAACAAAAGTTGTTGAACCATAACGCATGTTGTTAATTGTTAGTCAAACCTTAACTTCAAATTTGTTTGCCCGTCTTCATCTGACATTTTTTTTATTTCAATCTTCGACAAATTTAACAGTGTAGAGGTACACAATAGAGAGGCGGCGTGGTAAGAATGTTGTCTTACGAAAATGGGCGTTCAAATCAAAATGATTTTCTGATCTTCGGGAATTGTTTGGTTAGTACTTTCACCAGTGGATTCTTTAACAAGCAGCACTGACGAAAATTGTTGAAAAAAGCAGCACTGACGAAAATTGTTGAAAAAAGCAGCACTGACGAAAATTGTTGAGAAAAAACAATGCATCCCGTTCTTTCTAGAAAATGATTTTGCTCGAGCAGTTACCGTGAATGGTGTTGGCTATCGCGAGATGATAACTTCCATTTTAGGCCAGTAACTGAGGAAATTGAGCTGGACGATATGTGAGTCTAACAGAATGATGACACTTGCCGCACATACATTCAACTTTGATGTCAAGTGAAAGTCACAACCATGTGATTTGGCAACGTTTAACTAACGTGTTTAGATTAATTAGTAAATTTCTGTGATCAAATTTTGTTTTATTTGCATCATGCGTTATGGTTAAATAACCCTTAACGCTAATTGTTTTTGTTTAACATTATTGGAAAATTTGGTGGCGTCAGAACCAAGGCCCAGGATATTATATTGTATTGTTCCAAAACTCTCAACTTGCGGTGTGCTAGTTATGGAGTTAATGAAGGGGGACATAAAAACCTGAAATTCAAATTGTACAAGTGAACAAAACAAAAAATTTCTATATTTAAATATTAAAATCCTTTGGAAACTTTCGGGCAATAGAACAATAAATATGAATTTTTGCTGATTCCTCAATATCGATCGAAAATTTCACCATGACAGCCATGATTTAAAAAAAAAACTCCTTGAAAAGTTTTTAATCGAATTCAGTTGAATAACCTCACATACATAGAAGGCTTAGTGATGATCACATTTGTATTTTACAAACGTGCCAATAGCCTATAATCTTATCCAATTTCACCACAGATTTATAGTCACCTACGACCATCAACAAAAAAATCAAGTTCTGAAATTACCAATGGAAACCTTATAAAACTTTACCCCTTAAAAAAACTACATCTGCTTTTTGCTTAGTGGCTAATAACATAATCAGGCATTTCCGATGGAAACTAACTTATAGATTAGATTAGTGTAAGAAAAAGATTTAGCCGATATGTTATGCAAAATGAATACTTAAACATTTAGAAGAAACTCTTGGCGTCATTAAGACACCAAAGAAAAAAACATAGCAAAATTTAAAAATGTCAAAAGCTGAGAAAACAAAACTTAATTAAATACTAACGCACACGCTCGTGTGAATCATTGATTCAAAATGCCAATTTAATTAGTTTTTTAAATACTAGTTACTTCTTAAATTAGTAGAGAACCAATAACCAACTTACAGCTCTCAAACATTCCTGTCTGTGAATAAAGTCGGGAAAGAAGTAGATCAACAGTTTTTATGCCGATTTTTTCATGACAAGAATTACTATTGCATTATTTGTCAATTCCTCACAAGCAAGAAAAGGAAGGTATTGAACTCAGACCTCTAGCATGACATTCGCACACAATAATCATCACGCCTCAGGTACTACTTTATCTTAAGATTGCAATATGAAATCAAAATTATAAGAATAACTTTTGGCTTCCCAACTTAGAAGTTTTGATTCAATCGAAAATAGAATGTTTATTCCACTGCAACACTTGACAACATAATTTGATCGACTTAAAATCTATTACAAACAAAATTCAAAGGCATATGTTTCTATGTAGATAGTTAAATTTGTACATGTCATGAAATTCTTAAATATCTTTAGAATCAAGCCTATGTATACATTTGAAGTGCACAAATTCACCTGAATAAATAAGTTCAAGATTAAAAGCTTTTTTTTTTTTGTAGTCAGAGGTGTGTGAAAGGAGTAAGAGGTGAAACAAAATAAGGAAAACATCAATAACAACAACATACACCTACACAAAAAGTCATAACAATACCATTACTCAATAACATATAAACCGTTCAAAGGAAAAATATTGATAAAACTAATTAAAAGTAAACTGAAATATTAATATTATGTCATTCATATAAATATTTGTCATCAATTATTACACTCTTGAAAAGTCTGAAAATTGTTGAGCATCTAAATACACCGTCGAATATTTGTCGGCCACGCGCACTGTTCAATTATGTGTTGGTGGTGACAAACGAGCTTTATTTTATGCTCCTAACGCCTCTCTATAGGTAACTATGAACATTTCGTAAATCAAGTTCGAGGAGTAACTTTTAAAATTAACCAAATGATAATGAACATAGCGAATCAGTAGTCTTATAAAAAAGCACATTAATTGCTTTGTTTGTTTATTTGGTTGTGTGGTCTTAGAATCTACATGCCCATAAGCTTAGAATTCTCGGACAACTAAGTCACTTTTTTATCAACCGTACTGTGTTCTTTATTATGGGAAAATATTTCCGTAGCACGCGAATTTTTGAAATTTCAATAAAATCAAAATTAGATGGAACGACGAGATGTACGGGCTGTACATCGACCTAGACTAAGCCAGAGAGATAAAAGTCCAACGACTGAGATGACTGGGTCACGTAGGGCGCATGGAAACCAATGCTCCGACCCGGGAAGTCTTCGAATCCACGCCCACAGGATACAGCAGTAGAGGAAGACCGCAGATCAGGTGGGGCGCATAAGTGGAAAGTGACCTCACCCAACTTGGAGTGCGCAACTGGAGACATCTAGCTAGAGACCGAACTAGATAGAGAAGTTTGATGGGCGAGACCCTAGTTCACACAGGACTGTAGCGTCGCATAAGTAAGTAAGCAATAAAAATAAATAATAAACATACGACAAATATTTTAGTTATTAGATAACAAGGGAAGTGATGCCCCAGGAAGCATCCTAATCGGGCCTAATCGATCCACTGTGTTTTCAAGGAAGGTTAACAATCATAATGTCTTTTTGATCAACTCTTAACTGGCGTAATTAAAACACTTGATTTATTAAAAAGTACAAGTTGAAACTACAATGGAGGTAACCAAAAAATATGAAGTATAAAGTTTTGAATATGAACTCAAACCTTTTTTTGACACCGATTATCGAGCTTATGTACGAAAAAAAAAGTGGTGATGTTATTCCACCTGATTGGTATGTCGTTACGTTCATTTCTGTTACAATAATTGCAAAACAGAGATATGGCTGATGCGGAATATAAATGAGATTCAATATTTCAACTCTTGCTCTAAAAATTGTACCTACTAGTAGTCCTTACAAGAAGTCTATTATTGAAATAATTTAGGGCATTGGTATTTAAGGAATGGTTTAGATTTTTATAATTTTCTCTTGTTGACGATGAGGATTTAGATGTTAGGTTAGGTTAGGTTAATGTGGCTGCGGATACAAAAACCACACACTTAGGCCAGAAGAAAAGGCCCATTGTGATACCACATGAATCTAGAGAATTACTTCCCACTAGTCGAACCATTTTGAGCTTTTTATAAAGCGAAGGAGATATCTGATATCCTTTTTAGCTAGTTCACTGGGATCATCAAAAGAGTATTCTCCCAGATGAAGTTTGCGTCTTCGTGAAAGAGCAGGGCAGGTGCAGAGGAGGTGAGAGATTGTTTCTTCTTCTTCCTCGTCCATACAGCTCCTGCAGAAGTCATTTGAGGCTACACCAAGTCGTATTGCGTGTCTGCCTATAAGACAGTGTCCCGTAAGGACACCTATTAGGGAGCTAATATGAAGTCTGCTTTGGGATAACAAATCTTTAGAGCGCTTTAGGTCCAATGAAGGCCATATTAGTTTTGTGGCTGCTTTTTCTTTTAGCAGAAGTTTACATGTAGCTATTGGTATACCTATCTTCTCCCTTTCAGGTGAAATAGGTATGACAGTTCCATTTTTAGCGAGTTCATCGGCTCTACAATTTCCTGCGATGTCTCTGTGGCCCGGCACCCAGCATAGGTGAATGTTAAATTGCTGCGCCATCTCCATAAGAGACGATCGACAATCGAGGGCCGTTAGAGATTTGGTTGAGACGCCGTCAAGAGACTTGATAGCAGCCTGACTGTCAGAGAAGATGCGTATATCAGAAGTTGATATCACATTTTCTCTTAGCCAGGAGAGAACCTCTTTGATCGGTAAAATTTCCGCTTGGAAGACGCTACAATGATTAGGGAGGCGGAATGAGATGCTTAGATTAATCTGAGTACACACCACTACCAACTTCCTCATTTGTCTTGGATCCATCTGTGTAAAAATGGATGCTTTTGTCATCTAGGATTTAGATGTTGAAGATATAAATTTTCATCATCAACTTTTTAGATAAAATTAGAGAAGATTTCTTGCCAATCATCTGTGTTAAAATCTGTAAGATCTAGATACACGTTATGCAAACAGGCAACTTGAGTCCATACCATGAAAGGAGACTTGTGAAGATTGGAACTTGGTTTTCTCATTAATCTTGTTCGAAAATTAGTATGCAATTTTTAAATTTTATCATGATTAGTTGCAATTTCATACTAAACTTGAATTGCTTAGGTTGGTGTTGAATTAAGCAATCAAAATAATCTTTAGAAAAAAGGATTTGTATCAACTCAAATTCAGCCCAAAAGAAAATTGGCCACATTATGTTGAGAGCTAATTTCATTATTATATTTTATTTTTAAAGTGTTACTGTAGTTCGTTGCTTACTTGAATATGAGTCGGATGAGTACACATTTTTTGCGTTGGCAATTCTTTGATCTTAAGATATAGCTTGTATTAAGTTTTCTTAAAGGATCTGATAATGCAAAAAAAAGGTAAAGGATGTAAATGGGCTACATATTTAAGTTTGGGCTTATTCCTTGACCTATCTTTAAATGTGGGATATTTTTAAATGGGAGAAACGCAGCTTTGTTAGGCTCTTATTACAATTGAATTTTGACTCGTGAAAATACCTGTTCTGTTTTTTCTGAGTATCTTATGTTTAGCAATTCGAAATCCAACAATTATTAAGATGTTAAGTGACTTAAAAAGTAGGATCAATCATTAATCTGTTTTTGGTAGGGCTCAGGCATTCGTTTTGCTGAGTAAAGTCTTTTAGATTCATTGAAGCTACGCTTTATCAACTTAAAATTCGTAACTATTGGGACAGTAAATTTATTTGCTGTCTGTTCTATCAATGAAGATGACAGACAGGATGAAATTCATTTTGCTTCTTCAAAAGCTATCAGCACTCGTTGAGATTCACTTAAATAGTTTTGTTGAACTTTTCAGTGATATGCAGTTGAAAATTGCACGGAGTTTAAAACTACATTATGTACATTCTCAGAATGTACATTCTTTGGGGAATCGCTGCTTTACTAACAATCTAATCCAACTGTGAGCTTCAGCTTTAAACCATCCACAACATATATTATAGTAGAAAATCGGAGTGACAGGATGCACTGCTTCGAAGCCAGGCAATTGAAGGACGTTGTGTTCCATATTAAAATGTTTGCCCTTTCTCTAATTGAGTCGTAACACACGTACAAATTGAATTTTCTTCATTTTATTGCGTTTTTGAAGGGGAACTTGTATTTGGTCCACCCTTTATCTAGAACAAAGTTTATTTTTATTCCTTTTTTTAATTTCAAATTTATACAGTACAGCCATAAAAATTACCTATTAAGTAAACTAGAACCAAACATAACGATAATAACTTTCAGAAAACTATTCTGACTTATAGATGCTATCAAAATCTCATAACTTGTAAAAATTCGATAAATAGAATAAATATATGTGGTGTAAGTAATGACACCAATTAGATATAAAAACCGGTTTTCGCTAAACGACAAATTCAATATACAAAAAAAAAAAGGCTAAACATTTCACTCTCGAAGGAGATATTTAGTTTTGCCGATTGAGGAATCCCCATCATTTTTCTTTGAGACACTAATTCTTCGCGAAAATATTAAAGGAATAATCTGGAGTGATTACCAGTTCCGAAGACGCGAATGTGGCAAAAATTGAATCCGATTCTCGTGGCCGGATGTAGTGATTATGCAAAAGCTTTCAATAAGGAAAGTGAATTAAAAAAGAAAATTATTTCTCAAACAGCGTTATTTTTGTTTCTTTTTCTAGTTTTTTTTTTTTAAATACCTACGTAAATCTCAAAAAAGTCACAAGGTAAACTACTGGCCCTATTTCAAAACCACCACACATATGAATATTCTTAGAAAGAACTTTCTTCTTCACTCAGAGGAAATGCCAAACAAACTAGAAGAATACACAAACAACAACAACAACAAAAAAAAAGAACCTAAGTCAATATCTATCTATCTGTCAACTTAGAAAACTAGATTTGCACATAAAATATGTATAATCAATAAACGAAATAGAAAAGAACTTAATTATTGATTATAAATGCAGACTGCTTGGCCTTGGCCTTGAAATTATAAGTTTGCTGGAACCTGGAACTCGTCAAATAGTGTGAACAATTTACATAAAAAAGAAATTGCATTTTTTAAATCAAGACCGAGGAAAATATACCTTTTACGAAACACCATAGTTCATGGTTATATAAAAACGAAAATCGAAAAAAAAAGAAAAAACTAAATAACCAAAAGTATTTTTGAATCGCCAAAGAACACAAATAAATTTATTTTGCGATTCAAAAAGATACCTTCTAGCAAATCACTTTCGATTACATAACAACTAAAATTTTAATTTTTTGTCTTCTCTACAGTTCTTCCACTCCACCAAAAAACACTTATTTGTTCCGTGAACTTCAATTATTGGACAACTTAATGTGAATACATACTTTTTATTTATTAAAAAAAATTAACACTAGTTTCCTAAGATGATGGGAAGGGCTCCTCCAAGAACCGAAAAAAAAGAGACAAAATTTCAATTAGGTCACGAGTTTCTAACCGATTGTATTTTTGTTCAATTTTTCAGCGAGATAAATTGATTTGTTTCTACTAACCAGGTGATTAAGCAAGATTAATTTTAATTTTTTAATATTTGCAACTTCAAAACCGATTATTTATTTAGTTTCCAGATGCACGACTATCTGAAGTGCATAAGAAAATTTTAACGCGACGAGCTTTTTCGATTCCCCTTCTGGTCGAGGGAAATGTTCTGCACTGACTGAGAACGAGAACCGAGAATCAAGAAAAAGTTGTAGCATATAAATTCTGAGTTGTGAGTTTGTGAGCAGCAAAGCTTTGAGTCACTGCCACTGGATATGGATTCGAATTGTATGGCGGGTGGTGGTGGCTGGTAGCTTGTGTCGGTGGGATGGCCGGCCAGATTTTCGGTATCGCTCGGCAAAGTCGAAAACGAGGCAATACACTATTTACCAACCATACGTAATCATTTTTGTTTTGTTCTTTTTTTGGGCAGAGACTTATTTTCTAGAATCTTATCTTATTGTTGTGACGGTGACGTTGACGGTGGCGAGGTGGGAAGCAGTGCAAACAAGTGAATTATTTTATTTGCGGTTTTTAAGGAAATTATTCTTTTTGAACGTAAGATTAAAACAGAAAAAAAAGTCCGAAAGGGCAACACACAAGTCCATATTCGGAAAGTCAAAGTTATACACGGACTTTTTAAAATACATAGTTTACCAATCAACAAAATATCTAATTTAATGATTGGAACAAACAAAAAAAAACGAGCCCCCATCTATGTGCCTCCTCTAGATTAGAAACAATTTATCAAACAAAATGAGACTAAGCAAAGCACATGTACATAGGTGTAGTTGGTTCTGGTAGTGTTCTCTCTGCGGAGCTGCTTCGAAATTCCAACTCGGAAGTAGAACTTAATGTTATGATTTGACAGTTGGAGTAGAGGCAATCACACGCCCTTGATTGACAAGGATACTGTCGTCGCAACGCAACGTGCTCCGTATTGTGCTACTTCGAAACTCCATTCATTTGCTTTTGCATTTCTCGCGAATCACAACTTTTTTCAAAATTAACTTTCACCAAAAGTTAGGCAACCTCATCATCATCACCATTTTTGGTGACGTGAAAACATTATTTATCCAATTTGATATCTTATTATCTTCACTTTTGATAAAGGTTACCCAACTTTATTCACACGTAAGAAAAATAAAATAATATTTGCGAGTTTAAAGTTACACTTTTACCTTTTGACTCCTTTTTGTGTGCCTGGAAATGTGATAAATTAAGATTTTCTTTTGTTTATTTGTCGCTCTTCTCGATAAGGAATCACTTTTTATTAATTTTGTAATCGCAATGGATTTTATTGTGAAGTAAAATTCCAAAATTTAGCTTTAGCTTCAAAGGGTCGGTCGGATATGTTAAAAATAAAATGATTAAGCTCCTGCTTTTTAGTCTTTAGCCGAAACGAAAAACGAGACCTACTTGATTATTCTAATGAAATTGAAGGTAGAAATATTTTTTTTTAATTCTGTAATCTGTCGCTGTCGGTAGACGGTAGTATTAAATAATTTTTTAGTATTTTAAGGTTGGTAGTCTAATGTCGATGAAGCTGGGTGCAGTTCAATTCGTAATGGTTTTCCGAAAATGGTTGTAATCAAGGCTAATGACATCTGTTATTCGAGCTTGAAAGTATGCAATGGATTTATGAAAATGGCAATTGTGAATATAGCACTCATAGGGTGCTTGAAATGTTTTTAAGAAAAAGTCTGAACCTGGGATGGAAACGGCTAAAGTGATAAGTGGTTGTTATGATTTCTATAACCACCAATTGGTCGCGCCGACTATGACACATCAAACAGACGCAATGTACCCTTATGAGGCAATCTGAAATGTTACCTCATTCTTTGCCCAAATAGATATATTTTCTATTCAGGTGACGCTGTGACAGCTGACAACTGCATTGTTATTGAAATGTTTTTGTTTTATTTCAGAATCTGTGTGTAGCAGTAGGGGTTTCCTTCTTTTGTTATATTTATAAAAAACAAAAGAAATATATTTAAAAAGTGTAAACGTAAGTAAACTTTTTTTCAACGCCCTAGGTTTGAAGCTACATTATGTTTTGAAAATTCTTAGGTCTCGCTTTATGGCACATAAATAAATAAAGTAGGTGGCGCAACAGTGCATAGAGAACCAGGTCCTAATGGCTTACAACTCTCAAACATTGCGAGTCATGTCAGGGATGAAAGGGACATACAGTTTATGCGCCGAATCCGAACGGCTAATTTTCTGAAAGCACTTTTCATAAAAAGAATTATTCTTTGGATTTGTCAATTAATCGCAAGGAGCAGTACCCGTTGGGCAGGGATTGAACCCAAAATCTCCGGAGTGACAGTTCTACGTACTTTTTTTTAAATTTATTTTTATCCATTCATTCTTAAAACTACGTATGTATCTTAAAGCTAGGCAAGAATTCATAAAACTATAATATTTAATAATAATGCATCAGTTTACCCTTGAGCCCGATTTCGAACGAACTGTTAAGTACAGGGATTCTTTCTTTAGCCGCACTACACGAATTTGGAATGCTTTACCAGGCTCAATATTTCCCACTCATTACAATGTGCAGACATTCAAAAACAATGTGCTTTGGTTTCTCCTTTCTAATCCTATTTACTTGTATTGAATTGTATTTTATCTTCATTTATTTATTATAAAATTTTACCCACTATCAAGTTCTGGTTCTCCTGCTTCACCCTATCAATTCGGTTCCGTTCGGACACAGCCCTTCTGAACCGAAGGAGCTCAGCTTCGCCTTGGGTCATCCCGATTGTTAAGGAGTTGGCTATCCATGGTTCTTCGCCTGACGTTTTAGATTAGCGGAACTGCCAATCTATAATGTATCAGCCCGCATCTATCTAAAAAGAGGATTGCTCTGCTGGAATGAAGCCGCTCAAGCGTGCACTTTCAAAGCACCTACTCGTCGTTCAGATTGAACGCTTCGAAAATTAAATTGTTGGTCGAAGACAAAGTTCTTGCAATGTGACTTTGAACGAGTTTTATCACGAAATTCTCAATTCCGTTGATTCGAACCGCGTTGTATAGGACCTCGTTGGAATAGCCAGTACAGCGTCGTAAACACTGCCTCTTGAACACCCGAAAATTCTCCATTTAGGATGAGGGAACGTTGAACCACACAGGACAACCATAAACGATAATCGGCCGTATGAGGGCCATCTAGCAAATTGCCTTCATTTTGGGGTCAAGCCGACTGCTGTAAAACAGCCGTTTCGTAAGACCGAAGGCTCCTTTGGCCCTGGTCAGAACAGCATTTATAATATGTCTGTCGAAATATAAATACTGATCTAACCAGATACCGAGGTACTTCACTACACTTTTGCTCGTTAATTGCTGCTCGTAAAGATCAACGATGACCATCTTGTGCCAACTCTTGCACGTATCTTTGAAGGGTATAGCCAATGGAGTTTCCAGTCGTCGCAATATCGCTGAATATTGTCGAAATAACGCTGAAAGAGAATTCTTATAACATTTGGGGCCGTTCTGTACGCAATTACTAGTAGATCATCGGCGTTCGAAATTGCCTTGTTTAGACTCACTATCAGATCGCTGGTATATGTAAATGCTGAAGAGAATCGGCGAATTCACCGCTTTCTATTGAACCCCATTTTTAAATTGGAATGTTGTGATAGAAGTTACATTGCCACTTTTGACAACGAACTCTACAGTTAAGCATATCATAAAGTATATACAACAATGGCTTGCTTATACCAAGCCTGCTCAGTTTTAGATAAATCCCTTCTAACCATTTGTTTAAGAAAAAAAATAACAGTAGCCCCCATTCAAATTTTTTGGTTAAAAATTGCAAATTAGCGTTTTCTCAAAAACGAATTGATAGATATTTAAAAAATATATTTTAGTGTTGCTCCAGAAGGGTATCCCCGATAGAACCGTTATTTTGCTTTTAAGTTTTCTCAAGAACTAATGAACTGATTTCAATAGTTTAATAGCTCTTATACTACACGATAAGTGTTTTTCATTTATTTATAAATTAAATTAAATTTAACTTATTCTATAATCGGCATGAATGTTTATTGTTGCAGAATAGAAGCCCTTCATCCACAATCCAAAAGCTGATACAAATTTTCAATTTAAAGCATCTTGCACATGAGCAACGAACTGCGAACTGTGGATGTTCGCATATTTTGACTTTTCTTTCACATGAGCTTTTATTTCTATTCGCAGGTAGCGACGAATTGTCAACCCTTTTCTCCATATTTTCCTCAGCCATCATCTTTCACACAAAAACAAAACAAGAGTGGTATAATTTTGAGGTTAAGTTGAGCGCGAACAATTTATTCGTTGCAGTGTGGATGGTATGTGGAACGCGAATAGAGTTTGACAGTTCGCAACAACCACACTGCGATTCGTTACTACCAAATTGTTTTTACAAAATTCTCTTGTTTTAGAGAACAAAATGCAAATTTTATTATCCTAATATTAGTGTCAATTGGTTTCTTTTATTTTAAATGTGTTTTTGTGTGGAATTGACTTTTTGAAATGTGTAAAATCACGTTTGTTCGTCCATTCGCAGTTCGCAGTTCGTTGCTCATGTGCAAGGCACTTAAGGGTTACGTTTTGCTTTAAGTGTCGAAATACTATTTAATGACAAATCTTTTTTAGTTTATAGTTAGGAAAGTTCAATTATTGTTCAAATGGATTGCATTTTTTAAAATAGAAGAAAAATAAAAACAAATCATATTTCCCATGACCATGAAAGGTTCAATCAAATTAGTTCTTCATCCAATTAACTTAAAATTTTATTTATTTATTATGAATGTATTTTTATCCGGGTAGTCTAACAACAACATTTTGCATATGGTTACATAAGTTTGATTTCAATATCTGTTTTGTCCAAGATATTTTAGTCGATAACAATTTCTTACCAATTTTTAGTAGGACTTTTTTAAGGTTTTTTTCTCTTATAAAAAAAATTACAATTAGTTTTTTTAAAGAACAATGTTAAGAACAATGAAATAATTTTGAAGTCAATATGAATGAAGTTGAGTTACGAGTATTAGAGAATGAAATCAGTTTTACCAATTTTGTGTACTCACTATTTTTTGTAGATGTTTATTTTTTATAAAAAAACTGTCGGTTAAAATTTTCTTAAAATTTCAACAGATGTTAAAAACAATGACGCAAAATTTTAAAGAACATATTGTTAAGAGTTTAACAATTTATTAGTTAGCAATTTGCTGAATATTTAGCAATTTATTAAGGAACTCCAAAATTTTGAAGCTTTGCTACTAGTAAATTGGTAACTGACTTTTATTAAAAAGCGAACATCTAAACATGTCTTAAAAATGACAGCTCGTGAAAATAAACAAAGCAAATACGTTTAAACAGCCCTCTTAAATGAAATTCCCAGCTTTTGACTGGACCATTCCATTCACTACTATTATAAGAATAATTGTACAGATGTCATATGGATTTAGCAAATTGCTAAAAGTTAAAGTAGACATTTCGTCATTTTAACTTTAGCAAATTGTCAAGAGATAATAGATGTTACAATCGTTTAAAATAAGCTTACTTACCTTTTTAGCCTATTAAATTGCTAAAAATGGATTTAACGATTTTCTAAATTGTTTAAACCAATGGGCTTGTAAGATAAAATAAGTTTGAAGCCAATATAAAATATAAAAATCTTAAGCAACTTTAGGTAGTATTTTTTTTTATAAAAAAACTGTCACCTCAATTTTTGTCTTAAAACCTTACCATCAGATGTCAAAAACGTTATCCTTCGATGCATACAATTATTTTGGAGTTGATATATCATTTTTCGATTGCAAAATATTAGAGGTGAAAAAGATTTTGATTTAAAAAAAAACGTTCGATTTTTTACCAATTTAATAATTCGTCACAATTTTAAATTAATATTCAATTGAATTGAAGTCGCTAGTATTATTAGTTCGAGAGATATTTGGGGTCAACCAAGTTTGTCACTGCAATGCAATAATAAAAAAATGCCTACTCATTTTTGAAAGTCCTTTATTCTCCTTTTGTTGTTATAATCTGTAAAATTAAATTTATTTAATGGCCGATTTAAAAAACGCATATACGTACACAATTCCCCTGCTTTCTAATGAATTACAAATGACAAAAATATTGAAACACATACACCCGCCATCGCTGTCATACAAAACTTAAAAACGTTCAAAATTATTTTAATATTGTTACTTTATTACATCAGCATCATCGCTTCAAAATTTTAAAACAAATTTATCAAAACTAAACATCACTTGGAAATGGTAAATAGCTTGGTAGGTATTCTTTAATTCTTTTATCAAGTCTTGTATACATAAATTAATAAAATTAACACGACTTTAGATAGATAATGACGATGGTAATGGCGCGCTATATTTCATTCATAAAAATGTATCTACATAAAAAAAAAACACTTCGCTGTGCTAGGTGGGAACTAATAATTTTTCCAACATTATCATCATCATGCTTGCCGGAAATGGTCTAAACAATAGCCAGTTATTTGATCCGAAATACAATCGAACACATCAAAAGCCAAATCACAGCTTTCGCCCTTTTCGGGTAATTTTCGGCGATTGACACGGTATTTAACAGTAACGACATTTAAACACTGGTTAACTGCTCGAAGTGTTGCCATAAAAAAGCCATGTTCGTTGACACCCTCAGAATAGAAGTCTACAAGGCCATCTAGTGTTGGCCATCCCATTTGATCAATAGCATTGTTTTTTGCATACACGCAATGTAAGAGACACTGTAAAAGAAGATTTTTATTTTTATTTGTTTTTGTATTGTTTTGACTATTTTGTTTTTAACAAGATATTTGAGAGTATATATTGTATGTATGTATATATGTAGGTATTATAAACATATGAGAATTTTATTCATAAAATTTAAAAGAAAATTCATTAACATGCCTGCACAATATGGATAAGAACCATGACTTTCTATGGACTTTTAACATTGAATAATTATTAAAAAAACTATACACTTGGAAAAAACTCAGTTGAAAAACGGAATGGAATAAAAGACCGATACACTATTGGAAACATCAAACAACTTACAATATTGTCAGATCTGGGAGCGGGTCGAAATGCTGTATTTTAAAATACTGTATGGTCAAAATTCTGTATGATATTGTACGATATTGTATGGTCATAAAACATAATGTGTACTGTTTCTCATAATACTGGAAGTTTGACAGATCAATTAGTTTGGTGCAATTGTTTATGTCGAGACTTTTGAAATACAGAATTTTGAGATGCAGTATTTTGATCATACAGTATTTTGTACAACAGTATTTTGAAATACATTGTTTTGAGATACAGTATTTTAAATACAGTATTATGATCCATACAGTATTTCGACCCCAACCCGTCAGATCTGTCAGCACAAAACATGCTAAAAACAGTCAGATTCATCAGCCTTCCTTGAACGCAAATTAGAGGTTGCTAGTTAGGTTTTCAGACGTTATTCATTTCAAATTTGGAACTATATTTGACTATTTTTTATATACAGATATTACCCACAGCATTATTATTTACAAAAAAAAACTCTTTAGACAAGTCTATTACAAGCTGTGTTTTGTAATGTAAAGAAAAAGTCCTTCATCCTTTGGCAGTTTGACAAGGAACATAAACCTGCCCAATGTCCTGCAACTGTGTAGTCTCACTACACACTGATCGACAAGGTTTTCTTATTGTCAATAAAGTTGCACTTTTTCGTTGGGTTTTGATGGCCTTAATTCAAATCCGATTTCAAAATTAATTTTACGTCAGGTGTTTTGAGATATTACTTTTTAAAATTAAAAAAAATAAACACTTTTTGATTCTGTCTTAATTTTTAAAATAGCTTTTTTTTCAATAAATTCTGTTATGATTTTTCCAAATCTTCAATCCTTTTCTTCAATATTCAGTTGAAATATTTATAATATTTCCTATAATATTCGAAAAATCTTCATAAGTTGTAGATTTCACCTGTCTTATAAAAATCTAAAAGAAACGATAAACCATTTTTGCTAAACTATTTTTACTGAAATGGTTTTCAACAGAAAACGGTTTGAAAGTAAGTTTTGTTATTGTAACAAATCTATTGTCTAAATAATATAAAAAACAATGTTGAAAACGTTTATTTTTAAAACTTGAGTTTGGATTCAAAATCAGCACTAAAGTCCAAAACGCATTTTCCAAAACTATTGAAGAATAAAATTCAAGTTTTTTTTTCGAAATTTCTGTAGATTCAAATAAAGACTCATAACTAATGAGAAATTTCAGAAACTAAGTAAGATAGTTTCATACCAGAGGTCTTGGGCTCAATCCCTGATTGTGCCATCTAAAGTTTTTTTTTCACGGGTACTGCCTCTTGTGAGGAATTGACAAATCCTCCAAGAGTAATTCTTGTCATGAAAAGTGCTTTCTCAAATTAGCTGTTCGAATTCGGCTCCATCCCTGACAACAGTACTCGCACACACATGGTTGAGAGTTGTAAGTCACTAGGCCCTAGTTCTCAACTGTTGCTCCACCCAATTTATTTTTTTGTATTTATAAGGCAGATACTAAAATGCTTTAAATTGTATCTAAAAGTGAAAGATTTGTACTTTTCAAAATCATCACACACGTAATTTTGACGACCAGTGTTATAGGTGCTTTTATTTTTAAGGTCAGAGCAGAGTTTGATCTTCAATTTATGAAACACATTGGTATGGTCAAAAAATTTTGAATTGTATTTTGTTTTGTTTTTGCCACCTGTGTCTGTCATACCACATTCGAAATACAGTAATGGCGTGATAAGTTTTTAAGTTAGAGACTGATCAAAAACAAATATTATCTTTCCATTGGCAAAATTAATCAATTTATTTTATATTATTGTCTCTGTCAAAATAAAACTTTCTTTATTTTTTGACATTGTGAAACTTTAATCAATTAATTAATTTTCAGGAGATTAATCAAAACAATTTTCAACTGCAATGTTAAGTAATGTTTAATGTAATGGCTTTATTCTAGAAGTTTCGGAAATTCATAATCGGCCAGGATAACTAACGGAAAAACAATTGAAAGCTAATTTTACCAATACAAAAACCATACAATCAATTTTATTTGTTTGAAGATATGATTTTGCTCTTTGTCGTCTGGTTTAACAATTTGAGAAAGTTTTTAAATCGCAAATCAAATCAAATAGTTTTGATGAAGATGTGTGAAAGAAACGGTTAAGACATTTTGTCAAACTAAAACTATCTGCGGTGCCAATTAAATAAAAATTCTTACAAATTTGATTAAAGAAGTTATTACAAGCTTTAGAAACAAGGAATGGAACCAAAAATAAAGAGAGATAGAGAAAGGTGGCAAAAATGTCTGGAATATTGTTAAAGTTATTAAAAAGCCTTACTTAAAGCAACCTGCATTAAAACTAGATAATAGGCTAGAAGCCTTGTCTGGTTTTGAAAAGGCAAACGTTTTAGGCAAGTATTTACCGATAGCATTACACTAACTAACAATATTTGTTTAATTCTTGTATCAAGTCAAGTTACTTTCCAATAAAATGGAAAAAGGCTAATATCATTCCAATTTTGAAACCAGGAAAAAACGTTAGCCATCCTGTAAGTTATCGTCCTATAAGTTAACTAAGTTCTGTACGTAAGTTTTTTAACAAAATAATTGAAAGCGGACTCATGGCATACATTAACAATAATAATATTCTGCCTCCTGAACAATTTGGATTTCGAGCGTACCATAGTACAGTCCACCAAATCGATCGAATAACCAAAATCATTATAACCAATTTTATCAATAATAAAAGTACTGGAAAGGTTTTACTTGACGTTGAAAAAGCATTTGATTCTGTCCGACATGATGAGTTTTTACACCAAATTTTAATGCTCAACTTTCATATGTTTATAAAAAAAATTGTCATCAAGAACTTTAGTTGTCTCTGTTAACAAAAATCTTTCAGAAGTGTTTGTGTGTACTGCAGGCATGCCTTAAGGATCCGTACTTGGCCCAATACTCTATATAGTTTTTACCGCTGATTTTCCTATTTTGCAGATCTGCAATAAAGCTTTTTTTTGCAGATGAGAACTGTGTATTTTCTTCTGATTCAATTGGTTCCTATATTGAAACCATTTTGTAATGTTCTTTGAATGTACTTCGACAAAAATTTAACTATTGCAAAGTTAAAACAGATGTTTTGAAAACTCAGCCTATATATTTTGCCAAGTAATTCCGTCTTAATCAACGGCGGCGCGGCGCGGCGTAGAAGCAAACTGGAAATCACGTCCACTTGGACAGTAAACTAACTTTAGGAATTCATGTCCAAGAAATCATAAGAAAAGTGAATATAACTATTAAAATTCTCTATTCTTTTATTAATCGTAAATCAAAGTGAAGTCATGAAAATTAACTTTTTTCAAAGTGATTTTTCAAGCAATCATTCTATACGGGTCACCTGCGCAAAAAGACTTATCCGAAGGCTGCAAACATCGCAAAACATGTTGTTAAAAAAGATGTTAAACCTTCCTTGGCATTTTTCAACCAACGAATTAGATTATGTTGAATATATTTCTGATAGAATTATAAAATTAAAAGAACGATATAAAGTTTCCTGCGAAATATGTAACAATGTTTTAATTTCAAATTTAGCTTCATAGTTACAATGTTCAAAAGATTGATTTGTGTTATTTATTTATATTTGTTTTGCTTTTGTTAATCTATTAATCTATTAATTTATTTATTATTTTTGTTAATTAATTTATTTATTTGTTATTTATTTATTGTTTTTTCTTGTATTTATTTGTCTATGTATTTGTTTACTTTTTAATAAACTTATTTATTTTGTATTTAATTATTTTATTATTTGTATACGTATTTATTTATTTATTCAACTATTTATCCACTTATTTATTGATTAATTTATTTATTTAATTTTTATGCCAATTACGATAAACAAATTAAAGATTAACGCAGTTGAATATTGTGGTTTTCGACCAGTGTATAATTGAACCAAGCCCAAGACCGAGACCGAGACGCCAATAAGATTCCAAAAATTGGGTTAATTATATTAAATTCACACGGTACAAGATGAATGTTATTCTTATTGTTTTGGCGTTTTGGCTAAACAAATAATGACATTGCACTAAAACAACTAATATTTTTATACATATGCTATACATGTTTCGTACGTACCCCTGCAATTCGTTTGTCTTCATATGGAACTAATGTTGGATGATAAATACTTCTATAACTTCTTCTTTTGGCTGATGGAAGCAGTCTATCGTGCGCATCAGGGTACTCGCTGTATGATTGTGGATCAATAAAGGCCTCATCCCCATCAATATAGCTTTCATCTTCATCAACTTTAGCTTCGTCTTTTAAAAGCTGATAAGCTTCTGTAAGTAAAAGGATGTAAATTCATTTGATTTCCTTATCAATATTTAGGTAATTGTTTTTAGGTTTTGAAAAACTGTAGGACAAAATGAGAAACAATTTAAAGGTTTACTACGCAATCATTTCCAGCTCTCCGATCTCATTGACTTTGGTAAGGGAAAATAAGACTCAAAAGTCAATGTAATTGTTGTTTTTTTATGTCCACTTTTTGATTGTTTGCTGTGCTTTTTAAATTTGTAACGATAGTTTAAGTGTTTGACTTACCTTTTATCAATTTGTTTTTGACGTCTTCCTGGCATTCCTTAATGTAGAGTTCCACCCTTTTGGCCGTTCTTGGGGGATTTAAGCATTTGGTTTTCTAAATCAAGATTAAGGAAACATAAAACAATTATTGTTTCGATTGAATTTCTTTGAAATTTTAATTCACAAAAGATCACAAGCAAATATTTCTTTATATAGTCAAACCTTTGATTGATGAGCTTCAGTTGGATTTAAAATGAATCCAATTGCAAAGGCAAGTAAATACGTACGCATATCTAAAACACTCACTTTTTCTGTACTCGAATTTGAAAACAAACAATATGTGAATGTTGTAATCTCTAAGAGGACTTAATTCAAAATGAAAATGAAATTGAAATAGAGGATTGAACGCGTTGATGAAAAAAACTTTCTTCTCCACAACTTTCATTCATAGGTTCTGGTTATTGAAAATACTAGTTGTTAAGATACATAGTGATGCACTCCCATATATTGAGGGGGATTACATCGCGTCTTTGGAAAAAAAACCAGTCTCCAATATTGATTTGATAATGGTGTTTGTAATTCAAAAGTATATTATTATTAGACTTATAGTTTTCCTTTTTGATGCACTTACCTAGGTTAGTTTTTCTTCTATGTACATATATCAAGATACCATACATAGTAATTTTGATGAATTCAATGAAAATAATTGATAATGAACTTGTGAGTTGCATACATTTCTCACGTAATATCGAATAGTGTAAAAACATACATATTACGTGTTTCAAATTGAAAACCAAGTGAAACACTGAAAATTCGAATATATTTTGAATTCTGGTTTTGCAGAACTAGATTACATTACAATCCACCTTCCAAAATGACTAGGATATGCCATCCTACCTAATTAAAAAATACTTTTTTCGGTATGTCGAATAAACTACGAAAGAACACTCAGGCATAGTTGCTCAGAAGAGGATATGTTTAAGGCCATTGAAAATGCCAAAAATAAGAAAATATGTTCTACTAAAGGGTTGTAAATACCTTTTTAATGTCATGAAAACCCTTATAATATCAATACCAAACAAATTGAAATCAATTAAAAATGGAATGGAATTTAAAAGGATATACCGATGGTTTTGAATGTCTGCGGGGTAACGAATTCAACATTCGTGTAGTGCGGCTTAAAATTAATCTTTGTACAATTTACGTCTGAGACTAGGATTAATGGTAAACAGCTAAGCATTCTAAAAAATACGGCTATCACCATAAAGTTGCCTGTTAGGCCTATCAGACAGTATTGAGCTTTCAAAACATTAAATTCTATATTGAACTATGTTGTTGAGATCAGATATTTGAAGCGTTAAATCAAATTAGTATTATTTTAAGTAAATCTTCAATTTCATTTAAAGAAAAATACCAAATCTTAACAACGATATTTTGTGCAAAATAAAATTGAAATGAAGTTGATAGTATTATTGGTTATTGAAATTTTTGAATTTAAGACGACACCCGAAGACTAAATTTGTGATTTCAAAAAATCTATAACAAAATATTATATCTTTTTTTTGTCCATAATTTAAAATTTTAAACTATGTATCAGAATTCAAACCCATCAAAAATTTATAAAAACATTCAAATTAATTTTATTAAAATGGAAGGAAACACAGAAGAAAGCGTCATTTTATTGTGATAAATCATTAATAGCTTTAGCAGCTTAGAACCACAATTAAAAAAAAATATTAGTAGCAACTAATATTATCTTAAATGTTCGGATTTTAATGAAAATCACTTCCAAACATTTGGTCTTATAGTCATTAATTACCAACTAATGACCATTTTATTAAAATTATTATATTTCCGTTAATTGTGATTGTAAGTGGAATTTTTTTTCACTAGCGCTTTCAAAATATGCTGAACCATTTCTTAAACTAATAAGATTCTTATCATAAGAAATAAAATGGCAAATCTCATAATTGATTGGATTTTTAATGTTTGCAAAATGTATAGCTAGACAATAAAAATCAAAAAGCTTAACCGACAACACGGAAATTTAAAATTATATTCCTAATATTAGACACCAAAAATTGATGTGACTTCTTTCTACAGGGTGGTTTCTATTTTTCTTCATAAATTTGTTACTCAAAGTTCTTATTTACCTGCATACATTTTTTAGAAATATAATAAAAGTTAAGTTAAGTAGGGCCTTACTATATTTCACAGAACTAACTCACTTTTTTAATTTTATAAAAAAAACTTTTTAGACTTAAAGAAAAAAACACAAAAAAGCCATCAACAGACGTAACATCTTACAGACCAATATCGCTTATACCAATCATGGCAAACAATTTTGAAAACCTGCTACTGAAAAGGCTCAGCAAAATAATAGAAGAAAGCAGAATAATTCTGAACCACCAGTTTGAATTAAGAAACAAAAAATACACGATAGCCCAAGTAAATCGAATTACGCTTGTGGTGGAAAAGACGCTTGAAGAAAAACAAGTATGCTAGGCTAAATTCTTAGATATTGTTGAAGCCTTTAACAAGGTTTGGCACTTGGGTTTTCGAGAACAAATAGCACACAAAAAAATAGAACTAAAATTAAGGGATAATTAACCTTTGCTAATTAAACTACAATAACGGTGGCAGATAGATTCGTTACAAAAGATGCACAAAAATTGAAAAATGCAATCGATAAAATAAGTGTTTGAATTCAATAATGGTGTAGAAAATCGACGCATATACTTTTTTTCTAACAAAATCATAAAAATTGTTCCAATTTGTATAAACAGTACAGAATTCCAATAGTGCCAATTACCTTGGAAAGACTTCTCAAAAAGAGAAGAGCCAAACAAGTTAATAAGTATATGAAAGACTTGTGACATATCTATTTTTTTTTTTTAATGCTTTAAAACTACCCGGTACTGATTTTTACGGGGTATCTTTTGAAGATTTCCATTAAATATTGAAAATTATATAATTTAAAAGCTAATGCAACTGTCTTTACTAGATATTAAACTTTACAATCTATAAAGCAATAACTTCTACGACTTTAGCTAAAATTGAATAGTAAAGAATCCAATAATTTAATAAAAAAAGAGTCTGGGATGCAACCCACAAAAACAACAACATCCCATCCCGTCTGTCGATTTGTCTTGCTTAAAAGGTTTACAGGTTTTCGTGTTTTGTTATAAAAAATTATCAGTTAAAATTTTTTACAAAATTAAATAAAAATTACCAACAAAAATTTGCATAAATAATGAAATATTTTGATTTTAAAATCTATTTTTGCTTACGATATCTTTAGTCGAAAACAAATTTTAGTAGAATTTTTTGAAAGTTTTCATTTCTTATATAAACGAATTTAGATTATATTTGTCTAGTAAAATTTAGCACAGAAACAAAGCATTTTGAAGTCAAAGCCTTCATTTATTCACGAGATATTGAGAACCGAACATCAATTCCAATTAATTTTTTACCAATTTTATAGATTTAATTTTTTATGAAAAAAACTGACTGTTGAAGTTCTATACATTTTTTTAATTAATGTCGAAAATAAAATTTTCTATAAGATGTTTGAATCCAAAAATTTTAATTTTTGAAAAGACATTTGAGTCGAAAATTAATTTTTACCAAGTTTTAGTAATGTTTTTCAAGGTTTTTATTTTTTTGTTTTAAACTGTCTATTCGATTTTTCTCACAATTTTACCAGGTATCAAAAACGTTATTCTTCGTTGCATGAAACTATTTTAGAGATACAGTCATTTTTTGTTCATAAAATATTTGAGGTGACAATTATTTTGTCATACGAACGTACGCACACTACACACGCACAGCGCACACACATATGTAAATCTTTCTAAAAATCTTTTATTTAGATTCTAGGGTCCTTGAAACGTCGAGATGTGTCAAAATGTTCAATTTGACAAATCCGACTGATTAGAATAACTTTGGAAGAAGATACTTAATGCAAATATTTAGTTAACATTCAAACTCAAATAAAACATGTTGACTTGTTTCATAATATTCTTAGCCCATAATTAAAGTTTTTAGATATTTCAAAAATCGAATACCTATAACCAAGTTCTTGCATTTAACTTGAACAGGCAATATTTTGTGCGTTGGACTGTCATGTCAGAGGTCTTGGGTTCATTCCCTCCCTGTGCCATCTAAAGTTTTTACGAGTACTACCTCTTGCGAGGATTAGGCAAATCCTCCAAAAGTAATAATTCTTGTCATGAAAAGTGAATTCTCAAATTATCCCTTCGGATAATTCGGCATAAAAACTGTAGGTCCCCTCCATTCCTGAAATGACTCGCACACAAGAATTGTTGAGAGCTGTAAGTCAATAGGCCCTAGTTTTCAACGGACTGTTGCGCCACATAATTTATTTATTTATTTAGGCAATATTTTGTGTTCTAGTCTGGTCAGCCTGTACAAAGTAGTGGTTCCTTATTGTCATTATTATTTGATGTCTTTGCTCTTAAAACATGTAATTACCCTGCCTATTTTCCATATTTCCTACATTTGTTGTCATCACTTTTATGGTCATGCTTCTTTAACCAAAAACCACAAACTTTATACTTTAACTTCCGACTTCCTGCTTTTGGCCCATCACACTTTTAATCCAATTCTTAAAATAACTGAGTTAGAATAATATATTGTTTACATAGCAAAAAAAAAAAACTCTATTGCGGTCATTAAACAATCTATGAATCATTAAACGTCCCTAGCATTTTTTTAATTGAGATGCCTTAAGACAGAGAAATAATAATTGATCCAACAGTAAGGTGCTGTTGTTGCTTTAGCCAGCTAATAAGTTTAATTCTTGTTGGGATGCATGAATGCTCACAGCACACATGAAACGAGTGAGAAAAACCACTTCCCGTAAATAAATTCAATGTAGTTGGTATCTATAGTAATTCAAATTGGCAGGCTTCTGTTCTTCTAAGAAAACTCTTTTGAACGAGAACCGAACCGAACCATCTGAGAACCTAAGATACGAGTTTATCTACTGAATCTAATAGATAGAAAGAGAAGGGCTCATCACCTCAACTTTGAAAATCTTTGAAGATTCGCAAAAGTGTTAAGAGTGGGTGGGTGGTCAAGTGAAACAATATTTAAGAAAAATCTCCCGCTTTTCACGAAACAGTCAGAGTCTATTGTTGTAATTTGTTGGTTCGTTCAGCGGGTTCTCCAAAATTTTAGCTATTTTTCGGTGTTTAAATTTTTCCACAATAAAACGGACATAATTAAAATAGACCGAAATGTCCCTGCGTCTGTCTCTGAGTTCAGGAATCAAAGGAGTACAATTTGCATTTGTTCAAGTGTTGATTTTCCACAGTGCCTTATGTGAAATTGAATATAACAACGTGAATCCTGATGGGTCTTTCTCGTTCCGGTAATTAATTGTGATTTGAGATGAGAAATTTTTTGAATAATTAAGAGTGAAGTGTTTAAGAACTTGCTGTGGTTATTTTCTTAGAAGTTCAGTTGATAAAAAAAAAAAATTTTGTAATAATTTTGACTTTTTTTCGGCTTTTTACTCATCAATCAATTTAAGAATTAGAAACAACTTCATGTTGATTTTGGGAAGACAGTTTTTATTTAATATACAATTTACTGCTGGGTGCCACCCAGTTTATGTCAGTGTTGTTGTTGTAATGCATTGGCATTTCATTGATTTGTTAAAATTTCAATAAAAGATGTTCAATACAAAATTGCATTTTTGAGTTTATCATGCAAACTTTGAAATATTTATACTAATTTGCATCAAAATAATATAAATTCCAAATTGTCAATACTAAATTTGTATACAAATTATTTGACTCAATTAAAGTAATGATCAGTTTACGCAGTATTTAATGTTGTAACTATGTTAATTTAATCCTTTTGACAATAACTATAAATATCCGACAAAAAAAATAAACGGTTCTATGAAATATATAAGTTCAAAATGTTTATTTATTTAATTTATTTTTTTATTTGGTTTTTGTAATATAAATTGAAAATTTGTATTTCATTCTTGAAACCGTTTCTAAGCAGCATAACATTTGTTTTTGATTTTTTAATATGTGTCTTCTGTAAGAAATATATCTTATATTTTGTTTGTGTATTTCCCACAAAAATATTTTAGTTATTGGTAAAAATATAAATTTTAAGAAAATTTACAAAATTTTTTTCGATGTGTTAAATTATAAACAAAAATATGAACCATATTGAATAATAACGAAATAGTTCAATGCACTAAGAAAAGAATTGAAACATAAAAAAAAAACATTTCGATTTTATGAAAAACCACGATGTAATTCTTAAAATCAAAGATCCACGACTTTGAAAAACTTTCAAAAGAACATAATTCTAAGATTTTTTTTAATAAATACTTAACGTATTCATTTTGAATTCACTTCGTACTAAGGGCGTTTCATAATTTTTGATTTTCGATTTTTACTTCTGCAATGTTCCTTCTTTCGAGTAACCAAAAAATGTTGTATACGGGCCTGTGTACTTAACGATCAAGTAAAAGTTCCTATCAGTACAATTCTCAATGTCGAAAGATAAGCTATAAACATTTTTGACAGATATTTAAGTTCATTATAAAGTTTGAACTTTGTTCATTAACTTTGATTTTAAATACGTCTAGAGCTAAAGGGTTAACATGGTCCTACAGAAAACAAAAATAACGATGTCAAATCCCATGATCTTAAAACTTATCAAGCAAATATTGCATATAATGAAATAGTTTGATTTCAAAATCTATTTTTGTTAACGATTGGATTGGATTTTTCTAAGAAAATTTAGCATAGAATGAAATCATTTTGAAGTCGATACCTTAATTTTTTCACGAGATATCGTGAATCGAACATCAACATTTACCAATTTTTTATATAAATTTTACTGGATGTCGAAAACAATATTTTCAATAAGACGAAATTAGTTTAAATCGGTCCGATTTGTCGAATTGAAAATTTTGACATTTATCGACTTTTTCCCAACGTCCCTAGAATCCAAATAAAATTTGTAGAGAGATGTCTGTGCGTGTGTGTGTACATCCCTACGTCCATACGTCCGTACATTAGTACATCCTTACGTCCGTACGTTCGGTAAGCTTTTTTCGTCGTCCATATCTCAAGAACCAGTAGAGATATCGACTTCCAATAAATTTTGTTCCACATGTAATAATGCATAAGATGCAAAAAGGACTCAATACAATTGAGCGGATAGTTTTTTTTTACCAATATATCTAACGAACCAATTACGCTAGCGACTTGAATTAAATTTTATATTATATACTGTGTCTTCTTGATACCAAACTGGTAAAATTTAATCAACGTTTTTTTATAAATCAAAAACACTGACAAAAATAATTGTCACCTCGACGGATGGAATGTAATCAGTGTATGGGTCGAGCCCCAGCCCCAGGCTCTTTTTTTTTTAATTGGTATGGTGAAAAAACACCCATTCAATTTTCTTGATAGTCCTTTCTAAATCATTATCTGTATAACAAAATTTATTTGAAGTCGACATCTTTACTGGTTCTTGAGATATGGACGACGAAAAAGGCTTCCCGAACGTACGGACCTATACGAACGTACGTACACACGCACATTCAGGCATCTCTCTAAAAATCTTTTATTTAGATTCTAGGGACTTTGAAACCTCGAGAAATGTCTGAATTTTCAACTCGACAAATCGGACCGATTACAATAACTCCCTATGATAATAATGAGTAAGAAAAAAGATATGCCTTTTATTATGTTAAAAATATATGTAAAACTTTCTGACCTGACTTTGTTTGTTAAGGCTCCTTTGTTTTCTCGATGTGGCAACGAAAAGTTAAAATATCCTAAAGACAGACACAAAAAATAATGATTGAAACAAAGAGAACTGTTGGAATTACATATTACCTGTTGATAGGCATATAACATTAATATTATATTAAAATTGTTTTGTTTTCTTTATTTTGCTCAGACATTCCAACGACGACATTGGAAGTTACTACCATAGTGCGGCTGGGAATCCAGACAACAAGATTCGAGGTCGTTATGGTTCGAGGAACCCGTCTAATGGACGGGTAGAAGAAACTGTTTATACAGCCGGACCACGTGGGTAAGAGACTTAAGGAAAAACTCAGTACATATATGTTGAGTACGTGAAAATAAAACAAAAATAATTATTTCAGAAGAAGATTTGGTTTCTTTTTTGTTGTTGTTGATGTTTTTTGTTTTTTAATGAAACAAGTCGATCATTTTCATTCTAGAGCAATCCAATTATTTTTTTGAAAAGAAGCAGTACTCTAAAACAATGGCAAACAAAACAAAGAATAGAAAAGAAACACAACTTTTCTGAGATGAGTTATCTTACAGATCTGTAGCATTTAATATCTAAGATCTCAAAAAGTGTGATTTCCAAAACAAAGTTATGTTTGGATAGCCAGAGGTAGAAGTTGGTGGTTTAATATTTGAACGCAATTTGCGATCAATGTAGTGTGTCTCCGGCGCGGTTTAGCAGTAATGATTTCAAAAGATAAGGTCTAAAGATATATCGTATTTAATGGAAGGTATTAATTTGCAACAAAATAAAAGAAAAGAGCAATATGAACACAGCAACAGTTTTACTCGTAATGCATAATTATTATATTCTCCCAATTCAGAGATATCACTAATGATTCTAAATTAAAATGTATTTTTTTCTAAAAAAAATTGCTTTCTGGGTGAAATGCTATAAAACAGACAAAACTAAAATATGAGAATCATTTAATAAATACATTTTAAAATGCACTCAATCTAAATTTTAAAAATCTTTGCGCGATCGACTTCTCAAAAAATTATAATTAATATAGGGTAAAGTCGGGTTAGATAGGACATAAATATAATATGATTACTTAAAATAAACTCATCTGATATTCGAAAGTTAGGAATAAACCAAAGTCTTTTGCATGTCAATATATAAAAAAGGAAGACTCGAGTACAGTTATTTTTTGTATTTTAAACGTTTTTGATAAAATTTTAATTTCTTCATAAAGTTTGGATATTGTCATTAGTGTGAAAAACAATACGATTGAAGTGGCCACCTCGAGAAGATTCGCGGCAAATGGTGTCAAATCGTATGATCAAAATTTGAAATTGAAGCCTTAGTAGATCGTGCTGTGTAGCTTGAAAGTCTAGATCCTTATCCTCCTGTGAAAAATGGTTCTATTGCTGCAAACGCCGGGAAATCGATAAAAAACATATCAGCCTTAATTTCAAGTGCAATACCAATGTTTTTGAAATTGCCATAAAGCACAGGCCATAAGACATCAGTAACGCCTCCACTATCCTTTTTTTACAATAACTTTCGAAGCGAAGTGAAACAAAATCACGACCTAAAATTAATTATTATTGACGCTTCTTCTTTATAGTTTTCGGGCAAATGGACCACAAATTCATAGAAAAATGGACCTGTCACAGATACCTAGAGGACCGAAAGGAAATGCTGATGATCCACTTGCAGATCCCTACGATGATCCCACTTATAGCTTTAGTTTCAAAACGTCTGACTACAATCGCAATGAAGATTCTGATAGCAGTGGCAGAATACGAGGTAGGTGTAATTATATTATTTAAAACTAATATTAAAGTGGGTATTTTAACAGAGTTAAAGAAAACATTAGATTATTTCATTTTCAAAACATCAATTGCCAATTATTTAGATACACAAATCTATTGAGTATGGCTACCGTCAAGTAAAAAGAGATAGATACAATTTTTAATATATGAAAAGAAAAAGAGAAATATAAAACAGTGAACATAATTCTTTGTCTAGGCTGGTATTAAAAGGCTTCATTAAAGATTTGGATTCTATAGGACATTGCTTTTTGATAGTAGAAGTACAGCTGTGTTGCATCGCCATCGCAGTTAAGAACAGCTATTACCTCTGCATCGCTTAATACATCACTGCCAAGCCAAGGAAGGTTCTTCTCACTTCTTTCAGGACTGGGCACTTTTTGATGAAATGCATGTCTTCTCTCACCGACGTGTTGCAAAGCGTACAAGTTATTGGAAGATCGTCTTGGTGCGGCATAAAGTTCAATCTTACCAACTCTCCTCTTATTTAAAATATAGCCGATATGAATTTTTATTACAATCAATCCTAAAATATTTTTTTCACAAAGATTGTATTGAAGAACGCTGTATATACAGGGTGTCCCCTAAGTAATGGATAACCCTGAAATGCCGCATAGTAGACTTTATGACCGTCCTGAAAACTGATAAAAAAAAGTTCTATCCCAACCACAAGAAAAGTTATATGCATTTTTTTGTTCAGTGCATTATTTTTTTTCTTACTTTACATTTTTGAATACCACGCCTAAAAGTGAATGAGTTCCATCATTTTTTTTTGCAGGAATATTTTACATTACTTGTGCCAACACATAAGTAGAAGAAAATTATTATAACTGTTGGAATTCTTAGAGAAAAAAATTATTTAACATTGAATTTCAATGGAAAATGTGAAAACAAATAATTTTTGAAAAAGTTAAATCATAGCTGGTATAAAAAAAATGCATGAATACCTGAGTGGCCAACTATTTTAAAAATATGCGCGTTAAATGCAGATTTCAAAATGGTATTACTTATTATTATATCTAGAGTCAATAGCAAGTTATTGGTAAAAATCTGCAATACTAGAGTAAATTTAGCAAAAACAAAAGTTTTCAAAATTAGCACAGTATACGTGAAAATAATACCAAGCGTTGAACATAGCAGATTTTTGATTTATTGGCTGTTTCTACGATGTTGTCCTAATGATAAATCCAAGCTTTCAACTTCTAGGGCCGAATGCATTATTGATAAAAATGTCAAAAAAGTGCAAAAAACGGTTACATTTTCGAGCTTGTTTTGAATTTTACCTGTTCTATTGGGCTTTAACAAACCCATCAAATATTTTGTTGGTTGCTATTAGTTTATTTGTTATTTTCTCCAAATAATATGGAGAGTGCAAAGGCAATGCAAACGAAGCTGCGACTCTGTATAGGGAAAGGTACCCTAACGCACCACGTCACCCGGATTATCGAGTGTTTATTAGAGTACATAGCTATTTCTCGGAAGGAAGGCTGCCTGGTAGTGGTGTTGGTGGTGCTGGCGTGGGACGACCCCCTCGAGGAGATACCGAAGACTTAGTGCTTGCGGAACTTGATCGAGATCCTACAGTATCAATCCGAGCAATAGCACGACGCACTGGGATCGGAAAGACGACTGCGCATAATGTCCTAAGTAAATATAAATATTATCCCTTTCACCTAACACGGGTGCAAACTCTCCAGCCGCAAGATTTTGAAACGAGAATGAGTTTTTGTCGACAAGTGATAATGAAAATTGAAGAAGATCCTCAGTTTTTTGACAAAATTCTTTGGAGCGATGAGTCGACATTTAAAAGAGATGGCTACACTAATCTCCATAATCTCCACTTCTGGGCACTACAAAACCCAAACATCATGAGGGAAGACGGGTCCTGGCTTCAAAATGATGGTTGTCCAGCACACTATGCTGTGCCTGTGCGGACATATTTAAATGCCAGATATCCAGCCAGATGGATAGGACGCCTGGGACCATTTTTATGGCCACCCCGTTCACCAGACCTAAATCCACTTGATTTTTTTTATTGGGGATGCATTAAGAAAATCGTATACAGCAAGCCGATCAGGTCCTTAGAGGAGCTAAGAAATCGTGTGGAGGCAGCTGCTTAACAAATTTCTGAGCAAAACCTTGCACGTTCACTAAGACGTTCATTTATTCAGAGGTGCAGAACCTGTATAAGAGTGGGTGGAAAACAGTTTGAGTATTTGCTTTAAATAAAAAAATTAAAAAATTATCTATTTTTGTTTTTGTTTTCTAACTAAGTGATCATGTGATTAAAAGCTGGCTCAAAAACTTTTTGTTTAGATAAAATAACAAATAAACTAATAGCATAACCAACAAAATATTTGATGGGTTTGTTAAAGCCCAATAGAACAGGTAAAATTCAAAACAAGCTCGAAAATGTAACCGTTTTTTGCACTTTTTTGACATTTTTATCAATAATGCATTCGGCCCTAGAAGTTTAAAGCTTGGATTTATCATTAAGACAACATCGTAGAAACAGCCAATAAATCAAAAATCTGCTATGTTCAACGCTTGGTATTATTTTCACGTATACTGTGCTAATTTTGAAAACTTTTGTTTTTGCTAAATTTACTCTAGTATTGCAGATTTTTACCAATAACTTGCTATTGACTCTAGATATAATAATAAGTAATACCATTTTGAAATCTGCATTTAACGCGCATATTTTTAAAATAGTTGGCCACTCAGGTATTCATGCATTTTTTTTATACCAGCTATGATTTAACTTTTTCAAAAATTATTTGTTTTCACATTTTCCATTGAAATTCAATGTTAAATAATTTTTTTCTCTAAGAAGTCCAACAGTTATAATAATTTTCTTCTACTTATGTGTTGGCACAGGTAATGTAAAATATTCCTGCAAAAAAAAATGATGGAAGTCATTCACTTGTAGTCGTGGTATTCAAAAATGTAGAGTAGGAAACAAAATAATGCACTGAACAAAAAAATGCATATAACTTTTCTTGTGGTTGGGATAGAACTTTTTTTTATCAGTTTTCAGGACGTCATAAAGTCTACTATGCGGCATTTCAGGGTTATCCATTACTCACGGGACACCCGTATATTTTTCGTCTAGTTTGGCAATGAGATCATAGAGTGTATTTTTGACATCTCGTCCATTGCATGACTGCACGTTGAGAGTAAAATTCATATCGCAATATTCAGCCAGTTCCTTTAATTTTTCGAACTAAAGATTCTTCCTTTGAATAGTATACAGAGCTATAACTTTTGGCAATCTAAAAATATAAAAATAGTCCGGATTCAATGATGAACATATAATTTTGTGTGTTTTTTATCGGTAGTTGAAAACATATTTCGACATAAAACCTCAGTAATTTTTCAACAGCTACAGCATTATAGATTGGTCAACTGAGGTAAAAACTTTGCATTTTACATTGTGGGAAACAAGATTGTTTGCAAATTTTTTCCAAACAGCCAATGATGTCGTCGATAAACAAGGAAAACAGATACGGACTCAAGGGACATCCTTGTTTTACTTCCATTGTTGCTTCAAACTAATCCGACCTTTCCTTACCATTCCACACCACAGTTATATCTACTTCATAAAGAT
This sequence comes from Eupeodes luniger, assembly GCA_951509635.1. Taxonomy (NCBI): domain Eukaryota; kingdom Metazoa; phylum Arthropoda; class Insecta; order Diptera; family Syrphidae; genus Eupeodes; species Eupeodes luniger. Next base: position 56,704,483 of record OX608074.1, on the reverse strand, counting down.
TTTCTAGCACTCTTAAACATTTTGTTGACATTCTCTTGTTGCACAGCTTGTAAAACAAGGCTCTTTTACCAATAGTATCGAAGTCGGTCTTGAAACTTATGAATAGGACATCACATTTAGCTTCTTTTTCTGCTTTAAGAATGTTTCCGCAATACTTTTTAAGACTGTCGTTCGTTGAATAGCTACTTCGGAAACCCGTTTGGGATTCCTTAAGGATTTTGTTTTGGTAAATCCGATCTGTAAGGCGATTACAAATACTTTATAAGATGAATTAAAAAAGAATATTCCGTGGTAGTTGCCTGGATCAGATATAATGGGTGATTTTTTTGAGGTTAGGATTTTCATGCATTAGTATTTGACAGATCACGCGGGATTTCAGACATGGTGTCAAAGAGAAAGATGCTCAGTATGCTTTGACATTTCATCATGATTAGACTTACTTACTGCCACAAAGTCGAATTTTCAGTGAATGGGCCCTAGAAAAGTTGGCAGAAAATCCGCTTTTTTATCGACAAATTTTGTTCAGCGATGAGGCTCATTTCTGGTTGAATGGCTACGTAAATAAGCAAAATTGCCGCATTTGGAGTGAAGAGCAACCAGAAGCCGTTCAAGAACTGCCCATGCATCCCGAAAAATGCACTGTTTGGTGTGGTTTGTACGCTGGTGGAATCATTGGACCGTATTTTTTCAAGGATGCCGTTGGACGCAACGTTACGGTGAATGGCGATCGCTATCGTTCAATGCTAACAAACTTTTTGTTTCCAAAAATGGAAGAACTGAACTTGGTTGACATGTGGTTTCAACAAGATGGCACTACATGCCACACAGCTCGCGATTCTATGGCCATTTTGAGGGAAAACTTCGGAGAACAATTCATCTCAAGGAATGGACCGGTAAGTTGGCCACCAAGATCATGCGATTTGACGCCTTTAGACTATTTTTTGTGGGGCTACGTCAAGTCTAAAGTCTATACAAATAAGCCAGCAACTATTCCAGCTTTGGAAGACAACATTTCCGAAGAAATTCGGGCTATTCCGGCCGAAATGCTCGAAAAAGTTACCCAAAATTGGACTTTCCGAATGGACCACCTAAGACTCAGCCGCGGTCAACATTTAAATAAAATTATCTTTAAAAAGTAAATGTCATGGACCAATCTAACGTTTCAAATAAAGAATCGATGAGATTTTGCAAATTTTATGCGTTTTTTTTTTTTAAAGTTCTCAAGCTCTTAAAAAATCACCCGATACATATATGTTAGATTGTGTGATTAGTCTTAAAAATAAAGGATCATATCTTATTATAATAATATATTTATTATTGTTCATTAGTTATACGAGGGTGGGGTGAAAAGTTTTCGGACTGACCAAGAAAAATATTGTTTTTAATTTTTGTTTGCTTTAGGACTGATACATTTCTCATAACGATGTTCATATTTAGTTATAGCAGTTTAAAACGTAGATTCGTAAAACTCCACATAATTCTGTAGGACACAATTTCAAAAGAACCCTAGGGCACCATCTGTTGGCCTGGCCGAAAACTTTTCATTCCATCCTCGTATTTATGGTCTAAATTTGAAAAACTGCACATGAATTGTTTTTCATGCGTCTATGATGTTCTTTGCACTTAAGTCCCAAGTTCTTTCAATGTAATTTTTTGCACATGAGCACTAACTAACAGCACTTACATACTTTCAATTGAGTTCTTTCAATGTAATTTTTTGCACATGAACACTAACTAACAGCACTTACATACTTTCAATTGAGATGCAGAAAAAGCTAATAAATACAATTCAGGGCAAAGTGATCATTGCTTTGCTGTCAATATTAATTCTGATGTATGCACAGTTAAAGTTTTGGCTCTTCTGAACAACTGTTTTTGATTTCTGACACTTTTGAAAAGTATGTTGATGTTCAACAACAATAAGAAGTATTGAATCAAGTCATTGAAATACCAAAATCATTTGTAATATTCAAGATATTAACTTTTCTTTATTTATTTATACTTTATTTTTAGGTCTCTATTCATATTTTGATGATATTGGCGAGAGACACACTGTTCGTTATGCAGCTGGAGCAGGAACTGGTTTCAAAGTCTTAAATAGCGTTCCGGATAGTCAGACTTCTGTTGCGTATAGTGCTCCACTCTGGAAGGGTCCACCTGGTGCACGCGGAAAAGTTGCAGTCGAAAGAGGTTCCAACGGAATGTACAAATTTATTGCTGCTGCCCCTGATCATCGAAGATCAGAGGTTAGCGGTCCAGATGATATCGTTAGAGGATCATACTCCTATCTTGATGATAAAGGCGTTCAAAGAACTGTAGAGTATGAAGCTGGAGCTGGAATTGGTTATAGAATAGTTAAAAACAGTATTGGTCCAGGTACCCATAACAACGCCATTGTTCCTTACTTACGTGCAAGTGACGATTTTCCAAAAGAATTCTTACAAACTTCTAGTAGTGATACACTCAAATCTAAGAACAAAGAAACTGCTGCTGCTTATTCAGATAGTGAGGAAGCTATTGAAACTTCTAAGGGATCAAGGACATCAAGCCCTAGCAATACCAATGGAAAGTCAAAAAGCCGGGAGTCTATGCTGGGAAGTGGTTCAAAAATCAGTGGAAAAAAAACACGACCAAACGATGGAAACGAAGAAGACCCATCGGAGTATGATAGAAATTCTTCTAGCAAAAGTTCGAAGAAACTAGCATCCGATCAAAATAGCAAAGGATTCAATTCGAAAGGTGGTCGTTTTGATTCGAATTTTGAAAATGACCTAAGTTCGTTGCCACCCCTGATAACAAGTAATCGTCGAATTTTGGAAATAGGCCGTGAAGAAGATTGGAATTCTCATAACAGAGATTCAACTTTAATTAAAAATGTAGGGAAATGGTACATTGGACTACCTCCAGGACAGAGTGTAAGAGCACACGTTCAAAATATTGATATTTTGCCAATCGGAGGACGGACACTATCGCCATCAGAAGCTCTGCGAAGGGATGAACTTTCAGAACTTGCAGATATTTAGGTAGCTACGTATAAAATATGTGTAGGTTTAATATTTGTGTGTATATTTTTGAAATAAATTATTTCTTTCGAAACGTGTATAATGTTTTTTTGTGATTTGCATAGATTTGCTTTTTAATAAAGGCGAACCTCCTGAAACCATATTTAACTACAAACAAATTTCAAATAAATATTTTGAAGCATTGCTTAGTTTGAGTTTTTGAAAATTCGCTTAGTAATGAAAATAAAAGAAGTATAAATTCATTCGAATAAGTACTTCCAAAATATGTACCTTGACTTGAATAATCTTATGGGGGTTTTCATCGGTTAAATAAATCTATTCGTTGTATTTAATTCTGTGGAAATGCACCGATTCTGCTGGGCAAAACGCATTTCTTTTTTTATTTAAAATCAAATTTAAACATTTGATTTTTTAAGATATTCAAATAATTTTGTATATCATCTGTAGCGCATGAAGTTAAAATAATTTTGAACGGGCATTTGACAGCTACACCAACACTAGCGCCACCGTATACAGTATGTTTGAAGTACAATTACGTTTTTTCCATAAAAAGAAACAGTTTTTTAACTTTCCATAGGAAGTTATAGTAATCGGTCCGATTTATCAAATTGAAAATTTGTACATTTCTCGACGTTTCAAGGTGCCTCTAATCTAAATAAAAGATTTTTAGAGAGATGTCTGTGCGTGAGTTTGTACGTACGTTCGAAGGTCCGAACGTTCGGGGTGCTTTTTTCGACGTCCATATCTAAAAAACCAGTAGAGATATCGACTTCAAATAAATGTAGTTATACAGATAATAATGCAGAAAGAACGAGAGATGCAAAAAGAACTCTTACTAAAAGTTGGTATAATTTGGTTTTCGACTAAAGATCTCTTTTTTTACAAAACACAAAAACCTACAAAAACAACAGAAAACTGCTTTCGACTCAAATATCAAGAGAATAAAGAACGATATTGACTTCAAGTTATTTAGCTCACACAAAATATTGTTATGAATGTTTTGTTTAGGTTTTAAGCAAGAATCCCAAATATACAATAATTAACGCTATTTTTTGTAAAAGTAAGTACAATTTTATAAAGTTGTGCTTTATATATATTTTGTATGATATTTCTTCTAGACTGAACACCGATTGATACTCCGACTAAAAAGAAAATATTGTAAAAAATACCTCGATTTAAATCTTCCTATTATTAGGTATACGGGTGTTTGTTCCAGCTTTTAGACAAACAACTCTGTTAACCAAGGTTTTTTGTCTGTTATCTTCAGCAGTTACTGCTGGAGACCGAAACCAACTTCTGAATTCCCATTCATTAAGAGTTCGAAAAACCTTAGTGGAGCTCTTAGCTCACTTTATATTGTTTAATAGTATTTAAACTAGGCATTCGAACCTATGTCTATATAATTATACATTAAAAAAAAAAGTATTTGAGTTTCACGTCACGTCTTTTTGTATTTGTATGTTTTACTATAGGTACGGCCGAAACGATTTTTCACCCACAACGATTTTGTTTACTTGCAGTTTTTGTATTAACTTGACACTGAACTAAACTCAACTGAATTCGGTTATGTGCTCCAGTTTTTTTCAGTAAATAGCAATTTCATATACAAAAGGATTTGTAAATTCATCGAATTATTTACGTGCATAAATATTTTGACAATGATTTTAATGTCTTGTATCTCTGAGTAGACATTTACATAGTTTTAAATACAAAATAAAAAACGAGAACAAGATGTTATGCAATTGTTTTATGTGTTTTGTCTTTGGTAGTAGGAGCTGCTATAAAATTTATATTCAAAGCCAAAGGCTTCATGCTTCATTTAATGTCACATGTGTAGTACAGCTAAAAATTTGTATGAACTTTAGTAAACTAATTTACAAAAAAAGTTCGTATTGCTATTTTTAATTTGTATCATAATTACATCTATGTTCATTAATTATACGTCTAAGGCCATTAGTTACGAGTGAAATAAGTATTTTTAACAATAATGTACATAATTACATCAGATGTTTCTATTTCAAAAATATAAAGTACTCGTAGTAAATAAAATAAATGTTGAAATAGAAAATTAAACGTAATATTTAATCTTAACTTTTAAAACAAATTGTGTATATTCTTACTGACAATTTCTTGACAAAATTCTAAAATAAATTAAAAACTTAACCTAGTAATTCTTGGTATGTCTTTGGAACTTCATTTAAAAAATATTTTGAACCTGAGTATTTTTTCACATCTAAACATATCAGTAGAAATGGGTTTGAATTAATTTCTGAGTTTTAGGAATTTTAGATCTCAGTTTAATGGAACTGAGTTTTAGGGGCCGGTTATAGCTATCAGTAAAATCGATCAGTCAAAGTTTTGTTTTTAGTTTTTGAACATGTTACAGATTTATTTCTAGCAAAAGATTGATGTAACAAGATGAATCCTATATTCAAGTATTTTTTTCAAAAAGAAACAACGCATTTAAAGTTTTATTTAATTTATAAATCCATTTTAATTTTTTTAATGATGAAATTTCATTTTACTGAACAGCTGACTGCCAAAAGCCAAAAAAAATTCCATTTCGTTTTACTGTTTGTGTTCCAATTTTTTACTGTTCCGATCACATCATTAAAAATTTTACTGATGAAAGAAACAGTAAACAAATTGTCTGAGCCGCGAAGCTCGATGTTATGATCGAAAGAAAACAAGATTTTCCTCAAAAGAAATAAAAAAAAATGACTTCAAAAAAAGAGTTCGAAACCCGGTTGATACTGGAAGTGAAAAACCATGGGTGTCTTTATGCCAAAGGCGACCAAAAATATGCTGATAAAACGGCAAGAATAAATGCTTGGGGGGATATATCCCTTGTCTTGGGAAGGCCTGGTAAGTTTATGGTTATGGAATGATTAAACCTGAATTGTTGACAGCAAAATTTGTTATTTTCAGTCGAAGAGTGCCAAACTAAATGAACCACGCTCCGAAACTCTTTTCGGTCTTATTTTCGTGCCGAAAATAGTGTGCCGAGTGGCTCTGGAGCTACAACTCCGGTACGATGGATTCATTTTGAATCCTTTAAATTTTTAATACCCTACGTGAGGATCCCAGATGAGTAAGTAACATCGGAGTCTGATAAAATAGAGGAGACAATAATGTTTTTTATCTTTTAGTGATTGTGGTATAATTATAAAGAAAAACAACCAAATGTATCGAATTTGGAATTCATTGACGTGGGTACTGAGCCGAAAATTCCCAAGAAAAGAACACAAAAGAGGCATATGGAAGAGCCTCTGGACAGAGTTCTGAAAGCCATAGAAAATAAGGAGGTGAGGAGCCCGATGGAGCTGTTCATGGAGAACGTAGCACTCCAGGTATCGGAATTTAGTCCCCAAAGGGTTGTACGGTTCCAATCAAAGATACTGGCCATTTTGGGCGAGGAAATGGCCGAGCACTTGGCTGGTACTCAAACATGAGTTTTAATTTCTTTTTTTTTCTGAATGCATGTGTGTATTGAAGTAATGTTTTGTTTTTTTTTTATGATTTATGTTTGTTATTTACTTTTTTTGACTGAAGTGATATTTTTTTTTTTTTTTTTTAATGGATTTATGTTTAGTTAAATGTAGCTGTGAAATCAAAATTAGTTTAAGTGTAGTATTAAGAATCGTTTTTTTTTTTAATAATAAATAATACATTTTTATTTATTGAATAAAATTTTGAATATAAAACTTAAATGATTTTGCTTTAAATTCTCTCCCACTGGTAATCAAGGTTTCCCTCTGTCACAAGCCAGTCAGAAAATGCGTTTCTGATATTAACAGCCATAGATGCTGGTTCGGCATTTCTTGCCTCCTGATCCACCAACTGCGCTGAAAATTCATCTTGAAAATGGGAAGGATCAAGTGTTCTTTTGCATTCTGCAAAAAATTGTGCAGCACGCAGCAGCAAAGAATTAGGGGTTTTGCAAGATCCATTTGAATTTCGAGAGGTTTTATCAGAACTCTCCAAGTGTGAACTAAAATACCAAATGTGCTTTCCACAATTCGCCTTGCTCTCGAGAGTCTAAGCAATCAAAAAATTGATGATTCGATAGTGTACATTATGTATATGAGTTATATCTTTTTCGTACCTGTAGTTAAAAACCCTTTGCTTGGTGGTCAAATGAGAACCTGGGAAGGGAGTCATCAAATTATATCGGAGGCCAAATGCTTCGTCTCCCACAAGAACGAATGGTAGACAATTTTCTGTGCTTGGCAATTTTTGGTCAGCAGGAACAAATAATGACTCTGGGTTGCTTAGCCAAGCTTTGCCAAAGTTTGATGAAGAAAAAACAGTCGAGTCTGCGTTAGATCCGTGCGTGGGCTCCAATGCTAACCATAATAAACTTGTAATTTGCATCAACAACTGCCATCAGAACTGTTGAGAAGCATTTTTTATAATTGAAATTGAAACTGCCGGACTTTTTTGGGGCAAAAATTTTCACATGCTTTCCATCAACAGCTCCAAGACAGTTGGGAAAATTCCAGTTTGACAAAAAATCCAAAAAAACTTCTTTCCAAAAACTTGGGCTTTCGGGGACTGGCATAACCAAGTCTGTAAAATGCTTGTTGATTGCCTGAATAGTCTGCATTATACACCATCTGACTGTTGTTTTTCCCATCAAAAATCGGAAAGATAAGTCCGCGAAACTAGCTCCCGTGTCGCGAGGAATCTGAAACAATCAGTGTCATGAAAATCTTATATTATGTTTATATTGAATTTTTTACCTCAAAGTCAAACAAAGTTTCTCCTTGGCACTTATGGTATCATTTCGAAATAAATTAAATCTAGGCTGGATATCACTACGTATTTTTAAAAGTATACATTGGAACTGCTGACGGCTCATCCGAAAGTACTCAAAAAACTTAATTGGGAACAACTCGAGTCTCTCAATCAGTGAAAAATATTCGCCATGTATCTTGCGAGCATGAAAAAGCGGGTGTACTTGAAAGCGTCGTATTTTTTGAGAAGCTCTTTTATTTATTATACACAAAGCTGTTGCAATCAATAAATTTTGTTTATTTTTTGCACGACCCATGATAAGATCAACTTAATTTCACAGAAGCACAAACGATAACAAACAAATGAATAACAAAACAAACTCTTCAAATAGAAACTTCAAAGTGACATTTAATTTAATGACGTAAATTTACTGATTGCTATAAACGCTCATCAGTAAAACATTTCAGATTCCTCCTGTTTCAAATTTTACTGATGGATTTTACTGATAGCTATAACCGGCCCCTTAGCGTGTTTTTTGCTATTTTTGTATCACCCCGTAGCTGACTTAAAATTCTTACATTTTACGAGCAAAATTAAAAACTTCTGTTAGTTTTCATTGTAACAGATATTTATTTTAGAATTTACTTTTGATATTCTCTCTTTTTTTTTTTAAATAAAAGTTGTGTTTTCGTGGTTAAATGTAGGTACTTGTATTTCGTTTAAGATAGATGTTTTTTTTTAATTAATAATTTTTAACAAATGTATCCATATTCATGTTGCACTGAACATCTTTATTTGAATAAAGATCAAAAGAAATTGGTTTAGATTTCATTTTCACTGTTTCTTGAAAACCCTAACTATTAATTCAGATATTAAAGTCTTACAATCTCTAGAATATCATATGATGCATGCAATTTAAATGGTAGAAACTATATTATATTGAAAAGTTTCACGAAATCATGTGTTTAGTAGCTTCAGCCAAAAGATTATTGTCAAGATGAAAAATGCAACAGCACTGATAAAAGTTTTACTATTTTAAAATATTTCTTCAGATGCACATAATGTCAAAACATACACATGAAATTTGAGGGTCTTATACATTGAAGATCTATCTTAAACTTAGATCTAAATCAGAGTTTTAACGCTTGAGAACTTGATGAAGAAATGAGTTAGAACTGAATCAAGTTTCAATTCATTAATTAACCGAGTTTTAGAGACTAGAACTTTGTCAAGAAATTGGCCATTAGTGTAAAATGAACAATCATAGGATGTTGACTGGATTTCTTCCTGATGGCCTAAATAAAATTAATAGTAAAATAGTACATTGTTTAATATTTTAAAATAAAATTCAAACATTATAATATCAATTATTTTGTACAAAAATAAAAACAAGTTTTATAATTAAAAGTTTTTTAATGGGATCCCACCCACACTGATAACTTCCCATTACGTCTATCGATTTGTCTTGCTTAAAACCTTAACAAAGTACTCATAAAAATATTTTGTGTGAGATAAATATTTTTAAGTCAATATCTTTCTTTATTCTCCCAGTACTTGAGTCGAAAATCATTTCTTATCACGTTTTTGTTGCTTTTGTAGGTTTTCGTGTTTTTATTTTAAAGTTGTCAGTTGCATTTTTCTAAAAGATGAACTAAAAACTGTCAATAATATTTTGCATATAATGAAATTGTTTGATTTATTTAATTTATAATCTTTTTTTGCTTTACGAGAACACAGAATGAATTTATTTTGGAGTCAATACCTTCATTTATTCACGAGATATCGAGAATCAAACATCAATTTTTACCAATTTTGAATACTATTTGTTTAGATTCTATTTTTATCAAAAAATTGGCTGTTGTTTTTTTAAACAATTTGTTCTGAATGTCGAAAACTTTATTTTCTATAAGATTAATGTTTTTAAATTTTTTATTTTTTGAAAAAAAAACTGTCAATTCGATTTTTTTCAAAATTTGACCAGATGTCAATAACGTTATTCTTCGTTGCATAAAATTATTTGAGAAATAAAATAATTTTGTGTTTGTAAAATATTCGAGGTGACAATTATTTTTTTCAGTTAGAATAGAATAGAATAGAATAGAATAGAATAGAATAGAAATGACTTTATTTATGTTCAAAATTCAGTTATACAATAAATAATTACAAGTCTTTTAAGACCTAGTTTTAAAACCGTCGGTCAGATTGACAGAATATGAATTCTGATAGCGAAAACAAACAAAACAATAAAGATAAAAAGTGAGATTAAATGTGTTAATAAAATTAAATTACTGGAAATTACTTTTAAACAAGTTTATATAAAACAATTTTTTTTTTTTTAATTTAAATGAAAAGATACAGCAAAAAGAAAAGAAAAAGAACAAACAAATTTAAATGCACTGGAGAAATTAGAAGCTCTCTGTAAGGATTCTTTTTCTGTAAGCCATTGCGCATTGGAGGAATTTGTAAAGACTATCCCAGCCTTTTGCTCCGTTAAGGGTTTGGATTACATCTTCAGCTTCAAATTGGTTCTTCCCAAAAATGTCCCGACGAATTTCTTGGATAATTGGACAAAATCCTAAAAAGTGTCCGATATTCTCTCTCTCATGGGTGTTGCAGAGTTGGCACTCGATAGGCAGGTCTGGTCTGTGAGGTATGTAGTTCAAAGAAAGTATCTCACCTCTGGCTCGTAGAATTGAAGAAATCATATCCGTTGAGTTCTTGTCGTTGAAGTAGTTTGATTCTCCAAGATTAAACTCTAACTTACTATAGAAGTCTCTATACTGCAATGCTTTGGACTGGTTGATGAAATTTTGCCGATATTTCTCATCCAATTTCGCAACAAGGGAGTAAAGACTTCCTTTAAAACCCGTTATATTATCCAAATCAAATTCGATCGATTCACCCGTCAAATTTGCAAGATCGATCCAAGTTTGTACAAAATTAAGCCGATTTATGATGATAAATTTCAATACTCTATTGACCAGCCTTGATGAATCCAATCGGAGTATTTTGACAACGTAATCGAAATGAATCTTGAGCGTGTCGATGATTCAGTTTATATTAATTTGTAAAAAAGTTGTCAATTGAATTTTTCTTTCAAAAATATATCAGTTTGGTATCACGTGACATTATGTAATACATATTTTTAATTCAAGTCGATAGCGTTATTGGTTCGTGAGATATTTTGGGTTAACCAAATTGCTATGATAAAAAAAACCACACACTTAATTTGTTTGATATTATTTTCAGAATCTTTCTGCATCATTATCTGTATAACAAAATGTATTTGAAGTAATTTCTCTAAAAATCTTTTATTTAGATTCTAGGGACCTCAAAACTTCGAGAAATGTCAAAATGTTCAATTCTATAAATCGGACCGATTACAATAATTTCCTATGGGAAGTTTAAAAGGACATTCTTTTCTGTTTGAAAATAAAATTCAAACATTATAATATCAATTACTTTACAATCAAAATAATTATGATAATTACGAGTATTTACAATTATTTAATAGAAATTGTATCCCAACCGAAACTAAATGCAAAATAACATAATGTCACTTTGATGTTTGACTGGGCTGTCATCTGGCATGACATTTTCGTCTTAAACATGATTTCAAAAATTTCATTACTGATAAAGTGGTGAAATATTCCATTACGGCAAGTTCAGGAAGCGTTTCATTTTTAAGAAACTATTTATAAGTAATTAATATTGCAAATAAGGTATCAACAAGGCTTTACTTTAATAGTGCGTCATTCACCTTCACTAAGATTATCAATTTCTTATGCGTAGGGTATAAAACACATTATAAATTCCATCAGTAGAACAGAAAAGTTTAAAAAAGGCATAAACAAAAAGAATGTATATACATAAGTACTCGTATATCCATAAAAACAAATGACTTGGATAGAAGAAGAAGATTAACACACTTTATCCGTATTCCATGTGAGGGAGAAATCTGCTTGCACGTCACAGCTCATTGTACTGTGATCCCTGAATACCTTGATGGTCTTCATCTTTTTTTTTTGTATAGCAAATTATAGGACTGTAACCTCCAATTATGGATAAAAATTCATTCGTTTTGTTCTTTTCTCATGAGCTGAAGGTTTGATCTTATAAAGCAGGTTAGTGGTGTGGTGACGCGTTGAAACTTAATTCAGTTGAATAGCTTTAATACATGTGTAGTATCTTAGCTCGTTCACTTTTTATGTTAAGAAATGAGAATTTGTAATAACTTGGCTTGGTTTTTTTTTATGAATTTATGTACAGTTAATAGAGATTTTCAGATAAAAATTATGATTCGAGATGAAGTTCCTCTGCCTAGACAAAGAGATATGTTGTGCTGTGGGCATATACATATGTACATATCCACATCCATATGTTAAACATTATGTGGTCAAGATTTTCTACAACGGATGATGGATCAACAGAGAACCTGAACTTTTTAAACAACATTCAAGAAGCTGCAATTATTATTAATACCCACGCTATAAGCCTACTAGCAGGAGCGTATACTTTTAATGTATTTGCAAATTAATTTATTATTCTTACCTGCTCTTTCATCTGTCTATCATTTTAGACGTACCTGTCATCGTCACCTACCACTTCACGCACTGGTTAAATTTATTTATTTTGTCAAAGAATATAACTATTTTTACTTGCGACATATAGAAACTATATGGAAAGTATTGCTTCGTAAGAAATTTCGAACTCGAGAACTCGAAAAAAGTGGATCCCTCGATTCCGTCTGTCTGTCTGTCCTCGCCCCTCCAGCCCAAACCATACGGCCAGATTGACTTCAAATTTGAAAATTAAGGATTTTAGCCGATCCGATTCTAAAAATAAGAGTAGTACCTATACAAATTTTTTGGTCAAAAATCGTAAATTCGAATTTTCTCAAAAACGAACTAGTAGGTTTTGTTTTTAATTTTCTCTAAAATTTGTTTCTTTATTTATCTTCTTTCATTAGCCAGTTCGGTCACTAGCTAGATGTCTCCAGTTTCGCACGCCAAGTTGGTTGAGGTCCTCCACCATCTGCGTGCGTCACCTGAGTCGCGGTCTTTTTCAACTGCGCCGTCCCTCGAGATTAGATTCAAAGATTTTTCGGGCTGGACCGTTGATGTCCATTCGCTCTGCAAGATGCAGCCATCTAAGTTGTTGGACTTTTATTCTTTTAATTAGGTCAGTGTCGCTGTACAGAACGTACAGTTCATCGTTGTATCTTCTCCTCCACTCTCAATCTATGCGGACGGGACCAAAAATCACCCGAACAATTTTTCTCTCGAAGCATCCTAAAACGCTCTCATCTTTCTTTCGAAGGGTCCAGGCCTCAACACCAAAAATGAGAACAGGGATGATGAGTGTCTTATAGATATTGATTTTAGATGCTCGAGAGTGGAATTTACTACTAATTGCATTCTAAGTCCAAAGAAGCAGCGATTTGCAAGAGTTATTCTTCGTTTGATTTCAGCGCTGGTGTTGTTGTCTGAAATGTATAGCGGTGCCTAGGTAGACAAAGTCCTTAACTACCTCAAAGCTATAGCTGTCCATGGTGACGTTTTGTTCACGACGCACGTCGTCGTCGTTCAATGTCCTTTTTTGATGACAGCATATACTTGTTCTTGCCCTCTTTGATCACTTCTCTTCTCCGCTTCCGTCGCAATTCTCAAAAACGCTCCACTGGCATCAGGCTTTGATCTTCCAATTATGTCAATATCATCTGCGTATCCGAGTAATTGGATGGACCTTTGGAAGATTGTGCCTCTAGTGTTGACGGTTGAGTTTTGCACAATTCTTTCCAGAACGATGTTGAAGAAGTTGCATGGCAGTGCATCACCCTGTCTAAAACCTTTTTTTACATCAGATGCATCGGTGAGATCTTTTCCGATCTTGATTGAGCAGCGTGCATTCTCCATCGTCATTTTGCACAAACGGATAAGTTTGACAAGGATGCCAAAACTAGACATTGCTCTGTAAAGCTCTTCCCTATAGAAGATGCGGTCATACGCAACTTTGAAATCGATAAAGAGATGGTGGGTATCGATTTGAAGTTCCTGGGTTTTTTCCAAGATCTGCCGTAATGCGAATATCTGATACAAAAATTTAACACACGACACATTTTTAAACAGACTTTTTGAATACATAAGCAAGTTTGTGCGACCCATTTATTTATTTCATAATTCAATTTTCCTTCAATTGAATTCTTTCTTTAGTATAGTTTCGAGAATTAACACGGTCAAAAAAACTTTGCTTGCCAGTTAAAATTGTTGGTCACTTGTAAAACATGAGGAATTATTCGTCTTCTACACGTTCCTATGTTCGTTGTCAATATCACTTAATTTTGCCTAGCTCTTTAGAGAAAACTAATCTCTTTGCTAGGGAGTTGGTCGTCAAATTTAATGCTGGCAGAGAGTGTTATGGGTCCACCTGTACTTCAGAGTGAAAATTATTTAACGGGACAGTTTATTTTCGCACCCGTGCAGTATCCAGAGCCCTAAAAGATCTCAAGACGCACGAATCCACTGGATCAGATGGTATCCAGGTTCTAAAGAAGTATTCTCCAACGTTGGCAAAACCATTGAGTTGGCTCAGGTCTTGTCCCGAGTAGATGTAAAACAGCATTTGACCAGCCCATACCCAAAAAAAGGCGAATTCTCCTGCCCCTTTGTTTGCCGACGGATTGCACTTGCGTCTCTTTTTTCCAAGGTCATGGAAACGCTGATTTATTATTAGCTTAAGAATTATATCAAAGATCAAAGGCTTCTATCAATGACTGGCAGTACGGCTTTCGTTGCAATAGTCCATTGGTTATCAAATGTTTCAGTTTTGGAGGAAGTAAGATTATTGCGCTTGATATTTTAAAAGCAATTGATAGGGTTCAGCATCTCACCCTCTTATCGAAAAAGTATGTTTTTGGTTTTTATGAATCCTCCATTGTATAAGAAATTACATTTATGGTCATTTTATACAAATAGTATTGCCCCAGAGCTTCATTTTGTCCCTGGTCGCTTTCTCATTTTTATAATTGTTCTCCTGTCTGCAACTTCTTATCTAGCATTACATCAATAACACTGAACACATCGATGTTCTCGGAATGTAGAATGATCACATACGCGATTTTGCCAAAAACGTTTAAAATTTTAAGGTTTTCTAAGACGATACAAAGAGATGTGTGTCTCCTTCAAATCTGGCTACGATCTATATAACACCCAAAGCTTGAGTATAACTCCAATCTATGAGCTGGTGCTCCAGTAATTTACTTAAGCCTCTTTGACAGTATTCATCGAAGAGCTTTTAAAACAATTTCTGGCAATAACGATACATTACTGTTATCTTGCCTTCTTGCCTAGAAAAGCAGTTGCATACGTCCCCTTAAAATTTTCAACCGTATTACTTACTCTTCTAGGAATACCTATCATTCCGTTCTTGAGTCTATCTGAAGTAGTACTGTGAAGTACAGACATTTCGTTCTGTAGCCGTTCTACGTGAATGTAAAATGTGTACCACACTCTGGCTTTTTTGTCATTTTTCAAAAAATTCAAAACCAATGTGCACCAACATCTTCTTTCCAAATGATACCTCTTTTTCTAAAGCTACTCGTAACACTTTCCTTTGCAAGTTTATTTTGAAACATTCTTTTGAAGTTCTTTCTTCTTTAAAATTGTATATGATGCAATATTAAATCAAAATAAAATATAAGAAATTATAGCAGTATACAATTCAAAAAAGAGTTTGGAATTCAAACTGATTCATATTTTCATGTTTGCATGTCAGCTCTTTTATTTGCACGCATAATGAATAAAAATGTTACAACTTGAAAATTCATAACTAAAACTGTAAATAGCTACGTACTACAGTTTATGCTTGACTATCAGCTCATTACTCCAGGATCTTATATTAGGGGACAGTCAAATATGTGAGGTATCATAAAAGTGATCTCAAGAGGCTTATAGCACATTTATAGCAAACAATTAGATACGCCGCATACACACAACGCAACGCAAACGTGATTCTTTATACCGTCCTATAATCCGCAGATCACAAGCTCTCTTTTTAATTGTTGTTGTTGTTGTTGCCGTTGCTGATTGTTTAGTCTTTTCCTTAAGAACCTTGTAGAGATATGTGTAGTTGAAGTATCATCAAAATAAAAGAAAAAGAAGATACATAGTGAACAAAAAAAAAATATCTTTAAGGTGTATGCCGCACCGACTGACTGACTGAATAATCAAGCAATCGAACACTATAAACTGACCACATCGTCAACCAATGCCACAGTCCATTATACGCAGTTGACAAGTTGGTATCAAAGTTGGCATCACCACACCAGTGCGGCAGTGCTCAGGAATATATTTAACATAAAAGAAGTACCAATCTTTGAAGGACTTTAACAAAGCTGTGTGTGATTACAATTTAAGTGAAACAAACTGTGTTTTTTTTAAAAGAAAAAAAGATGAATTTAATTTTTGTAAGTGTACCTTCTACAATTTTACAAAACCAAACTTAAAAAATATATTCTAAGAAAGTGATTAATTTCATTTATGTACTAACATAAATAGTTATGGAATTACCATTAATTTAACTCATAGAAAATATACCTATACCTATAATGAGATAATTCATTTAAAAAAATCCAATTTCATCAAACCATTTAGGGTGTAACGAAGGACAAACACGCGCACCTAGGAAGCATACTGAATAATAATCCGAAAAAATCAAGAAACGTATCGCAACATTTTTTCATATACTCTTTGTAGGTACTCGTACTCGTACTCGTCTTGTATAAATTTGAATTTATTGAGATTTGCTGATTTAATTGTAAATATATACGCACACACAGTGTTGAAACATAAATGGAAATGATATAAGGTTTTATTGTTTTCATTTCTATTATTACCCATAAATCACAAGCCTAAAAAGTAAATGATAGTTTATATAGATAGAAAGAATTTCGACTTAAAAGTTTAAACAACGAGAATGTGTTTTTTTGGTATGATTGTTTCTTATTCAGTTGAATTTTTAAAATATTTGCACAGCTATTTTAACTTTTAACATCAATATTAACCGGAATATTAAAGTTCTTCCTTAAATACAATTTAATTGCCTAGTTAAATTTCAAGGTTCATGTAATTTTACTTTTGACAACAACAGTCGAAGCCCAATAATTTGGAAGTCCTTATGCATTTTTAGTTATTTTTAAATATTCAGAATTAAAACAAATACGATTTTGAAATATAACGATTATGTACAAGAATTAATTTTAGTGCAAAATATTACTTAGTATCAGACTGTTCCAGTTCTTTAACATTTTCGAATGCACAAAAAGCAAACGCAATGGTATCAGAATTTAGTTTATAGCTATAGACTCGTTGGCGTTATTTTTTCTTCAATAGTACAAGTACTGAGTACTAGAGTATTTTTTCATTCTAAAAGATTATAATTTGTACAGGGTGCATGCTAAAATATCATCGGAATACCTTCCATACAAGGGAACTAAAACTTCTCAGTAAAAAATATGTGTAGACACTTTTTTTGAAAAACTCAGAAAAGATTATGCTTAAAAAAAGGAAAGAAATCACCAGTATAGTCAAAAGTGATTTGATATATACCTAAAAAGGTCGATTAATGGTCAGTTATTTGAAACATTCTTATAGACACAAAAAACAAAGATTGTTAAAAAACGTGAACTAGAAACTCATAATTCTACTCGTATCTAATTTTTTTTCATAGAAATTACCACAAATCATTTAATATTGCTGAAAAAGTTAATAGAAAACAAAAACATTCGCTAATTTTCATGGAAATAATTCGATTTATATAGCTTTTCAAAACCTTAATTGCTTTTTTAATTGAAAAAAGTATCACCTTAATTTTGAATTTATAATACCTAACATAGATAATGAAACCCTTCTTATTCTATCAGTTCTAAGGAGCTTTCATCTTAACTGAAAAGTTGTAACCTGTAACATTGCTATTTGCAACTTGTATGTTTTAATGAATCCCTTAAGTCATTTGTGACGATATCTGTAAATACTATAGTGATACATTACATATGCCAAGCCAGCACTTCAAACAGTAAATGTATTTTAAGCATGCACTACAAGACGATCTGTATTTATATACATACATATATCTCCAAACTACTCTAAAATTAATGTAAGGACTTTTTGTCATTAATTTAAAACCAAAAAGAATCAAATTTTTGCTATTATTATTGTATCACTTTATTCTTTATTATAAATGAGATGAATGTCAGGTTGAAAGTCATCTTAACCTAGTTTTTGAAAATATCGAACAAAGTAATTTTAATTTCATACCTCAGATGCAAATGAGCACACACACACACACACTTAATTTGTGCCTACTCAACTCATCTCATTTCATCTCATCTTATTTTACTTCAGAGCTAATTTGATTAAGAAAAGCAAACCACTTCACCTGCTTTGACTCCGAATGGACGTGAAAGAATTAATTTATTATAAAGTTCACTGACATCATAAGAATGAGACAAAGTGAACATGAGCAGGGCCGCATTTGCTTCCATACAAATACATTAAAGTATTTAAGATCACTTTTAGAGGGCCTTTCGTAGAGACATGTTCACAAAACGCATTTTAAGATATAGATGGATATTATTGATTAAAAACTAATCTCAATATTTTAATCATTTCATCTACCAAATTGTTTTCTGATTGAAAAAAGTCAAATTTGACAGTTTTAAGAAGAATACGTTCGGTTTTATGGAATCATACAAAAAATAGAATAACAAATAAAATAACAATCTTGAGCACTGAGAATTCCTTCCTTTTTTTCTGGGTTGTTTGAAGTTGAAAGAGTTACAAACTTAAAGCTCGGACATATTTAACGATCTAATAAATTTAACCCGATTTATATTTCTTAGTTACCAACTAAATTAAAACATCAAGATATGATTTGTCCTTTAGTCAAATAGGCTTAAAACAAAAATAAAAAGCGCCTTGAAGAGTTGTATTGTCAGTAGACGGCCATGTGAATAACACATTATTTGTATATACGTATTAACTTCTTTCAGCGATCAATGTTCAAGTTCAGATACATTTTTTTATCTGGTTCTTTGTTTTCATCCTAAGATTCATGTTGAGCAAAATGTGGAAACATTGTTTATAAGCTAAGTTACATTATTTGTGCTACTTTCTTCGGAGTGTTGGGTTCATGATATGGTTCGTGGTATCGGATAGCTTGACGTGGGACGGGTATTTTGCTTAGAGGTATATAACTTTATTTTCACTATTTTGTCTGCTGTTAAGTGATTTAGTTTTGGCTTGGTTTGGCTTTTGAAAATAAATAGACTGATACATAAAGAACGGTTCTAAATTGTGCAAATTTATTTTGATTTATGCACACAATTTATGAGACTGGTATGCTTGTGGCTTTAAGTTTCAATTGATCTGCATTTCAAATGCATTACTATTCGTTCCGTTACGCTTCGAAGTTTGGACCTTAGAGCAGGTGACGAAGTGTATTTTTATCTTGGCAGTTAAGTTGACAAACAAAATTGCCGCATCTGGTGCTACAGCGGTACGTTAACCGCATGTCACCCAGCTCATGCCAGAATTGAAATAGTTTGATTTCAAAATCTATTTTTGTTAACGAGATTTTTAGTTGAAAACAAATAAACCAATTTTAGTAGTATTTCTTGAAATATACATAATTTACGTGTCACGATGTTTGTCCGCGATGGACTCCTAAACTACTTAACCGATTTTAATAAAATTTGTAAACCGTGTGCAGTTTGATCCAACTTAAAAGATAGGATAGTTTACATCTCAATTTATGATTGCAATATTATTTTATTGCAAATTATTTATCTAATACTTGACAGTCACAATTATCTGTTAGCTCCAAACGATTCTAACAGACGGCGACATCTGTTGATTGGAAATAGATGGCGCTATGCCAAACTTCCAAAAGTTTCGTATAAGCTACAATTTAATAGCATAATCACCACATGTTGCTGAGGCTTAAGTAAATATATGTTACATTTATTTTGTATAAAACAAAATACAGTGAGTTTTACTTTTTCAATTTTTGGTGTTAGCATAGACGGCCACGTGTTACTTAGACTGAAGTATAAATTAAATTCATGTTATAGTGATTATAATAAAACCAAATGCGCAATGCATTAAGCTGTCAGACAATTTCTGAACTGTTCTTCAGGAAAAATAAATTAATTCAGAGTATTTTTGCGGATACTCAGAGTAATTACTTAAATCATAACTTTCTCAGTCATCGGGCTACTTTGGCAACCAAAAATCTTGATATTGACGAAATTAACTTCCAGATACAAAAGTTGTTACCAGGCGATCAGATGTCTTTTAGATCATCAAAAAGATCACCGGAAATATTCTTGAAGTAGAAGATTACACTTTTCAATTTCATTAGCTTTTGTCATGTCTATAAATAAGTCTCAAGTCCAAACAATTTCCATTTGTGGTTTAGATTTGGGAAATCCATGTTTTGTTCATGCGCAGCTATTTCTTGCATGTTCAATTGTAGGAACACTGCACCTTCGAACCTATTTATGTTATCGAAAGATAGGTTAAGCAAAAATATTGTGTACCGATTAGTGCTAAATTAAATTGAAATTTAAAGTATTTACAATTCAAAATAATAAATATTATTGTTACCTTACTTACATCATTTATAAGTTTAACTGTCACATGTTATTTACTAAAAACTTTCTATAATACTCATTTGTTACAAACTTAAATAAAAATAATAATAAATTTAAAATGTAATTCTTTTGTATTGATTTTTGCTTTACATCAACTGTACGAGAGTTTTGATCAATTGTGTTCAAAGTCCTTCCCCCTTCAAATCCTAAATCAGTACATTTTTCAAACATCAAACATTAAAAGCGCGCGCTTTTTAACATTTTCCAAACCTTATTTTTATTATTTCCAGAATTTTGTAAAACAGAATTTTGAAAAATAGAATTTTGAAAAGCAGAATTTTAAAAAACAGAATTCTGAAAAGCAGAATTTTGAAAGCAGAATTTTGAAAAACAGAATTTTGAAAGCAGAATTTTAACAAAAGAATTTTGACCCCGGCAGAATTTTGACCCCAACCCTAATAAATATTATTGTTACCTTACTTATATCATTTATAAGTTTAACTGTCACATGTTATTTACTTAAAACTTTCTAATATACTCATTTGTTACAAACTTAAATAAAAATAATAATAAATTTAAAATGTAATTCTTTTGTATTGATTTTTGCTTTACATCAACTGTACGAGAGTTTTGATCAATTGTGTTCAAAGTCCTTCCCTCTTCAAATCCTAAATCAGTACATTTTTCAAACATCAAACATTGTCGCCGTGTTTTTTTTTTAAATAGCATCTATGTAAAACAGCATGGCGGTGCCCATGTCTAATGTTCTCCTACCGTTCCCCTTAAATAGTTTACAACAATGTAATATAACAAAAAAAACGTTAGCCAAAGCCAATAACCAAATACATATTACTTTTTTTTTAAAGAAAATTTAGAACAAAATTAAATCATTTTTCAAGAGATATCGAGAATCGAATATCAATTTTTACCAATTTTGCGTACTATTTTTTGTAGATTTATTTCTTACAAAAAAAGGCTGGATTTTTTTTTTTTAAATTACTGAATGTTGAAAACAATATTTTCTAAAAGATAAAATTAGTTTAAAGTTGATATCTTTAATTTTTTGTAAGGAAATTTAAGTTTAAAATCAATTTTAATCAAGTTTTAGTAATTTTTGTTTAGGTTTTCATTTGTTTGTAAAAAACATTCAATTGGTTTCCTCAAAATCTTACAAGATGCCAAAAACGTTATTCTTCGTTGCATAGAATTATTTCGGAGATAAAATCATTTTTGTTCGTAAAATATTCGAAGTGACAATTATTATTGTTTGTTCAATTTTTTTTAATATACTAGTTTCACAATATTTAATTTAAAATTTAATTCAAGTCGGTATGGTATGGTTTAGCAATCATTTGCATTTAAGCAATCTGGGTTTAATTATATAAATTTAATTTAGTTCGTACAGTAGTACCTAGTTAATGTACACATAATTTTCTATAATTCCAGGTTCTCGAAATGTAAACAAAATTGTTCATTCACCCAACCCGCATATACCCCAAATCCTAAAGTGTGTCCAAGCAGGGAGGGGCAGCATGCCTCAGTGTTTATTCGCCGTAAACCAATTAGGCCTTATTTCGCCTTGTTGTAGTAAAATAAGACCACCTCCTATAAATTGGCCTTATTGTGCTTCGTAAATTTTGGGATATATTTCATAGTTAAATTTTTAGAGTTGTGTCATCATAAAATAGCTATCCGAATTAAAAATGAATTTAGTCCCCAAAAAACCGTGAATTGAATTCTCAAAAAATGGGGAGTTTCATATGAAACCGAGGCAACCACAAGAATAATGTTGTGCTCTATAGTTTAAAGGAATGTTTGCTAATAACAAAATAATACAAAAAGAAATGTAATTTTTTTATTGTTAAAAAGAACATTGTTTTTGGTCCACCCTTTATATGACTTCCAGCCTTTATACAATTTCATGAATCAAATTCACGTTTTTAATAACTCCTCGTTGGGGTTTAATCCTGATCCTTAAATTTTTGATTCTTAACTACATTATTTTCCTTTTTAACATTGAAACACATTAAACAAATAATTAACTGATTTTGTATTCCAATTTGTAGGTTTCTATTCTGGCAATAAAACTTCTTTTAAGTTCTGCTTACCCAACTGATGGCCTTGTCGAGTAAGTAACTAATTTCTTTTTAACATAAAATGCTTCCTAACACTTCCCTTTGCTTTTGTCTTTCTACTGCATGTCTGCATAATTTAAAACTTCTACAGAGTCCACATTTCTCCTTTAAGAAAACAACACAACATGCATAAGTAAAGAATACTCATTTTAAGCTTAATCATTATTACAACATTATTTTTATAACACAAACCTAATAAAACGATGTTTTAAGACATAGTCAAGTGAGGTTTTCAAGACTTAGAAAATTATTGTATTTTTACAGACGACCAATTATACCGATTGTATGGTAGATTACCCTTGACCTAGTATCTAACTGTAACTGAAAACTATTTATATTAACAAACCAGTGTATATAATTTTTTAAAAGACAAGATTGTAAATTTCAAAAAAAAGATAAGAAACTCATTAATAACTTTTATATCTTGTTTCATTGATTGTAGTTTTATTTTATTCCTCCAATTAAAAGACTTAACTGTGTATATATAAATGTTATTCTTCAAAAACATGATAAAGATTTCAATTAACGTATAACAACCAAATGTAAACAAATCCATCTGATTTCAGAATTGAAAAACAAAGGCTGGTTAAATTTCCAGAAGAATCTTTTCGAATTGAAGAAAACGAACAAAAATCATCCGAAGCCAAACGAATTTTAGAAGAAATCAATAAAATTAATGTTGCTCTGGGCTATGTTAAGAAACAAGATCAAAGCTTACCATCGCTCCTTGATTCAAACCAATTCCTATTCCCCAAACCTGCTTACCATCCATTTCACTCGCAATCCATCAGTGATGGAATTCTCCAACCCTCAATACGCAATTTAAATTATTACACTTATCCCAATCCTAGCCTTAGTTCCAAATCTATAAAATCTCCAGATTCCAAGCTTTTCTTCTATAATTACCAACATCCTGATGATAAGGAATTCGACTATGAAAAGTCATCAGTTAATCAATTCGATTTGCCGAAAAATGAGAACAATCTTCGTGAGTTCAAACTCATCGACTATAAAGTTGTGGGTGACTACCAAGAGCCCTATGAAAATAAACAAGATAAACATTTGGAGCCAAAACTACGTTTGTATTTCGTTCCTCGTCAGCTGAATGTCAATGAGAAATCAATGGACTACCATAAAAATGAAAAATTAATCAAAATTGAAAAGGTACCAACAATCCGGCCGTTTTCGAAAATAACCGCAGAGAAACAGAGACCAACTTTAAAACCTTCAGTATCTACCGCCCAAAAGTATGTCAGTTCGACATCAACAACCACCACATCACCTTCGCCACCATTGTTGGCATTGAAAACACCATTTGGGGCGCTTTTTAATCGTCCCGGTCATAGAGTTACTGCTCAGAAGGTAGAAGAGAAGCCCGCATTACAATCAGTGCCGCTAGAGTTGCCACAGTACACGCAGCAACAAGTTAGACCGGATGCAGTCACCATTGATAACTGGGATTCGGAGTCTTCTGAAGAAAACGACTATCCTCAAGATTACGAAAAACATATCTTTGCCGGAAAACAGAAGCCCAATATGGCCGAAGTTCAGAAAGAGGCCCTCAAGGAAAGCGGAATCATAATTCAGCGCCTTAAAGTTAGAAAAGGTGGTATAGCCATTGCTGGCCCAGGTGGTGTTGCCACAGCTGGCAGTGGGGGAACTGCAATCGTTGGACCTGGTGGATATGCCCTTACTCATCCTAGAAGTTTGACAATTGCTGGTCCTGGTGCCAAAATCATAGCAGTACCAGAATCGACCGACTTAAGAGACGCTTTACAACGGACAAGCTCTGGTAGAAGTTATGCTGATGAGGGAGAAATAGTCGCCACAGGCCCCATCGTATACTATTCACCAGATGATAATAGCCAAATTTTATAAAATATTTTATAGTTATGATAAAATAATTAAAATTTAAATTAGTACAATTATATGTATAGGCGTATTTTTAAGTAGGAACTAATAATTATAACTGTTGTTAAATGTGCTTAAGCCTATTAAGACAATATAAACATATCGAAATCCTTAAATCAGTTTTTCTTCTTCTCATAAAATTATTCATAAAATAGTAACACACACCACGCTCTTCTTCATAATCCACACAAATCATAGTTCTATACATAAACATACTCATTTAAAATTAAGAAGAAAATTGCTTTATTAACAAACTTGAATTATCTAGATGGCAGACTTCAAATTTTAACACCTGGCCTCAAATGCCCTTCTACTTTCCATCAGCTGCATTTTACAACTCGCCTTCTATCAGCAACAATAATTTAGAGCTTTTTAGCCAAAAATATAAACCCATGACTGCGGTACAAGTTATACAACAGCCACATACCTGGACTGCTCATTCGGATTTTATTTTGAATCCATACCCATATTCCTACCTTTACAGCTCAAACGCAGCCCTACCTTCGTTATCCGATGAATATCTAACGCAAAAATCTAGCAAACCAACAACGAGTGCTAAATTTCCTGAGCCAACTACGAAGCCTCCAAGCACAATTAGAAGCAAAAAACCAAGGGCGAAATCTGCTAATGGCCTAAAAAGTGATACTCGTTTGATATCAGCTGTCAAACAAGTTAATCCGACTTTTGAGATCGAAAACATTGTTCAGATTCCAGGAACACCTTACTATCAGATTGCATCTGTGGACAAATTTTCTCAGAAAACCAACAGAGAACCAACAATTAAAAAAATTGAGCCAAAATCAACCAACACGGATGGTGTTGGAAATATCAAGGTTGAGGCTACTGGTAAGACCTCCGCCGGAAATAGTGTGCCCGATATTTCGTTTGGCTCCTATTTTCTTCCGTACAGTTCGAGTATGCAAAGTCCAAACCAGAAAATCGCTTCACTCATATTACAACCGAGCTCTAAGGCCATAGTTGGCAGCGGAGGAACAGCAATATCGGCTCCAATATCACGAGCTGTTCTAAAGAAAGGAGTACCGACTAATGTTTTTTTCAACCCCGAATCAGTGGCTATTGCTGGAGCTGGAGGTAGGGCACATGCCCAGGCTGATTTGATTTTGGATGTCATGGAGTAATACTAGTTCAGAATTTCTATATTTGAACTCTTGATTGTTTCTATAAGCTTCCTCACCAAAAATATTGTGTTATGTAATTTATGCTTAAGCTATTTCTTTCTTGAACCTATGTAAATAAAGGCTTTCTTTAAAAATCTCTAAAGAATTCACTAAGTATTCTCTTTTCAACCTCTGCCGTGTTTCTGCTGGCTTCTTCAATACGGTTTTCTATTCTCGCAAGGACTTTATATTTATTTTATCTAAAATTAAACCAAAAAGCAGGTTTTCGAATTGAATTAAATCTATAATCGTATAGCAAAAGGTTGGGAAGATTAAACAGCAATGGTGATGTTGTATCATTTCCATATTATGGAGCACTCAAGGGCCATTCACTCAATATCGGGAAAGATGAAAAAATCAACACAGTTGTTGTTCTAAATCCAAAGTATGCTGAAGGCCGAGGTTCCTCGGATACGTTTTTCAACAAAATTCAGGACTCTGCTGCTCGTTTAGTGGCAATTCAAGAAAAGGCCAAGCAGAAAGGTAGTTTCAGCGAAGATGACAACAAATCGTATGCAGATAGTCTGTTTGAATTGGGTCTTGCAGCACAGAGTCTAGCTCAACTTCAACAAAATGGAGAGATAAAAGATTTTAGCAAGCTTCTTCAAGGCAGCAATTCCCAAACGAGGCCTCAAACTGCTACCGACAATCCATCACAGATTCCAGTGAGTGAGATGCCAAATCCAAATGGAGATAACATGTTCGTGTCCATTACGCAGGATGAACCATATGACGATTCGGGAGAGAGCATTTTAGTGAACGCCCCCAAGAAGGATGCATCTGTTGCTGAGTCAAAGCCAGTTGGTAAGAAGTATTTATTGTAACAATATTGTGAACAGAATTATTACGAACTTTTTACTGAACTGTCAGAGAATCAATGGTTCTGTTTTGGCTCAAATTCTTGATCACTCCTTAATATGATTTTTTTAAACCAATATGTGTTTTTTTTCATAGGTCTATCAATTGCCGGTGAAGGTGGTGTTGCATCATCAAAACCAAATGCAGTGGCTATTGCGGGCCGTGAAGGATTAGCTGTGGCCTCACCAAAAGCCACAGCCATTGCTGGTGTATCACCAGAAGAAGCTGCTGCATTTAGTGTGAATGTGCCTACCAGAAATGATATAATAATCAAAGCGCAACAAAGAGGTATTGCATCAGGTGTTCAGGCGTCGTCAATATCATCACAGTCAACATCAGATGAAGCCAAACGATCAGAAAATGAGGCGCAAAAACGCAAATCTCAAGTTATAGAAGATAGTGGTGTAAAAAACATTTTAATAGTTGAGCCAAGGTTAGGGGATAGAATTGCGCTGCAAGAAAAACATCAAGCATTAAAAGTCAAAAGTGAAGTCGAACCTAGAGGGTTAGGAGTTCAAAATGTTCCATCAGCAGGATTTGACGAAAATAAATACCTTCATAGCAATTCGGCTTATAGGAACTATTTGCTGTCATCATTTTATTCTTCATAATAACTTTAAGTTTATAATAATGCAGACCTTTTTGTAAAATAACCGAATCTCAATTTATTCAATAAAAGTACATAAATAAATCTCCTGACATAATTCAGTGTAAAAATTGTATTGAATATTATCAAAATCAAAAAGCTGACAGAAACAATATTAAGATGATGGTTATGTAAAAATTGCATACGAAATACTTTGATCATTAATTTATTTAGAAAAAAAGTAAAGTATCCATTTATTTAATATTAAGTTAAAAATATAACACATAATGTGCTAAAATAGAAAATATTTGAGGTGTATAATTTCAAAATTCTTCTGGTAAACTTTAATTTAAAAAAAAAATAATTGAAATCACCACAAATTCCACAATCCAACAATGGATTTAAAAAATTTAATCACGCATTTCTTAATAAGGGCATCATTACACGAAAGATGAAAGTAGTTAAAGTGTATATGTTTTTAGTTTAGTTTACATAGGTTTATTTTAAACAAACAAAAATAAAACAAAACTGCAAAAAAACGTAAAAAGCCAATATTTACATAGGCGCCTACATAAACATTTGCGAGGGGTTTCAAACTGAAAACAAAACATAAATATGTTTGTTATTAATTTGTTTTTATTTAAAAAAAGGGATACGATTTGAAACTTAAGGACGGACAGAATTTTCTTTATGTACATTATTTAGAATCCTATAAGCTTGCTTTACCCAAATGGCCCAACCCATATACCAACAAACAAAAAGTCTTCGCCATCAACGTTGGATTTGATCATAACGAACTCACTAGAAACAGCTACTCAGCCTTTTACTATAAAAGCTTTGAGTTCGAAAGATCTGCAATATCTAGATTTTAAGAATACAATAATTGGGATAGATTAGGATAAAACAACGTCTTCGTAATACACCTTGTGATATAGATAGTATAAGTAGCCCCCAATAAATTAATGAAAAAATTTACACATTCTTGCTTGAAAGTGTTGATGAGTCCGTTCTCAAAAAAATCAGAAGGGACAAGAACAGCTATTTTTCCATACTACATTTCAAATTTAATTAGGTAGAGAAATAGATTTAGAAGTCAGTGGAGGAGATATATTTTTTCATTACAAATAGCTTTCGAAAATCCAAAATTCAGAAACAAAAAATGGAATGAAATACTGTGTTCTCTTGATACTAATCCAAATTGTTTTGGAAAATAGTAAAGGTACTAAAAAACTCTCACAACTCGTATTTCAAAGATTTTATTAGAGTAACTTGTATATGCTTTAATGTTAACGCTTGCTTAAAGTTACAATATTTTCCAACCAATTGAAAATAAAAGCGAAAATAATACCGATTCTCTAGCCAGGGAATTCACCTAACAATCCATAGAGTTAGCGCCCAATAAGTCTACTTATAGTAACTTTAACAAAATATTAGAAAAAATTATCAAAATAAATCTTTCTTGAGACTTTAAATGTCATTCCGATCCAATAATTTGGATTTAGGCAAGCTCATAGTACCATTCATCAAGTGCTTAGAATATGTAACTTTATTAAAGGAAAACTCACTGCGAAACAATCTATTTGTCTTGTCCTTTTTGATGATGGTAAGACCTTTGATAGTATAAAGCATGATGGTGTTCTTCATAACTCAAGGTCTTTGGTTGTCCTTTTTATCTTATACAAACAAAGTTTTCATAGAAATAGAAAATTTCAAGTTAATTCAAATAAAATACATTCCTCCTTAAAAATTATAACATCGGGGGTACCATTAGGAACGGTATTATGTCCGTTATTATATATTACATAAGTTGGTGACTTCCCCGAAATATGGAACTGCGAAATAGAGATGTTTGCGGATGAAACTGTTCAAAAAATTTTGGCCATGAAATAGAGAATGATTTACAACATGCTCGAAACCAAAATGTATGATTATTCTATAGCATGAAATGTTAAACTTAACGCTGTGTTGTACCACTTATAATAAATAAATTGGATGGTGCAACAGTTCGTTAAGAACTAGGGCCTAGTGACTTACAACTCTCAACCATTCCTGTGTGAGAGTACTGTTGTCAGGGATGGAGGGGTCCTACAGTTTTATGCCGAATCCGAACGGCTTATTTAGGAAAGCACTTTTCATGACAAGAATTACTTTTGGATGAATTGTCAATTCCTCGCTAGAGGCAGTACCCGTGAAAAAAAACTTTACATGGCACAGGAAGGGATCGAACCCAAGACCTCTGGCATGACAGTCCAACGAACTAACCATCATGCCACGGGTACTAGCTTGTTCCACTTAGTCATATCAAAATAAATAACTGTAATGTTCTGTGGGTTGATTCTGTCAAATATCTTATTATATTTAGATAGGGCATTGACCTTCTTAAAATGTATTAATTTAATAACAGTTTATATATTTTGTATTTATCTACACATTCATTTATTTGTTTGTTCATTAATTTATTTTTTCTTTTGTATTTATTTGCATATTAGTTTATTGTAATCGGTCCGATCTGTCAAATTGAAAATTTTAGCATTTCTCGATATTTCAAGGCCTCTAGAATCTAAATAAACGATTTTTAGAGAGATATCTGTGCGCGTGTGTGAACGTATACGTACGTTCGTACATCCGTACGTTGAGGAAGCTTTTTTCGTCGTCCATATCTCAAGAACCAAAATATTTCTCGAACCAATAACGCTAGCGATTTGAATTAAACTTTATAGTATATAATGTGACGTGATACCAAACGTATTACATTTTGAAAAAAATCAATAGACGTTTTTATTTATAAATCAAAAATACAGACAAAAAATAAATTGTCATCTCAAATATTATACGAATAAAAAATGATTTTATCTCTAAGAAAATTGTATGCAACGAAAAATATCGTTTTTGACATCTGGTAAAATTTTGAGAAAAATCGAATTTACAGTTTTTTTTACAAAATATATAAACCTAAAAAAGAACGGTTGAAATTATTGATTTTCGACTCAATTTTGTTTTCAAAAATAAAACATATTATCTTCAAACTAATTTCGTCTTATAGAATACAAAATTTATATAAAAAATTGATAAAAATTTATATTCAATTCCCGATATCTCGTGGAAAATTGATTTTATTCTGTACAAAATTTTCTTAGAAAAATCCAATCTGCATTTGTTTATAAAAGAAATAAAAACTTTTAAGAAAAGCTACTAAAATTGGTAAAAATTGATTTTTGACTAAAAATCTTTTTAACAAAAATAGATTTTAAAATCAAATTATTTCATCATATACAAAAAATTGTTGTTAATTTTTTAGAAAAAATCAACTGACAACTTTCTTAACAACAGAAAAAACTTATAAGAATGGGTTTTCAACTCAAGTATTAGGAGAACAAACAAAGATATTGACTTCAAATTATTTATCTGAAACTAAATATTGTTATGAATATTTTGCTAAGGTTTTAAGTAGGACAAATCGACAGACGGGATGGGAAGTGTGAGTCACATCCCAATATCTTTTTATTTTTAATTTACAAATTCTTGTTTTAAAATCAAAGCTTATGTTTCTTTAGCGTAAGTATGTATAAATTATAAATTTTTTAGTTTATATTTATTAGGTATATCTGGCATAAGCCTTCCCCATTGCTACCTATATAGATCGTCGTTATACCAGTTGTCTTGGTTTTAAATAGTTTTGTAGGGTCCATTGGTTATTCTTATTAGTATTACTTTTGTCCATTTTTTCTTGTGTTCTTGAAATGTAACCTGCCCAGATTCATTTTAATTTTTTTATTGATAGTTCTTCTTCTGATTTCTGCGTCTCTTATTCATTAAACTGTACTTATATTGAGTAATCGTTTTTCCATCGATTGTAATCTGTATGTCATGACAGGAAGTATGGTTCATCACACAGAACAGTGGAGCAAATCTTTACATCGTTTTGGAGAAAGTAAGATTTTTGCATTTGATATTTCAAAATCATTTAATAGGGGTGGCATCAGGTTCTCTTATCAAAAATTGATGCTTTCGGTTTTCATGAGTTCCTCCTACATCAGGTTAGTAATTAGCTTTCTGATCGTTCAATATAAGTAATATTGAATGGATTCAAGTCTAAAAGCCACACAATAAATGCTGGTGTGCCCCAGGGCTCTTTTCTATCTCCAAAACCTTTTCATTATGGTTTGTGGGGTCCATGATGTATTTTTGTGTCTTTTCCAACCTGTGAGTCTAAAATCTGTCTAACATTCCCAAATTGCTTTTAACTATTCGTTATATGTACGTCAATTTCCTTTTCTTCTTGTTAACTTAAACGTATTCATTTTCAAGCAAGATGTCCTTTCTAATGTAATTCGTCATGACTTTGGTTTTGTTAAGGTTTAATTTAAGTTCATGTATTTTACATTTTTATTGTCTCCTGGTGTTTCGGAAAGCAAAATAATGTCAACTGCAAAATCTAAGGTTGCTCAGTTTCTCTCTTTATATGTATGTTTACTAAAAATCGATTGGTGAAATGGGCGGAGAAATTTGAATTATTGTTTGATTATCATTATTTATTATGACTCGTTTATTTGAAATTAGTATCAACTAAAAGACAAATAAAAAAAATAAAAATGTGGCATGTACTTTGTTTACGGCTGACTATTACTATCACAACTGCTTGTTCTGACGTGTTTAACATTATAAGGAAATTATAATCCCTTGAGTGCGCGTTTTACATTTTTAAGAAATATTGTTAAATTTCATATCATAATTTATTAAAACAGAACTTTTAATACGATATATGTAGTATATTATAAAGTCTACTTCTCTGCTACGAATAGGAACAAATTCAGTTGATATATCTCAAAATATATTCTCTATCCACTTTATTACTTCAACTGATCAGGTTAATATAAACTCATTGATTCTTTTATGGAAATTGTAAACAGAGCAGCTGAAATATCTTTCCTAAAACCAAAATTTTAATACAAATCAATACATTTTGCCTGAATCTACCTTACGATTGATTCGTTGTGCAATTAAGAAAGAAGAAAATGGATTCGGTTTAGAATTGATATTTTTTAAAAATAATGTTAAGATTTTGAGCACAAAAATTAAGAAATAAATAAATATTTTCAAAAATAAAATATTGGATAACCTCTTATTTAGTTTTGATAATGGGTTTAAAATCTTGTTGAAGTTTACAAAAAATACAAAGAAAAAAAGTTAAAATATTCCCACTCTCCGAGTTGACGACTATTTCCTCGTTACCCAATTGGAAAAGATAACAGTACTAACTGACAGTTTTTTTGCCAAAATCATACAATATCATCTCACCTCAGTGATATTGACACTGAAAATATTGTCAATGATAAAATTATTGAGCTCAATTCCTTCCTTTCCTAGAAATGATCTTTTTACAAGCAGTTCAGTGAAAGAGTTAATAAAATAAATTAAATCCAAAAATATCATCTGGACTTCATGCAATGAGCAACAGATTACTCAAAGCTTGTTGTTTGATCCTTTCGTATTTCTCCGAAGATTGGAAAGTCGCAAAAGATGAAGTTATCTAAAATCCTGTTAAAGCAAAAGATAGTTCTAGTAAGACTCTTAGGGTGTTTGAAGGGTTTACAAACAACGACTTTTAATTTGTATTGAAAATGCAAAAATACACCCCAATGAGCAGTTTGGTTTTATATCCAGTGCCTCAAGTTGATTCTGAGAGCTTACAATGTTCACTGTGCATTTTACAAACTTTTTTCATAGGTAGAAAACAATGCAAATGCTCAGAAATCAAAATCTAATTTCTTGCCACAAACAATAATGTTACAATATTATTTTGCTGCAAGTACTAAGGTCTTACACTTGATAAGAAGATGACTTTTGAGAAATGTATAATAATTGTAAATCATATTCATAAATCGCAAATCTTGTCTTAGTATTCATATTAAATTTTTAATATTGAAAAGCATTTTCCAACTTATACTCAGTTATTGTGCTCCAGTATAATTTGATTGTGTTAAACTCCTTTTAGAAATGATTCCAATATTGCAAATCAAAATATTAAAATTGATTCTAAATTTTGCCATGGCAACATTAAACCATAAGGCTTCATAATAAAGCTAATGTTAAGCAAATTAAACTTGTACTATGTACATACATGTATAACAACTTTTTTAGAAGATGTTGCTATTCTGATAATAAGCTTATTCTTAATCTATTAAATCAGATATTATTTACATCGTATTTGGGTTTAAGGGTTATTTTAGTTTTAAGTATTTCATAAGGATTTTTTTATAAACCTTTTTCCTTAAAAACGTTATCATTTCTATTTCAGCATTTAGTATATTGAACTTTTAACAAATTTAATTTTCTAACTACCACATACAAAATACATATACATACATAATTGTAAGAAAAAATAACTAAATATAATAAGTTTTATCATAATTTACTTCTGTTTTTGCTCAGCATCCTTGAAAATTATCTTCTTTCAAAGTAGGTACACCAAATAAATAAGTTTCTCAAATAAATTAAATTTAACAGGGTGAACAGTAGACTAAGCAATGTCATCGAATTTTATACCAATATCCCACAGAATTCGTTCAAAATTCAATTTTATATATGTAGTTAGTTGTATAATCTTGAAAAATATTAATAACCACCCATAAAATTTTCACATTATTAATATGTTAAGAAAAAAAATGTGATTACTTCAAATTAAGTCTTCCACATTATTGAGATACAAAGTTCACACATTTTTAAGGTATACCTACATGAAACAAAGAACCATTAGCAAAATTCCATTTATTTAGTATAGTATTTTGTACCAAATGTGTTTGAAAATTCGAATTTAGTAGACAAGTAGATAACTTTTTGTCATCAACAGGACTTAAGTGTTCAAAGTTTTTCTTTTAGGTTGTAAGTTTGATATAAAAAAACTATTCCTGAAAGCAGGTGGTTGAAATCTAGCAGAGAAGCATATGTACATAATTAAGTGAAGAATATAATACTATAGATAGAAAATATCTATTTTTATATCAAAATTAAATCGAATGGATCCAAAAAGCTATAAAATGATAAAGTGATGTATACATTATGTAAAACTAATTTGGAACCCTTCAGAATTAAAACCAATATATGTTTAATAAAATCAAACGAAATATTATCTGTTCGTAAAGTTAAAATTACAATTTTGTAATGCTTTTTACGCATCATTTTAAGTTAAATCTTGGAACACATAGAATTTATTTTTATAAAGTTCAAAAACGCGATGCACTAGTTCAACCACCGCAAATAAAACATAAAACAAAAACAAGAAAGATATCTATAAAAACAAGTTGAGATGGTCAAAAAAACCTGCCCTTAATAGTGTAAGCAACATCTTTTATAAATAGACACAAAAAGGAATCAAACCTAGGAATACTAGTAACTAGTAATTCTTCTTCTATGTACAAAACTTATTCTATACACCTGGAATGCTATTGGACAAGATGCGTTGTTGGCGTTATCATCCATGGCAAGTTCTTTCTTTATGCTTCAGCTTCATATGACCAGACCATAACGAGTTTGCATTCTGCATCAAGAAAGAAGATACAAAAACTATATTTGCACTGCATCTTTGCGTGACATTATATATACCAAATCAAACTCCAAGACAATCTTATAAAAGGGCTTCGGACTTTGCTCCTTGTATCATTTTCCCTTTAGACCTAGTGGTGCACGCAGTGTAAAATAAAACTAGTTCAAAACATCAGAGAAACATTGTTGTTCTATTTTATTTAGCAACATAATTTTACATAGAAATTATTAAAAGGTGAGCTTTTTGTACAGTTTAAGATTTATTTCAAGTGATTTTTGCTTCTTAAAAATAATTAGCTTACTTTTTCGTGGAAGCTAGTTTAAAGTGTAATCGTATTTCGAAATTAAAAAAAATAATAAATGCTAAAGCATTCAACTTCATTCCTTTTCTTTCTGCGAAAGAAAAACGGTCTGAAGCAGAGATCTTGACCTCGACAATGCACAAGAAACTCCCCTCCTAAATAAACCTGTTCGTTGCATCTGCAATTTGGATACTGCTATTCTATTCTATACAATTTTATGTATAGTTTGACCGGTTTTCGATTAAAATATTTGAATTATTTTTCAGATTGAGTCTTGTGATTCAGTTTAATTACTGCAAACAATAAAAACCTTTGTTTTGTATTTATTTGTTCTATTTAGATGTTTTTAATAGCCCTCTTTGGTTTTGTGGCGATTGCAAGTGGCCTACCAGCACAGCAGATTCTGGGTCCAGCAGCAACGCTCACAGCTATTCCAGCAACAAATCACATTTTGATTCTTACCCCACAAGCACAAGTCCAACTTGAGCCATCTCTGAAATACGCCCAACCAATAGTACAACACCTAGCTCCAGTTGCACGCATTGATAGCCCATTAGATCAGACAGTAGTTTATGTGCCTAACGATAATATCATCAATGCAGCCGTCCATCAAGGCAAACAATTAGAAACTACAAACATCACCAACGTTATTAATCAATTTGTGAATGCTGGCCAGACTGTACAAGCCGAGTTGCAAGCATTGCAAAATCAACTGTCACAAGGACTTGAAGGTATCATCCAGCCTGGACAGAAAGTCGAAGACAGTGCTGCAGTCCCATTAGATGCCCCGAAACCAGTAGCTCAACTCTCCGAAACCCCCCGTCAAGATTCTGGTCGATTTTTTAGCGTACCCGCAGGGATTCCGCAGTTCTACAGCAATATCGAAGTCATCCACACACCATTGAATCCACTGTTCGCCATTCAACCAATTCAGACAATTCGTGCCAGGAGTGTTGTTCATCCCGAGGACAAAGCCAATGCAAATGTAGCCGCCCTACAAGGGAATACAGAACATCTGAATCTTGCTAAAAAAACTGAAGAAGGTGGATCAGAGCAAAAATCTCAGGGAAACGGTAAGAGAACCTTCGCTACACGCAGTTGCAAAATATATGGAACAATATTTTTGTAAACTTTCAGAAAACCAAAACCAGGCAAGGAATACTGAGAATGCCGAACTTGCCACCGTACAGGCATCGCAAGCAGACAATTTCGATGACAAAAGCCTAAAAGTTCAAAAAGAAAACGAACCAGCCCCATCTAACTCCCAATTCGGAAAGTTCTTGGGTTCGATTGAAACACGAATTGCCTTACCAGAAGCACCCTTGGAATCAAATTTAAAAGATGGTATAGATATGAATAATATTTTTAGCATTATTTTATTTTGACAACAAATTTTGTTTGTGCAGCTAAAGTTGTCGAATCAAAGGAACCTGGTAGTCAAGGAGTTAGCATCGCCGAAGCACTTCCAGCTGGATTAGCTATAAGCGGTGAAGGTGGCTTAGCACAAGCAAGACCCATTGCATCAGCCATCACTGGAAAAGACGGTATTTCTTATTCTGCTCCATCAGGAACAGCCATTTCCGGAACCAGTGATAATGAAAAGGCCTCCAAGTCTTCCTAGATGACCATCGAAACACAAACATTAAACTTGCTCTTGCATCCTAAAATTAACATTTTTTTCCACGAAATCTCATGACTAACGTACTCGTAAATGACCAATTGATTTATCATTACCATTTATCATCATCAACATTAAACAAAAAGTAAAAATAAAAAATTCATGTGAAAAAATTCAATACTGTTTTTTTAATTACAAATTTTCTATTAAAAACAAATAAGAACAAGGCTTATTAAGTAAAAAATAGCAAGTAAGTTGGTAGGTTAAACAAAATATAACATCTATGATCTATCACTGATTTGGGTCGCATGAACTTGATTTACAATAAGCTTTGAGTTGTTAATTGTATTTTATATAGAAAATTAAAATTTTCCGCCGCCAACCAAAATAAAACAGACAAAACTCGGTACCCTTAACTCCTAAATATTTCAATTCATCAATTAAAAGGAAATCATTTGATTTTAGATATGTACACCACTTTAAAAAATCAAAAAGTAAGTGGGTTCTGAAAAAAAGCCATAATGTAGCCATGTTCATTTTTGGATAAGAACTTGAAATGTACGTTTGTGTTCATTTTACTTGCGACTAGGAACTATATGGCAAGCATTGCATTCGTACAAATATTCGAACTCGAGATTTAAGTCCAACATGACATTACGCACGAGAAGTTAAAAAAAAGTGGGTCCCCCGATTCCTGCAGCCCAAAGCATTTAGTCGATTGAGTTCAAACTTGGAAATAAATGTTTTAAACAGATTCGCGTTAGGCGTATTTTTCATTTTTTTAGACTAAAAATAACAATCCCAATAAAAATACTTTGGTCAAAAATCGAAAATTCCAAAACGAACCGACCGAATTTTTTGTTTCTTAATTTTGCTTCTTTTAATAACAAAAAATATGTTTGTTTTGCTCCAAAAAGGGTTACCTCATAGGAACGTTATTTTTTTTAAGGGTTCTCAAGAATTT
Organism: Eupeodes luniger; assembly: GCA_951509635.1. Lineage (NCBI taxonomy): Eukaryota > Metazoa > Arthropoda > Insecta > Diptera > Syrphidae > Eupeodes > Eupeodes luniger. The sequence goes on along the minus strand of OX608074.1, from coordinate 56,666,980 downwards.
ATCAACCGATTTTAATATTATTTCTGTACAAGATCTTTTACTGTCTCAATAATATTTGATGATCAATAATATCATTGTTTGGTTTTTGGATTTTTAAAAAAGTATATATTTTTTTTCAAAATTAGATATCTCGAAAATGGGCTAATATTTTTTCTACGAAAGTCCAATCTAAAACGTATATTAAATCAAAGTAACCGCATGATTAAAATTCTTTTAAACTAAAATTGAAAAAATGCTGTATATTAAAAAATTAATTTAAAAAAAACTCTCTTACGATTTTCTAAAGAAAATTAGTGAATCAAAGTGTTTTTGATTAAATAAATTTTTGAAGACAAACATATTTCATGGGTAGGTACACTTTTAAAAAAAAACATTTTGCAATTTGTAAACAGAACCTTTGGATACAGAAGCAAGTTCGTACGACCCAACCGCCCACTTTATTTCTTATAAAAGTGCTAAAAACTTAAGCTTAAATAAAAATCTTATAAACCCTTAAAACTTTTTGATGTTGTTAAAAGAAACGAAATATGATGATTTAAAATTTAGTTTGATGCTAATGATAATGAGCTTGTTTTGTCTAGCGTAACGTAAGTTTTATTGGGTTAGTGGTAGCATGTATTTTAAACTTAAGGGTTTTATTACAAATCCTTTCTTACAGATAAGTACCTAAATAAAAGAGTTTCGTACTTTTTGTGATTGATTGTTTTTGTGCAATGCAGACTTGTCAGTAATTTTATATTTATTTTTTTGAGAAATAGTTTCTAGGAGCGGACAGAATCCAAAATTAAAAAATAGCCTTCCTCTATTTGAAAGCTGTGTGCTGCAAACACTGAGAATGGTAACTTGGTACCCTTGAAAAATGCATAAAATAATATAAGCCGACACAATCGTCCATTCCGAAGATTCTCAAAATAATATTTATAGTACATGGTTTTCCAATGAGAGGTTTCATTTTACTTTTAAAAAAATTAAGTTTTAAAAGAGAAGTATTTTTTGGATTGTTAATAAAAATCATCCAGCCCACAAACCGCACTAAACAGTGACCCAATGAGGTTGGAGAGGCTATTCAATAATCATTATTGGATTTTCGAAGCCCCAAATTCGACAATTCTACTTATAAACATAGCCCCAAGTTGAAAATTGAATGTCATTTTTACTTAATATAATTTTTAGATACAAATCCGGATCATTTTGATGCATTAAAGACATAATCACTGAAAACCTTTAAAAACCTCAGTTTCGATTCTTTGCGTGACTAACTTGTCCAAATTATTCATCAGTTGAAATTCAAATTCTAGATTGTTTTATAAAATGTTGTATTTTAATTTGAGATTTTATTAACTTCCCATAGTTATTGTAATTGGTCCGATTTGTCGAATTGATATTTTTTTATTTCTCGACGTTTCAAGGTCCCTAGAATCTGAATGAAAGATTTTAAGGGAGATGTCTTTGTGTGCGTGTGTACGTACGTCCGTACTTTCGGGAAGCTTTTCTTGTCGTCCATATACATACATAGCTCAAAAACCAGTAGAGAAATCGAAAAACAAAATACATTGGGACGTATTCATAGAGAATTACTAAAGTCGTGATTTCTTGATCTATAGTTTAAGGCTTGTTGGTTAAATAAACACAGCTCTTATTCATAGTCAATTGTTCTGCTGTGTTTAGTAAAACCCCAGGTTAAGGTTGTATTCTACTACAATGATACTTCAAATGACAGGTCAAAGCAAAAAAAATATTGTTACATTTTCAATATTTTTATTTTGTGCTGTCATTCCTCAAATTGGATGTCGAAAAAAGTAAGTAAAACAAAACTATTTAATAGAAAATCAAAAAAAAGTAACTAACAACGTTCTATATTTTAGATGTATGTACATCAAAGAAAATATAAAACGTGAACGGCTGGAAATCTGGTCGCAGTCAGAGAAAGATCTGTATTTGTTATAATTTAATTTTTCGTTTTTTCAATTTACAAACAAAAATCAAATATGACATTTGGCTGTGATAATAACTACTTAAACAAGCATTTCCTATGTTTATAGTTAGACCACAGGTTTAGCCCTAAACTTAGGTTTAAATATATTTACAAATAGCCTAAACTCTGGACTTGCTTAATAACAAGTTAGCAAGAGTTTAGCAAAAATCTATGAATATGCCCCATTTTGTTTTACGGATAATAATACAGAAATGCAGAAAGGACTTTCAAAAAAATTGAGTGGATTGTTTTTTTTACCATAACAACTTAAAAAAAGAGTGAAAATTTTGGTTGACCCAAAATATCTCACGAACCAATGACGAAAGCGGCTTCAATTAAATGTTATACTTTATATTTTGACGTAATACCAAACTAGTAAATTTTTTTATATAAATCAAGAAAACTGAAAAAAAAAAATATTTGTCATCTCGAATATTTTACGAACAAAAAATGATCCAAAATAATTTTATGCAACGAAGAAATTGTTCTTACAAAAATCTAATCTTTATTTGTTTATATAAGAAACACAAATTTTCAATAAATGCTACTCAAATTGGTAAAAATTGGTTGTCGACTAAAAATCTCGTTAACAAAAATGGATTTTTAAATCAAACTATTTCCTCATAATCAAAATATTGTTGGTAGGTTTTAGTTAATCTTTAACAAAACACAAAAACAACAAAAAACTAACAAGAAATGGTTTTCGACTCAAGTATCAAGAGAACAAAGAAATATATTGACTTCAAATTATTTATCTCACTCAAAATATTGTTAAAGTCTTAAGCAAGACAAATCGACAGACGGGATGGGAAGTTATCAGTGTGGGTCGCATCCCAGCCTCTTTTATTATGTATGTATTTATGTATCTATCGCTCTTATATCAGCGTATATCAGTGAAGGTCGTGAAAAAGTTTAATTTCTCGATGCGGCTTTTAGACACGATATTTTGATTACATATATCAATTATAATTAGTATACATTCTTTGAGAAGTTTGAATTTTTATTTTATAAGACTAAACTTTTATAACTACACACAAAATAAGACCAGCTTAATTTTACAAATGAAGTTTTAAGAAAACTCTTTTGTTTTCATTCAAATACACACAAAACACAAATGTATTGGCAATCATCTTAGACCAAATCAATACAAGAATAACAGTAAATAAATTTCGTATGTTTATTTGTATTTTATTGACATTCAAAAAAATTAAATTAATATTGAATAAATAATATTGAATAAACAACTTTAGATTTTATTTGTATGGAAATAAATAAAATATTATATTGATGCTAGATCAAGTTTTGTTTTCTGTAGCTTCTGTGTTGGTTGAGGTTGTTGTTGCATCTATAAACACGTCAGTCTCAAGCTCTCCCGACTCACCCACGCTTATAAATTCACTATCTTCACCAATAGAAATCAACTCGTTATAATCCTGGTCTTCAATTAAATCCGCATTGGTTGTACTCGTATTGGATTTTTCACTTATCACTTCATACTTTGATGTTGTTGTACTAACAGTTATTGTTGTTGTTGGTGGAATTTGGTTAAAATTCGAAGTATTCATTAACAACAATGGTTGTTGATAAACAGAAAAAAAAGATTGAATCCTTTGAACGAACATTTCCAAAATTGGAGGAAATTTAGATTCAATTCCTTCACCATAAATTCTTAACAAACTTTTATTGAATAAATTATTATCTGAATCAGCAGCATGGTTTCCCAATAAACTGATATTAAGCGTTGAAGTTACATTGGTATTCGAGTCAATCAATAAACTTACAACTCTATTACAAAACGACAAATAAATAATTGTTAATATGATTAAACGAGAGGTTGGCAAACAATTAAACTGATTTATTTTTAACATTATTCAATAATCTATAAGTCTGTTTATTATATTTCTTATAAAATAATTACTTATGTGTTATTGAAATGTGAATTTTTTTTTAAATTGCGCGTTCTCCGGTAAACAAAAATAAAATATTTTTAATTCGCACCTCTTTTCGCTCATACGCTTATTTCTTTACTATAGGTAGTGTTAAGAAATTGCATTTATATTTCGTATAAGTAAAAGACGCGAGTGAAAGCTATGTACGCATGCGAAAAGAAATCACAGAGGCGTAGCATAAATTATAAAAATGTGGGGTTATGACTGTGTAAGTGTCTACTGAACAGAAATCAATTTTAAAACTTTAGTAAAAAACATATTATTCGTACCGTAAAATGTATGCAATTACGCTATTCCTTTATAACATTTGTGTCTATTAGAGGTCTGATGACAAATTGAAATAAAACCTCAAATTTAAATTTAAAAAAAAACAATCTACAATTTGAACTTGAAATGATCAATAATTTGGACAAGCTGAGAATATTGTAGATATTCAGTTTTGTAGATTCCTCGTCGATATAAAAATAAAGACTTGGTTTTATGAGGCTTAGTTAACATAAGAACTCAAGCCGGTCGATCAGCAGAAATGTAATATCATCAAGCTGATCAGGTCTTTGAATGCATAAAAATGATCCGGATTTTTATCTTAAAATCGTATTGATTCTACTTTAAACTTGGACTCATAAGAAGAATCGTCGTATTTGGGGCTTCTAAAATCCAAGAACGATTGCTGAAAAGCTAAATATGAGCAAATTAAATTTTGTTTCGATTTGGATTGCAGAGATTTTGGATTCTGTCCGTACCTATAAACTATTTCTCAAAAAGATACATATAAAATAATAAGTGACAAATCTGCATTCAATCAATCACGAAAAGTACGACACTCTTTTATTTAGGTACTTATCTGTAAAAAAGGATTTGTAATAAATTGTACGCATTTTAAACCCAAGACCTTTGAATACTTAAAATTCCGCTAGATAAAATTTCAATATTAGCCAGCAACTTAGATTAAGTAACAACGTCAAACGATATTTAAAATCATCATACTTCGATTATTTTAAAATCATCAATAAGTTTTAAGAGCTTATAAGGTTGACAATCCTCCAAGAGAAATTTTTGTCATGAAAAGTGCCTTCTCAAGTTAGCCTTTCGGATGCGTCTTTTATTGTAGGTCCCCTCCATCTCTGAGACAGCACCATTACTAGCACACATCAGGAATGGTTGGTTCTCAATGGACTGTTGCGCCACCTAATTTATTTAATTTGTATAGCATTTTTATAAAAAACAAAGTGCACGGCTGGGTCGCACGAACCTGCTACTCAGTTTATAAATAGTACTTACCAATAAAATAAGTTTGTCTTCAAAAATTTAATTAATCAAAAAGACCTTGATTTATTAATTTTTGTCTTCGAAAATGAAAGTGATCTTTTTAAAATTAATGTTTTATCTATAATTTTTTTTCTATTGTAGTTTAAAAGAATTTTAATTATGCCGTTACTTAAAGCTTTTTAATATACGTTTTTATGTATCTAATTTTGAAAAAAAATTATATTTTTTTTAAAAATCCAAAAACCCAAACAATGATATTTTTGATCATAAAATATTATTAACACAGTAAAAGACGAGGTTTTGCAGACAAAAATTATTGAAATCGGTTCATTAGTTCTTGAGAAAACTTACAAACAAAAAAAGCCTGGGATGCGGCCCACGCTGATAACAATATTCTGTGTGAGATAAATAATTTGAAGTCAATAACTTTCTTAACTTTGAGTCCAAAAGCATTTCTTATACGTTTTTTGTTGTTTTTGTAGGTTTTCTTGTTTTTTTACAAAGTTGTCATTTGAATTTTTCTAGAGGATTAACTAAAAATTACCAACAATATTTTGCATATGATGAAATAGTTAGATTTGAAAACCTAATTTTAAGTTGCATTTCTGGAAAATTTGTATATCTTATATAAACAAATACAAATTAGATTTTTCTAATAACAATATCTTTCGTTAACAACAAAATATAGCACAGAATGGAACCATTTATTCACGAGACATAGAAAATCCAATATCCATTTTTACCAATTTTGCGTATTTTTTTGGAGATTTTAATTTTTTGAAGAAAAAATGACTGTTGTATTTTTATAAAAAAAATGATTGAATGTCAAAGACTATATTTTCTGTAAGATGCAATTAGTTTGAAGTTAAATTTTTTACTAAACTGAAATGTTGAAAAAATTTATAAAAATGTTTTTCTTTATAGAACCTTTTATTTTCTTCATGTCAATTGGCCTTATTATTAAAGCTAGTCACTTTATATTTTTTCATCGGTTTTTATATTGATCTTTTGATTGAGTGACAAATTTCAGAATTCGTAGACTAAGTGATCCGACATTCGATTGAGCTTATCTAGGAGGCATTGTTATTTTCACTGAATTATCAATGACTCTTTAATGAAAAAGAAACATCGCAGCTTAAAAAAATGGCAATTGCTTGTATATGATTGCAAAAGATGAAATTGATTATTATTTTATAATTAACCGGAAGAAACTGCAACTTTTCGTATTTCCTCTAATCCATTAATTATCTCCCTTCTCTCATCTACATACATGTCTAGACATCATACACACTTTGATAATTAGGAATATTCTTAGATGTTCTATGATGCGATGACAATATTCCTTGACAGCCGGTTGTTTTAATGACCCACTATACCACTAACTAGTTTTACTTGTTTTTCAAACTTACCATACCTACTATCAGATATTTTTTTGTTGTTTTTGAGTAGATACAAATCCGTAAGATTTATAGACTTAAATAATATACATAGATGTAGGTATTAAAAATAGCACTGATGGAATAATACAATTTTATTAAGATTTGCATATTTTTAAAAAGAACTACATAAATAAATAAAATAAAAGGGGCTGTTTGAACTAAGAATTCCCTTTGGCAGATTGGCTATTTTATGATAGCTAAAGCTTTTCGCAAGATGTCTCATTCAACGTGATTCAAAAGATTATCATTTCTTTGTTGAGTGAACTTTTCATGATAATTTTTGAACAATTTAGACACCCAAATCTTAAAGCACTGCTGTTCCAATTTATTGACAAACAAGATCCTAAAATTTTTAAAAAATATAATGTCTGTTTATTAGGCTGCAGCGCACAACAGGTTTCTTATGTGCCCAAAAAAATTATAAAGAGCTTATTGGCTTAAGTGTTATTTTTTAACACCTACATACTTGCGTTAAGTTTTTTTCCATATATGGTGGCCATGCAGAAAAAAAAAGCTAAGATATTTTATTGTTTCGGAATAATCTAATATATAATTTATTATTAAATTAAAATGTATTCTTAACTTATATATGGCGATAATATATTTATATAATCATAATAGTATATGTAGGTAATGTATGTACTATGTATACATAATATACATTAAAGCATTGTTTAATAAAAATGTATTTAATGATTATTTTCCGCCCGCAATCTTTCTAATTCTTCTCTCTCCTGAATTTTACGTCCCAATGGAGTAGAATAATCAAAGCTGTAAAAGAATCCACGAGGTTCACCCTTTTCTTCATCTGAAGGAATGTACTTAGGTTCGATGTGTTCATAAGTTGTATCCGATGCAGAAGGAACATATTGACCTTCTCTCTGATAATCACTACTGAATGGATCAGGATTCTGACCATTAGCTGCTGCCAATTCACTCCACAAACGGAAATGTTCCTCCTTGGCAGCCTTTACAGCTGGTGTCTCAGTAGCTGGTGCTTTCTCTACTTCTGGTCGATTGTCTTCATGGTGGAAACCAGTATGATCGGCATAGTAATTTGCAATGAAGTCACGACCCCTTGGATTAACATATTTGTATGTGCCCTTAACGACACCATCTTCTGTTTTCTCTTCAGCTTTGCCTTGATTCCAGTCTTTGTAGCCATAGACGTATTGACCTAAACCATCTTGACCATGGTATTGATGGGCAGTGTAATGTTCTTCAACATATTCGGAGGGATTATCAATTTTGCGTCCTTGATAGATAAATTCTCCTTTTTCATTTTGAACAACCGGTAAGGGATTTTCACCGGTTTTTGGTGCGTAGTCGATATTAAGGTTTGATGATTTTAAAAATTGTTGTGCTTCCTCAGGACTGATGTTGATTTTAAAGATGTTCTCACAATATATGGTTGGAACAACCTGAAATAAGAATTATGATTATAAACATTTCTAGAACTAAAGATTAAATTGAAAAAAGCTTATTTAGGATGAACTATAAAGTCTACGATTATACAACCAATATCCTAATGATTGATTGTTTCATACAGTATGCAACGGGCTCCAATTAAAACGCAATGTTTTTCGAAAAGGAGAACTTCTAAGAAAGTTTTTGCATACAAAATCTATTATATTATATTAATTATAGGGTTTTATAAAAAAAAAGGTTTAATTTTGAATAGTCCGCTATATGAGCAGCTCCTTTTTTAACATTTGACAAGCAAACACTAAACTATTACTATATGGCATACGATACACTCTTAAGCAATACATTACAAAAGTTCAAATTCTCTAAACATTTTATATTTTGAAGTCAAAGTTCGCAGTTTTGCAAGAAAAGTTTATTGACCATGTTATTTCTTGAAGAGGTTGTCATATTTGGCTACCGATGTTTTGTGATCAATGATCTATAACCCTATGAAGACCTGTACAATGAAATTCATGAAGTTATCGCTGACAAGTGTAAGAATTGATCATTCAAAATTTGATAAAAAGGATGTACTATGAAAGCCATTTGCCTAATATTGTTTTCCGTTTTTAATAACATACCTTCTTCTTCACAATGAAATAAATTTTAACTGATTTTTTTTTAAAATATTATTTTTTTTTATTTATCAAAATGAAACCTCTTGTTGGAATATTCTTTATTAAAAAACTTCTTCCAATTAAAACTATGATCTTTTTTAGCAGACACTTTAATTTTTGTGTGATATCGTTTGAAACATCGTCGTTAGCTAGCAAATTACAATTTCCTTTCCAAAAGTGTGCACAATATTTTCAACTATCAAAAATGAACACAATTGAAGTCGTTGGTTGTAACAATATTATAGCAATTTAGTAGATTTAATGTTATAATTTAGCAGTTTAAGGCTGAATTTATCAATGTACTATATTTAATTAAAGTAAAAATCGCTGCTTTTTTTCATGGGAAATTTTGTTTGGTTATCATGGTTCTTTAATACGAGTATTTGTAAATGTCTGAAAGGTACTTTATGACTTTTTTTTAGGATTTTTAATGTTTATCGAGAAAATGTATTGAAAATTTATTGTTTCCAACAATATAATTAAAGAAAAGAATTAATAAAATTGTAAGAAAGAAAGTTTTAAACACCTTCTAACACTCAACTCAAAAACACATTTAAAATAAAAAAGTCGCATTACTTAGTACATAATTGTTCACTATTATTAGAAAATTATATTTGTCCTCAGTTATTTACAATATTTTTTTTTGTGTGTTTTATTGTGTCTACTTTGTGAAGGTTTTTAAAATTAGCTAATTTCTTTAACTTGCATTGAACAAGGGATTTAAACGTTGCTACAACCAATTTGATTCAAACTCTTTGTTCATCGAAAGTCACTGCCTGAATTAAAAATTAATTATAACTTGTCAAATAAACAATTAAATAAATTTCACTTCGTTGCTATATCAAAAACAAAAATCACAATTTTCCATAATTTATAAAATTTTTAATTTACCAGTAGTATCACTGCAATCACAATAGACTGCATCTTCAATTAATTTAAGTTTGTATTTTTAATTTACACCTTCAGTTATAAACTTAGCAGAAAGTATTCACAACAATTAAATTTGTTTTTTAATTTCTTAATGAGATGGAACGATAGCGTCTTTAGAGACACAGCACGACTTTACTTTCAGCGCGGTATTGATGTTCCGGTTGGAGAGAACATCTTTTATATAGAATATTAGAATCTTTGAGATATATTCTTGTTTATAGATAGTTTAAGGTTTAAGATGTTCTCTAACTGAAAATCGTGTTTATTAGTCACTTTAATTCTTCTTCTTGACCGATGTCGATGTTGATGTTGATCTTTTTTTATTTGCGTTCTCCCTTCGCTTCGTTTGGACTGTGCAAATTTAGGAATTGATTAGCCGTTGATAAATATATTAGATAATAGTTATTTCCAATGTTTATATTCATCGATCAAATTTATATACACATATATGTACGTATGTATGTAAATAATATATTTTGTATATGAACTTTAACTTGGAAATATACGCAGCATAGTTTTGAGTTAAGGTACGTCATTAATTATCTAGCAATAATACAATAGACAACTCTAACACAGGTTTCAAAATATAATTATAATTAAATATGTTTTGAGGCTTATAGTGATATTTTGATGTATTCATCAGTATAATCCCCTGTGTCAGATATAATAACATTTTAAAGTGAGGTGTCAGTTTCAGTTGACGGTTGAGAATATGGGCTCGGCAACAGCATCCTGAATTAATAAAAAAAACTGCATAAGTATCTACATTATATAAATTATTGGTAAGTATATTTTTTTAAATTAATACATCAATGTTAGTAGACCTAACTTCTTTTTATCAACTAACTTCTTTTTATCAAAGATTTCAATATCCATTTTTTGTTCAAAGTTTATTTTCTTTTTTAAGCTATAATATAAAACATCCTTCCCACCGAAATACATGGTTTTTTCTATATAATTATTACGATTCTGACAAATGTTTCGCGCTCAAAATAGAATAGTTTAATAGTATTATATGTTCATATCCGGAACGAAATGAGTCCTTTTACGCTGGATCATTGAACAGCTTTGTGAAATATTGAAAACCTATTTCTAAAAAGAGTGCTGTGGAAAACAAATAGTGGGTTTTTTAAAAACACTACCTTTTGGTTAAAACAAAGCACCCACAACGCGCCCGTTGTACGCTGAATTGTGCAAAAAGTTATTGAGACTATAGTTTTAAGTGGACAATGCTTTTTTCAGTTAGCCATTAGCTTAACGAACGTATCAGTTTTGCTGTTTTGGGACATTTATAATCTTGAAATTAATGTTTAAATCTCAGTACTAGAGCATCCAAAGCAAATTCACTTCAAAAAGTAGATTTCTATAATTTTTTTTTAGATCTTAAAAGTTTTTGTATTTAATAAAAAATCAATTTTGAAAAAAAAAAAAAAACCTTTTAAAAAAGCCTTACCCTATTTATGTGCGTGAAGAAAAAAGATGGAATTGAAGACGAGTTTTAGGAATTTAAAGACGACTTAATATTAAATTGGCGATCTCTTATTCGAGGTTTCTTCTTAATTACATTAAGATCTAATGAAAATAGTTTAAAACATAACTAAAGGTTAAGGAATTTCTAATTTGTGGTGGAACAAAGATTTTAGTTGTTTTTGACAGCAAACCGCTTTTTGGTGAATATCGTTAAATTACAAACAAATCTTTACTTATAAAACTTAACTATATAATCATTACAGCTCATAAGACAACGCCCCCCCCCCCTCCTCGATCGTCAATTGATCAAAAGTTGATGATTTTGTGCTTCGCGATTGGAATAGGACTGGATTTCCAATTCATATTATATTCTTGGTCCAGTCCTCAGTCCTCTTTAGCAAAGAAAGTTTAAAGCAGTAAAATACAAATTTTATTTTCATATAAAGCCAGCTGCATTCCTCCCCTTCAACAGTTTGACCGTAATACTCGCGCTTCTAAGAATGCTCATCGTCATCAGTATACCCTTGAACCCAATTTCGGTCGTACTGTCAAGTACAGAGATTCGTTCTTTAGCCGTACTACGCGAATGTGGAATTCCTTACCCCACTCTGTCTTTCCCAGTCATTGCAATATTAAGGAATTCAAAACCAATGTGCACCGACACCTCCTTTCAACCGTTCTCTCCCTTTCATAGTGCTCATCACACTGTGTCTACATAATAAGGGTAGTAATATCCCCTTGAGCGTGAGATTATTATAAACAAACAAAAATTGAACAACTGTTCTGAAATTTTCTGGGGCATTTTTATCTCTGCAGCTACGTTTACAAAAACAAAATATCTGCACCTGAAGCTCGTAAAACCTACATATTATGGTCAAAAAGAAATATGTCTACAGATAGTGTGGATTTTGTTTTATACGAAAATGAGGCTGGAACCATCGGTCAACTGTGGGCATTAACAGAGTCAATTTTACCAACTATTTGTTTACTGAAATAAAGACATGTTTTTGGGCGATCTCAGGTTCTTACAGGATGGATGGCGTACAATCCATGCTACCATTGATCAGTTAAACCTTAGCAACAACATTTAAATAAATGAAAACAAGGAGACTTCCGTTGGTAAATTCTTGTTCATATTCATTTGATTTCACAGAATCAGAATAATTTAAATATCTATAAATGTTATTGATTGATAAATTCAAACAACAGGCTAGTGATGAAATTGATTTTATTATAGATTCTTCTAGATCCTTTCAATTTGGTTTTAAAAATGACTCATACCCATATTAATGAAGAAAATAAACAAATAAACAACAAGAATATTAATTTCTTGTGGTGTTGTTTACAAATAATAACAAAATAATATTTAACGATCATTATTTATTTACATATGTATGTATGTATGTATGTATAAAAAACCTATTTTTATTTCATTCATAGTTTTTCGAGGATACCTAAAACATTTGTGCTAAATTAAGATCAAAATATACAAAATTTTGTATCAAAAACCAGTTACCAACAAATCAAAATACATTATTAACGAGAGTAATATGCACACAAGTTGGCTATTAGAATGTCTAATACAAAACATAATCTCCGACCGACGCGTCTGACATCTGATTTGATATACCTACTCGTTATTTTTATCACAGAATAATACAGCGAATTTAAGACTAGTTTTAATAATGGGTGTTTTATTAGAATTGTGGTTTTCAACCAGGCATTACTTTTTTCGGAGTTGGTATTTTTGACAGCTGTCACTTTATTTATGCTCAGTTTGGTTTTTCATTTCAAATTACATAGACTTACTCCTAACAATACTTGCAAATCTTGTAAATTTATAACCAAAATAATCCGTTGGTTCGCGCTATATGCCATATAGCCAACGAAACAATTAATTTATTTATCATCGTCATGCGATTTAACAACGCTGGGCTGTTTTTTGTGAGGTTATGTTAAGTCGCTTGTCTACGAAGATAAGCTCGAGTCGATTGACGCTCTGGAAGAGAACATTCGGCGAGTTAACGCTGACAAACTGCCCCAATTGCTGCAAAAAGTTTTCGAAATTTTGAGTGTCTCTTGACTGGAATTTATTCGAGCCAACAGCAGTGGCCATTTGCCCAAAATTATTTTTAAATCGTAATAGCAAACTCTCATTTTTAGAACAAAGCTAAATTATTGGAAGTAACATTAAAATATATGAGTTTTATTTTTTTTTGAAAAAAAAAAAAAAACACTCTTTAGTATAGGTACATAATTTAATTCTATGGCGACAGTTCTCAAAACCACGGGAGATATGAACCGTTAGATATTTTTGTTTGAAATGTAGTTTTCTATATAAGTTTTAGTATATTTTGTATTTATTAAATGGGAAATTTGTCAAACAGTTTGAGGAAATTATCGGGCAAATTTTTTAAACAAATGTACCTACATATTTACGCAGTGAAGTTTTGTACAATAAAACACAAAAATAAGCTAACCAAATAATTTGAAGAAAAGATTTCAATAAGAAATTATGTATGACCATAAAATGTCTTATTTGCTATTGGAAAGACTTATTTTAATATTTTTCGTCCATGCTGAAGCTTAAATACGTATTATTAATTTAAAACTTCTTTTTATATGCAATCAGATTCTACCTTATTACATATTTGTTTTTAAAAAACTTTGTGTTAGTTTTTTTTGTTGAATGAATCACTAGCAAAATAATACCTAACTACATAAGGACCTTTCAGAATCATTCTTTTGCAATAAAGTTTGCAAATTTATTAAAAACCAAAACACACAAATATTAAAATAAAATTTAGTTGAACAAAACAAGTCAAATAATTCAGGTTATATATTTATTGCTATATACCATAAATACGTAAAAAAACAAAACTGAATAAATTACAAAAGAAATCAAAATAAAAAAATAAGCAAAAATTATAAAATTCATCCGGGACGTAATTTATTTATCATTTATCAAAAAACAGGTGAACAACATTATATTGCACGTTTTTTAATTAAACCTTTGGCCAGTAGCACTATAAAAAAGGTATTCAGAAATCTTTTTTAATTCATATCAAGAAGACAAGTACAGCAGAATGGTTTTTATAGGACACTATGCCAAATTTTAGGATTGTATGATGCTTATAGTAAAGCCAAAAAACAACATTATGATAGAAGAAATAATACCATGTTCTACAAAACAATAAATATCCTTCCCGGTGTTTCTGAATGTTAGGACTGAGAAACTTATAATGGCGAAGTAAAAAGTAAAAAAAGATCTGTTCGTTTTATCCTTATTTAAAAATTGCTATAGAAGCTGCAATTTTGTGTTCTGGAACAATTTTACTATGGAATCAAGTTTAACAGAAAATGAAACAAGTTTAAGTTTGTGTTTGATTCATTAAAAAAAAAAAAACAATTCTGGAGCCATCTGTTATTTGGAGAAATACTAAGTACACATTTTAGTTTTGGTTAAGACAACATAAGGGACTAAAAAGTAATTCAAGTTTCCATAATATAGTATCTGATAGACCAGCTGCCAAAAAATTGCCTTCTTTATTGAAAAGTTGACTGGAAAGTTAGCCAAGAAAAATCTCGCTAACTAACAAGCCAAGTCCACTACTTATGTCCAAATGGCAGCCAATCGTAATTTTTCAATCAAATGAAAGCTTAAATTTACTAACTTCCCACGGGAATTTATTGTAATGGTCCGATTTGTCAAGTTGAAAATTTGGACATTTCTTAAAGTATAAATAAAAGATAGGTGGCTGGTGTGCGTGTGTACGTACATTCGGTAAGCTTTTTTCGTCTTCAAATAAATTTTGTTATACACATAAAAATGCAGAAAGGCATTTCAAAAACATTTTGCTTAACCCAAAATATCTCACGTACCAACAACGCTAGCGAGTTGAATTTAATTTTATATTATATATTGCGTCGTGATACCAAATCTTACGAACAAGAAATGATTTTATCTCCAAAGTAATTGTATGCAACGAAGAATAGCGTTTTTGACATCTGGTTAAATTTTGAGAAAAATCGAAGTGACAGTTTTTTTTTTAAAACAATCTCGTTAAATCAAACTGTTTCATCATATACAATATATTTTGATAAATTTTAGATAATTTCTTAGAAAAATTCAAATACGAAAACCTATGTACAAAAAAAACAATAAACAAAGAAATTGACTTCAAATTATTTACATATCTTACCCAAAATATTGTTGTGAATATTTTGTTAAAGTTTTAAGCTGACGTACGGCATGGGAAGTTATCAGTGTTTGTCGCATCTTATTCTTTTTACTATATGCTTTATTTATTTTCTATTTGTTGTTTTATGTAAAAGGGTTCCTTTTCAAATTAGAATACGTAATATTTGTTTAAAACACAAATACAGGTCAAAATTTAATTGTAGCTTGCCTGAGGAGGAAGGTATAGGTTAGTGAAGAATAGTTTCGAGTTTAAAGTTTATGGCACTTGCAAGACTAACTAGTTGCCTTGGTCAAAATATACGCTCAATGAATGCAGTTGCCTGCAAATGAAGTGCCTTACGATCTTATTTGAACCTGCCCTTTGTAATATTTAAAAAGTGAGAGGTTGTCAATCATTTTATTTAAACTAAAAACAAAAGAATACATTTCTAAAGAAAATGTCAATTGATGTAATGCTTTTTTCTTAACTAATTAATTATATTTTTTTCTAGGAACTGACATTTTTCTTCAGGAGGTTGGTACGACATTTCAGTGCCAACTCTCTAAATATCCGTTTTTAAGAAGGTCTTTGCCTACTCTCATAAATCAAGCGCTGAATGGGATGTTTCCCAACATTGTAGACATATCCTGAACTAGCTCGATAGTTCTATTTTCAAATTCATAGCCCAAAATCGAAGCCAAAAAAGTATCCCAAATAAAAGCTAAACTTAAAAATACTTGTAGCCAAAATTTGGGCCCTAACAAGAAGCACAAATAATACCCAAATTTAAAAATATTTGTAGTCCAAAATCAGAGCCGGAACCCAATTTCAATAAAAAATCTGGAAGCTTCATTTACAATTTTATTTCTGTTACTTGTAGCCCAATTATGATTGGACTGCCATACTAAGTTTTTAGCCGGCTGTTTTGAAAAAAAAAAATAGCCCAATTTCCGATAGGTAGTCCAATCTGCAAAGTCTGGTTCTTATTGCGATTCAGTTACAATCATTGAGCATACCACTCAAAGCATAAATGTTATGCCTTTTAAATCAGAGCTTCGTTATTAACTTCCTATAGGACAGACGGGATGGAAAGTTATCAGTTTGGGTCGCATCCCAGTCTTTTTTTGTTTTAAGGGTAGGTGCAGCAAATAACCTATTGCTATATGTGGTATATTTAAAGAAAACTTCGACATATATTTTTGAAATCAATTGGAAATTTTCATTAAAACAGAAAAACAACTTTCTTTTAAAAATACTAAATGTTGTTTATTTTTATATATAATATAAAAACTGTATAATTTTGAATAAAATACATGCTTAGATTACAAATGGTTACAAATAGCAGTCATCTATTTGCCGTTTTCTTTCTCAATACATATATATATGTAGACATATATACTTCCTCTTCTTTTTTCTATTTCTTATAAATATTTTATTTTATATATATTACCAAATTTATTTTGTTTCTTTCTTTATATTTTTATCCTAGTCTATCATATCAAATACTTTTATTTTTCTTCTTTATATAAAAAACAGTTGCATAACGTGCAACTCTACGTAATTATTTTTTCTATTGTTTTGTTGTTGTTTTCAAATTAAGTGATATAATTATCATGTAAAATTGTACTTAACTATTTTTAATGATTTTATTTTTGTTTATAATTTTTAAAAATTAATGTGCGATGTACTTGTACGTAATGCATGTTTTAAGTTATATTTTATTTAGTTTTTTAAGTTTTACTGACGAATTCGTCAAGTCAAGTTCATTTGTTTTTCTTTTTTTTAATATTTAATTTATTATTTGAAAATGTTCCATCGTAAAACCATCACAACAAGGTTGAGACAACTTTGGGAGTTTTGGGGTTATATATATATCGTTTGATTATCAAAATACAATAAAAGTTCACACAGACAATAAACAAATATTAAACAAAATATTAACAAAAAAGTGAATTACATAAATTATTATTTTAGAAGATTTAGGTAAATAGGTACATAAGAATCTATATAATATGCATAAGCAAGGACACATAGTAAGGATATTTAAAATATGTAAAAATATTAAAATATTATAGGTTTTCATAGGAAGCAAATAAAATAGTTTTTGCACATAGAAAACGATATTATGCATTTTTTGTTTGTAAATTGTAAATGTTGGTATACTTTATATAAATTTAGAAAATTGTGCTGCTTGAAGTATCACTGATGCATCTGAGTTTCGAAGAGATAATGTTTTGGCTTTAATATTTTTTTAAATGTCAGTTTTTGTTTTTTGTTTAACAAAATAATATTTATAATAACTTCTTAAAGGTCATGAATGTAAATTTGAGATACAACGAAGAAGTCGGTCAATGCTCAAACTTATAAGTAACATATCTCTTTTTCTGTTAGTATACACGTAATGAAATAGATCTAAGGTACAAAGTGAAACTTTGACTGCTTCTCATTTTAAAACATCGCATGGTCCCGTCAGAGATGATTTGTTCTACAAATGCAACAAACAATAAAAAAACAAGTGGCATAGCACATTTTTTAACAAAAATATTTGCCTTAGAATTTGGAGTTCTTGAAAATTAGTACCAAGTTTTTTGACAATGTTTAAGTTACAACTGAAGCTATGGTAAATTTGTTGGCTATTCGTAGGCTAAATTCTCTCTGGCGGAGCCTGCGATAAAGCTGATTACGTATAGCTTAAGGCCATACGTGAAGTAAATAAGAGATTGGAGATATATATAAGACATTTAAACGTGAAATGCACTCACACAAATTTCAAATTGAAAATACAAATATATTGTATTGCGCACTTCAGTGTTTTTGTTCACAATTTAAGTTTAAATTTTAATCTTTACATATGTAATTTCACTTCGTAAGCATTTATCATATTTTCATTATGAGTATGCCATAAACTTTTAAAGGGAATACATCTTACCAGGACATTTTCTGTATTTTTAATAAACATTGCATTCATGACCTTAAAAATTTAAATTAATTAATAAGACGTAAGGTAATTACATATTGAATTTGTTTCCTAAAGAGAGCTTCGATTTATTTAAAACATAGAATATAATACTGAACAAAAAGTCTTTACATTACAAGTTAAAAATAGGTAACTTTTAACATAATAAATTTGACGAAATTAAGCATATAAACAAATGTTTCTGTATGTGTATTAAAAAATTTATAATAAATGACGATAAATGATAATTAAACTAAAGTTAAACATTTGTAAAAAATATATTAAAAAAAGTTCAAAACAGTTTAAACAATTTATTAATTGTACGAATTTTTAAACATTTTCCACATGCAAACCAATACATTTTCATTTCTTATCCATTAAAGCGTAAAAGTACAAAAGAAATAAGTCTTCGACTCATGAATAAGATTTAAGGACATATTTAGTGGTTTTTGTTTTTAATTCAGCAACTTAAATGTTCACTTAAAATCAATCCATTTATTTTATTTTTGATTTTTGTAACAATAGCGTCACTAATTTTCAAAGGCAATGGAATGTGCTATGATTTTAGAACCATTTTCTGAATAAGGTTCGACACACTTGGTTGAAGATCCGGTTGAGGTGTTAGTTATTTGATTGAAGTTAATAATACTCATATCTTAACAGCTATGCTTCGCTAAGATTAAATATCTCGAACATTGCATTACCGACGAATAAACATTAAATTAAAAACGCTTACAACTTTAATTTTAATTGTTGATGAGCTAATTTAATATATGAAACTATTCTTTCAACAAAAAAAAAACACAAATTTAAAACTAAATTATTTTATACACATGTGGTTCGTTAAAACAAATGTTTTATTTCCAAAAAGGTTATGGTTTGGAGTTCAAAATACACGACTTCTTTGTACGAACTTGGTCTGATATTTGAAGTCTGATATAATTTGTAGTAAGCGCAGCTTTTTATACAAATCTAATATACATATATTGTATTATTGTAAGTTTTTAATTCTGTATCGCACTTTAAAGCTTAAAAAAAAGTTTTTTAAAAGTCATTGAATCCGGTATAACAATTTTTACTAAAAAGTGTTATACAAAAATGTGTTCTTAAGAAAGGCCCCTTTATGCATGTTTTGTTTTATTTTTTGAAGTCTTACTAGTGCTTTCAAAAGCTATTTTTTTTTGTTTTACTTTTTAACATCAATGTTTTTTATGGAAGAACTACTTCAACTAAAAGAGCAAGTACGCGTGACTCTATCGTGTATTTTATAATATAAAAACGTAATATTTCAACTCACGGCTATTCATTGACTCTAGTCAACAAAAATAGAAGTACCAATCGATTTAACAGTTAGAAATAAAAAATGTATAATACAACTTGAGAGTGTCTTCCTTATTCGAAATACGCTTTTAATCACTGTTTTGGGCACTATCATAAGAATCAATGTAATGTTAACTCTATTAAACTTCGGTAGTTCTAATGATACATTTTTGAGTACAAACATAGCAGTGAAAAAGTATTAATATAACTCTTAAGTGATACTTTATACATCTAACGTACCGTCATCAATTATCATTTTCAAGAGCTTCAACTTTCAGTCTTTGTTGAACTAACTCTTCAGAAATGCATTTTTTTAAACACTATTAGGATTACGATCGTTACTTATTTCAAAAACGAAAGAAATTGTAATATACTCCGCTTCAACTGAATACGCACAAACATTTTCGAAAATGTTTTTTTACATTTTTTCCAAATATTGAAGGTTTTTGTGACATCTTTCGATGCTAACTACTCCCTTACTATGTTAAGAAATAAATTTCAAGAAAAAATATCCAAATAAAATCGCGATCCATATTTTAGCCCACTTGTAAAGTATTTTATACGTACAGAAGAAGTTAAGATCTTGATACCTTAGCAGTGTTTCAAAAGCTAAAATCGACTTGATTAAACATCTCGACCAAACCGGAAGTGCATCACGTAATAAAGTTTGCCGAAGTCTTAATGGCTTTTATTCTTACTTAAAGAATAATGATTCGTACAGATAAAACATAAAGGGAGGTAAAAAGAACTGCAACAACAACAGCTTGAAGACAAGCAATTTTAAAGTGTGTATCTGAAGCTTGTGATTCTGGGGTAAATATGAAACAAAAAACTTGCGTAAATGCAAGTCTATCAACAGTTTTAAGAGTTATACAAATTCAAGCCATCTTAAACGCATTTAACTTAAGAAAAAACTGCTACTTCACGAAGAACGGAAAATTCTGCTGCCAGAGTTTTTTAAGACCCAAACAATTTTGAAAAAATGGTATAACGTGGTTTTTTCAGACCATAAAACTATTTAATATCGGTGGCCTTGATGGGTCAACCTTTTATTACATGATAACGCACCTATTCACTCCGTGCGCATAGTAAAAGCTTGGACAGAGGAGTAAAATTTGCACTTGCTTCAATAACTGCCGAACTCATCTGAACTAAACATTATTAAATATACTTGAGGATGGTTAATACCCAAAGTTAATGATGGTGGTCGTCAGTTTAAAGGCAAAGAATCCTTAATTTCTGCAATTAAGT
The DNA here is from genome assembly GCA_951509635.1 of Eupeodes luniger. Lineage (NCBI taxonomy): Eukaryota > Metazoa > Arthropoda > Insecta > Diptera > Syrphidae > Eupeodes > Eupeodes luniger. The sequence continues at coordinate 56,646,156 of OX608074.1, read as the reverse complement.
TAACGTTTAGCGAAATATCGTTGAACTATATCAAAATGCTGTAGAATTCGTACCGTAACTAATTGACAAACTGTGGAAGTACCAACTACCAAACTTAACCGAAACTTGTTTTATTTCAACCCAATACAAATTTTATTTTTATAACTATTCAATTGACTCAAAAAAATATTCAATTTTTCCTAGCAGAAAGCTTTGGAAGTGGGCGAAAGAAACACTAGAGGTTGGACTTTGCGTAATTCTTTTAAAATTCTTTTCTTAACATTTTAAGATGGCACAATACCCGTCAATATTTGGGAAAAATGTAAAAAGTATTTTCAAAAATTTGCGTGCTTATTCAGTTAAAGAGCAGTGTATAACTCTTTGTGAGATAACGCTTTTTATTACGTTGTTTTGAATTAAAAACATTCGTTTTCTCTTTGTAACATTTCATCCCTGCTATTTCCACAACACTGCTAAAACTTAAAATTTTATTGATCTTTTCTTAAATTGGCATTCGTTAAAATGAAATACTTATTTTTTCTCTAAATTAAACAAATTTAAATAAATAATTTAAGACCTCACAGAAGTAGGTTTGGTAAATTGTTCTAAATAAATTAAAATTTTCAGTTTAATCAAAGCACCCATCGATGAATTGAAACTTGTCACAACCAAATAGAATTAGGTATTAGGAAAATGAAAAATCTGGTGAACAAATGAAGAAGTGTCTTAAAGTGGTTTCTATGGTTTACAAAATAAGCACTGATTTTCATTTTTCTTCATCGGAAGCATTCCAAATCATTGCTCATACGAAACTAAAAAGATCTAGGGGCAACTCAAATGTAACTTCTAAAAACTTTACAATTTGTTTCGCAAATTGGGAACAATGATGGGACAGATCTCTTTTTGTTAACTAGCTCCGCAAAAATCAATGCTACAGATAAATCTTTTAACAAAATTCAAAAAAAAGAAAAAACAACCTATTGTCAATAGTACTACTAGAAAAAAAGTTTTCCTTCTGGCTTAAGAAATATTTGTGTGTTGTAAAGATAAAATTGAATTTAAACTTTTTAAGCTCGTCCTAGCACATTATAACATTATAGATTTATGGCTTTGTGAATTAAACATTTAACATCTTGTAATTTATAAACCATACAGATTGTATAAAGAGAAATATTTACTTAACAAACAAAAGCTAAATATATGTATTTCGTTATTACTCGTACAACAATTTGTATTCTTTACTCTGTTGAGAAACTTATATCTTACCTATGAAATTTGTTGATCACTGTTCTAGGTGCAACATTAGTAACTAAATATTTTGTATTGTGTATGTATGTGCTTAAAAAACAACTGGAATTGTGCTTATTTTTTAATCATACCTTTCTTTGTGCTTTGACAAAAAATTAAGACTTAAATTTTTGTGTGTATAAACTGCAATATATCTGTTATGGCACAAACGTTTGCTAAATTACATTTGCAAAGGCATTACGCAAGGCTTATAACGTATGAATTCGTGAAAAGATTTTCGTATATGATGAAATGAGTTTTATGTTCATTTTGTGAAACATTTCGATTTGCATTAAGCTACACGAGATATTATCTTAAAAGAAAAATATAAACTAACGTGTGTGTAATGAATGTGAATGACCGCATGATGAGTGTTTATAATGAGAGTTTATGAAAAAAGCACTCCAATCCGTTAGGAGCTCTTAAATTGACAAAAAGATGGGCAAGCAGCAAAGCATGGTGCTTTTCATTTGGCAGCTGATGTAGCAACTTTAAGCTTCATAAACATATTGTCATTGCTTGTAGCAGTGTCAAGCTTGTTGAGATCTAGTTTCTCGACTTCACTTTCGAGATTGATGCAGTTTTTTTCGTATTGCGACTTTGTGGTGTCCTCTTGTTTGTCCTTGTTCTTCTTGAGGACGTGCAATAGGTTCTTTTCCCTGTCTTTTGAGGTAGATTTCGAATTATCTTTGTCCTTGTCCTTGTGCTTGTTGTTCTTGAATCGGGGGAAAATGCACCCGTTTGGAAGAAAACCACCAAGTTTCTCTTTTTTTGGTGGAGCAGTCGCTGCTGGCGTCTTGTTGGCAGTAGTAGAACTTGGAATGGCGACTTCAGTGGTTGATGCCTTTTTGTTATTGCCATTCGTTAAGGTAATGGGCTTGGCTATATCTTCAGTGTTCGATATCGAGCAGAGCTTTGAATTATGAATGTTGTTAACTTGGATGAGTGCAGGCTCAAGACTTATTTGGTCAGACATATCGCCAGGGAAGGGGTCCTTCGGAGTCTCACTAGTAGCACTATTTATTGCACAATCGACTGTTTCAACTTTTGTATTCGACTCGTCCGGTACAGTTTTTGGAAATAATTCTGATGATTTATCGTTTTTTACCACCACAGTGGAAGAATCTGTGCCCAGCTCAGTTGGAGTATTATTCTCCGTCCCATTGCTTGAGCCGCTGGTGTCCATTGGTTGTTCAGTTTGTTGTGGTTGTGTTTCATCAAATGAAGGACTCTGGATTTTTGGGAATAATTGTTGTGTAGTTGTATTGTGGTAATGTTGCTGCTGACGCTGTTGAATCATTTGCTCCTCTCTTTCTCGGTCTCGTTGAGCTTGCACGGCATTCCATACATCTTTTAACTCACCTGATATATCCCGGTCCTTTAAAATAACCGCATTGCTATAAAAGAAGAAAAATATTTGTTAATTTTTTAGGTCCACATTCTAGTTACTTATATTCTTTGATGAGAACACTTTTATCAACATTGAGAATCATGAGTAGAAGTTTTGGCGTATCGAACAGGGCAGAGTTGATACTATTAACTTTGTTTAAGTTCCAAAAATGTCGTGGCATTTATGGGCAACAAAAAAAAACCTTAAAAATGGCAAGAACGAAAGGTGAAAAGATAAGAACTAATAATTGAAAAACAACCTACAGATCTTTTGTTTGGATACTAAAAGTTTAGTTGGAAGTGTAATCGTACCAAGTTTAGTTGTGGGAAATTGAAACATTTCAAAAACCAATATTTGAATTTAAATTCGTTCATTAGATAGAAAATAGATGAAGTAGTAAGTACATTTTCTTGGCATAAAATTTCACAAGGTTCAGTTAAAATTTTGCCTGAATAAATATTTAGTTATTATCTGTCTGTTTTAATATTTGTATTTGCTTGCATTCTAGTTCCGAAACAGATATAACCGGAAGGTTCAATAATCTCAAACAGATATTGAAGGACAAAGGGTGTTTTTTTTCAGCTGAGATAAAAATGTGGTTAGCCTAAATCCCTACTAATATTATAAATGCGAATGTAAGTTTGTTTGTTACGCTTTCACGCAAAAACTACTTGACCGATCATTATGAAACTTTGCACATACACTCTTGAAGGTATGAGAAGTAACATAGGATACTTTTTATTTAAAAAAAAATAAAACAAATTTACGAAAAATAAGAAAATTGTTTGTCAAAATATCGTCAAATTTAGCTACTTCAACGCCATCTAGCATCATAGTAATGAAGTTTCAACCCTGAATACTGTAATACCAACCCACTGTATTACCGACGGTGACGACAATATCTAATTCAATATCTAATTCAATTAAATATAGTTTCAACTGTTTCTAATTTTTCTATATTTCCGGAATTGCAACAAAATGTGTGTAGTGATCAGTGGTTGTGTGCAAGAGCAATATTAGCACCAAGAAATGAAATTGTAAGTAGGATCAACACTGACATTTTAAACGAGGTTCAAGGAGGAATGAAGGAATATTTGTCAATGGATACAATTATGGATACGGAACTAAGTACTTCATATCCTGTGGAGTTTTTAAATTCACTTGAACTATCGGGTGTACCGTCACATAAACTTCAATTGAAACTAAATGTACCAGTAATGCTTATGCGAAATCTAGATGCTCCTCGGCTATGTAATGGAACAAAGCTTCGGATAACAAAATTGGGACAGAACATACTTGGTGCTACTATTTTAACAGGTGTCGGTAAGGGAAATAGTGTTATAATACCTCGGATACCAATTATTCCCACTGACCTTCCATTCCAATTTAAAAGGGTCCAGTTTCCCGTCAAGCTTAGCTTTGCTGTTACTATAAACAAGGCACAAGGACAAACATTACAGGTAGCAGGAGTGCATTTAGAAAACCCATGCTTCTCTCATGGTCAACTTTATGTAGCCTGTTCACGTGTATGTAATGCCCGGAATTTACACACATTTGCACCCGACGCGAAAACTTATAACATTGTCTATAAAAATATCTTAAATTAATACTTTGTATTTTATTTTTTTAAATTGTTAGAATTCAGAATTTGTTTATTTTTGTTACGGTGAAATATATTTTAACATTTGTTGTTGCATTTCAATAAGCATATATTAAGGTGTTGAAACTTCATTGTCTGTAGTAATTTTTAAAAATTGTTGATCTCAGCCAAGCAATAAAATTTAGTTATTATATTGACTCATTTCTATTATTATACCCTTATTTCTATTATCATACCCTTACCCTTTATCTCTCATACTTATTTAATTTCTCCACTGCGGGCGAAGCCGCGGGTAAAAAGCTAGTAATTAAATAAATTATGTGGCTCGTAGAGAACCAGGTCGTAGTATCTTACAGCTTTCAACCATTCATGTTGTGAATTTGTCAATATTAAATTGAAACTTTTATAATAAACCGAATGATTATTTAAAGAACTTTAATACAACATTCAAAATACTCTAACCGCACTAAATCAAGACTAATCTATCAAAGTTCGACCAATGATTTTTTTTCTCAAATTAAATATCACTTAATGTGAAGTTTATAATTGAAGTACTTTCCCATAGTTTTTAGAACATTGTTTCGCACAACTTCTAAAACTACATCTGTAACCATTTTAATATGAAAGTCACGATGTTAATCTCTATTTCATATATACCAAGGGGCATTTATTATTCCACGTAGGACTTTGTTTTAGTACTTTTTGATAGGTTCAGCTTTTGTTTTCTTTGTACAGCCCAATTAGCCCAAACAGATTCCAGTACTTGCAGAGTTCTTGCGTATTAACTAGTACATTCTTTTGAACTTCAAGTTTAGCTCTTCTCTTTTCTTCTGGATGTGCTCTCTCTTTTTAAGCTTTGCACCCAAAGTCATTGGATTAAGGTTCTTCTTTACTAATTTAAGCAAACATATTCAAATGGACACCCACCATCTTTCCATCGATTTCAAGGCCGCATATGACACAATCTACAGGGACGAACTGTATAGAGCCATGTCTAGTTTTGGCATCCCTTCTAAACTCGTCCGTTTGTGCACGACGACCACGGAGAATTCACGCTGATCCATAAAGGTTGGAAACAACTTAACAGAACCTTTCGATGTCAAAAAAGGCTTTAGACAAGGTGATGCGCTGTCATCCGATTTTTTTAACATCGTACTTGAAAGAATAGGGCAGAGCTCCCACGTCAACACTAAAGGGACTATCTTTCAAAAGTCCTTTCAATTACTAGCATATGCTGATGAAATTGAGATAATTGGAAGAACTCAGCGTGATGTCAATATGGGGATTTTGTGAGTATTGAGGCAGAGGCGGCAAAAATGGGTTTAACGGTAAATGAGGGCAAAACAAAGTACATACTGTCATCAAGAAAGGATTTACAACACCGACCGACGTCTCGGTCAAACTGTCATCATCGACAAACGTAACTTGGAGGTAGTTAGGGACTTCGTCTACCTAGGCTCCGCTATGAACGCAGAAAACAACACCAGGGCTGAGATCAAACGTAGAATAACTCTTGCCAACCGTTTTTTCTTTGGGCTAAGAAAGCAATTAAGTGGCAAAGCCCTCTCTCGAGAGACCAAAGTGTCGCTATATAAGGCCCTCATCATCCCCGTCCTGCTATACGGTGCAGAAGCATGGACTATGACAAAAGCGGATGAAAGCACCTTGGCTCGTTAAGCTAGAAGGGTTCAACAACTAAGATGGCTGGGTCTCGTAGAGCGCATGGAAACCAATGCTTCGGCCCGAAAAGTCTTCGAATCCACACCCACTGGACAGCGCAGTAGAGGAAGACGCGGATCAGGTGGCGCGCACAAGTGGAAAGCGACCTCACCCAATTTGGAGCGCGAAACTATAGACATCTAGTTAGGGACCGAGCTAGATGGAGAAGTTTGTTGGGTGAGGACCTAATTCACACAGGGCCGTAGCGCCACCTTAAGTAAGCAAATAATATTTCTTTTTAATCGGAAACTATGTAAGAGCTTTGTTGCCCAATTTTTCCTATTTATAGTACTGATTTACCAACAATTTTCGAATTTTCAAAGTAATATTGGGAAGGTTCAGACGGCAAAATGTTAAGGTGAAGGTAAGGCAAGTTTCTAGTATCTGATTGACCAGCTGCCAAAAATTGCCTTCCTAATTGGAAGTAAGACATCTTTATTGGAAATTTATTCAAGAAAAATCTCCCTAACTATCAAAAGTCAAGTTCACTTATGTCAAAATAACAGTTCATTATGTTTTTTCGTCCAACCGAAATCTGAAGTTTATTACTCTATGATTTATTTATATGATGATTTGTGTGGTTCCTTGTCAAATTTGAAAAGAAATAAGTAACTTTTCTTTACAATACAAAATACAAATCGTGATGGACTTTTAGCTTACTTTGGGAGTGTTTTGTAGACAATAATGTTCTTGAAAGTTTTTGTACGATAGAGCTAGAGGAAATGCTGTCGACGTGTTTACTCTTTTCTGTGAACGTGTAATGTGTGAGTCTCGTTTTTGGTAAGGTCAGTCAACGCAATGAATGTGTCCCAACATTTACAGAACATAATTTTGTACTGAGCCAACTCATATTTTTAATGTAATCCCATAGCAACTTACAATATGGAAATTAAGTTGACAGATTGTTTTAAAAATTAATTTAAAAATACATGTGAGTCATATAAGATCCTTTCTGCCGTATTATGTGAACGTCTAAAGCCGTTCGTCAACAACCTGATAGGTCCTTATCAGTGTGGCTTCAGACAAGGAAAGTCCACCATTGACCAAATATTCAAATTACGGCAGATCTTGGAAAAAACCCAGGAACTTCAAATTGATACCCACCATCTATTTATCGATTTTGAAGCCGCGTATGTCAGCATTTATAGGGAAGAGTATATGATGTCATCAAAAAAGGACATTGAACGAACGACGTCTTGGACAAAACGTCACCATGGACAGCTATCACTTTGAGGTAGTTGAGGACTTGGTCTACCTAGGCTCCGCTATAAACTCAGACAACAACACCAGTGCTGAAATCAAACGAAGAATAACTGTTGCAAATCGCTGCTTCTTTGGACTTAGAAGGCAATTGAGTAGTAAAGTCATCTCTCGAGCATGTGAAGTCACTATCTATAAGACATCATCATCCCGGTTCTCATTTATGGCGCTGGGCCTGAACCATTACAAAAAAAATCTTAGGATGCTTCGAGAGAAAAATTCTGTCTCCATAGATGGATAGTGGAGGAGAAGATACAACGATGAACTGTACGAGCTGGACAGCGACACTGACCTGGTTAACAGAATTGTACCCTGAATTAAATTTTGATGTTGCATATTTTTGATAGAAATTGATTTGTAACTAACTTTAAAGAGAAAATCTTTTACTAAGTTTAAAAAAGAAGCTTTAGGATCTAAAAGAATGGCAATCAAATAAGAAATAAGCATGTAAAAATCAATAGCGTGTCATTTACCGTATCAATTTAACGCCCGGATTCATAGCTTCAACGAAATCGCACATCAGTTCAACCATTGCTCGTCTCTCCTCGGGGTCCTTGCTGTGTCTGCCGGAATCTTTAAGCACTTCTGGATTTGCCATCACAGCGAAAACAACGGGAGGATTACGTGGACTTCCTGGAGGTACCTGAAATAACAACAAGATTTTTGTGTTGATTCGATCCAACTGAAACAACCTCTCCAATTAAAAAAGTACCCTCATGCCTCCATAGAGTGGTATGGGGTCGCTGGCTTCTTGCGGAATCACAATTCGTGTCCAACTTAGGACATTTATGAAGAGCTCTTCGCCATGCTCTGTTGTTGTTCGAATGCACATGTGGGGTTGCGGGGGATTCTTGAAATGTCTGTAGGCACGGGAGTGGCGATAGTGCGGCGGCGACGATTGTATTATCGAGCCACCAGTCATGCCATCATTTTGATACGGAAGCCCAATGTTGTTCGATTCACTAATCGAGTACGACACCGAAGAAGATGGCGTCTCGAGGGAAATATTCTCAGTCGGCCCATTGTTACTGCCGCCGCCACAGTCATTGGGTTCTTGCTCCTGTTCCAATACAAATTCATTCGACATGTTTTTGTGCGTTTTAAAGTCTTCCTGGAAAGAGCTCCGGCACTCCTACCACCCAAAATCTCACCAAACTAGCAACAAACTAAAAACATTGTGGCTAACCTCAAGCAAACCAGTCTTCTGGAATATGTTCTTTTTTTCCAAATTTTTCAACTCATCCAAATAAATAGAACACACAAATCGGCTTTGTCAACCTCCTATTGACATTCCGGTAAAAATAAAAATTGACGACCCATTTGGAAAAGAATTCAATTATTGCACTATAACCATTAAATATCCAGCTGGGCCTTGAAGTCTATTTTGTGTTTTGTGAGGAAGAAGTTGATGAAGCTGGAAGATTTATTTTTAGACACTTTTTGTTTATTTTAACGAGTGAAACATTTAATTTCTTGAATAAATTCCACTTTCAATCAACACAACAAAAGGAGCAGCAGCAACGTGCGCAGTAAGCCGCAAGCTGCAAGCCGCCGCCCGTGACTGTCAATTGGGTCGAGATAGCTAGCTATAGACAGTAGCTCAGTTTGACTTTTATGTCCGATAGGGTATGCGGTGATGTGTTTGGTTGGAATTACTATTTAGTATTTCAAACGAAATTCATTTGCAAGGTTTTTTATTTTTCTATAGAGTTTGTTTGGTATTCGATTGGATGCAGGAAAACGGTGTTAAATTGCGCGTATTCTTAAGCCAATCATGAACACAACAGTTCTCATGTATGTACATCAACATAAGACAGAGATAACTTAAAGTATAAAATCTATAGTACTCTCATGGAACATGATATTTTAGTATATTACCCGTGTTTTTTTGGAGAAGCCACCAATAATACAGTAGACATTTATATAAAAAACAAATACAACATCCACAGTCTATCACTACCCAGAAGAGGTAAAGTGAAATCCTGCTGCGAATAGAGACTCTTGTCTTTTATTCGAGTATCGAACTTTCGATGTTTATTCTTAGACGTTGGTTGATACGTTTGATACTTAATGGGTGTGACTTGAAATGGCGGTGTTCGTAAGGTAGTGTACAACATAGAAAACACTATGACGTAACTGAAGTTTATCTTTGGTATGTTGACAGAACTTATTTTTTATTTATATTAACTAATTTTTGAAAAGTTTAATTATTTGTGTGTTTTTCCACCCAGCTGACGTATCGTAAATTTCTGGTGACTCCGTATGGACTATTGCACTGCTACTTATCAGAATGAAACCTAAAACTATCTTTGTTAAGTCGTTCGAAAAAGATACTTATTACAAAATTAAAACCATACTTCTGGTTTTAATAATGTGGTCTTAAACGTTGCTCAGCATTAAATCGATCTGTGAGTTTTCTGCGCTTCCTTTTATTACTTTTGTTATTAGTCCTAAACAAAAATAAAATCATAGTATTTTTCTTTGGTAAGCTAACTGGACTATGTTTCTTAATTCTAAGTTTAATCTGCAAAAAGTTAGTATCAAACAAAAAAACAATACAGTAAACGATAGCGCCATCTGTTGCACGTGAATAACGATTTTAGTTGGACCATAATCTACTAACAAACCCCTTTCCTGAAGTTCTCATTTCATTTCGCTTTATTTTACAAAATTATTAAGTTAAAACATTTGCTGGTCTGAATTTCGGTAAATTGTTTACAATTTTGTTTTAAATTATTCTGACAAATGTTCTGTATAGTATTCCAACAAAAAACGTCGTTCGAAAAAGATACTTATTACAAAATTGAAACCATACTTCTGGTTTTAATAATGTGGTCTTAAACGTTGCTCAGCATTAAATCGATCTGTGAGTTTTCTGCGCTTCCTTTTATTACTTTTGTTATTAGTCCTAAACAAAAATAAAATCATAGTATTTTTCTTTGGTAAGCTGACTCGACTATGTTTTTTAATTCTAAGTTTAATCTGCAAAAAGTTAGTATCAAACAAAAAAACAATACAGTAAACGATAGCGCCATCTGTTGCACGTGAATAACGATTTTAGTTGGACCATAATCTACTAACAAACCCCTTTCCTTAAGTTCTCATTTCATTTCGCTTTATTTTACAAAATTATTAAGTTAAAACATTTTCTGGTCTGAATTTCGGTAAATTGTTTACAATTTTGTTTTAAATTATTCTGACAAATGTTCTGTATAGTATTCCAACAAAAAACGGCTTGTAATTGTCCCTATTTTCAACTCTCAGATGAGTGCCTCAACAGCTGCCCAATTTTTAACCATTGCAAAAAGGCAAATGTCATGCCAAAGGTCTTGGGTTCGATCCCTGCCTATGCCATCTAAAGTTTTTTTTTCACGGGTACTACCTCTGGCGAGGTATTGACGAATTCTCCAAGAGTAATTCTTCTTGTCATGAAAAGTGCTTTCACAAATTAGCCGTTCGGATTCGGCTTAAAAAACTGTAGGTCCCCTCCATTCCTGACAACTTTACTCGCAACAACTAAAAAACCGTTTTTTAGTTGTTTTTAGTATTTTTAAAGTTGCAAATTTTAAAAACCTGATGTAATAGAAAAATTTAAAGGCGATGTTCGAGTTAAGGAGATCTTAATTCTTTGAAAAAAGTATTGTTTTGCTTGTGCAGAACCTAATTTTGTCGGCCAGTGTAATTTTTAGCTTCCCATACGAATTGCGTAATCGGTCTAATTTGTCGAATTAAAAATGTTGACATTCCTCGAGCGACGTTTCAATTTTCCTAGAATCTAAATAAAAGATGTCTGTGTGTGCGTGTGTACGCACGTTCGGCCATATTTTAAGAACCGTCAGAAAACTCGAATTCAAAAAATGTCTGTTTATAGATAAATAACATCAAAAGATGCAGAAAGCACTTTTAGACAAATTAAGTTGGTGGTTCTTTTTACTACACAATTTTAATTAAAAGTGACAAATTTGATTGACTTAATATCTCTTGTACCAGTACCTAACGCTAGTGACTTCAATTTAATTGTGTACTATATATTGTCATGTGATACCAAATTGGTATACATTCGGGAAAAAATCAACTAACGTTTTTTTTACAAATCAAAACAAAATTTGACACCCTGACTATTTTGCGAATAAAAAATTATATTACATCCAAGATAAATGTATGCATCAAACTTTTGTGACATTTGGTAAAATTTTTAGAAAACCGAAGTTACATTTTTTTTTTAACTAAGGGGCCAGTTATAGCTATCATTCAAATCGATCCGGAAAAATTTTTGAATCGATATTTGACGGTGTTTCTTTTTGATTAGAAATAAAAATTATATACTGATCGATCGGAAATCACACAAAGAATTTTTTTTGAGAAAAAAAAGTGTAACTGCGCATTTATTTTTCTCTAAAAATGAATATTTCTATTTTCCGGACGGAAAATCATTTACCTGAACAGCTGATACTTTTAAGTTCAAAAGTGAAACGAATCGTTCCACTGATTTGTGTTCCAATTTTACACAATTCCAATGACAGATTTCTGTCAGTAGGTAAAAGTTTTTCGGTGGTTTTCAATCAGGAAATTTTTTTCAATGACAGAAATTTTTAATGATAGCTATAAACGACCTGTCAAATAAATTCCAATGTTTGTTTTCAATGATGAAAACCAATGATAGCTATAACTGGCGCCTAAAAACCTAAATAAAATACTACTAAAAGTTGGTAAAAAATTATGTTGACTCGAGGATCTTATCAAAAACTAAAGATATTGCCTTCAAACTAATTTTATCTTGTAAAATATTGTTTATAACATTTAGTAAAACTCAGTTGTCAACTTTTATAGGAACAAGAATCTACAAAAAATATATCGATAATAAATGAAGGTATTAAATTCTATGCAAAATTTTGTTGGTTATGTAAGATATTGTTCTTAGAAAAATCTTATCGGCATTTACTACTAAAATTAGTAAAAATTGGGTTTCGACTATTAATCTCAGGAATAAAAAAAGATATTGAAATCAAACTTATTTTTTTATATGAAAAGTGTAGGTGTTAACTTTTAGTAGGTAATTGCTTAGGAAAATCCAAGTGACACCATTTTTTATAAAACAAGAAAACCTAAAAAATCGAATAAGATCTGATAAAAATGGATTGAATCTCGAGAACAAAGAGACGTTGTGCAAAATGATGTTATTAATATTTTTTAAACTTTTACAAATATCGAAAGATGGACACGAAGTTATCAGTGTGGGTCAGATTCTAGCCTCTTTTTGTTATTTTCTAAAACTATATTTTACTTTAAGCATTATCTTTGATACAAGCCCTATTTTTATTTTAAACTGAACAGGGCTTTCAAATACACCTAGTCGTGGCATAAGTTCTGTTATTAAATCATATTATTTTGTATTCATTGTAGTTTCATTTATTTGACCATAATACTAGTTTGAATTAAAAAGTAGTTTCACTCAAAATGACCGGCCTCAACTTCAATGCCCGCCCTTAAACGTTATGGCCTTCGACCTACAGTGATACGCACTGTTTATATTTATATTTTAGATAATGCTTTCGTCAATTTTGTCTTAAGAACTTAAAAATTAGGTACGCTCTCCAATTCTGGCCATACAAAATAATCTTAAAGATTAAAATATGGACTTCCTGAGAGCCAATTTTGAGCTTCTCTAAAACCTAAGATACTGAAACTAATGCACTATTGTGTTATCTTGGCTCTATTTGTCTCATCAGAATCCTGTAGAATGCTCCATCTACGAGTATCTCAATTGAAAAAGAGTATTTGGTAAACTCTTTACTAATCCGTCTACCTCTATGGTACAACTTAACAACAGGTTTCACATTTGTTCAAAAATATGACGGGATGGGTGAAAGACTTTGCAATTTTTCAGGTAGATTAGATCTCCAAAGTTTACCATCAAATAAAAATCATCTTTTCGAATTTGTTTTCACAAAAGTCAATTTTTTTTCCAAGATCTTAGAGATTTCCGTATTATCAGAAATATTAACAAATTTCTTATATTTTGCTGACAGAAATCTGACTCCTAAGAATTCTTGTAGCACAATTATTCAAATAGGATGAAAATAACTGCAAAGCTAATTTGATTGCTAGGTGAAAATAAATAGGGATTTGTGTTAATATGTCATTCTCAAAATCATGACTCTGCTTTGGAATATCGGCTAAATAATGCACATAATGTCAACGTTGGTATGCTCATGATACCTCCACCGACAAGGGCGGATCCAGACTTTTTAATCACACCCTTAACATAATTTTTGAAAACCGCTTAAAAATGTTCTCTAATGTTCTGTAGAGGAGACTGACAAAATGTATACATTTTTTGAAGTGCTAAAGTGACAACTTTAGTTATTAGATTATTTAAGAACATTGTTGTCTAGCAAGATATGGTTTAAGTATTTAATTTGGACTACGCATGAAAGCCTTCCAAGAGTCCAATAGGATTTTAAATACATATGCCATACTTAAGAGTTAAAATACAATAGCTTAGAGGATTTTTGGTGCATTTCACGAAGAAAAGTTAGAAATTGTGTTGAAATGTAGCATTTCTATAAATGAAAGAACGACAAGTTTTAAATTGAAGGGAATTTCTACAAAAATAAAATCCCTGGGGAGATTTGGCTTCGAAAATTCTAGGATGCGAAGTATGTTTTTAAAAATATGTATGACAAAATTGTGTGTAAGATACAAATTTTGAAGTCAAGCCTTTTTTTTCCAAGGTGCTTGAGTCGAAAACAACTTTGTATCAGTTTTTAGTTTATTATTTAGTAACTTATGTTAACAACAATACTTTGTATAGAATGAAATAATTTTGAAGTCAATAAATAAATAAATAAATTGGGTGGCGCAACAGTCCGTTGTGAACTAGGGCCTAGTGACTTACAACTCTCAACCATTCTTATGTGTGAGTACTGTTGTCAGGGATGGAGGGGACCTACAGTTTTAAGCCGAATCCGAACGGCTAATTTGAGAAAGCACTTTTCATGACAAGAATTACTCTTGGAGGATTTGTCAATTACTCGCAAGAGGCAGTACCCGTGAAAAAAAACTTTAGATGGTATAGGCAGGGATCGAACCCAAGACCGCTGGCATGACAGTCCAACACAATTTTTTTTTTTAAATTCATTTTTATTACTTCAATCTTACACCTATCTTAAAGCTAGACAAAAATTCATAAAACTAGCCTAATTAACCATAACTTACAACTAACTTACTGGTCCCATACGGACACTCTAAATTAAACTATAACGCTTAATACTAATGCCTTTCGGCCCTAAGATATATTTTACTTCATTTAAATTTTATTTATTTTTGTATTTATTAGAAAATTTGAAAAAAAAACTAATATCAATATCATTTTTTATTTTTACTTAAAAACTACTTAAAATTAGGTCCTTAAATAAAACTTAAAACTAACTTAAACTACCTATTCTACCTATAAACTACTTAAAACTAGAATAACCACAGCAGCAAATATAACTATCAAACTTTTTTTGTTTTTCATTTTTAATTTTTTTTCAATTTTTTTCCTTATTCCATGTTTTGTTTGTTTTTTTTTTTTGTTGTAATTATTTTTTTTTGTGCCACCATGCCTATTCTACTTAAAAATAAACCCTAAAACAAGTATGTAAGCCGGCCAAGGCTTAAAACCCCATCCCGACTACCCACTATCAAGTGCCGATTGAAGCCACCAAAACTGGTTCTCCTGCTTCACCCTATTTGATCGGTCCCGTTCGGACACAGCCCTACTGAACCGAAGGAGCTCTTCTCCGTCTTGTGCCATGACGTCCCGATTGCCTATCCACGGTACGTCGTCTGACGTGGTAGATTAGCGGAACTGCCAATCTATCCTGTATCAGACCACATTTATCTAAGAAGATGAATGGTTCTGGGGGAATGAAGCCGCTCAAGCGTGCACTCTCAAAATACTCGTCGTTCGGATAGAACGCCCCGAAAATTAAATTGTTGGTCGAAGACATAGCTCTTGCAATGTGACCTCGAACGAGTTTTATCACGAAATTTTCAATTCTGTTGATTCGAGCCCCGTTGTATAGGACCTCGTTGGAATAGTAATGCACGTAAGAAGATTCGGCTGTTCGATATAAGCCGGTACAGCGTCGTAAACACTGCCGCTCGAACACCCGAAACTTCTCCATCTGGGAAGGGGCAACGTTGAACCACACAGAACAACCATAAACGATCATCGGCCGTATGAGGGCCATGTAGAAAATTACCTTCACTCTGGGGTCAAGCCGACTGCTGTAAAACAGCCGTTTCGTCAGAGCGAAGGCTCCTCTGGCCCTGGTCAGAGCAGCATTTATATGTCTGTCGAAATATAAATACTGATCTTACCAGATACCGAGGTACTTCACTACACTTTTGCTCGCTAATGGGTGCCCGTGAAGATCAACGATGCCCATCTTGCGCCAATTCTTGCACGTATCCCTCGTGGCCCTAGCCAACGGAGTCCGAAACAGAATTGTCTCCGACTTCTGGACATTTATTTTCAGTTTCCAGTCGTCGCAATATCGCTGAATCTTGTCGAAATCACGCTGCAAGAGAATTCTAATAACCTCAACCTTTCGGGCCATTCTGTACGCAATTAGATCATCGGCGTACGCAATTGCCTTTGTAAGACTACCTATCAGATCGCTGGTGTAAATGCTGAAGAGAATCGGCGAATTCACCGCTCCCTGTTGAAGACCATTTTTCATTAAGAATGTTGTGGTAGAAGTTACATTGCCACTTTTGACAACAAAATTTCTACCGTTAAGCATATCATAAAGTATATACAACAATGGCTTGCTTATGCCAAGCCTGCTCAGTTTTAGGTAAAGACCCTCTAACCATACGGTGTCAAAGGCCTTTTCCAAATCAACCAGAACAGCACCTGTGCATTATTGTTTTGATTTATTCCATTAGATATCAGAAACGAGCCTAGACGCAGCATGAATTGTGTCATGACCCGCCTTGAACCCGAACTGTTTATCCGAAATTATTTTGTTGTCAGCAGCTCACTTAGTCAGAGCCCTGTTGATGATCTTTTCGAAAACTTTTCTGATGCTCGGAAGAAGACTTATCGATCGAAGATTTGACGGGTTGGAGTTGTCCTTTCCCTTTTTCGGGAGAGGTTGAACCACAGCGGTCTTCCAATGCACTGGATAATATGCATTATTCAGTGCATTATTGAAGAGTGTGGTGTAAATGTCAATTGCCGCCATCGCTAAATGTCTTAGTAAAACGTTGGATATACCATCGACACCTGCTGACTTTTTATTTTTTATTGAGTTCAAGATGGGCTGAAGCTAAACCTTCGTCACTAACAAGGGACTTGGTCCCGTTTGCTCGGCGATTATGGCATTTACCAAGGAATCGTCATTGAACAACATGAAACCGCGGTTCTCAGATCTCCATTGTGTCATATCATTTCGAAGGTAAAAGTGATTAAGTAGGGCTCTGTTTTTCAGGTCGTTGTTGGGGCGAATGCTAACATTCACCTTGTACACTTGCTGGAAAGCAGCTCCCACCGCCTCCACTTTTTCCTTTGGATCTTCAATTATAAAAAAGTCATCGTTAAAGATGGCTTCTTCTGGATCTATTTGCGCTGTCCTGAGTACGCCCTGTTCTCTTCAGTTCTTTGTAGTTTCAGACACGGAAGGTCATTGTCGATCTTTTTCCTGAATATCTTGTTGATTTTAGGGAACATACTAGGGTCACTGGAATTAACTGACCGGATCTTGCGGTCCCAGTCCCAGTACTTGTTAATTGATAATGATAACCTGCAGTTCTCCTTAATCAACAGATTTACATTTTTTATTGATGACTTCAGAGTCCTACCTCCAAGTCGTGTGTATCTGTAAGTCGTCTGTACAAGTTTTTGAGTCTTGTCAGTAAGCCACTCTTGTGCCTACGTAGTGCGTCAATAGTCGCGTTTCTGTAAGCGTCCATTTGGTCCCGTTCTTTGTACTTTGGTATTGTCCGTTCCATTGTTTCGTCCATCTGTTGTAAATGTTGGTCAGGTTTCTGTTGTTTGGTGGGGCTATGTCACTCGAACGAAGTTCTCTCGCTAGGGCGTTGGTGAAACGAGGCCAACGCATCTTAATGTAATTGTAAGAGTGCGTTGCAACGTATTCCTCCAACTCCACGCGTTCGTTCGGAATCTGCATTACAGCAGCCAGTCCGCAGTGATCACTGTAGTACAGTCCAACGCACTAACCATCATGCCACGGGTAGTCAATACTTTCATTTAATCTCAAGATAATCGAGTCCATAACATTTTTTTTTTTTTTGAAAAAAATGTCGATTCGTTGTTTTTAAAAATTTAACCGGATGTCAAAAACGTTTTTTTTTCCAACTCATACAATTGTTTTAGCGGTAATATCATTTTTTAAAAAAATATTTAGAGTCATGATTATGGATTTAGATTTTTTTAATGGCAAATACTTGCGGTGGAATGTATTTTATTCAACGGTTTATGACGATCAAACAAAACTGTAATTGGAAATAAGATTTTCTAAAAAACTATTAAAAGTTTTGAAATTTGGGTTTATGTTAAGATAAGTTTAATTTGAGCTTTAAGAGTAAGTTTTGTTAACATCCCATAGGAAATTATTGTAATCGGTCCGATTTGTCGAACTGAAACTATTGAAATTTCTCGGTGTTTCGAGGTCCCTAGAATCTAAATACAAGATTTTTAGATATATGTAAGTCTGTGCGTGTGTGTGTACGTACGTTCGTATGTCCATACGTTCGGTAAGATTTTTGTCGTCTATATTCAAGAACCAGAAAAGATATCGACGAAATACATTACCACAGCAATTTAAAAAAGTAAACATTTTATAATATTATATATTATGACGTGATACCAAACTGATATAGGTATTTAAAAAAAATCAATGAACGATTTTTTTAATAAATTAAAAACACTGAAAAAATAAATGTCACCTCGAATAGTTTACTAACAAACAAAATATTTTATCTAGAAAATAATTTTATGCAACGAAGAATAAAGTTTTTGACATCTGGTAAAATTTTGAGAAAAATCGAATTTACAGTTTTTTTTACAAAAAAATACAAACCTAAAGAAAAGCATTACTGAAAGTTGGTAAACATCGACATAATATCTTTTCAAAAATTAAAAATATTGGCCTCAAACTAATTTCATCTTATATAAAATATTGTTTTCGACATCAATCAAATTTTTATAAAAGTCTAACAGGCAGTTTTTTTTTCATAAAAATTGAAATCTTCTAAAAATAGTATGCAAAATTGGTAAATATTGGGTTTCTACTAAAAATCTCGTTAACTATTTCATTGTAATATGTTAAATATTGTTGGTAATTTTTAGGAAAATTTAACTGACAACTTCTTAAACAAAACAGGAAAACCTATAGAAATATATTTTGTTAAAGTTTTAAGCAAGACAAATCGACAGACGGGATGGGAAGTTATCAGTGTGGGTCGACCCCAGCCTCTTTTTATTCAACGGTTTATGACGATCAAACAAAACTGTAATTGGAAATAAGATTTTCAAAAACTCTTAAAATGTTTCAAATTTGTGTTTTTGTAAAGATAAGTACAATTTGAGCTAAGAGTAAGTTTTGTTTACCACGTTTCCAAATTATTTAAGCCCTAAATTCTTTGTTTGAACTTTGGAAGGGATTTATTTTATTTTTATTATATTTTTTTAAATTCCGTTAACTGAAACCATACAGCTTAAGAAGACCTAAGTTTGTTTCAATTGTAATAGACAACGGCTTGATATTAAAAACAATAAGTCTAAATCTACTTAACACAAATCGAAAGCTGAAAATGAAAAAAACAAAATTACTTCTAGGTAGCCCTGGCTCTGGGTTGTTTATCGTCGCCGTCGATTTCACACGAATCGTGCCATTTGAGCCTTACCTTGGTAGACCTGTTTCAGTAAGTTGAAAGCAGCACATGAGTTCGGCTAAGCTCATTTGGTTTCTCTTTTCTTGAAGTAAAAATACAAATAAAAATAAAAAATAAAACATACTTAGAAATTTTGATGTAATTTAATTGTATTTTGGTGCGTATAATGAAATGTTTGTGTTGTGATTATTTTTGTTTTGCATTTTTGTTTCAAAACTAAATAAACGAGTGATATCAAAAAGAAGTTATTTTATTTAAAAATTATATTATCATTCATTCAAAAGGTGCTCTTCTGCCCTGACTTCTGCCCATGTTTTGATAATTTCCAAAAGGTTGCCCATCATCGCAATCAAAGCTTAACGTTTGTGATTTTTTGAAGAAATATCTTAGTGTTTTCGATGAAATTTGTGTTTTTTTTATTTTTTATTCATAAATTTAAAATTTTGATTAATTAATTTGTGGTATTCGTTTTCGTGTTTTTGTGATCAATACACGGATTTTGCATGGATTTGGACTTCGCACTGTTAGATGGATAAAAATACCTTAGCACGAACATCATTGTTGGAGTTATAATCGGATATTAAATAATTACACTGTGCTGGTAAGCATCCGAAAGCTTTCGCTACTACGAAGATATTTTAATAAATATAACTTTACATAATCTATTCATATACCCATAAATTCATAAGCTATACAAAAAGTTGCAAAAACTTTAATTACTAAATACCACCGACCGGTGCGATCGAGAAGGTGTTTAAAATAGACCTTTTAATCAGAAATGTATGGTAGTCATCGAAAATACTAATTAATTTTGAACGTACGAGTATTTTGTCAAAAATTATTTAAATTTACATTTGAAGTTCCAACCCTGTTCGGAATACGCAATAAAGCAAACAATATTTGTTTGTACCTGACTTAGTAAATACTAAACAGGTACCTAAACAATAATAAGAATGGAACAATCATTAGCCACGTAAAAGCAATAAAAACGAGAACAAATCGATTAACGACAACTTTACTATTGATTGATTTCAAAACCAGGGAAGTACGCACCCATTTTTTCATTTGTTCATCGAATTATATTTTTGTATTTATGCGGCTTGCGCGTATGTACGTAGAGTTAATTCAGGAAGCTCGCTTAAATAAATAAATAAATAATTTAAATTAAAAGTTAAAAAAAGAAACTCGTACAACCACGGCCTTCTTAACTTGGGCAAAACCAAAGATGAGAATACACTCGGGCGAGTGTCGTGTACATTATACTCGTATACTTTACGTGCGCCTTCATTCATTTAACATTTTGAAAAGTATTCATGGGATACAATAATTGTACTCGTAATTGTACAAACTATTATTTGTCGGTTAGGTCGGTCGGTACAGTCGGTAAAGTCGGATTTTAAATGCCTTCTATATAGACTTTGAAAGAGCGGCATTGGCATCGGCATGGTGCGGTGGCGGTGCGATTGCAAAAACCATCCGTCCATGTTGTCATGTACCTACTACTACTCAGTTAAGATACATTGTTTTTCGGTTTCTGACGCGGTATATTGTATGAATGTACTTGTACCATTGTGTTTTGCATTTGCAGTAGCTAAGCCAAGTTATAAGCTTGACGCTAGAGCTACTCGACCGGATCAGTAGCTCAATAGTTCCCATACTAATTCAAATATTTTTCAAACGAACAATAGCTTAGCGTACTGCGCCATTAGCATAGCACTATAGCACCAGGCACCAGCACTTTATGAGTGAAGTCGTCTCCTCGAGTTTTAGTTGCTTTTGGAAGTTGTTGCATGCAATAAGCTAACCTTCTATTTGCGATGGTATAATTGCAAAACAATGCATATCTAATATACAACAACAATATTGAGTCTTGGATAGATATTTGGAATTATGAAGAAAGAATATTTTATAGATACACTCATATTGTATATGTAAGGCCATAAAGCTTTGCCAGAGCCCGAGCACACTCCAAGTAATTTGATTGATTCAGTATTTTTGTAAATACAACGTTTTGGTGCTGGAGTGTAGTTAAGGAATTTATAAGTCTTCCAACATTTGTGCTAGATTTGATTTTGCCTAGATTATATATTCACTGGCTTGGGTTATCAGTCTTTTTGGCATCACCAATTGATTTAGAAATTGTCTACACTGTTTGACGAAATGACAATACTTTACGATTATCGAACTGCGACCAGTGTATGTATTGTATATGTATACATGTTGTTCCCTTCTGCATACATACATTATGTAGTTCTTCAAACTTAAATCTTGTCTTAAATTAAAAAATGTCGTGGTTTTTTTTTGGCAGGTGGACAAGAAAAATTAAGTTAATTATTTGCAAATGAAAAATAATACTAGCATTTTAAAACACCAAACCACTCGCATTGACATTTTTATTTTTATTTCTTTAATGGTTCAAGAACTTCAAACCAAAAGTGTCAAATTATTTTAATATTATAATTTTGTGTGGAAGGATTAAGTGATATAGTTTTTTTTATCACGCACGTCATGTTAAGTCCGTAGGATAGGACCCGTGGCGTGATTGTTATTGCGTTGAACTGTCATGCCAGATATCTTCAGTTCAATCCCTGACTGTATCACATAAAGCTTTTTTTTCACCGGTAGTTCCTTTGCGAGGAATTGACAAATCCTCAAAGAGTATATTGCTTGTCGTGAAAAGTGCTTTCTCAAAGAAGCCATTCGTATTTGGCATATAAACTGTAGGTCCCCTCCATTCCTGACATTACTCGCACATACGAATGATTGAGAGTTGTAAGTTATAGGTTCTGGTGCTCTACAAACTTTTGCGTTACATAATTCAGTTATTTGTTAATGTTAAGTCCTTGATTATTTCAGGTCGTACATCCTTAAATAAGCTTGTAAACTATTTTTTTTGGTATAAAAGAATCCATAGCCTGACCGTGGGTACCTGTAGTACCCGTGACATGATGGTTAGTGCGTTGGACTGTCATGCCAGAGGTCTTGGGTTCGATCCCTGCCTATGCCATCTAAAGTTTTTTTCAAGGGTACTGCCTCTTGCGAGGAATTGACAAATTCTCCAAGAGTAATTCTTGTCATGAAAAGTGCTTTCTCAAATTGGCCGTTCGGATTCGGCTTAAAATTGTAGGTCCCCTCCATCCCTGACAACAGTACTCGCAGACAGGAATGGTTGAGAGTTGTAAGTCACTAGTAAGCCCTAGTTCTCAACGGACTGTTGCGCCACCCGATTTATTTATGTATGTATAGCCTGACCATTAAATATGCTCATCACCCGATTGAAATTGATTAGCTCCATTGAACAAAAACCTCAGATAGCTTTTGTTAAAACTTACATAAATAACATTAAGACCTGGAGCTACACTTGTTCTTTCTCTCTATTACCTGCCCTTATTAAACGATTCTAGCGATTTAATTGAACTCCGAGCATGTGAATTAAAAACAAAATGTAAAGGGTGTTTTTTTTGTGTGTGAAAAAATAAAAGGCATATAATTTTATGTTATGGCCAAGAATTTAGATTTATTATACAAATAATGGTTTGTCATTATGAGCCACTTTGGGGTCGTATGTAAGCAATAGCGCACCGAACATTCTCAACCAAGTCGTCAAACGTCTTGGGCTTATCTGCGAAGCGACTTCACATACATAACTATACAAAAATAGTCCAGTAAAGTTTTAAATCGTACGATCTAGGAGGCCACTCTACAGGCCCATGACGCGAGATAATGCACTCACCAAAAGTTTTCTTCAATAAATTGATTGTTTTGTTGCGTCCCTCAAAACGGAATCGTTATGTTGGTAATAAATTTGCACGATTTGCAAACGGTGTTCAGGAGTGAACATTAAGTGACAGCTGTCAAAATGACAGTTTCTTTCCTGTGAAAGAAGGTCAACCTAGAACAGAAATCATTATTGAAAAAAGTTAATACTATAGATCACATGATGAGAATACAATTTATTTTCATTTAACAAAGATTTATGTATTAATTCAGATGGTTAAACAAAACTGCAAAAGAAAATCAACTGAATTAAATAAATAAATTAGATTATACCATAAAGAGGAAGAATCTTTTTTGTGTTAAACTGCCAAGGCCCCATGGTTCAAAGTTATATGATCATAATCAAAAATTATGGTCTTGAAATAAGTTTTACAAAGTTGTACATTTCTCAATTGGGAGTACTGGAAGCCCAATCATGCCCTTTTCTTTAATTTGCTAATTCGAATTCAAAAATAATTTGTGTTGGGGTCTATTCAGTTCATTGTAAGTGGTCAATACCTGCATTTCATGGTTAACAATTGCAATTGATTGTTGCTCCCATTGCAATATTTTATGCCATATCCTATCTAAACTCTATGGTTCCTTTACAACAAAATGGTATAGAACGGCTAAGCTTTCCAACGATTAAAAAACTTCTTATTTGTGGGCAACAGCTAGACCAAGGTTCACATTCTCATTTTGTCTCTATGATTTCCTCTTCGTACCTATATCTTTTACATTCATTCTAGTTTACCGACTGTAGTTACATACTCCTACCTAAGAACTACTGGCGCGAAATTTTAAACGATTTAGTAAAATGTTAAAGCCAACAAAGTAATTTACTAAGCTTAAAAGATAATTTACGTACCTAATTTTAAACGATTTTAACATCGTATTATCTCTAAAAAATTTGCTAAAGTTAAAATCACGGAATGGCTACTTTAACGTTTAGCACTTTTCTAAATCCATATGACATCTGTACTATTAGTCTTATAAGAGCAGTGGATGGAATGGTCCTGTCAACAGGGGGGAAATCAAATTAATAGGTCCGTTTAAGCGTATTTGCTTGGTTTATTTTCAAGAACTGTAACTTTTTAGACTTGTTTGGATGACCGTATTTTAATAAAAGGCATTAAGCAATTTACTAGTTAGCAAAACGAAAAGAAAGGTTTAAAATTTTGGACTGCCTTAGTTAATTGCTAAATATTTAGTAAATTGCTAGCTAGTAAATTGTTAATCCCTTAACAATAGGTTGTTTAAAATTTTGTGCCACTGATCCTAAGACAATTTATAACTTATTATAGTGACCTTTATTAAAAAAAAATGTCCAGTTCAATCCAAGTTTCTGCTGTGTCCAGGGAGTCAGGATATTTATTATTATTTATTAGATTATATTTAAGATGATCCAAGTTAGGTTTTCTTAATCTTCGTTGTCGTTATTTTTTGAGGCAAAATGTGTCATTTGATGTTAAAGATGATGCTACTTTTTGAAATTTTAACTCTATTAATATATACATATATTTGAGTGATTTCTCGGAGTGTTGAGGAAAAACCGATTCAAAATTCTATGTAGAAAATTGCATTTAAAACAAAAAGAAGTGTGCATTAACACTTTGACTGCTGACGTCGACAAATCGTATTTGTTCTATGCGGCGAACGTCGACGCATCGTCGACAACATGTTTATTACTGACCACTTCCAATGCCTCCGCACACCCCGCATGCGGGAAAAACGCCATACTATTATGCTGATGTCGACTACGCGACAATAATTTTTTATAGTAAACAAACAAAAAAATTAGTAAAATTAAGCACTGATATAAGTAAAGTAGAGTAAAAGGAAACTTTTTGACAAAAAAAAATTCAGCATATAGAGGATTCGCTCAGGTCAAACCATGCAGCAGTCAAAGTGTTAATTTCTTAAAATACTACGAATTGTTGAATCGAAGCTTTGTCTCTTTTATCGGCTGTAGTTGTCAAGTAGATTGTAAATGCAAATGCCTTTCTAGTATTAATTTTTTGTTAGTAATATTAAGCTGCGGAATCTCTCTCTCTCTTGAAATCAATACATTTAATTTTGTATTAAATTTTATTTCAGCAATTGATTTTTTAAGTTTAGAAAATTTTGTATGGCAGAGATTAGGTAAACCTATTACATTGGTCAACAAGGTAATGTAGGTGACTCCTAAATTATAAATTTTTCAAGGTTTTTAAGGAAATTATACATTTCGTCAGGTTTTTGAGATAAAACCTTGTATAACTCGAAGAAAACCTCTTATCCGTGTTTTTAAGGCTTATAGTAAATCATGAAGTAGATTTTTTAAAATTAAATACGTGATAATTTTTCAAATCAATGCATTTAAAAATGTATTTTTATTTTGTATATTATTTTTCAAAATAATTTTGAATTTAATATTTGTAAGTCTGTATATCCTTAAACAGTCTGTAACCTTAAAACACAGCTAAAGCATTTACGCTTAAATATTTCTTAACAGAAAAACGCAAATCAGTATAAAACCAGTTGTTGATCTCATTATACAGTTCGTAGTCTTACGGCCAATTTCTTGACAAAGTTCTAGTCTCTAAAACTCGGTTTATATTATAGACTTCGTTTGAGTCCTTACTTATTTCTTTATCAAGTTCTCAAGCTTTCGAACTATGATTTAGATTTCAGTTTAAGACAGAACTTCGATTTATTAGCCTATTAAATATGCATATTAGAACACAGTTTAGCAATGTTTTCACTTCTTCGAAAGGCTTAATTTGTAGGTTCATTTTTTAAACCAAAGGGTGTGAGGACTTTATAGAAATAAGCATTTATGATGACCACGAATATTAAGTCTGCACAAAAAGACATAAGAGCTATTTAAATGTTTATGACGAGAAATAACATCCAATCTAAAATAATCAATATTCTTATGGACAACATGACCAGATAAAAGTGTAGATAAATCTGTTTATGTACATCTGAAGAAATATTTAAAAATACTAAATTTGTATCAATATTGTTGCATTTTTCATCTTGATATTAATCTTTTGACTGATTTTACTGAACAAACGATTTCATGAAATCCTTTAAGACGTGAAATATAAGTGAGATTATAAAACACAAATAGTTAAATAAATGACCACTACAACGAAAACTGACAGATTTTTGTTAAATTTTGTTTGTAAAATGTCAGAATATGAAATCAGAACTATCAGAAAAAATAACAACACGTTAGAACTCCATTTAACAGAGGTGTAATATTCCAAAAACTCAAAAATTATTTCAAACCGAGTTCTACAGATATATTAAGATGTGAAGAAATTCTCGAGTTCTAAATATTTTTAAAATGGAGTTCCATAGATAAACGGACAATTACTAGATCGACTTTTTATATTATTTTAGAAGTTGAGGTTATAACATCAAGATCTTGAAATTTATTGAAAAACATATGAAAACAATTTTGAAAACAGGTATTTATAAGTTTGAGCTCATATATGCATGTAGCTAAAATCGGGTTTTTTGTTGTCTTTATCATTTTAAAAGGGCTATATTTTAAAACTTCGATGTAATAAAAACAGTTTTAAAGTGAGATTTGAATTCAGAACGACTTCTTCTTTTGTTTGTGCAACAGAAAAAAAACTTGTCGACCTGTCATATTTTTTTAATTTGTATCCCAAAAATTAAAAAGATCTATTAAAAAGTTCATTCGCATTTGTTGATTTTAATTTTATTCATGACTATTTAATATATTTTCCGTTGTTTATAGTGCACAGAAAAAAGAAACAAAGAGACGTCTTTTTATTCAAATTTCTTAAAAACTTCGCTAATTATTATTATAAACTCACGGAATCTTTCATATTTAAGTGATTAAAAGAACGCAGGGTCAAATTCGACATTGTTTTATACCTACCAATAAAAACAATCAAAAACAAAAATGATGCACAATAAAAGGATGTGGAGTGTAGGTTATGCAGAAATGCATACATGACTATAAAATGTTGATTGCATTAAGTTCTTTTAAAGCAAAATTATGTACTTAACAACATTCTCATGAATGCATGAATTAAACAAGTAATTTCCCATAACTTACCATTAAACTGAGGTCAGCAGCTATTTTCTTGAGTCGACAACCAAGACGACCAACCAACCAACCAACCAACAGTTTTGAGTTTATGTGATTTTTCCTGCAACAGTTGTTGTTTATTAAAGTAAAGAAAAACAGGTCTGATTGTTTTTATATGTTGAAGAAAAATCAACTAAAGTAAAGAGTAAGTATGACTGATTACGAGTTCCACTTGTTTTTGGTCTTGTTGAAAGTTTAACCAATTGAAGCCAACTGCCCCATAACAAGATCGAAATGTAACTCTGATATTTTATATATTTTTCACTAAAAACTATGACATAATTATATGAACTGGATAAGTTTTGTTAATGAAAGTGCTTTATGTGACAAAAAATTATAATTGTAATTTATTACCATGGTATCTAGTTTCCAAAAGCCTAGAAAGGACACCGTTTTAAAATGTTCTTTAATATTCTCTATTGGAGGCTGACAAAATTTATATAATATAATGTGTAGCTTAACCTTACATTTGCATATTTCAAAGTGACAACTTTAGTTAATAGATTATTTTAGAACACTATTTTCGAGCAAGATAATGGTCTAACTATATAATTTGGATGACTCCTTACATTTGAAAGCATTCCAGGATTCCAACAGGATTCTAAATATGCCATATTTACATAAGAGTTAAAATACAATAGCTTAGAGGATTTTTGGTGCATTTCACGCAGAAAAACATAGTGTTGGAACGTAACTTTTTTTTCCAAAAATACCTTATTCTGTTCTTGTTGGCATTTCTATAAATGCAAACAACGCCACAAAAATATAAATGCAAACAGCCAGAAAATGAGAAAGTTTGACGGAAAAATGTGATCTTTTTTCGTTGGAAAATAAAACAGAATTGTCTACCTTTTTTTGGGCGAATTTTCATCTGATGCAATTTCCGGGAGTCTAGATTACTACTACCATTTTAAATCTCCTTACTCGTATAGATCGGAGCTGACGCAAGAAGACAAACTCTAAAAAATTACTGTTTTGCGTAAACCTTTTGAAAATATTTGTATCTTAAAGGAGTCAAAAAAACTTAAAAATTGTAGGGAGAAAAATGTTTAGTTCTTGAATTTAAGGAAATAGGTGCATTTTAGTACAAAATTTTAAATTTAAATTTAAATTAATAGATATCAAATGTTTATTGAGTTTTTTCAATTATCTATTAGTTTAAAAAAACGTGTCACTTTTGTTGGTTTTGGGACATTTATAATCTTAAAGTTCGTGTTTAAATCTTAGTTCTAGAAAAACCAAAGTAAATTCACATCACTAAGTTTTGAGTTCCTTGAACTCAATTAGAAAAAATAATCTTCCAGGGGGGATTCATGACCCCTCTGATAGCCCAGAGGAATCAAAACAACGGTGACCATGTTCTATTACATCGAAATTAGTCGGTGTTGAAGAAAGAAAATATCAAAATCTGTCACACACCTTATCTTTTTTTATAATTTTTAGGCACTCAAGGGGTTTTTAGTACCCTTTATGTGTTTATATTTAAACACAGTGCGAGCGTTAGGAAAATAGGGAAGAATTTAAGAGAAAATACCGGTACTCATTGGCCTTAAAGTTTAAACATCAAAATGGGAGGGAAAAATAGAGTTGGCCAAAGCATTCCACATTCTCGATGTACGGTTTAAGAAAGAATCTCTATACTCGACAGTACGCTCGAAATTGAGCTCAAGGGTAAACTGATGAGCAATCCTGGAAGTGAAAGTATGTACTATGAAGAGTATTACCTGTACAAAAATGTTTTATTAAAGTAATAACGTTGAAAAGAATGATGAATTTGTGCAAATGAATTAAAAGTTCATGCATCGAACTTTTTCGTAAACTTATCATTTTAAACAAACTATCATGATTGTATTTTTTTCGATTTCATTAATTATACTTAACATCTGACAATATTTCATATAAACTCATGCATTATTCATGAACTCATTAAACTATTCCCACACTTATGACAAAGGTTCAATTTTGAGAATATTATGATGTTTAAGTTTGAAGCACAATGTAATCTTATGGGTATATTAAGAATATTTATATTATTGAAAAAGTTAAAATTTACAAATTCAAAAATAATTACGTTAGCTGAGTTTAAAATTCTTTTTTATTCTCTCTTTTCAGATAATATGTTAACCTGTGTATTTGTTATGGATTAAAAATACAACATTTTAAACAAAAGTGCATTTCGGTTAAATAATTTTTAATATTCATAATGTAGTCGTTGACGGTTTTTCTTTCTTTTTGTTATCATAAAACCCCTCATCATCTTCTGGAGCTGAAAATAATTTGTATATATATAAAGAAAAACATATCATATGTGTTTGGACGAGCGATATAATGAAGAGTTATATCGTTTCATTTGTGGTGCTGTTATTAGTTGTTAGCTATAATGTGATCTTAAGTAATAAAAATGATACTTTCCATTCCGTGGACAAGTTCATGAGTTATCGTGATAATGAAGAAAGCCTGGAGCAATCCGAGTTGAAGGCAGATGCTGCAACAAAAGTTGAAGGTAATTTTCATGTCTACATAATGGTTGAAATAATAATAATGATTGTAGTTTACATAAGAACACTCAAGATTATGGCGAGTAAATTATTTAAAGTGTTTACATAATGTCAATAATTATGGAGATGTTTTCTTTAATGGCACTTTAAAAGTTTGAAAAAGAACAAACTTTAAAACTTGTCAGGAATAAGTTAGTTAATAATTACCAACCACTAACGAAAAAATAACATACACAGATAAAATGCTACCCATTCAGCTATTTAACAATGTTTTTTTTTTTAATTTTTAGTAAAGGTGAACTGTGGCGTATGTTTAACATTTTTTAAAAGCAATTCAATTAATTTTGTTAAGAACCTCTTTTCAATAAATTAAGTACATTTTATAATAATATTTTTATAAAATAAACTTTCAAAGATTTAGTTTTTTTAACATTCTCAAGCACATACAATTGGATTTATACATTATGGTCTCCATATAAAAGTTTTTAAATTTACCTGGAATATTTTACATTACACATATATCTAGTTTAATGAAGAAACGGTTTAGATTGAATAATTAGTTCCAAATTTTAGTTAAAGAAATCAATTTTTACTAATTTTAATTTTGTCACTAATAATATTAGTGGTCGAAATGAAGTTTTTTTTCGGAAGCACAAACAAAACAATAATTTTTTAAAAGATAACATTGTCCTGAATATGCCCTTTTAAAAATGCTTAAGACAACCATTAACGGATTCTATAAGACTAAGTTAAACAATAAATTGTAAGATGATTTTGCAAGGTAAGATTCTTTGTCTTCTACATGCATTTTAAATCATTTTAGTATCTTACTTAGGTTAGGTTGTATGGGGTGATGCATGTTCTTGAAAACATCTCACTTAGATCCTTTAGGATTAATTGTGCTCCCCAGGAAAGGGAAAGGATTGGGAAGTTTTTGGGAAGGTTGTTGAGGATTTAAGAACTCTTTGGACTCTATATGAAGTTTCGAGCAAACTTTGGATTAAATACGTTCACAGTTTTAGAAAACACGTTTTGTAGTTAATTTTGAATGAATTATCGAAGGCTAGAACTATAGAACTCGAAAACCACCACTGAGTTCTTCATTGAATGGACGTAAACCGTGGAGTAATCTGCGTAACGTTGGTATTGGTAAGGCAAGAAATATGCCTGCCAACGATGTTGATGTTAACTTACTTAATAAATCAACCACGACTTTGTCGAGTTCATCGGAAAATATTTCGTTTAGGGAACATTTTGATCACGCTAGTTTCATTTTTCGCTCTGCGGATGCTGCTGATGTTGTTGAAAGTCTGTGAAGTCAAGTGCAATATTAACCTAAAATTTTTCAAAATGATTTTGCCAAGACAGACAGCCAAAAATCATACCACTTCCTAAAAATGCTAAAGGAACTGAATATAGACCTATCTCAACTCTACCATATTTGTCTTAAGTCTTTGAGAGAATTTTGCAGATACAAATCAACGCTTATCTCACAGCAAACTCTTTGCTCACTCCAGTACAATCTAGCTTCCGGAAAAAGCACAGCTATACCCTACACAACAACACTCCTTTGCATGACTGAAGAAATAAGACAAGCGGTTGATAAGGACGATCTAACTTGCTTAGTTTTGCTCGATTTTTTAAGGCTTTTGACACTTTCAACCATATCATTTATAATTTTGTCTGCATGCTTGTTTATTTTTATTTGACTAACAGACTGTTTGTCTAGTTTTTTCCCCAAGGATCGATATTATGTTCTCTACTATTCTGTATCTATCTTCCAAGTTTGATCAAAAACTGTTCTTTTCATCTGTATGCCGACGACTTTCATCTTTACTTCAATTGTCCTCTTGGACTCATATATCAATAAAGACCTTGACTTAAATGGTATTTTCTTCAATCCTTAACAATTAAAATGCGTAGTGATTTATAAAAAGATTCTTGATGTTTTGATGAATATTGTAGAAACAGCTTAAAATCTTGGCGTTAACCTTAACCGCTCTGTAACATGGAACAACAATATCAATGGAGTTATAGGCAAAGTTTATGGTGTCCTACGTACTTTGTGGGTAACCCGGTATAAAAGACACGCATGTTGCTTGACAATACTTTGTTAATACCAATCTTAATATATGGTTGTGGACTATCTTCTTATCTTGCTATTATCTACCTATAAGGCTCATTAAAGTTCAAAACTTGTAACTCCCATTTTTGGGATGTTTGAATTAAAAAAATATGAAACTAGAAATGGTCTCAAAATTTCTAGACAAAATCAAAATCTGTGGCACTTGCATATCAATTTTCTTATAATTGAGCAAAATAGGAAATTTCCAATTTTATGCATAACTTTAGCAGATTTTGCAACTAACCAAAATACTTCGCCTGTGAAGACTAAAATCATTTTGTAAATATTTTCAAATACTCGTATGTATGTTCGTTTTAGTCATATCATAGAAAATATAATTCCGTACAAGTTGCATTCATTAATAGTGATTCTATTATTTATCAAAGGTCATCAAAGCCGATCTCTAGTCTGTCCCAATAGCAGGTACCTAGCTACCTCTTAAGAAAAAAAGGTGAATTTGCAATGTTATAGCTGGTTTAAACTTGCAATCCTAAACACGAATGGTATAGATATAGATTTTATCAATATACTTGCTTGTAACAACACCACGATGGGTTCTTATAAAAATAATTATTTCACTCATTAAATATTTGCAAATACAAAGCGGCGCTGGGCTTGTCGATGTGCCATTTCATGTGCATGAAACAAAAGAGTGACCTTCACCAAGATATATTAATATTTTTTGATCACCCACACATAATTTAGCAGAATTAAGAAATTCTGCAAAACTACTTTATATAGCTAAAATAACTTTCCTTATCCAGGAAAAGAAAGTTTTTTTCTTCTTCCAACTTTTCCATGTTCATGTTGTTAATACCTTTCAGGTAGGCAGGCAGGGAAGCAGGCAACACACGGTGCAACTTTCTCTTCTGCAGCAGTTACGCGCAAGTGATTCGATTCGACTCAATTGCATTTTTCAGTCCTCCATCGTCGCGTAGTCGTCGTCGCCATCATCGCTGCAGAACTATGTCTACGTCTCTACGACTGTGACTATGACTATGACCTGCAATTGCAATGGAAACATAGTATATTTTTAGATATATTTGCTCATTGAATTTGAGCTGAATTAATGCCAAAGTTCAAGCGGTGTTTGGTGCGGAAACGCGTTGAAAATATGCGATCGAATCGATTGTTTGAATTGTTCGGAGCTAAAGCGTTAATGTAAGCAGCTAGAATAGATTTGTGTCGAGACAATGCCAGCATACATACTTCTAAGTGTTGAGTAATATTGAAATTATAACGAACAAAGCTTAAAGACTTGATTAAAAATTGTTCTATAAAGCTTAATCCATTTACTGATCTTAAGCGTGTAAATGTTTACATACATTATGTAGGTTTCTATTGTTCAAATAGAATGCAACTTTTTATTACGCGATGAAAAACTATCATTTATGTGTCTATGCCCAAGTGACACAAGAACGTTACTACATTTTTTACGAGCTTGGACTGAGTGCGTCACTTTTCTTAAAATACACTCCTTTTAAACTGAATACGCACAAGCATTTTCGAAAATGCTTTTTTACATGTTTTAAAAATAATGAGGGTTTTTGTGACATCTGTTGATGTTAACTACTCCCTTAAGATGTAAAAAAAAATCAAACAAATGTTCAAATAAAACGGCGAGTCTTATTTTCGCCCACTTAAAGCATTTTTTACGTAAGGAAGATGTTTTTATTTGAGTCAACCGAATAAGTACAAAGACAATTTAATCGATTTGTATGAGCGTTTCTAAGTACTGGATAGTTTAAATCAACAATTTTAGTGTTTTAAGTTAAATTAAATTTTTGATCTTAAATTTTAAGACCAATGGGTAGATCTTTTTTTACTTTGGCAGTGTTTCAAAATCTAAAATCTATTTGATTAGACAACAAGACCTAACCGGACGTGCAGCTGCTGACAAAGTTTTCCGAAGTCTTAATGGCTTTTATTTTTACTTAAAAAATAAAGATTCGTACAGATAAAACATAAAGGCAGGTAAAACGAACTGCAACAACAGCAGCTTGAAGACAAGCAATTTTAGGCGTAAACGCAAGTCTATCAACAGTTTTAAGAGTTATAAAAATTCAAGCCATCTTAAACGCATTAAAACTTAAGAAAAAACTGCTACTTCACGAAAAACGCTGCTACAGTTTTTCAATCTTGAAAAAATGGTATCACGTGATTTTATCAGTCCATAACACTATTTGATTTCGGTGGCCTTGATGGGTCAACCTTTGATTTTCACCATTTGAGAAATAAAAAGCTTCATCACAACTGTGAAGGAGGTTTTGTAATATGGAAAGCTGTCAGTTTTTATGGAACAGTTAAGGTTGTGATCGTTACATCAAAAATTACTGCAGCTTTGTATAAGGGAATATTGGAAAGAAATGTTCCTTAATAATTTATACATTTTTGACCCATAAACTTGGCCTACTAACATGAAAACGTACCTATTCACTCGATGCGCATAATAAACGCTTGGACAGAGGAGTTAAATTTGCACTTCCTCCAATAACTGCCGTACTCATCTGATCTAAACATTATCAAATATACTTGAGGATGATTAGTACCTACAGTTAAGGATGGTCGTCAGTTTATGGACAATGAATCCTTAATTTCTTCAAGCGTTTACCGAAATATCGTTGAACAATATAAAAAGGCTGTAGTAGGATTCGTACCGGAACTAATTTACGAAATTACTAAAAACAGATCATTAACAGAAACTATTAAATTTTTGTACCTATTTAGTTGACTCAAAAAAGTATTCAATTTTTTCTTGTAGAAAGCTTTTTAGATGGGCGAATGAAAAACTAAAGGTTAATTTTGGTTAATTCTTTTCAAATTCTTTTCTTAACATCTTAAGGGGGTATTTAGCACCAACAGATGGCACAATACCCATCAATATTTGGAAAAAATGTAAAAAGTATTTTCAAAAATTTGTATGCGTATTCAGTTGAAGCGAAGTGTATAACACTCTATATTGTGACAAGAAAATTTTCCTGTAAGTGGAGCTAGTTAGAAGTTAGCACTTTGCGTGTTAACATTTGTTTCAGAATACATCAACCAAATAAATTTATAAGGGGTTACGTTTTTTATGATTTAAAATCTAGAAATTTGAATCCGTTTCTTTGCCAATAAGCTTTTACCATCAGATTTCCAATTCAAATTTAATGTGGAGCAGGACTGTACAATCTTAAGAAGAAGCTTAAATAAAATGAATTGAAGTTAAATAGATCTTAGGGCCGAAAGGCATTAGCATTAAGTATTATTGTTTAGCTTAGAGTGTCCGTATGGGACCAGTAAGTTAGTTGTAAGTTATGGATAATTAGGCTAGTTTTATGAATTTTTGTCTAGCTTTAAGATAGTCTTAAGAATGAATTAATAAAAATGAATTTGGAAAAAAAAGTGCGTTGGACTGACATGCGAGAGGTCTTGGGTTCGATCCCTGCCTGTGCCACCTAAAGTTTTTTCACGGGTACTGCCTCTTGCGAGGAATTGACAAATTCTACCAGAGTAATTCTTTTCATGAAAAAGTGTTTTCTCAAATTAGACGTTCAGATTCGGCATATAAACTTCCATCCCTGCAACTACTCGCACACAGGAATGGTTAAGTGTTGTAAGTCACTAGGCCCTGATTCTCTACGGACTGTTGAGCCTACTAATTTTTTATGTTCTCATATAGCCAGAATAAATTAATAAAATGAATTAAATGAAAAAGACATTATTTTGAAAATTATTTTTTAATTCAAAAAAGTAACATATGTACATACATAACAAAAACAAGTCAAAATAATAATTATCATTTGAGGCACATAAAAGTAACAGTACATCTTTTTTTTTTCTTTATTGAATAAAATATCTTTTAAACCACAAATTAGATGAAATTAATATTTAACTTTTCAATAACATTCATGGAACCAATAGAAATGAACAAATGTCAAAAAATAACACAAAATCGACTCTCCTGAAAATTTGCAAATGTTGACATATACGTTTTTGAGTTACTATAGAGCGACGAAGTAAAGGGTGATGAAGGGTGATTTTTTAGCTTTTATCTTTTTGGCAAACACTGGCTTACACAGCTGACACGTTTCGTGTTTTGTTTCACCGTAAAACATCTTCAGTTTGGTCTATAATTTAATATATTATTATATATTTAGTTAAAGTTTGATATTGGAGTTTCGTTTTGGAAACGGTTGAGAACTTGGGGCAGCTAAAGTTACAGTCCTTGTAATCTTGTGGTTCATTTCACTAAACAGTAGAATAAATCTTTCCATCGTTTTGGAGAAAGAAAGATTATTGCGCTTGATATTAGATGGATTACAAATTACATTTGTTGCCATTCAAAACACATCGTATTGGATTCAAGTTTACGACATCCACAAAATTAGTGTTGATGTTATCCAAGGCTGACCCTATCTCCGCTACCTTTCCTCAATTATATTAATGATTTCCTGTCTATAACTTTTAATACACTTACCCCTTCACTGCTTTGCTGATGACAGTACATTCAGCTCCTTATATTTGTTTATAGATCCACAGCCCTATTCTTCGGATGTGGATCGGAAATGTGAATTAAATTCTGAACTTAACAAATGGTATATTGGGAATACAAAATCTTGCAGTACACCATCGAGTCCAACTTCGGTTTGTTTTTGAAGTACAGATGTTTGTTTTTTTAGCCGTACTATACGCAATGTGGAAAGCTTTACTACAATCCGTTTATGAGGAATCCAAAACTAATGTGTACCGGCACTTGCTTTCAACCCCACTATCACTTTCCTAATGCTGGAACAGTGTATTTGTACTAAAGACTCCTTGAAACAAACTTAATTCGGTTTATAATCAAGATCAGCTAGTTTTTACTTTAGTAGGTAATAAACATTAACCAAAGATTACACACATTTTTGTAAGTTTTTTTTTTAATAACAGTCATGTTTTGTTTTTGGGATACAGTACAGTAAAAAATTGCTGAAAAACGACCCGATTTTTTTACATAAAATTTGATACATTTTATATTTTTCAGAGTAATTTAAAACTAAATTGTAAAAAATTTAGCGAAATTCAGACCAGATTTATGCTTAAGTAAGATTTTAATTTTCTTAAGTTTATTTCATCCTGAAGACTTGTAAAGATACTTTTTATTTTGTATTCTTAAAGGTAGTCGTACCACAGCTGATACATAGTACGACAAAATTTTGTAGTACTAAAGGGTGATTTTTTAGCTATTATCTTTTTGCCAACACTGGTTTAAACAGCTGACGCACGTTTCGTGTTTTGTTTCACTGTCAAACATCTTTAGCTTGGGCTATAATTTAACCATAAATCGTCTTACAAACGAACAACGCTTGCAAATTATTGAATTTTATTATCAAAATGCGCGCTCTGTTAAGAAAGTTCATCGCGTGCTTCTTCCAGCGAGCGACGAAGCTCATTTTTGGCTCAATGGGTACCTAAATAAGCAGAATTGTCGATTTTGGAGTGAATATCAGCCAGAAGCATTGCAAGAGGTACCAATGCATCCAGAAAAAGTCACAGTTTGGTGCGGTTTATGGGCTGGTGGCATCATTGGACCGTACTTCTTCAAAGATGATGCGTATCGTAACGTAACTGTGAATGGTGAGCGCTACCGTGAGATGATATCCAAATTTTGTTTGCCCAAAATGCAAGAGCTTGACTTGCATGATATTTTGTTTCATCAAGACGGTGCCACATGCCACACAGCACCCGCAACAATGGACTTATTGAGAGGCGAGTTCGGTGAACATTTTATTTCACGTTCGGGACCGGTCAATTGACAGCCTAGATCGTGCGATTTAACGCCTTTAGACTATTTTGTGTGGGGCTATATGTTAAAGATCATGTCTATACAGACAAGCCCGCTTCAATTGACGAATTTGAAGACAACATTGAAGCATTTATTCGTGAGATACCGGCCGAAATGTTGGAAAGAGTACCTATATGCCAAAATTGGACTAAGCGGATGGACCATTTGAGGCGCAGTCAAGGTCAAAATTTCCATGAAATAATCTTCAAACATTAAATTATATGGACCGTACAATCGATTCAAATAAAGATTTCATGCATTTTTTCTGAATTTGATGTTTTTTTTGTTTAAACTTTCCTATAGCTTTTAAAAAATCACCCTTTATAAGAAAAACTTAAACTTAAAACAAAATTGAGTTGCCAGGTCATTGGAAAAACACACCGGTAATTAAATTAAATTAAATTAATTAAATTAGGTAAAATAAATTGATAAAAAATAAATTGAGCTTTAAAATGACGTCATAATGTTCGGCACTACTTTTTGAACACATTCATCGAGCCTGAAGGAGGTATCAAACGTATCAAAACGTCTATAAAAAATAACTCAAAGCAGGACTTCTATTATATGCAGTGATTTTAATGCGGATGTTGTATCTGTTTTGGCTTTTCAAAAAAAATTTTAAATTTCTCATAACATACAACTAGTTTGAAATGATGCCTAGTTGTTGCAAAATTGTGGGCTCCCATTTTGATGTTCAGAACTTTAAGACCAATGTGCGCCGGTATCTCCTCTTAAATCCTTCCCTATTTTCCAAACGCTCGCACTGTGTTTTAATATAAACATATAAAGGGTACTTATAACCCCTTCAGTACCTGAAGATTATTTACAAAAAATGAATGAAAGCTGGATAACTATGGGGACTTAGAACTTAGAAATGTCGTACGATTATGTGGAGTTACTTTTTTTCAAGCAAACTTATAAATTGCAATTTGTTCAAAGGTTTTTCCAAAGACAAAGACTATTAATTGCTTCTACTTATGACTTTTAAACTTTTTACATATAAAATATGTTAATTTTCTTTCTTTGATTGAAACATTTTCCTCCATAAAACAAAACAAAATCGTTAGGTAGGTTTATACTCTCACGTATAAAATGTTATATAGCCAAACCCAGTGATAACTTTCTTTTCCGTTCATTGCGCTAAAATTAAAAAAATAATAATTATTTAATGAAATTGCGAAATAATTACTGGACAGAAATATTTTACATGTCCCCACTTTGGTTTAAATAAAAAAATAAATAAATGCATTCACATCAACCCACTTTGCACACCTAAGTATTTTATATGATTGTTTTTGGCCGGTAGCATGCTAAGCTCTAGCCACGATATAAGCTATCTTAAGTGGGCATACCAACTTTTACATGTTCCTCAATAATACCAGATACAACATTGCTTTTGCTTGCAGCATGTCAACTTTGTTCATAATATTCGTGTGGCCTTACACCTTGCA
Source organism: Eupeodes luniger (assembly GCA_951509635.1). Classification (NCBI taxonomy): domain Eukaryota; kingdom Metazoa; phylum Arthropoda; class Insecta; order Diptera; family Syrphidae; genus Eupeodes; species Eupeodes luniger. The sequence continues at coordinate 56,607,267 of OX608074.1, read as the reverse complement.
GTTGTTGTGGCTCTGGCTGTGGCTATAATGTATAGGTACACTTTTTTAACTCTTTTTATTTATTTTTTTAGCCAACTTCAAACATTAATTAATTCGTTATGAGTCGTGGTTGGTGTACATAATATAGTGATGTAACCACAAATACTTCCATTCTCAAACTTGTTTTAGATATGGGCAGTAGCGGTGGTAGCGCGGCGCGGCGCAGAGCTGCCGTGGTAAACAATTTTTGGCCAATGCGGCACTGCCCAGCCGAAAGACAAATAACAATTCATTATTTCGTCTTAGAATAAGTGCTCAAACCTTTCGAGGAGTCGGGGTTCGGATTTGTATACAAGTTTAGTATTGTATCTTTGTAAAAAATGTTTACGTCCCTACCCAACATATTTATTCTTCTGGAAGACGTCAACTTCTTTCGTTCTGACTTAAACAATTCAAATACCGAAACTGCATACCCGACTATGAGTCTCAAGAGTCAAGACCCATGGTTTTTATTTTTTATAAATACAGAGTCATTTTATTTTCAGCTTCGGATGTGAAACTAAACAGTGTCATTTAAATTGCCGGCTCGGGAAGATGGCCAGCATGCGTTTCTTTTGAGGTATACTTTAACCACTTTTTCGTACATTTCGAGATATGTCTCAGTATAACTTTAGTCATGTTGGCTTTTAATGCGTTTAGAGTCCCGAGATTATTTGCGTTAACACGCAGTTTTTTGAATAACCACACCGACAAAAATCGAATGGCGTCAAATCACATGCTCTTGGTGGCCAATTGCCGCCACTCAAACACATAAAATGAAGAAATAATTATGTGGCTTGTAGTGCCGCCGTCTTCTTGGAACCACATATCGTTCAAGTCATGATGTTTAGTCGCCATAAATAACAACCCTGTAACATTGGAAAACTTAAGAACATCACAAATTTAAACCAATACAGTACAGTTAACAAAAGTTCAAATACTTAAGCGGCAAAAACATTGTTAAAGCTATTCATTAAGTAGAAAATTATTATTATTATTTTTATAATAAGCTTCTTATTATATTTTGATATCTTTAGTTTATATTTATATTTAAATTTTTTTTTTTTTTTTTTAATTTTAAAATAAAATTATTAGATAAAAGTTATTAATATTGGTTACTGTCATTATCCTCCCCCAAGGCTCCTCTTATGTTTCTATTTTTGGCTTCGTTATACAAATTTGTACTTATACTTAGAAAATTACATCGAAGAATAACTACTTCAATCGGAGTCAAGTCCGAACTCTGTTCTCAAAGTAAATTGAGCTTTTTCTTTGCAGGTAGAGCTTCAGTGATCATTATTTGTTCTTTTTTTGTTGGTTAATATTTAATAACAGGTGGACAGGCACATCACTTTACCTAAGTAAGGTAGGAAGCTTTTTGAAAGATACTTTAAGCTTTTTGAAAGATACAAATGTTTGTTGGTATCTAAATAAATACTACTCGTACAATGGGATTACATTCATATAAAAAAATGTGTATTTCAGTCATAGTCAGATTATCACACCTTAAATTTTGTATATTTCCAATCTGATGAATGTGTGAAAAGCTTTTATAAATATTAAGGTAGACCAAATATAAACACGGGGTAATCCCCAACGAATTCATCAAATCTCATACCTATAGATACTCATAATCTGTATTTTAAATCTTATTGACAATATTGTATTGTTCTCGAAATTATTATGCCTAATTTTTCCCATTGTCTTGAGAAATCTTGAAAAACGAAAATTGTATTGTTGAATGTTTATATAAACACCTTTCAACAGTTAGGTAGCTCTAGCTAGTTACTGAAAACTTTTAACACCATCGGCCATCCCATATAAATATGCATGCACAGGCACACTGCAGGTTATGCATGCAAAAGTATATTTAACTAAATGCATTATGAAGAAACTCCATTTAAGATAAACGCACTGCAGTTAAGATAAGTTATAAAGGGAGAGGTCTAGTTTTGACTATAATCGAAGGTTATTTTTAACTAAATTGCATATAAACACATACACATTAATTTATTCGTATTTAAATTTAATTAGGCATAAGGTCAAATGCTAATTTTATGACTTATTTCCAAAAGGTATCTACCTATAGATAAGCTGAAATATGGAATATATTTAGTTATAATCAAAATGTGATAATTGATTCAAATTCGTTGACTGGAATATTAAAGTCAAAGCCGTTTATAGATTTTTAGCACATCTCGACGAGCGAGGCGACGGAGGCTTAGTTAAAAATTGTTCCACATTTATTTGCATATGTTATTGTTTATTTTAACATTTTGTGAGCGCATTGAAGGGATTATGATAAAGGCGATTCCGAAAATGCTTACCATACGAATACAAGGGATTCGACTGCTTCGCAGATTTGAGAGGTTTGAAAAGGAGTTATTGATGTGCAATAGGTTTAATGATCCTTAAGCTAATTGTACACGGTTAATAAATCTAACAATATAAACATACTTATAATCTCTTATAAGTTATAGACATGTAGTCTTAAAATTAACTGCCGATTAATTCTGTACACTAGCTGAAAATCATATAATTTTGTAATTAATTGCCAGGCAAGACGAAAAATTGTAACAAATATTGGGTTTCTTCAAAATAAGTTTATCATCAGAACTAGTTTTAGAGAGGTTTCGAGTTTTAATCTTTTTAGAAATTTTATTCCGATGTCCATAAAATTAAAATTGTGTTTTAATAATAATTAAAAATTTTAAAGAAACTCATTATTTAATTTACTGTCAGCCCTGTGAATTTTATTTTTTTTGTCGATACTTTTTTTAACATCATACAATTATGATACAATTATCGACACTGTTTGATTGATTTTCTTACAACCGTGCAAGCGCTCAACTTAATTGTCAGCTTATTAGTATAAGAAAAATGTAAGGTATTGTTAGATCTGACAATATAGCGTACACTAGAAGACTAAAGTAGTAAGGAAATGATTACGAATCCTAGGCATTAGGCTGGGTGTTCCGAAACTGGAGCTAATTGTAGTAACAACAATGTTATCACTAGTTGAATTACTATATCAATTACTAAATAGGATATTCAATAATTTGTCTACTCTACTAATTAAATTGAAAAAGCTGAACAAAATTGAGATTGTGGCTCTTCCTTAGCATTATGAGGTTCCTGTGGCAGATTTTATTGCATTTTTCTTTTCTTAAATTGATGTTGTATGCTTCTGAACATTACGATTGAATCCGATTGAAGGGGATGCTACGTACAAAATTAATTTTCTGAGACCGAGAAAAGATTAAAATGCAGAAGATATTCATTTTTGTGTAATGTAAATTCAAGGAATGCAGAAGTCAAGATCGTAGTTATTATAGTTACATTATGTATAGTTATTTTGTGTACCTATAATTCCTTTTTTCTTTTAAAACAACAAGTTATAGTATTTTATAGGAAGCAAAAAACAGGTACCACTGGTGAATTCTCTTCCACTTTCGGCCTTCGACATACATATGTGTACCTGCCTTCCTCTACTTTTCTGCATTATACATATGCAGATGGAACTAAATCAAACCGAATTCATCAGCAATTCATTAATCGGATTCTGTAATCTTTATCAAACCAAATCAAAACCATAATATCATAGTAGAATGGCTGAATTACCTTGGAGCGAATACAATGCACAAGTTGTCCAAGGATTAATTATTTCCCTTTTTTGTAACGTGTAGGGTCAATTTCTTTTGAAACGAGCAGAAGCCATGCCAGAAGTCTTGGGTTCAATCCCTGCTTGTGCCAACTAATGTTTTTTTTTTTCAAGGGGTATTGCCTCTTGAGAGGAATTGACAAATTCTCCAAGAGTAATTCTTGTCATGAAAAGTGCTTTCTCAAAGAAGCCAAAGAAGCGAATTCGGCATAAAAACTGTAGGTCCTCTCGATACCTGACATTGACATGACTCGCACACAGGAATGGTTTTGAGTTGTAAGTAACTAGGCTCTACGGACTGTTGCATCACCTTATGTATTTACTTATGAGATTGTTGGCATGTGGCCAGAGCTCAATAATTCTATATTTTCCGATGTGTAGTTTCAAAACTATGCTACTACACATGATAAATCCAATACTAGAAGTTGGGAATGAATAACTTTGACAACATGGTTTCATATTGGTTCGTATTCAATACTCGAAGTTGGGAATGAATAACTTTGACAACATGGTTTCATATTGGTTTACAAAAATATTCCAAAACTAAACAATTTTGTAAGATCATTGGAATTTTTTTTCAACTACAAACTCTAATACGTTCGTTTCTTATCATTTGAATGACTTTTCATTACGTTCAGAATTTTCTCAAAAGCTTATTGTTTTTTATCGTTAACACATAAGTTTAGGTCAAGGCATGTAATCCTCGTATAAACAACAATATACCTTAAATAAACTTGCCTTTGCGTCAGCTTACTCAGACCCCATACGCCGATATGTAGGTAAGTAATCTGCACTTGTGTGTGCTATTAAGCTGTCTCGTCACGTCCGCAATTGTCGTCTGCGATTTTTTTTGTTTTTAATTTACAAAGTATACGCTTTGGTATGCTGTCATAGTTGTCTTCAGGTCAATCAGACGAAGAATTACTAGTTGAAACTGAATAAATAAAAATTATTGTTTTTAAGATATTTATCCACAATTTCACCGGCTGGTTTGGACAAATTATTGAGCCTGAGTAATTTGGCGCCACAGAAAGATATAGGTTTGTTGATTACAAAAAAAAAATATAAAATCATTCAGCTGGGGCTGTTAGAGATCGGTTTAAACTTAGTTAGGTATTAATTCTCAAAATCGATAAAATTATTTTATATAAGTGTATCATTAATTTATTTGTTTTCAAACTTAAACTTATCTTATGTTGTTATATGTTTTTAGATGCATTGGATAGTGACTCAACAACAACAACATTTCGGCCTTCCCGTTTAAACAATTCATCAAATTCCCCCCACCAGAGAGATACAAAGCTTATGAATCTTTTAGCAGCCCGACGAAGTGCTCTACATCAGGACAGATTTAGAACCCACAGTCGAACGGCGACAACAGGCAGAACGAAACCTTCAACAGAAGCAACTTCCAAAGCCCCACCTGATGCCCGAACAGTATGCGTTCGAAATTGCACAAAAAACTTTACCCGACGGACAAGTGCAAGTTGCATGCGACAATGCACCAACATTCATCGACGCAACAATTCAACAAGTTCGTCTTCTTCTACTTCTTCAACAAACAACAATAATTCTTCTTCCGAAGAAGAAAAGTCACAAAAAGACAATAATGAAATACTTTTCACTGACGAATCATCACATGGATTTTTCGTTGTTGCCAAAGATGCAAATGACACAATGAACCACATTCCAGAGCTTAGAAAATTTCCCGGAATCTTGCCGGGAAATTTGTACAAAGGAAGACCGCGAAATAAGCCTAATGTTTCAGTGCAACAACCAAACACCGATTCGGAGTCTTATCTGTATTTTGGCAGGAAAATTCCATCACTACGTCCATCCTTCTTGAGTATATCCACTGTAAGTGATGAACATCCACAAGTGTTTGAAGTGTCAGTTTCACAAAAGCCACCTCGACCTAAAAGTTCAAATAAATTCAACCCCAGAGATAGACTTAGCTCACCGTTTACCAGAAAGTTGAATGTTGGTAAATTAGCTACTCTGGTTTCGCCGGATCCGATTCCAATTGCAGAACACACGACGACGTTGAAACCCGACGCCAAAAAGTCGAAGCCCAGTGAAAAACAAAATGTTAGTGCTGAATTCCAATCTGAGCCGGAGGTTCCGTCTCTTAAACTTATAATTGACACACCACTTCCAAGGGAAATTAATTTACGGTTTGATGATTCTAGCCCTACACCTGTCGAGAAATCTTCCATAACTACAACAATTCGTCCTCCTGAATCGTCAACGCCTTTAATAATAAATGTAATTGACGAAGAAGAAACAACTACTGTTCAAACAACAGACCTAGAATATGCCACCAATCCAACTGGTTTAGGTATTGAAGACGCCAGCACCGAGCTAGCAAAAGTGGAGGCTCCTGCACATTTTTCAGAAGATAAAACTAATTTAATAATTTTCGTCAATAAAAGCATGAAAACTGTGACGCCTTCACCACCGCCTTTAGTGCAAACCACCATTTTTTCATCAGTGCGTTCTACGGTTTATCCCCCAACTGCATCAGTCACAAGCAAGGCCCCTGACTCGGTGAGCACCGAGAAGCATAAAGACAGAGAAAACATCTTTGCAGCTGGGGAAGAAGAAAACGTGGACATAACCTCTCCAGCCTATGAAAATCCGGAGATTACAATACGTGCCCTAACAGAGGCCACTGACGAAACCAAGACTAGTCTGGCTAAAGAAGGCGATTTGTCGCGTCTGAATATAGCGACATACACGCTAGCTGCTCTAGGAATGATTCCAGTATTGATTGGTGTTGTTTACCTGGCAAGATCATTGATTTTGAGAGGATACTCTAAGCATGACGAGGATTTCGATGTTTGTATAACTGACCAAAAGCCCATAAGCCCAGTGAAAAAGATAGATAACAATTATGAAGATGAGGAGGAGGAAAGTGGACAGTATGAACAGTGTTCGATCAGCAGTAGGGATGAGTTCAACAGAGCTAACTTAAGACTGAAGAGCTTACTGGGCGAAGGCAACTTTGGAAAGGTATGGAAAGCTGAAGCAGACGACTTAAGTGGTCACATTGGTGCAACACGAATTGTAGCTGTAAAGACAGTTCGATCTGGAAGTTCTCAAAATGATCTTAGAGAAGAAGCAACCATCATGCGTAAGCTTGGATCACATCCTAATATTGTGACTTTGTTAGGAGCATGTCTCGAAAGTGGTTGGTACTTTAATTATTAATATTTTGAAAACTTATTAATTGCTTATATTGTTTTTACAGAGCCTCAAATGTTAATTATGGAGTTTGCAATGCGTGGACGATTGTTATCACTCTTAAGGGCAGCCAGAAGTGCTACAAATATTTTACCAGCATCTGTTCCTGGTGGTAAGAGCTTGGCTCCTTTGTCTCCGAGAACTTTGGCTGGCTTCTCGCTTGACATAGCTGCAGGAATGGAATATATAGCAGACAAAAGGGTACGAAACACAAGTTTTAAAGTTTTAGGTATCGGTAGATCAGTAAAGTTACTGAGACTCTAATAATTGAAATTGTGCTAAAAAAAACAGAAGTTACGTCACTCAGGACGAAGTCGGGCAATGTATCCAGTAGCTTTTGGAAACATGGAAAAAGATATTGGTGCAAGATGCATTATAAAAAACGCTGTAATCATAAAGTGTTTTTCGTCAAATTTAGGATCACTTAAATTCTATCGATTTAAAATGTAAATTATTTCAAGAACATTTGTTTAAGCTTTTTAAGACTTTTTTCTAAATCTAAGTAATATTCTTTTAAAATTGACTGAGATAATCAAAATAGAGAAGAGTGTGGTGCCTACATTAAAAATTAACAAAATTAAAAACCTGAACTCCCTCTTAGTATACTCGGGGCTTAGAGTATACGTTTTATTCAAAAATTTGAATTTACATATATCAAGAAAATCATTATTCTTTACTCATATGTATACGTTACGTACATATTTAAATGTATTTGGTGTAAATATTCAATTTGTAAAAAACTTAACAACTCACAAAGACTTCAAAACTAATGTTTTCGTAATACATACTAGTTTTGAAAAAACTCTATCTTATGACCTGTGACTTGTTTTTTATTGTTTTAAAACGGAAAAACTCTTTGCCATTAATTGAGTAATTATGTTAAGTCGCATGATCTTGGAGGATAATTCACTGGTCCGTAACGTCAAACGTTTCCTTCATCATGTTTGTTCAATTGATGAATAAAAAATTCAGTAATCATGGCTCTATACGGTCCATACTTATTCCACCAACCCACTCAATATACACTTCAGGATTATCATCACTCCAATTAGGGAAATTTTGTTTATTGACGTATCCATTCAACCAAAAGTGAGCCAAAAAGAACCATGATTTCCAAAAATAAATTTGCTTAATTTGGAAGCGTTGTTCAGGCGTCAGTCTATTCATGGCAAAATACCGGACCAACTTTAAATAAATAACTTAAAAAATGGAAAACAACCGCTTAATTCAAAATAGTGTTGCCAAGCTAAAGTTATATGCCTTTAACAAACGCGTGTTATGAGTTATTCAAAATAAAACAACGAAATCTTCAGTAAAACTTAATGAGATGTGATGTGAAAAGGTGCTTGTGCTTTTCATTCGCGCACCTATAGTATAGAACTATAGACATTTCATAAACTTGAAAAAACGAAAATATCGTATTTTGGCGTAAAGCTTTTGAACGTAGGGTGTGTTCAAAATGTTAAAAGTGCAGGGGACGCTTTTTTACCCCTTATTAAAAATATATATTTTTATTTGTAGAGGACTAAATCTGATTCCAAACTGTTATAAATAAAAAGGGACTTACTTAAAATGTAGTCCCGGTCATCTGAAAACAGGGGTGGAATCGGCTAAGGTGATTGTTGATTGTTGACAGTCAAAATAATCGAATTTGATCTGTGTAAGGTGATAGTCAAATTGATACCTAAAAAGCTGTCACAAGAAAATGTGATAGTCGTTTTCCTACAAATATGTCGTTTCTGAATAGAGCTACCAGATGCTTACAAAAAACGAATGGAAAATTTTGTCAGTTACCTTTCTTAGGTACAAAAACACATTCTTGTGACGGACAAAGCTTACGACATTCGAAAAAACACAATAAAAGTAAGAATTTTATTAAAACACAGCCAATTTAATACTTTTATTTAGATATTTTATAGAAATCATTCCAAAATTTCACCATGGCAACAATGAATTGTGACAATTATATTCTGAATTGTTCAATCGAATTGAATTGAATTTAATCAGCTTACACAGACGGGAAACTCGGTGATAGTCAATTTGACTATCAAAAATTTGATAGTCAACTATCACCTTAGCCGATTCCACCCCAGTTTTGAAAAATTCCACTTGAAAATTGCTTAAGACAATTTTGTAAAGAAAATTTCAAGTTTTTGGAATGTGTCTTATTAACAGTGTCCTAAAGGTTTTCAAATTGAAAAACATTTTTCTTGTTCTTCGGTTTTTTAATCTGAATCTGGCAATTTTTGTCCCATGTTTTTAAAAGCGTTTTCTTCCGTAAAGCTTAGAACAATAAATTTTAAAATATTTTTTTTTTAAATATTATTAAAAAAAAGTTAACAAGTTAAGTTTTTTTGTATCTTATGAAAGGATATTTCCTTTACAAATAATAAAAGGACTTCTTCATAGGAACGATAATGATTTCAATAATTTAATTTTCACAAAAACATTTTGAGAAAATTTAATTGAACCAAAATTCTAAAGCGAAGCATTAATAATTTGAATGGCAGCACCCCCTCACGTTCCAGATGGTTTTGAATTTCTAACAAGTTTGAAAAATTAAGGAACTCTTCTTTGGAAAGTCGTTTTTTTTTTCAAAAAGTCAGCTCTCAATTTATTCGATGGACAGTATTTAAGTTGAATGATCTTCTTCTCTCGTAAGTCTCTTACATGATGATGGCAAATATCAATATGTTTGGTCCGATCTCCAAATTTGTCGGCTTCAATTATTTAGGCCAATACATCCCTGATTGTCTTCATATATAATTATGGGTTGATTAATATTTACCTCTATTTCTGGAGTTGCATATGATGGCGCTACATACTACGGTTAGGTTGATGACATAGCAGCTGAGGTCTGTTTTCGACTTGACCAAGCTATGCTAATTCCTGCGAACTGGAGTACATGATTTTCTATCTTTTGAATCACCAGCCTAGTCGACATCCACATATAGCACACCAAGATGCTACAGTAGTCGCTAGACATCGCATAACTCTTTTTAAAGTTTCCAATCACTTTCAGTTGGAGATTCTATTCGTTTGTTCAAAAGCTTAACAGCTAAGGATACAACTTGTCTTGAGACGTTAGCAATATAGGGTAATGAACCAATAGCTTGACTTTGGAATGTTTCTACACTTGCGCTCAAGAAACCTGTTTCGATTGACGTTAAAATTCGTTTTTAATTATAAAGTTTTAGATTCTTAACAGTTTTTAAATTTTGGACCTTTGGCTGAGTTTGAATGACCCATCTCTTTACCTAGATATTGTTTTGCTTCTCCTTCTCTTCTTTGGAGTTCTTTATAAATAATATTTCTTAGTTTTTCGCACATGTAAATGTCGCAAATGCGCAACCACAACAAGACTTTGTATAGTTTCGTGTTAAACCACTCACTGGCGCAAAGGCTTCATCATAATCGTCACCGTATTTTTGAGAAAATACTCTTGCTACCAGTGGGCCTTATAATATAAGTACTAACACTTCCGTCTTCATTAAGTTTGGCTTTAAATACCCCTTAACAACTTACTGTTCTTCTTCCAGGCGGCAGATCTGCTGGTGTCCAAACTTGAAAGGCGTTCATTGATTTAATTTCCTCTTGCGCAGTTTCATTCCGTTTGTGCTTTTCGACAGTACTTCTTTCTGGGATTCTGGTTCTTTCGCAACATTAACCAGGGCTTTGTACGACAGACTTAAAGGCGGAATGTCTTTATTTGAACGGTTTGACTTCGATATTCTTGATTTTCAGTCTGATTTTCAATGTCTTCACCGCCTTGGGCTACTGACTGTTCTTCTATAACCAGAGGCTTATTACATGTTCCCAGTCTTACTGAAACGTTTTCCGAATGTATTTTCACAAATAGATATTTGTGGGTAGCATTGAATTCTTAGGTTTATTTCGATCATTCTCAAGGATCTTGATATCAAAATTTTATTATATTTTCGATTAAGTATGCTACAAACTTTTGAGTTGAGATCGTATTCAACAAGAACGCCTTCTTCAGCTTTGTCATCCTATTTCTTTCTCTTCTACTTTAGAACAAAGTCAAATGATTTTGATCCAAACACTCGATCCAAACACACGATCTTATAGGTTTATTTCGATCATTCTCAAGGATCTTGATATCAAAATTTTATTATATTTTCGATCAAGTATGCTACAAACTTTTGAGTTGAGATCGTATTCAAAAAGAGGCTGGGATGCGACCCACACTGATAACTTCCCATCCCGTCTGTCGATTTGTCTTTCTTAAAAGTTTGTCTATATGTATCAATTTTTACCAAATTTGAGTACTATTTTTTTTTTAGATTTTATTTTTTATGAAAAAAACGGACAGTTGGATTTTTACAAAAAAAAATACTGAATATCGAAAACAATATTTTCTGTGAAATAAAATAAGTTTGAAGCCAATATTTTTAATTTTTGAAAAGCTATTTGAGTCGAAAGTAAATTTTTACCAAGTTTTAGTATTGTTTCTTTTTAGGTTTTTATTTTTTGTAAAAAAAATGTCAGTTCGATTTTTCTCAAAATTTTATCGAATGTTGAAAACAATATTTCTTATAAGATAAAATTAGTTTGTAGCCAATGTCTCAAAGTTTTGAAAAGATATTTACGTCGAAAAACAATTTTTACCAACTTTTATAAATTTTTTTTAGGTTTTTATTTTTTGTAAAAAAACTGTCAATTCGATTTTTCTCAAAATTTGCTCTAATGTTAAAAACAATATTTTTTATAAGTTAAAATTGATTAGAAGCCATTATCTCCAATTTTTGAAAAGATATTTGAGTCGAAAATCAATTTTTACCAACTTTTGTTAAATTTTTTTTTAGGTTTTTAATTTTTTGTTAAAAAACTGTCAATTCGTTTTTTTTCAAAATTTTACTCAATATTAACAACAATATTTTTTGAAAGATAAAAGTAAATTAAAGTCAATGTTTTTAAAAGATATTTGAGTCAAAAATCAATTTTTACCAACTTTTATTAATTTTTTTTTAAGTTTTTATTTTTTGTAAAAAAACTGTCAATTAGCTTTTTCTCAAAATTTTATCAGATATCAAAAACATTATTCTTCGTTGCACAAAATTGTTTTAGAGATGAAATCATATTTTAGTCGTAAAATTTTCGAGGTGACAAATTTTTTTTTCAGTTTTTTTGATTTATAAAAAAAGCCGTTAATTGGATTTTTTTCCAAAAGTATACTTGTTTTGTATCACGTTGCAATATACAATATAAAATTTAATTCAAGTCTCTAGCGTCGATGGTTCATGAGATATTTAGGGTTAACCAAAATTTTCACCTTTTTTTTAAACTGCTATGGTAAAAAAACCCGTAGTACCCGTGGCATGATGGTTAGTGCGTTGGACTGTCATGCGAGAGGTCTTGGGTTCGATCCCTGCCTGTGCCACCTTAATTTAAAAAAAAACGGGTACTGCCTCTTGCGAGGAATTGACAAATTCTCCAAGAGTAATGCTTGTCATGAAAAAGTGCTTTCTCAAAAATTAGCCGTTCGGATTCGGCATTAAACTGTAGGTCCCCTCCATCCCTGACAACAGTACTCGCACACAGGAATGGTTGAGAGTTGTAAGTCACTAGGCCCTGGTTCTCTACGGACTGTTGCGCCACCTAATTTATTTATTTTTTTTATGGTACAAAACCACCCACGCAATTTTCTTGAGAACCCTTTCTGCATCTTTCTGCCTTATTGTCTGCATAACAAAATTTATTTGAAGTCGATATCTCTTCTGGTTCTTGAGCTATGGACAACGAAAAAACGTCGCGAACGTACGGACGTACGGACATACGGACGTACGTACACACGCACGCACAGACATCTTTCTAAAAATCTTTTATTTCGACTCTAGGGACCTTGAAACGTCGAGAAATGTCAAAATTTTCAATTTGACAAATCGGACCCATTACAATAACTTCCTATGGGAAGTTAACAAGAACGCCTTCTTCAGCTTTGTCATCCCATTTCTTTCTCTTCTACTTTAGAACAAAGTCAAATGATTTTGATCCAAACACTCTAGTATGGTTCAGATCAGTTTTTTTGCCTTTGAATAACTCAACTGGTGTCTTCTCAAGACTGTTGCTGGGTAACCTTATTCTTCAAATAGGCTTTTCCCCAAAAATGATTTAGAAGTTTGGCAATAAGTAGCATACACTTGGCTAATTCAGTTAGGGTTTGGTTCTGCTACATCGTTTTACTGTGGTGTGTATGGAACCATGTACTGATGATGAATGCCTTCTATCTTAAGGAATTGTTCCAAGCCTTTAGATATATATTCCTTTCTATTGTCATATCTCAGAATGATAGGAGTTCAGCAAATACAGCACTTTAACTTGAAAAATCACCAATTAATGTTACGAAATATCGGTTACTTTTTTAGTTGATGTCTGCAAAAGACCGCAGAGATCAGAACGAATTAATTTTAAAGGTTGCTTTTCTCTATTTTGTCTCTGCTAGATCTCTAACACCAAGTCGACGATGTCACTGATGTATGCACAGTGAATTTTCAGTTTTACAGGAGAGTTCAATAGATTTTCCAACGTTTCAAAGAATGGCATCATTATGGTCACTCTCCTTACCACCAGTATAGTGAATGCCATATAATTTTCTGTTTAAGTAGAGGCGACTTCCAAAAGTTGACCTCTCATACCTCTCGTTCATCATTGATTTCTGCTGGTCCCGAATTACTTATAACATCTCAAAGTTCATCTCTTATAAGGACAGCTTGAATACTTGTTTTCCAAAATATGTTATTTTTTTCAAGTTTCTCAAAGAGATTAGCTAAAGAACTGTGAAATTTAAAACTTTATCTTGTTCTAGAAAGGGGCTACCAAAATCTATAGGCCGCAACGCTTTGCTTCTAATATTTTATATCATATATTTTTCTCGCCAGGAGCACAACTTTACTTACAAATATCATATTAAATGTTTTTACTTCTTATTTCAGATCGTTCATAGAGATCTCGCTGCTCGAAATATTCTAATAGATCACAATGGCATATGTAAAATTTGCGATTTCGGTATGTCTACCGACTTAGATGTTATACAGAAAAACGATAAGCATTACGATGTAAAAACAATTCGAACAGCTTCAAAGAAGCTTGATAAGTTCAAATTTGATCTTGGTGAACGATTTATAAACAATTGGAGTCATGGTTTCAGTGCAAATACAAACAATAAAAAAACACACGATACACTGGGTAGAAGACCAGCCTTGCCGATCCGCTGGATGGCACCTGAAGCTCTCCAATACAATGAATTTTCCATTGAAACAGATGTCTGGGCATTTGGAATAGTTTTGTGGGAGATAGCAACTTTAGGTTCTTACAAAAATAAATAAAAACATATAAGCATAGAAAAAGCTCTTAACACTTATTTTTTATTGCAGGAGCAACTCCTTATTCTAATTTGTCTGGTCGCGAAGTCGTTCGACATGTTCTTCAAGGGACAAGGCCAGAATTGCCAAAAGATGGTCGTCATGGATTTTTCGAATTAATGTTACAGTGTTGGCACAAAGTGCCATCAATGCGACCAACGTTTCATGAAGCCCGGTTGGAAATTTCTCGGTCAGTGTGCAAGTGGTTAGACGAAGACGCAGCAACCTCCGATTACATGGACGTTAGTGGATTTAGTGAGGATCTGGAACACGGAATGGTTTACTTTAACCAAAGGATATCCGAATTCGAATGCGATATATGACAAAGATTTTGCCTCCCCTTATCCCCGTCTGCAAATCGAAGATTTAAATGAAATGCAGATGCGTCTTGATGGACAGTATTATAGTAATTTATGCCTGATATACATACAACACATTACATTATATAAACCCCACATTATTTTTTGAAGTTCAAATCCAAAAACATTTTTTATTTTTTATTTCGTTTTAAATTTTATTTAGGTATATTTAAAAAAAAAACACCGCTATGCTATTATATTTAGTTTAATCTAGTCTGCTTATTAAAATAAACAATTCATTTATTATTAATTTTATTATTATTATTATAAAATAAAAGTGTTATGTGCAATTATTGTAAGCATGACAAACATACCCAACACACAACACACACCACGACACACAAGTTATTTGTTAAACAAATCATGTTTTTATTATTTGTAGTTAACATTATTCTTGTTATATTTATTTGTGTTGAAATTGATATCGATATATTTAATAAAACAAATTGAATGTAGTTATTGCTGTATCTTTTTCTTTTGTACATTCTTACAATATGTAGACATAATTGACATTTTTCATTGCCAAAAAAGATACGTAAGCAATACGTCTTGCAGTGGACTGGACTGGCTTATACAATATACATGTAGGAATTAAAACTTCAAAAATTGGTTAAAAATGCTTATCTAACTCAAACAAATCGAGACAAAAAGAAATATTTTGAAATTATTCGTAAGATTAGCTATTCAACATTTCTCGGAAAAATATGTTACAACAATATATAGATAGACAAGCCATCAAGGCGTTTTAGGGGAAAGTCTTAAGTCTAAGTATATTATATAGGTTGACTTACTATCAATAGTTATTTTTTTAAGCACAGAAACTAATTGAGCGAAGCATTGAATATTAAAAGTATTATTATATTACATAAATACATATTAGGTACTTCACGAAATCTTCACCTATACCTGGAAAGTGCAGAAGACCTCGTTTTATTTATTTCTTAAGAAATCCTTCAATGGCTTCTGCACTATAACTGTTTGTATCGATTTTAAATCAATATTCTATTTTTAAAATTTAAATTGTTAAAATTAAGATACTGTAGAAATTAGTTGTTTTTTCGTTAGATTTTATTCCGTTTACGCCGTTCGATCGTCATTTCTACACACCTTGATATTATTATTTGTAAGACAAAAATTATTTGGTATCGTTTCCGGCAACATAAATAATGTACGTACAAACTCTACTCTACGTACATTTCTCAAAATTGTACACCTCAAAGACGTGTGATCATTTTTAAAACATAAAAAAAAACATATAGCTACGCATTATAAGCACTAAGTCGAAATCAATTTTTAAAGTCCCATAGGAAGTTATTGTAATCCGTCCGATGTGTTGAATTGAAAATTTTGACATTTCTCGACGTTTTAAGGTGTCTAGAATCTAAATAAAAGATTTTTAGAGGGATGTCTGTGCGTGCGTGTGTACGTATGTTCGTACGTCCGGGAAGCTTTTTTCGTCGTGCTAACTCAAAAACCAGTAGAGAAATCGACTTCAAAAAAGTTTTGTTATACAGATAATAATGCAGAAAGATTAAGAAAAGACTCTTGAAAAAATATGAATGTGTGGTTTTTTTACCATACTAATTTTAAAAAAGTAAACATTTTGGTGAACCTAAAATATCTCACGAACAATAACGCTAGCAGCTTGAATTAAATTTTATATCATATATTGTGACGTGATACCAAACTAATAAAATTTTGAAAAAAAAGTAATTGTCACATAGAATATCTTACGAAGAAAAAATTATTTTATCCTCCAAAATAATTTTATGCGACGAAGAATAACGTTTTTGACATATGGTAAAATTTAAAAAAAAAATCGAGTTCACAGTTTTTTTTTTACAAAAAATATAAATATAAATATAAATTTTCGACTTGAATACCTATTTAAAAATTTAAGGTATTGGCTTCAAACTAATTTAATCTTATAGAAAATATTGATTTCTACATTCATTAAATTTTTTCTAAAAATACAACAGTCAGTTTTTTCATAAAAATTAAAATCTACAAAAAATTTAAATATGGAAATATGAAAATTGAATAAATAAAGATATTGACTTCAAAATGATTTCATTCTGTACTAATTTTTTTTAGAAAAATCCAGTCTGTATTTGTTTAAATAATAAAAACTTTCAGGATATGCTACTAAGATCTCGGTAACAAAAATAGATTTTAAAATCAAACTATTTCATCAAATTTAAAATATTGTTGTTAATATTTTAGAAAAATTCAGCTTAGATCTGTGTTAAAAAAACACGAAAACCTACAAAAACAACAAACAAATTATGAGAAATGTTTTTCGACTTAAGTATTGGGAAAACAAGGAAAGATATTGAATTCAAATTATTTATCTCGCACAAAATATTGTTTTGAATATTTTGTTAAAGTATTTAGTAAGACAAATCGACAGACCGGGATGGGAAGTTATCAGTGTGGGTCGTATCTCAGCCTCTTTTCTCTTGAAAAATATATCACCAGTCTACAAGCTTTTTTTATTTCTTAAATTTATTCATATAAAGGTTAAGGAAAAAGGTACCTTATCACGGGTATTACATTTTGTTGGGTAAAATATTTCGGAAGACATAAGTACATCGCTTAAATATATCGCAACAAGTAAGTTCAAGTAATGTTTGCAGTTCTCAAAGTTCTAGAATAAAGTTGAATGTTTCGAATAAAGATCAAAATTTAAAGACATTCAGAGCGCAGAAAGCATATTGCAATTATGATGTAAAATCGAATGAATGAAGAAAAGAATAACATTTTTGTGATACTGTCAACCTCAAATCAAAAGTTTTTTTCGTCCATAAATCTTTGCTTCTATAAGACTAATATATCTTACAAATATTTTTTCAATATTCATTTAACAAAAGCTTTTGTAATTTAAATATATGTATTTATCAAAAATATACATACATATGTAGTTATAGAACGAATGTTACTCTCGGATTTTCATTTATAACTCAAGTTGATGTAGGCAGGTATCTCATTTCGAAGATTAATAACTTCTTTCTTTTGTCAATATGAGTCTTGTTCGAGAAATTATAGATAAGTTATAAAATTCAAAGTTTGTTAACTGAATAGAGCTAACGAACCGTTATTTAATCCAGAAATCATCTTTTTCTATGATCTAGCATCATCGCCAACACGGCTATGGTGACCATCTTACCACATGTGTTCAATTTGAAACGTGTTATTAATATGGTAAGAAATAGATGCAAACATTACACAGATTTACTTTGAATGCTTGAATAGCGTTCTGGACGAAACGCCACACATCGTATCATTAGCCGTGTTTTTTGAGATTCCATCTACAGTTCAGTGGAAAATTTTCAAAAAAAAAACGATCCGCAGAAGTCCTGTTTTTATATTTGAAATTTAATACAGTTGAACATCTGTTAGAATAATTTAAAACAAAATTGTAAAACATTTAACGAAATTCAGACCAGAAC
The DNA here is from genome assembly GCA_951509635.1 of Eupeodes luniger. Lineage (NCBI taxonomy): Eukaryota > Metazoa > Arthropoda > Insecta > Diptera > Syrphidae > Eupeodes > Eupeodes luniger. Next base: position 56,589,155 of record OX608074.1, on the reverse strand, counting down.
TAATTTAAACTTATTAAAATAGACAATTTTTAAAGAGGAAATGTTAATAAAATATCAGGAATAGTTTATATTTAATTTGTTTTTATGTTTTCCATTTTTTAAATTGAAGTTGAATGAACTAAGAACTGAATTAAAGGGGTTCGTTAGTCGATTATATGGTTTAGTTGTTTGTAGGTCTTCGCGTGTAATAGATGGCGCTATATTTGTTATATTTCCGTAAAGACTGTGTTTTAATTTTTTTTATATATAATTATAACAACGACGCGTAGAGAACTCAAAAATCAATTGTATGCTAAGCAATGTTGATAGATTTGAATTTTCTTATTTTTATCTTAATTTTAGATACTTTTTATTCCGTAAGGTAGACGTACTACAGTTGATACGGAGTCTTCATAAAATTTTCTAGGACTATACAAAAATTGAAAATATGCATTTTCAAGAGAGATTAAATATGTGCTCAAAAGGTAAAGGCTGTTAAGTTGAAATAAGTGGTTTATGCTGTTTATTCTTTATTTTATATATTCTCTTTACAAAATATTTTTCTTTTTTACCCTCGTTAATAAAGAAAGTAACGACCTTTTTTAAAATTACTTAAGTTTTATTCGTAGGGTTTTGCAAATGGTAAAACAACTTAAGTAGAGGTTGATACGTCTTATGTATCAATTTATTTTATTTATCAGATAATAGCCATCAATGATTTTGGCAAAATATCGTTAGTTGTTTTTATGTTCGATATTAATCTAAAAAGCAAAATCGCTTATGTCAACTTAAGTTATTTTATTATAATATTTCTTATATGACTTAAAGTGTTTTACCTAATTTAATAAATAAAAATAACATCTAATTATATTTAGTTAATGAAAAACTGTAAAAGTTGTTTTGGTAAAAATAGTTAAGTAAAAAAAAACAATAATAAATGTATTGAATACTCCACTTATCAAAATTAAATTTTACTATTTATATAAATGTATACAATAAAATTACGGAAAACTGTATCTTCATATCACTCTTAATTTTTTTAAAACAAAGATTGCAAGTTTGAAATTTAGTTTTTGAAAAACTATAAAAATAGACTTTTAAACTTTTGAACACAGAAATAAAAGTTGAATCGTCAGTGCAATAGAAAAATGCACAACTAATTTAGTTGGAAGATATTAGTTAAAATAAATTAAAAAAAAAACATTCTGTAGAAATATCAAAGTTAATCTTGAGTTTTAAAATGACATCATTAGTGATTTGTATGTTGGACACTACTTTACGGACACATCTATCTTGCATCAAGGAGGAATCAAACGTATCAACATTGATTTCGATACTCGAATTAAAGTCAAATATCTATTCACAGGAAGATTTCACTTTTATCTGCAATGATCCTACTGCAGATGTTGTATTTATGCCCATATAACTTTCTACTATACTGCGGATTGATTTTCCAAAAAAATCATTTCCGACTTCTTCACCGATATTCATGTTAGGTATGTAGTTTGTTTTCACAAGAAAATATAAAAGTATGGTAACCCTAATCATAGCACAAGATTGTTTATTATTTTTCCCCCTATGATGGTTGGGTGCATAAAGTAAAAGCGAAACACTGTTTTTTTTTATTGTGTTTTGTTTTCCTCTTCCATGGCATTGGCATGGCTTAGGCTTAACATCTTAACAGCATTTGTCTGATGAATCTAGAGGTAAAAGGAATACCACATTCTACGGATTGAAGGAGTTGTTGCGTTGTTTGACTCAATTCCATCGTTCAGTTCACAGTGAGAGTCAATATAACCACATCATAAAAGTTTAGATTTTCGTAATGTTTTTCAAGTGCGCCTTATAAGTTATAAATCACTTTTAACTTAAATATATAAAACTCAACACATAAAATAACAATTAATTCAGATCGTGCGTGTTGTACTCTTTTTAAAAATAAATAAATATTGTAAATCGTATATGATATGGCTCCTGGTTGTAAATTGTGTCAAAACTTATTAGTTCCCGCAATAGAGATGTTAACTAAACCTTTTTTATGTTAATCAGTTTTCATTTTAATTCGTCTGAAATCAAGTTTTAGTGATCGGTGTTTTTTGTTCTTAAAGATTCTATTGTGAATTACTGCATTGTCTTGCAAAACTTTCTTCTTCTAAGTTCTACCAACCTAGACCCTCCGCAGGTATGAATTTAAAATATAGGATAGGAACCGTTAAAAATGTATTACTATTGTGTGTTTAGTATCAAGGTAACATATTAATCTTGTAAATTAAACTATAGCTTAAGGCAAACTCAAAGAAGATATGGACACCAACAAAGAGTAGGCGCACCTTTCGTGGTGTGTCTGATGCTACTTTAGAAAACTTTCTTTCGTTCGCATCAACTTTAACGAAGAAAAGTTGTTCTTTTTTTTAATGGTGCTGAATAGTTTGTTACACTGAAGGAAAAAAAGCTATTAAAACAAATTAATTCGTTATCGATATAAAAATAATTGTAAACACTTAAAAATTGCCTATTTAAAGTTGTGTACTTCACAAAATGTTTTGAATATTGTCATTTTTATATGTGACTGGAACAGAATTTATCACTATAATGCACGTGAAAGAAGCGATCTTATCTCACTATGGGGAAAAAAACATAATATTGTACACACAATGTTCGGATGTTTATAATAAACCAATAAATCTATCTTTCCATTTATCAGTAGATGATTCAGTTCAAACACTGCGTGATTCGACAAATTCGTAATGAGATAAAACTTCGATTTATTGACCCTCACCCTCGAACTCGGTTTAGTAATGTTTTTAATTCTTTGAACGATTTAAGGATCAGTTAATATTTTTTAATAAATTTGAAGTCACCGAATTTTCAATGTGCAATAATAATAAATTTCTAGGAAGGTATGTATATGTAGGCTTTAATATTTAGCTCCTGAACTATAATACTATACAAGAGAACATACAGACGAAATTGTTTACCACTAAATCACAACTTAAAAACATTCAATATTATTACTCGGTAGAATATCAGAAATGTATTTCAAAAAATCATATCGGGTTCTACGAAAGTAGTTATTCGTTAGAAATTTGTTTTATTAAACCGAGATCTAAGTCTTTAAAACTTAATAATAAATTTACACTGAGTTTTAAGAAACTATAGTAAGTGAAGAAATGCTCGAGTTGTAAATATTTTTATAACCAAATTTTAAATATAAAATCGAGAGATATTAAATGGAGTTTTAAATTGATTTTTGAAGTTTGTCAAGAAATTGCCTGTTAGAGTCCTTTTGGTTTTGCTAATAAGTATGTGTACTTATTTATATAGCCCTAATTTTTGACTATACATTTTATTTATTGCCAGTTTCAATAGTCAATTAAACACAGTTATTTTTCATGGGTACTGCATCTTGCAAGGTCCCCTTTATCCTCTTTTGAGTGTTGTAAGTCAATAAGCCCTTGTTTTAAACGGACTATTGCGTGACCTAATTTATTTATTTATTTGATAGAATATTACCACCTGTTTTTTCAGAACGTTATTCTTAGGAAAAAAAAAAACAGATTAATGCCACAGAATGATAGTTTGACAATTTTGGATACACATTTTGATTCATTCAAACAACGAGCCTCAGATATTGAAAAATGAACAGAATCTATCCTTTTAAAAATGTTCCTTTTTTCATGACCAGAAATGTACTTTCTTTTAAAATTAAAATGGAAAACTAATTACGCTGACGTTTAATTTATAATATTATTTTAAATTGACATAATTTAAAATTATAAGAAAAATGTACTATTAATAATTTCACAAATTATTGATTTTAATTATCATTAATAAAGTGTCCGTTTATAAATACTTATTGACAGATTTGGCCTAAGAGTTTTTACATAGTTGCTATTCAGTACAGAGTTTTTCTATAAGAGATTTCATTTTGGTATTTAAAAAATGAGTATTTTTAAGGAAATCAATGGATGTTTATTAAATTGTGAAAAAAGGTCTGCTATTAACAATCTAAACCGATATCAGTTAAAAGGCCGTCAAAGATACTATGCATATCCTTTTTATGACATTTTAAATGACAAATTTGCATATTTTTGCGCTGTATATCCTTAATAATTAAACCAACTCAAGGTTTTGAACTGGATATGGAGCTTTGGCATAGACCTTTTATTTTACATGACCTCAAATAAATTAATCTCACTCAGGCACATTTTGTTGAAACCTCGTCCACGTCAATATCATCCAATTCTGGTCATACATCGATGGAGTAACTTAAGTCTACAACTTGGAGAGAAATATTTTAATTGTAAAGCCTAATACATACTTCCTCGTGAAGTGAACGTTCGCCAGTGGAGAAAGTGAACTTTTGAAATTGCTCACTGGTACACACTTATGAATACACGTTGTGAACATTTGTATTCTATTTCATATTAATGCATTTTAACTTTTTTTTAAAACCACACGCAAAGCAGCCACAAACTTTAAATGAGGAATCAGTATCAGTATCAGTATCAGTATTCAGTACAAATTGAAAACTGTCCTTTTTTTTGTAACCAAATGTCAAAGCTTCACCAACAGTTCCCGTACATTTTGCACGTGAATTGCCCGTGAACGAAAACTCTCCACTTTGTTCTCCACTCAGCTTCACGAGCACGTTCACGGGTGAACCAAAAACCGAAATTTGTATGGGTTCACGAGATGGTTCACAAGTATGTACTAGGCTTAAAGATGTACATAGTTATAATAATTAACATATAAAAGTATCCCTAGAAAATGTTAAAGAAAATTCTATTTGTCCTGACTTTATTAAAATTCTCCTTCCTCTTCTACTTCCACACATAACTCACATCTTCAACACAAATATAATGATCTCTACGTATCCCTCTTCTTGGAAGATGCAGAAAATTATCCCTATGCCAAGACAAGGAAAAAAAAGGAATAAAGGCCCATATCTAACTTACCTTTTATATCTAAGGCAAGTAAACTTTTATAAGTAAACAATTAAAAAAATATATTAAAGACAAGCAGCTCTTGACTCCTCTGCAGTCATTCCGGTCAGCTTTGCTTATTGTGTCCGATGACAGAAGACAGGCTTTTGACACAAAATTTACTACTATGATAACATTACTGGACTTTTCGAAAGCATTTGATTGCCTGAATTCTAATCTACGCTGTGATAAACTGAATACTTATTTTAACTCCTCTAACACAACTAAAAACTTTATTTATTCATGTTTGATATTTTCCTTTTCATAATGGTGTTCCTCAAAGACCAATCTTTGGGCCTTTACTGTTTTCGTTTTTCATTAATGATCTGCCTTCTGTTTTGTCCTTCTATCAATACAATATCTACGCTGGTGATGTTTAGTTCTATATTAGTTTTTCTGAGAGCATGATTAAGGATGCAATAGCTAAAATGAAAATTGATCTACAGGTCTTTTTAGTCTCTTTTCCGTTATATTAAATAATTCCTTAATTGATTATGTTAAACAAGTCAAAAACTTAGGATTGATCTTTAACAATAGACTAACTTGAGATATACACGTCAATAATGTTGTGTCAAAGATTTATGCTTCGATCAGAGGACTGAATTAAAGTTTGTTAATAATATTAATTACGCATGGGTGCTAGCTGTTTGCAGACCTTGACTCTCATTCAGCTTCGACTTTAAAAGTAGCATTTATTGCCACTGCTTGATTTGTTTTTAACCTGCGTGACCAAATCGATCATGTCTCGTTTCAGGCACGTCAACTTTTTAGCTTTAACCTGAAAGCTTTCTTCAAGTATCGGTGTTGTATTTTACTTTACAATTTGATTGTTAAAATGACTCTGAATTGTCTATCTAATAGAATAAAATATTATTTCTCAAGACGCAAGCGCAATAAGATGCGCCCGTCCCCCATACGGGTTTGACATCGCGCAGGCTCAATCATATGAAATCTAGAATCGAAAACAGAAAGTTCCAAGACTGAAATACACTTTTAATATACTCATTTTTGTTTCTTTTGCGACAGTTTGAACTTATTTTTTAATTAATTTTTTTTTTAAGTATTCCTTAATTTTGTAAACTATGTACATATATATAATGCACATTCTTTTATTATAACTTATAAATTAAATGTAATAATCCTGTACTATTCATAAGTTTTACTTGATGTATAGCTGATTTATAAATAAATAAATATCAAATGTCGTGTAAACTATTTTTCGCACTGCTTTTTCAACAGGTTGATACTTTCAATACTCCAGGTAGTATTAATAGATTCTTTTTTCTTTGTGCACATAAAGCACCTTACTCAGGTGTTCATAATGGATTAGATCCCGGTTTGTTGCTTCTATGCCCAGAGATGCAAGAAAAAGAAATATTTTGTTTTTATCTCGCGAGGCGATCACAAAACCACTTTTCTTTTAGCTTTGGGTAAACAAGAATTATTCAGTAATGCAAAGTGTTATGATGAGGCTTTGCTTACTTCTATAAGGTGGCAAGGAAGGTATAGATATTATTTGTTATGTGTCGCCTCAATGTTAAGGTTTGCTGTTTTTATTTTCTACCTAAGGTCAAAAGTAAACGAACTCACTGTCATATTTTACGTTTAGGCGGCTATAGTGTGATATGAAAAAAGTAGTTAGCGTGCATTACGTTTAGGCAAAATTAATTTCACTTTGAAATTTGCTATTATGCTTTCTACTCGTTATTAATTATACCTTAATATTTTGTTTGTAGATAAACAGTTGTTTTGTTGAGTTCAATGTGCATGTGATATGGAATTGTATCTTTTTAAGCGAAACATTTGAAGGCAAAAGTTTATTAACATTTTTAGGAAACTAACAGCTCATTAGGTTGAAATGTTTTTGAAAGTTTGTGAATGAAAGATTTAGTAACGCTGATTGAGATTATGAAATGAAAATATCGGAAACGTTAGAGAAAATGAAAACAAATAATAAATACTAACGAGCACACCTACAACTGTGTAGTACGTAACGGGTGTTCTTTTAGACGTGTGATGGTTTTCAATCTGGCAACCATTTCTTCCGAGTTGGTGGTTTTGACAGCTGTCAATTTATTGATTTATATGTGAAGTTCCTTGTCTATGCAGATAAATCAAGGCAGTTGACGCCTTGGAAGAGAATATTGGCGCATTATTTCTGGCATATTGCAAAAAGTAGTCGAAAATTGGGCGTCTCGAATTTATTCGACCCAGTTGCGGCGGATACTTTTCCAAAATCATTTTTAAAACATAAATGCAAACCCTTATCTTTATAATAATACTTACTTCTTCTGAGATCTGATAACATTAAATTACAGGTTCTTATTAACTTTCCAAAGGAAGTTATTGTAATCGTTTTATTTTGTCGAATTGAAAATTTTGACATTTCTCGAAGAGAGACGATTATATTATCATATGCAAAATATTGTGGGTAATTTTAAGTTAATTTTTTAGAAAAATTCAACTGACAACTTATTTAACAAATTACGAAAACCTACAAAAACAACAAATTGTTTATCTCACACAAAATATTGTAATGAATATTTTGTTAAAGTTTTAAGCAAGACAAATCGACCAACGGGATGGGAAGTTATCAGTCTCTTTTTATTTCTTCTTGAAAAACACCCTTTACGTATGACTTCCTTCCTACTTTTTGAATTTGGCTAGGAACTTATCTTATTTATGTTATGTTTTTAAGTTTTTCTTATAAAAATTCCATACAAAATGAGATTTTAATCGCAGCTCTAAATTGTCTAATTGAAAACGCTGAGATCTGATAACACGACTTCAGAACTTAGTGCTCATAAGATTGAATGTGGCATGGATTGCCATTCTACTAAAAACAGAGATCGTCCAAGAACATGTCCAAAATGTCAGTTAGTGTTATTTTCAAAAAAAAAATGGCCCAATAATACCACCACTTCACTATCAAAGCACCAAACTGTCATTCTTCTTGGATGCATTGGCTTCTCGACAATGTGTAGGTTTTTTCGAGCTAAAGATGCGGCAATTTTGAAATGAAAATGCGTCTCGGTAGAATAGATTATTGTTTGCCCTTCAATTGCTGAGTCAATTTGACCTAGCAAGCGAATTATCAAAAACGTCAGTGCGGCGACAAGTGGAAAAAATTAAAAAAAAAAGTGAATTAAAAACAAAACCTTTTTTTTTGCTCTGCTCGCCTTTTGCAGGGAAAATTACAGTTATTCTTATTGCATTTTTTTTTTGTTACATGCAAGTTTTTAGGTTTTAGGAGAGATCAAAGCTAAGCTTCATTTTACACTGTAAGTGCTGACTGTGTTAAGCTATTTATTTTGTGTCGTGCTATATAGGAAACAATTTTTTTTTTAAATAAAGAACTTGGTCGTATCTTTTAAACAAAGTAAGTTTTTTCTGCGACAACTTGCACTTTTTCGTGCCACAGGTGTTTTTTTACGAAGATTTTTTTCAGAATGTGTTCAAACATGGAGCTTTTTGACGTATAGAGTTCCAACTCAACTGCCCGAGTGCTCGGTGTTTTGCATTTAAATAAATAAATTAGGTGGCGCAACAGTCCGTAGAGAACCAGGGCCAACTTTCAACCACTACGGCAAACTAAGGCAGGTATTCTTCCAAAATGCGAAGCTACTGAATCATCAGCGGAAGTTGAATTTCAGGATATTGTGGGAAAAGCTGTTAGAAGCATTTGCAAATCTGTCATATTAAGAAAAGACACAAAAGCTAAGTTAATTTTTGTAAATGGGGATTCGATGGCAGTGGTAACCATACAAGTTCAGATTTGAATCACCGAAAACATCGACGAATATTTATTTGTAATAGCATTTGATCGTCCTGGATCTATATTATATTGCAGGCTTGTCAAATTTATATTTAAAAAAGAATGTCCGGATCTTGTAAGACGAGAGGAGGCTATTATGCAAGACAAAATTATGAGTCTTTCTGACCATACTGAAATAGTAGCAGGGCAAAGTTGCATTATTTTAAATCTTTTATTTCATATGAGTTTCACATTACCATGGTTGATGGGAGCATGTGTAATGTTTTGTCAGAAACAAATTCGTCCACTAAATGCTATATCTGTGGCGCACTTCTTAGTGAAATGAACACAGCCAAATGCTTTGAGAAAAACTATCGTTTCGGTCTATCGACTCTGTATCTTTGGATAAGATCATTCGAATGTTTATTGCACATCTCTTATAGGATGCCCTTCAGAAAATGGAGGATTCAAGGAGAAGAAAACAAAACTCTTTTTCAGATTGAAAAGAAGCGTATACAAGCCGAATTCAAATCGAAAATGGGACTAACTGTTGACCAACCGAAGCAAGGCCTTGGGTCATCAAACGATGGTAACACTGCTCGGACATTCTTTTCTGATCCACAGAAAAGTTCCGAAATAACAAAAATCGACCAAAATTTGATTACAAAATTAAATATTATCTTACGAGTAATGGAAACAAGAATTGACATCAATTTCAATAAATTTAATATACTTATTTGTGAAACAAGAGGAATGTATTTGGATCTTTACGGATGGTACTATATGTCCTGTACAGTGTACATTGCACAAATTATTTTTTCATAGTATAGATGTAATGAAAAGTTTTCACATACCAATTGGACAGTTGTCTGAAGAAGCTCTTGAAGGCTTGCAAAAACTTTCCGCCGGACTAGGCTTAATCATGCAAAAAAATCCTCAAGAATTAACAACTGTAAGGACGTTATGAACCACTTACTACTTATGTCAGACCCATACCTTTCTTCTCAAAGAAAATTTAAACGAAAACCCAAAATATACGATACTGATATCAAAAAATATATAATTGATTATCATGACGACCAATCATCTTCTTCTGATGAAGATAATTGAAGAACCTCTTTTTGTTTCCTTTGTATCTATTACTTAAGCCCATAAAATGAGCAACAAAATATGAAAAGAATATGCTTACTAAAATTATGTGTTTTTTTTCTAATTTTTGTCCCGAATTCCCATACATTCAACGCACTGTGGGTGCTAAATTTTCCTCAGACAGCCACATTCTCATCGAATGACGGGGACCAATAAAATTAACTTTTTGCACAAATTTTCTGCATCGAGGGCGAATGCAGGATTTCAATGGGGGGCGTTAAACTCATTCTAGAACTTATTAAGTTAAATGTTTGTTTATATGTATATATAAATCCAGTTAGTACACCTTCTATGATTTCCTGATCTCCTTCCGAAGCCATTTTTCAGTGGTCACTCAGCATACATAATTCTTTAAATTAAAATATTCAAACGATATTAACATACTATAATTTTGAGTTAACTTAATTATACCATTTAAACGATGTTCGATCATGGTTGATCTTAGCCACGTTTTTACTTTGCTCAACGTGCTCAAAGTTCTTTTAACCGAGTTGGTAGTGCACTATAAAGAAAGGGCAAGTTTCGTTGTCGGAAAAAAGTCGTCTGCTTCTTGTACAATATCGCATAATTCGAGTTTTTGGAAACTTTGGGGAAATAATTTTGTATCTTTCCAAAGATGATGCCACAACTCAGCCTCAAAAAACGCGCTGCATAAAGTTCTTACTTCTTTCGCAGATGTATGATGATTTTCTGTATAGACCTCGAGCTGTCAATGTAAAAATCATATAAATCATTTAAAATGAAACCACTAGATGGCCTATCCTATAAGAATTCATGTTCCAGTGAAAGTGATCTCAACTAAACTATACGTGCAACATTTCAGAAATTCATTTGTTTTCTGTTGTTTTTTTAAATAAATAAATAAATAAAGTTTGTTATTAATGACATAAAACGAAAGAAATATTTTAACATTATATGAATTGAAAGCATTGCGGTGAAAGTAAAATAATATAAACCATTTATCAAAAATTGTCACTTTTGTGTAATCCAGTTAAAATTTTTCAGATATTATCTGTACTAATAAACTCAAGAAGTCAACTTTCGCACCACATTAACCAGACAGCTGGTCTAAAATACATTTTTAATTAAAATTTCAATCGAAGTGTTACAATACAATCTTGTTTCCTTACGCTCAGAAAGTTCGTGGAAATCTTATGAAGTGCAGACATCTAGAGTCAATTTATTTAATGGATTTGTTGTATCTAAATATCTACCTGAATGACTTTGAAATATTTACTTACTCTAAGAAGATGAAAAGAGAAGAAGTAGTTCAATTTATCCGAAATAATTGATTGTTGGAATTTGGATTAAAATTTGGATTAAAATTTAAATTAAAATAATTTTTAAACCCATTTCTGTTTTTCAAAGGGACCCTTTCCGTTCATCAACCATGAAGGCCGATACTTGTTTCTTGTGTACGTTTTGTGCATTCATGTACTACTTTGTCTATCCATCGCATGCGTCTAAGGATATTGGAAGTTACAACACAAACTTATCCTCTCCAGTTATGAAATTTATGCCTCAAAGTAGTCGAACTGCATTCAATCCTTTAAATCTTAAAGCTCATGATGAGTCTCATGGAGACACAATTAATGTAAAAAGCATTTTGTCAAAAGTACTATCCAATCAAATATATCGACGGAAGTTCCTTGAAGTTATGCCTCTCTTAAGCGATCTATCCCCAGAGCAGTCGCTCGGTCTATCCGATCTTATTTCTGCAAAAATAACATCTAAGCCATTTGATGACGAAGAAATCCAAAAGGTTCTATTGTGATTTTATTCTGTCCATGAGTTTTAACTTATTCTTTTGCAGATTGCTAAAAAATTTGGTAAGAAAAAATTGCAGATCATTAAGCTTGTTGAAGAATTAGCTACTTTTGTTCGGAACTCTGCATTCAAATTGAATGGACTTGAAGAAAATGGGTTTTCAAAATCTAAAATCAACAGAAGATCCTCCCAAATAACACTGGATGAAATGAGAGTTGAAAGGCAGAATTTAGGCGTCATGGGAGATGAATTCATAGACCCAATCGCTATAAATGAGCAACTTATGGAGGATCTGAAGCCGGAATCTTCTGGGTTTGAAAGAAAGAAGCGTCACAGGCGAGCGGTCACAAGACTTCTTCATAAATTAATCCGAATACCACCGAATAATTCCACACCGGAAGAAGCACCAAATCAAAGAACACCAAATTCTGATTTGAAATTGAATACAAGCAGTTTTGAAGTACCGAATTCTATTACAGAACCAAATCCAGATAATTTGGCAGACAATAGCACAATACTGCCGTATGAACAGATTGAAGATCTTGCCTTTGCTGATTTGAATGGAACTGAAATCGATTTAATTGAAAATGATTCAGACGCCGCCGCCGGCGGAAATGAACAATTGCCAAATCCTGAAGAATTGGTTGGTGGACCTCGGTATAGACTTTCTCCAAAGCACCGCATAAGTTATATCAAAGGAGAAACTAAGCGTAAACGAATACCAGTTCGATCTCATCAAGTTAAATTACTCCAAAAGCAATGTGAACGCTTCACTGCTTCAATGTGCATCAAAGCCGATGACTATCCTCTGTAAGCAAGCTATGATTTTATTTTGTCAAAAGAAAACTATTAAATATTGTTTTCATTCATTTTGGTAGGGAACTGATAATGGGAAGCATTCGCAGACACAAAAATGCAATGTCAGCACTTTTGGCAGAGTATCGTGACAAGGCAGCAGAGTTGGAATACCAGGAACAGTTGGAGGAGTACCAGTTCAATAGTAAAAGGTTTGCGTCATGAAAAGTATAAGTTTCCGAAAATCAATTCATATTTTATTTTTTTGTAGAAGAGAAGATGGAAGCGTAATAACTCCAGGTGGAATGTGTGCCAGCGTTGTGAGATACGCTCGTCCGCAAAAGGCTCGATCAGCATCAGGTGAATGGAAGTACATTGTTAATACTGGACGTCATACCCAAACACTTCGACTCGAAAAATGCAGGTACATATATAGACATGAAAATATCAATTCAAATACGTTCTTAGGCATTACATTTTAAACTTTTACCTTTCTTAGTACTCCTCAAGAAAGCTGCTCCTATCTCTCGCACAACTATCGTTCGCGATGTTCTCAAGTTTATAACTACCATCGACTTCTTAGCTGGGACAAGACCAGGGGACTTCATGTTGATATATTCAAAGTACCCAGCTGTTGCTCATGCCACGTTGACGGCTATAGGGAAACTTTCCCTCCACTTGGAGGCACAAAACACAAGGACTACACACCAGTGCCCAACAACAATCCCTACATTAGTATAAATGATGAAATCGACTACGAAGATGAAGATGATGAAGATGCTGCGAATGCATATCACTTTGGAGCTGAGTTCGACAAAAACAACTATCGGCATTCGGAGCTCCTACTGGAAAGTCAAAACATCAAGACCAAAGTAAACCATCCAGGTCATAATCCTACGGTAGGATCATATCTTAGTCCTCCCTCGGATAACTATGATTCAAAAACAGTTTCGAAAGTTGTAAGGCCCACTTACTATACATCGCAATCCAGTAACTCACTTAATGGCAGAAGTCGGAAGCCTTACAAAAGCTATGTTCCGAATGAGTCAAGGGTTGATTTGGGTGTTTCAAGCACCGAACAGTCAGATTCTGAAGTGAATTCCAGAGTTCATCAGAAACGTAAGAGACTCTATGTTGGAGCAACAAATCCCGAAAACACATCCTATCAATCATCAGGTTCAATTACTTCATCCAGCTCTGGACCTGGCTATGTTTCTTCATCAGAATATACGACACCCATAACATCTCGAAATATTGGTTTAAATTCAAATCCTAAAGGCTCAAATAGCCGCAAGGAAATTATCAATGGCAAACGTATAAACTACAACTATCATCCCATTATTGACTTTTTCGAAAGTCACCAGAAGTCGGGAAAGGGGCAGCATGTTGTAGTTAGGAGCTCAGCAACAAATTCGATTCCGATAAGTGCCGAAACCAGTACATCGAGAGATCGGAGAATAGGATTCGGAATGGAAGGCTCTGAAAGTAATTGGCATCCGGTTGTCGTAAAAAGTTAAATTATTTGTATTTTGTGGTAATTTCGTATACATATTTATTTGATTAGTTATTAAAAGTATTACTTATTTATTATTAAACATTAATTGAACTTATGAAAGTTATTTGAAAATTTGAAGAAAAAAATTGATTGTGTTTTAATATAACAATTATAAACATCTGAAGATATACAGAATTTCCATTGCAAATAACTTCAGTAAAAATAATACAAAAATAAAAGTACGTTTTATACACACGTAATTAATGTCATTAAGCAATGTTTTTGATTTAACTTTTGCCCACAACATATCGCTAATTGCAACAGCAATGGAACTATTTTTATAAAAGGATCGCAATGAAGAAAACATTTAAATTTACTTCTGAAAGTTGTAAAGTAAAGTACATATTTTCAATTCTAAACATTATTTGACTACAGACCATTAATAAGTATTTCCGACGATATTTTTTAACTGTTCAGAAATTAAAATATATGTTCCCAATATTCACGCGCCGGTTTTAAAATCCACAAACTGTATCCGTGCAAGAACATAATTATAGTTATATCGCTGGTTCTAAGTTAACAGAATTTGTTGTCAATTAGGTAAATAGAAAAATTGCGATTCGTACCATACAATCAATCAAATTCTATTCTTTTTTGACTCGACCAATTTTGAGAAATCTAAAAAAACCTTGTAATACTGGAAACTACTCATTGGTGACTTTAAAAACCTTCACCAATTATTAATAGGCGATCATTTGTTTTCCACATGTTCAGGAAGAAAATTATGACAAATTATAAGATATTTCAAAAACAGAATCATGATTTTGAAATGTAAAATGGGCTGCGATGCGACCCAAACTAATACCTTTAAAAAGGGGAAGTATATATATTGCAACTTAACAATGATCAATGAGCATACACTTTGAAATTGTTGAACTAAACTACAAAAAAAAAATATTTCAATAAGCTGAATAAACAAAGTAGAATTCTATACTTTTAAATGAAAAAATCGTTTTTTTAATAAACTGCATAAATCTAAAGGTTTTGTATCCCGTAGCCATTATCAAAAATTATGCTTTTAAACTAAGCTTTCTAACGTTGCATATCTCAAATGTGGGCTCGAAACGCACAATGGTTCTCATTAATTTAATTCCATAAATCACACCAGGAAATTTAAGTATTTATATTAAGCAAATTATATGCTAACCATGATATGATGTTGTTAGTTATTATTGACAAAATAATAACAATAACAAGCACAAAAGTTCGTTCGGGTCAATTCAGTTCATCAAATGTTAACTATTACTTTTATTTTATTTTGCTCTAATTTGGTCATATACATTATACATGGCTAAACCCAATTGTTTACAGCTTTGTGCCCATACCAAAAAAATTATGTATTTGACCTAAGCTTTTTACAACTAAGTATAAACATCTCAATTGTGAGGAATAGGTAGACAAAAGTGCCCTTTGGAAACCATATTTTTTCAACTCGTTTTTAAGCGTAGTGAAATAATAAATAAAAAGGATTTCGTAAGAAATTTTACTTCATACTTACAAAAATATTTTGTGTAAGATGAAATAAGTTTGAATTTAATAACTTCCTTTTTTCTTTCCAAGATATTTGATTCAAAAATAATTATTTAACAATTTTTAGTCGTTTTTTGTATCATTTTATTTTTTTTGGTATAAAAAATGTAAGTTAGATTTGTCTACAAACGACAATGTAGCCTAAAATTATTCTGAAGGTAGTATAATTTCTTTTTATTTAATATATAAGCTCATTCCTATTTTGTTTTCATTTATAAAAACAATATCTATTTTTTTTAAATCATACTTACATATAATGTCACTTGTTTAAAAAAAAAACTAAACGGATTCTTTTAAAAGCCCTTTCTGCATATCATTATAATATATTATTTTCTTAAGATATGGAGGACGTATTTCGAACGTACTTAAACACATACATTTCTCTAAAAACCTTTTATTTGGGTTCTAGGGACCTTAAAACGTGGACAACTTTCAAAATTTTCCGAATGTTTGAGAACCCTTATTCGTTAGTCATATTTCAAGAACCGTCATAGATATCGCCTTCAAATAAATTTAGTTTTACAGATAATAAAATCAACAAATGTGAAAAGTACTTTCAAATAAATTGCGTGGGTGATTTTTTCCACTACAGAAATTTGAAAATAAAGTGACAAAATTTGGTTGAACCCAAACATCTCTCGAACCAATAACCCTAGCGACATCAGCTACATTTTTTATTATACATTATGACGTGATACCAAATTGGCTTGAATTCGAAACATCTTTGTTTATTCGGCTTATTGAAATGGAAGATACCAGTGTGGGTCGCATCTCAGTGTCGTTTTATTAATTAGGATTAGGCAAACTCTTTTCTTTTAATCAGGAATCATAAAGATATACATTTTATTTATTTAAACATCCATTAGGCATAACCAAAACATCTAGATCAAGAGAAGTTGCTTCAAATAACTACTACTCTGAAGAACTTCTAATGTTTCAAAACCATATTACTTCTTCTTCCAGTTCAATGAAATCAGAATAAAAGTAAATAACAAACAATTTATAGAAAACAAATTAAACGAGAAATTAAAAATAAAACATCATTACAACTGTGCCCGAAAGGTTAAAACTTCTAAGTTGACTAAAGTGATTTTAGCTGTTTATTAACTATTAACTATTTAAACTAACTATAACTATATTTGTTACCGTGCGTCGTTGATAAATCTTTTAAAACAATTAAGTTATAACTTATTGTAAAATTGCTTAAGTTTAATTCGTAGGGTTTTGCAAAAGGTAAAACAACTTAAGTAGAGGATGATTCGTCTTATGTATTAATTTATTTTATTTATCGGATTATATGAATACATGATTTTGGTATAATATCTTAGGTTGTTTTTATGTTCGATATTAATAAAAAAAAAAATCGCCTATGAAAACTTTTCTTGCATTTCTATCTCTTAAATAGACTTTAGATGTTTTACTTACTTACTTAAGGTGGCACTACAGTCCTGTGTGAACTAGGGCCTCACCCTACAAACTTCTCCATCTAGCTCGGTCCCTAGATGTCTATAGTTTCGCGCTCCAAGTTGGGTGAGGTCACTTTCCACTTGTGCGTGCCACCTGATCCGCGGTCTTCCTCTACTGCGCTGTCCAGTGGGTGTGGATTCGAAGACTTTCCGGGCCAGATCATTGGTTTCCTTGCGCTCTACGTGACCCATCCATCTTAATTGTTGGACCCTTCTGGCTAAGTCTACTTCGCTGTACTGCCCGTTCAGCTCGTCGTTCCATCTTCCGAAGATCACGCGAAGAACTTTTCTCTCGAAACGACTCAAAGTGCTTTCATCCGCTTTTGTCATAGTCCATGCTTCTGCACCGTATAGCAGGACGGGGATGATGAGGCGACACTTTGGTCCTTCGAGAGAGAGTCCCAAGAAACAGCGGTTAGCAAGAGTTATTCTTTGTTTGATCTCAGCGCTGGTGTTGTTTTCTGCGTTTATAGCGGAGCCTAGGTAGACGAAGTCCTTGACTACCCCAAAGTTACGTCTGTCGATAGTGACATTTTGACCGTGACGTCGATGTTGTAGGTCCTTTCTTGATGACAGCATGTACTTTGTTTTGCCCTCATTAACCGTTAGACCCATTTTTGCCGCCTCTGCCTCAATACTCACAAAAGTCCCATTGACATCACATTGATTATGTCAATTTCAGCATATGCTAGTAATTGGACAGACTTTTGAAAGATAGTGCCTCTAGTGTTGTCGTGTGAGCATTATTTTTTCAAGTACGATGTTAAAAAAATCACATGACAGCGCATTACCTTGTCTAAAACCTTTTTTGACATCGAAAGGTTCTGTTAAGTTGTTTCCAACCTTTATTTAGCAACGTGAATTCTCCATGGTCATCCTGCACAAACGGACGAGTTTGGCAGGGATGCCAAAACTAGACATGGTTCTATACAGCTCGTCCCTGTAGATGCTGTCAAATGCGGCCTTGAAATCGATGAAAAGATGGTAGGTGTCGATTTGGTGTTCTTGGGTTTTTTCCAGGATCTGCCATAATGTGAATATTTGATCGACTGTGGACTTTCCTGGTCTAAAACCACACTGATAAGGACCTATCAAAATGTTGACGAATTGCTTTATACGTTCACATATTACGGCAGAGAAGATTTTGTAAGCGATGTTAATTAGACTGATTCCTCTATAGTTGGTGCAGTTTAGAGGGTCTCCTTTTTTCAGAATCGGACAAACAATACTGAGGTCCCATTCATGTTAGATGTTTTACCATATTTAATAAATACAAGAAAGAATACAAATAAAAACACAATAACGGTTTAACCGACCTAAGAACATCTTAGGATACTTAGTAAATGAAAAACAGTAAAAGTTGTTTTGGTAAAAACACTTAAATAAAAAAAACACTAATAAGTGTATAAAATACTCCACTTATCAAAATTTAATTTTACTATTTATATAATTGTATCTACACTTTAATCAAAGTTTCCAAGTTAAATATCCTTTTTCTGAAAACTATAAAAATAGACTAAAAAGCTTTTACCTTTTGAACACAGTACGAACTCAAAAAGTCGTTCCATTCGATTTTCCAAAAAAGTTATTGTTTATTCGTGAAGACCTTACAAACTTAGCAGGGGCTTACTTATGTAAAACTGAGTAACAACATCTTCAAAGATGATCAGTTTCTGCATTCCAAGCACAAGGTTCACTTGACTTCCCGTAGGTTATAGCTTTCTTATGAATTCACTTTCTGAGGCGATGTGCTTACAAATACAAAAGATACTAGTACACTTTTTTATTGACATTGCGATGGTTAAATAAAACTCTACTACTAACTCGTATCAAATATTCAAGCAGACAAACAAATACCAGCACTTTCGACCTATATAACCTCTCAGACGGAGAAAAGTCTTTATAAGAGAAATTATTTTTTCTCCACCGAGTATACCGACTACCGACCGCCATGTAATGGAACTCTTGAAAATATTTGAATTTCACGACTTGACTACACATTATGATCCTATGTTCAAAGCGCGTGTCGCCGTCGCGTCGTCGCCGCTAGCCAACTTCCACTTTCGGTTTCACCGGTAAATTTGTTTTTTTCGCTTTCAATTTTCTTACAGCATCATCATCACCATCACTGGCTGCAACCTGCAACTGCGGCACAAGATATCAATGAGCGTGGACGCCAGAAAGTAAGATTCAATTATAATACAAACTATTATCGCACTCGCAGCATTCATCGCGTCATGTCAGGAGATTAAAATCGATCGTAAAACTTTATATAAAGCCTTAAATTATAGCGAAAGTATCTTAGATCAGTTTTGCTCGTCCGCGTCGGTTGCAATTATTCGCTATGTTAAGCTTAGCATCGTATTCTTTAGTTACTTGCATTTTAATATTGTTCATCCTGAAACCGAATTCGACAGCAGCTAAAACTCAATTTTTATTCAATAAGGATGAAGGAGAAGGACTGCCGTCCTCACCGTCGCCGTCGACATCATCATTATCAGCTAACTATCGCCATTCTACTCCAAAGACAAAACTACCTCTGAATAGAGTCCCTGACCACTTGCAAAACATTCAATTCGATAAAGGAACAAACAGAGACGTTATACACATAGTTGACCCACCGGTATTTACAACAAAACATACGAAAACCCTGCCCATTGCACAGAATCTTCGGCACGTACCGAAGGATCACGTCAATAAATTTAAAAACACCATTGCAGACGAGGGAAGCTTGTCTAATCATTTGATGATGCCAAGCTATCCTTTCAAGTCAAACCGGCCAACGGCAACATTTCTTATCAAACCACAACCCTTAACTGGCAACAATTTAATGTCATCTCAGCTTGATCAAATTCAATACAGCTCCAAGAAGCCTCCACCAAAGTTAGGACAATTCAGCAAACCTAGTCCAGCTGAGACCCTTGGCTACCACTTTGGCACTCCCCAATTTTACCCTTTTAAAGTAACATCAGCTGTGAGGCATAAGCATACTGTCAGAACACATCCCACTCCGAAAATTCCTCATGCCAAACACAGGGTAAATTTCAAACAGTTCAAAACGTTTCAATCGAAAATTCAGCAAAAAAGCTTTGACTTCGACGTGCAACACGAAAATACTCAACTGAACTCACTTCAAAGTAATGTCACAAGCTTAACGCACTCAGTAAGAGCCCGTAGGGACACTACTGCTCGCCACAAATCTGGCAAAGTAATGAAGGGAAATCTATTACCAGTGGCCCTTACAATTATGGGAGAAAACGGCGAGCTTTTGACGGGAAAAGCGCTGCTGCAACATATCACCGTGCTCCTGAAAAACGCCTCCACGTTTGAATCAAACGAGTCCCAAGACGAAAGTGAATTCCCCAAAAAATTTGTCAACAAAGATGTCCTCCTCAACGAGAAAGATTTTCGTCGAATTATGGACAACTCGATGAATCTAACCGATCCCGTCATGTTGACTGTTTTGGGCTTTAAAGCCTTAAACGATTCCTCACTCCTGACGAATTCTTATGTCAACGAGTATCTAAACTGCATTGATTCGTCGAAAACTACGAATCGTTTCAGAGCCCTGCAAAATAAAATCGATTGCATGAAGCGAAAAATGTTCGACAGGAATAATTTCGACGCAAGTGATGCTTCACGTTATGCCATTAGCAATCTTCCAGCAGCACTTGTCTACGCAGATGTCATGAGCAATATTAAAAACTTGGTGCGACCAAAAAAAGGGATCGCCTTCTACTCACTGCCAGTTGACGAACTTACGCATCTCCAGCAAGTAGTGCTACCTATAGAGGACTATGTGTCTCCTGCCCAAGTTCACTCTTCGCAATTTCCACCAAGTAGTTATCAGAGCCGGAAAATCTATTTCAACGAACATATTCAGCCGAGAATGCAAACGTGGTATGTCGTTAAGTCGGATGGTAGAATCTATCAAATGGGGGCACCTCGAAACGCTCACCAGCCACCGATTTTCCATGGATTTCCAGATATACCAAATGCTGATGTCTTTGTAGAGGGGCCGCCTAGAGTACCATTTTTTGAATCAATTTTCTTCGACGAGTAATGATTTAATGTGAAATTTCGAAGGAATTGTGAAATGTTTAAGAAATAAATAATTTTATTATAATAAAATACTAAGTGTTTTGTTTTAAATCACTCAAATATGCTTAAATAAAGAGTTTTCCTTTTATTTCAATAAGCTTGAATATTTATAAACATTGAGACTAAATTTTGTTTAGGCGAATTCGAATGTTGTATAGTCTTGAATAAAAAAAATGCACTCACTCTTGTTCAAACTCCCACGAAAGAGAAAAGTGGATGACAATCCGCCTGTTTTTTTTTAGAGTGGGGGTTTAGGGTCCTCTGTTCACATAATTAAATATAAAGGTTATTACAACCCTTAACATGTTTTAAGTTTAACAACAGTGTAAAAAAATAGGGAAGGATTTAAGAGGAGGTACCTGTGCGCATTGGATAAAGCATTCCAAATTATTGATAGGGGTTTAAAAAAATCTTTATACTTAACAGTACATCCGAAATTAAACTGATGAGCATTCCTGGATTTCTGGATGTGTGAGCATTACTGCTGAATTTTGTTAGAGAAGGAATGCAACTGTCTAATTTTACAAGACATTGTTTGTAAAAATATTGGTCAAACCAAGGCTGTGTCTAACTCTACATAGCATAATCCAAAGCCCCCTAAAACACCAACGTCGCGTCGCTATAATAGAATCTGTCACGGCGGAGATTGCAGAACAGTTGAAACTAATTGGCCTGAATGCATGGTATCATCAAAAAAGGAGAATATCTATTCAACGACTTGAACAAATCAATACCTTTGAAGTGACGAATTATAACGTCTCGTCGGATATAGGGTACTGAAACTGTACAAAGATGTGGATAAAGTAAAAGAAGGTAAAACACTACAACTTCATAAATTTACAAAATTTTGAAGTACAGTATTTCGACCCGCTGTCGAAACTGATTTAACCAACCAAGTTCAGAGTGAATGAGTTTTTTTTTAACAGTAAGAATATTTGCTCGTTCAAAGGTTTACTACAAGACTGGACGTAAGCTCAAATTATTCCTGCAAAAGCTGTATGGAATTGTGGAAAGTTTCTATGTTCCGCATTAATCGGAAGCTTAATCGGAATTGCATATGGAGGAGTGTTTTAAGGATCAGACCATGGTTGCCCTATTCTTGTGGATCTCGTAAAAAGGAGATTATATCTGGGATACGTACTTAAGATTGTGAAATTCTTAAGATCAACGTTTAACGTTATAATCGATCGTTTAAAGATTTTGTGATTTTAAAGATTTTTATATCTACCGCATAGATTAAGATGTAACTATATCGTACACAAAGGGGAACACGACTGATAGCTAAGATGAAGAGGAGTGGTCCTAAATGACTACCTGGGGAATACAGGAAATTGGTATATTATTACAAATGTAATATACTTGTTTAACTTTTTAAACGCCGGCGGTCTGGTTCAGAGGAATAATAATCTTTAAGTTATGCCAAGTAATGTAAGATTTTGTCTAACGGCATTTGAACATTTTTAAATGTAGTCTAAATAAAGTCTAGCAAATATAGGCGGAAATTCTCATCTTTTTTTTAAGGGAGTGTGAATGAAAAATTGCTGAAGGTTGTAAGCAAACGCGTTACAAATTTCTGGATTATTAAATAAGTTATCTTTATTATAAGTAAAATTTACTAGTAAGCCATCAGATTTCCTTTGTGTGTTAACGAATTTCCAAAAGCTTTTGGGATCACGCTTAAGAGAACTTTTCATATTCAAAAGAAATTCGGCTTATAACATATACATACTATCTTCACTATCTTCAGGGGACATGCTTTTCATGAGCTTTTCCAAGCCTTGTTTCGAAGCATTTTAAGCTCTTTTGTATGACATGGACGACAAAAGCTGGAATATTTGGATATTTTAAGAGCAACGATATATAGAGTAAATTTAAAACAAGTGTCTTGAACTGATATCTAGTTAAACAAATCCAAATTTTCATAAAAAAAATTAAATATTTTACAGCAGTGAGGTATTGGCTCTCGCTGCCCATAATTTGTAGAAAGGGGTATTACTTGGTGCATAGATATTTATTAAAGAAATTAAATCTGCAGAATCAATATCATTACAGAGAATGTCAGGAACAAATAAAACACTAAACATTCTACGCCTCGACTCAAGAGTTTGCATTCCAAGCATTAAACATCTACTCCTATAATTCATGTTACTATTACCGGTCATTGGAAATGCCTTCAATGCGTACCTTAAAAAGTTTTTCTGAATTTTCTCAATCCTATCTATCAGTTTTTTTGAGTCTGGATTCCAAATAATGCAATTATATTCCAGCAATGGAAGAATAATATTGAGCAGTATAACGTTTTCAATGTATACGGATCCTTAAATTCGGAAGAATTTCGTTTAAGAAAACCAAGCATAGAATTTGATTTAGAAGCAATATAGTTGACATGGGATTCAAAAGATAGTTTTTCATCAAATAATTCACCTAGATCTTTTGATTCACTAACCCTAGGTAACTTAATCCCATCAATCATATAATCGAATATTATTGGATTCAATTTACGACAGAAAGTTAAAACAGAACACTTTGATATGTTTAAAAGCAAATCATTATGCTTACACCAATTTTCGAAGTTATATAAGTCTTGTTGGAATGTAAGACAATCATTTATTTTGTTAATCACCTTGAATATTTTGATATCGTCTACGAATATTAGACCTTCAGATATAGATAAAATTGATGGAAAGTCGTTTATAAAAAGATCAAACAAAGGTGGACCCAAATAACTTCCTTCAGGAACACCTGATAGGACTGTTATCGGATAAGACTCTAAGTTACCTATTTTCACTATCTGCCTCCTACCAATAAGATAAGACCAAAATCATTTTAGTAAAGTTCCATCAAAACCATATGCTTTTATTAACTTCCCATAGGAAGTTATTGTAATGGGTCCGATTTGTCAAATTGAAAATTTTGACATTTCTCGACGTTTCAAGATCAATAGAGTCGAAATAAAAGACTTTTAGAAAGATGTCTGTGCGTGCGTGTGTACGTTCGCGACGTTTTTTTCGTTGTCCATAGCTCAAGAACCAGAAGAGATATCGACTTTAAATAAATTTTGTTGTATAGATAAAAAGGCAGAAAGATGCAGAAAGGGCTCTCAAGAAAATTGCGTGTGCGGTTTTTTTACCATAGCAGTTTAAAAAAAAGGTGAACATTTTGGTTAACCCTAAATACCTTACGAACCAAAAACGCTAGAGACTTGAATGAAATTTTATATAATATATTGTACCGTGATACCAAACCAGTATATTTTTTGAAAAAAATCCAATTAACGGTTTTCTTATAAATCAAAAAAACTGAAAACAAAATTTGTCACCTCGAAAATTTAACGACTAACATTCTCCAAAACAATTTTGTGACACGAAAAATAAAGTTTTTAACATCTGGTAAAATTTTGAGAAAAATCGAATTGACAGTTTTTTTATAAAAAAAATAAAAAAACATTACTCAAAGTTGCTAAAAATTGAATTTCGACTCCAATATCTTTTCCAAAGTTTGAGATTATGGCTTTAAACTAATTTTATCTTATAAGATATATTTTTTTCAACATTCGGAATAATTTTGAGAAAAATCGATTTTATAGTTTTCTCACAAAAAATAAAAATCTAAACAAAAAAATGAATAAAAGTTAGTAAAAACTGATTTTTGACTCAAATATCTTTTCAAAACTTTTAACTTTTAAAAAATATTGTTTATAACATTCAGTAAAATGTTGAAAAAAATCGAATTGATAGTTTTTTTACAAAAAATAAAAACTTAAAAGAAAATTTAACAAAAGTTGATAAAAATTGATTTTCAACTCAAATATCTTTTCAAAATTTTGAGATTATGGCTTCCAACTAATTTAACTTACACAAAACATTGTTTTCAATATTTGGAAAAATTTTGAGAAAAATCGAATTGACACTTTTTTTTACAAAAAATAAAAACCTAAACAAAAAAAATAATAAAAGTTTGTAAAAATTGATTTTCGACTCAAATATCTTTTCAAAAATTAAAAATATTGGCTTCAAACTTATTTTATTTCACAGAAAATATTGTTTTCGATATTCAATAAAATAAAATCTACAAAAAATAGTACTCAAATTCGCTAAAAATTGATACCTATAAACAAAAGTTATCAGTGTGGGTCGCACCCAGCCTCTTTTTTTTTTTAATTAAAATTAGGTGATTTACTCTACTGAAAGCTTTGACAAAATCCGTATACACCACATGCATTTGGCATCGCTTTTCTAGTGCATTAAAACATTTGTTTGAAAAGCAAGCCAAATTTGTGGAGGTTGATCGGCCACTGAAGAATCCATGTTGGGATATAGAAATATGATTTTTAATAATACAATATAATTTTACTTTTACAAGTTTATCTAAAATTTTTGGAATAATATCCAGTTTGCTTAGTGGACGATAGTTTATTATACTTATGTGTATTGGAAAAATTAGGTTTTCCTTCGGCTTTTTTGGTCACTTTGATCGTTGCAATGAAACAAGGTTGTTACATTCGCTTTTCCCTACGTTTCGACAGGGGTTGCCGCCTTCCTCAGTTATAGTTTATTATATTCCTTATCACCAGACTTAAAAATAGGATTGATAGTGGAAATTTTCCACTCATCTAAGAAAACACCACAAGAAAGAGATTAATTATAGATAAATTGAAGCGGAGAACTCAAGTTTCAAAGCAGTGCTTTAAAACAATTGGAAAAATTCCATGACCAGTTCACGCAATGCAGGAATTACATCATCAATATCTAAAAAGATATGACAGCAGTCAGTCATTGGTAATAAAGAACTCGGGTCATAGTTATTACCAACAACAACATCAGAGGAGTTGTAGATATTTTACGACTGTCAAGTTAGCACTACATTTTTCGAAATTTAACAAACTGAGTATGCAGTTAATTGTAGCTTTTTTGTTGTAAATTAGTTGTGGAAAAAAAAAATTTGTAGCTCAACGATTTTTCAAAAAAGTGGTATGTAGTGCTAGGTTGATATCAAGTTAGCACTACACTTTTTGATTTTGTTAAAACTAAGTACGCAATTAGTTGACAATTATTTGTTGTAAATTAGTTGTGGAAAGAAAAAAATTCCAAAAATTTGTTTTACTTTGATTTTTTTAAAAAAGGGGGGTATGTAGTGCTAACTTGACACCCTGAGTCCACGCATAAAACAAGGATATTCGAAAATGTAAAAATGCAATTAATTGTAGCTTTTTTGTTTAAAATTAGTTGTGGAAAGAAAAAAATTCCAAAAATTTTTTTTACTTTGATTTTTTTAAAAAAGGGGGGTATGTAGTGCTAACTTGACACCCTGAGTCCACGCATAAAACAAGGATATTCGAAAATGTAAAAATGCAATTAATTGTAGCTTTTTTGTTTAAAATTAGTTGTGGAAAGAAAAAAATTCCAAAAATTTTTTTTACTTTGATTTTTTTAAAAAAGGGGGGTATGTAGTGCTAACTTGACACCGTGAGTCCACGCACAAAACAAGAAAAAACTTTTTTGACCAATCCCCCCCTTTTTCAAAAATCGATTTTTTGAAAATTATTCCATGTTTTTCAAGTTGTTCTGAACATTGATCCAAATTTTTGGACCTCTATAATCAAAATTTCAAAAATTCAAAAATTTGAAATTCCAACTTTTTATATTTTTTAGATTCTAAAAAGTATTCTAACGATTGTTCCAAAAACTGAGAGTCGTCAAATGTATATTTTAAAAGATAATGCAAAATACGTCTCCCCATTTTTGTTAAGCCTACAGCATAATAAATTTTGAATAAGCACATGTACAGTACATCAACCAAAGCTTGGTTTTATAAACTATTATTTACGCTGATGGTCGAAATTAAAAAAAAAAAATCTCAATATCTTTTATTTTTTTAAACATTATTTTAGCTCCCCTTTTTCAAAAATTAAAAAAAGTTCCAAGTCAAACCATATTTCCTCCCGTTCGTGTCCAAATTTCATCCAAAACTGTAATCAAATATAGCTTAAGATGCATACACAAAAAAAAAATAATATTTCCCCTCCTTAGTGCCCCCCTTTGAAATAATTTAAAATTTTAAGCCAAAGCTTTATTCTTTCAGCAAAGACCAAAAGGTGTTTAATATTCCGACCTTATGAGATAAATAATGATTATAAAAATATTATAAAAAAACATCCCCAAACCCCCCCGTTACAAAAACCCACATTTAAAAAATTGTTTTATATGCATAATTACTCAGATCAAACTGTTCCAAACTTTCATTCAAATATGTTATAAAAAAAAGATAATAAGTCCAAATGCCACTTAACACTGTACCATTCTGTTGTTCCGGGGCCATTCTAAATTGTTCCCGTTTCTTAAAATTGATTTTAAGTATGAAAAATTTACAAAAAAATGCTTCCCGCCCCCCCTTTCACAAAATCGAAAACCTAAAACTTGTTCCCTATCCAAAATCAATTAAAGATTCAATCAAAAATGGAGATTTTACCGCTTCGGACACTAAACTCAAAACCCAAGAAAAGGGGGCAGGTAGAGGGTAATAAGGTAAAGGGGAACTGCTGGCGGATATAAATTCAAAAAAAAAACAACTCATATTTTTTGCAGTTTCTTCTACCTGCCCCCTTTTCTTGGGTTTTGAGTTTAGTGTCCGAAGCGGTAAAATCTCCAAATATAAAAAGTTGGAATTTCAAATTTTTGAATTTTTGAAATTTTGATTATAGAGGTCCAAAAATTTGGATCAATGTTCAGAACAACTAGAAAAACATGGAATAATTTTCAAAAAATCGATTTTTGAAAAAGGGGGGGATTGGTCAAAAAAGTTTTTTCTTGTTTTGTGCGTGGACTCACGGTGTCAAGTTAGCACTACATACCCCCCTTTTTTAAAAAAATCAAAGTAAAAAAAATTTTTGGAATTTTTTTCTTTCCACAACTAATTTTAAACAAAAAAGCTACAATTAATTGCATTTTTACATTTTCGAATATCCTTGTTTTATGCGTGGACTCGGGGTGTCAAGTTAGCACTACATACCCCCCTTTTTTAAAAAAATCAAAGTAAAAAAAATTTTTGGAATTTTTTTCTTTCCACAACTAATTTTAAACAAAAAAGCTACAATTAATTGCATTTTTACATTTTCGAATATCCTTGTTTTATGCGTGGACTCAGGGTGTCAAGTTAGCACTACATACCCCCCTTTTTTAAAAAAAAATCAAAGTAAAAAAAATTTTTGGAATTTTTTTCTTTCCACAACTAATTTACAACAAATAATTGTCAACTAATTGCGTACTTAGTTTTAACAAAATCAAAAAGTGTAGTGCTTACTTGATATCAACCTAGCACTACATACCACTTTTTTGAAAAATCGTTGAGCTACAAATTTTTTTTTTCCACAACTAATTTACAACAAAAAAGCTACAATTAACTGCATACTCAGTTTTTTAAATTTCGAAAAATGTAGTGCTAACTTGACAGTCGTAGATATTTTAAAAATTATCGGCAAACCAATCAACAATAATTATTCTAGGATCACTAGATGTCACATCATTGTAAATCACTGACGATGGAAAACCAATTGACTTCCGTTTTAAATTAATAAAATTCCAAAAACATTTGGGATTGGATTTTATACAGGTTTCTAATAATGCAACTTGGACGTTATTAAAATTGGTATATTACCAATAACACAAGTTCAGAGAGCAGTTGCAAATTATCAAGTTAATATTCAATATACCAGAGTTTGATTCAACTATATACTGTGATGAAAAAACTAAATAGAGTTGTCGATTTAAAGAATATTTAATAAAGGTCACTTGCTGTAAGTTCGTTGAGATAATAATATGTTTTAATAATAGAAGCTCCTGTCGAGACGAGGTCAATGTTTCTAAGTAGAACTTGTCATCTGATGTGACCCTATCCAAGTAATCTGATGGCTAGAGAGATAAATAACGTTTCATAAGGACCTACAAATACAGTTGGTTTCAATGAGAAAATAAAAAGTCTTTAAATTCATATTGCATCAAATTTGTCTTGTGCGATTTAAGTTTTAACGGATAAAGATTAAACGTGTAACCCAGCTGATGGCCAAATTGATCTTTTTTTGTCCAATATTATGCCTTCAGAATTAAGTAAAAGTGTGGCAATAGTTAAAACCACTGCATTATTTTTAACATAAAAACTAAAGAATTTTCTTAAAATTTAATAAATGTCTTCAACTTTTAACAATGTAGACCAAAATCACCCGACATAAGAAAATTCTGTGTACTAAATTGTTATTATTTGAGAATAAGCAGTGTACATAAAGTTTAGGTACATTCATCAGAAAATGTATGTAAATAAATACATATATGGTAATTCTATTGAAACTGTTTATGCTTGTGAGAATTGGGTAGCTGCGAATCAAAATAATTATTTCTTGTTCTTTGACATTGACCAGGTAATAATTAGCGATCGGTCATGTAAAACGAAGGCAAAAGAGGCTT
This sequence comes from Eupeodes luniger, assembly GCA_951509635.1. Lineage (NCBI taxonomy): Eukaryota > Metazoa > Arthropoda > Insecta > Diptera > Syrphidae > Eupeodes > Eupeodes luniger. Next base: position 56,559,618 of record OX608074.1, on the reverse strand, counting down.
ACGGCTTATTGTTGTAGCTCTAAGCTAAGACAATGAAAACTGAAAACTGAAAACATACTAAACGTACAAATATTTACGAGAAAAACAAACAACAAAAACAACCTTTGCGTGACTTGACATATGAGGTTTTATCTTTATTCCTATAATGGGGTGCCGATTCTTTTCGATTATAGGGTTAAATGAATTGTATATAAAAGTGCAACAAGAATTTTGCAATTGTCAGTTCGACTTCAACTTCAACTTCAGCTTCTTAGCTACTTATTTATACTATTTAGACTGCGGTGAATTAAAAAGATGTCGAAATTCTTTCCTATCTTGGGCGTTTTGGCTCTGGTAGTGATCCTATCGGCCAGTAGTGCCGCTAGACCACAATTATTGCAAAGGAGGCAACTTTTGGATAAAAACGTGCAAAATAGAGAACAAGAGAGTGATGATCTGGATGATGGAGCTGAGAAGGATGATCTTAAGGGATCAGCTTCATACGGCTATGGTTATTATGGAGGATATCCTTTTGGGGGATATGGCGGTGGATTATACGGTGGTGGATTGTATGGCGGTGGAATTTACCCATATAGTTATAGTTTGCATAGTGGATATTATGGTATACCTTGAAATCTTGAAAAAACTTTTATTGTTTTAATGTTTTTTTTTGTGCACAGGAGGATACTCCCCATACTCTTACTACGGGGGATATGGTTTCCCAGGACACTATTTCTAGATTTAAACCTTTCTTTTTAACCAAAAAGTTACAAGTACGTAGTTTTTAAGTTAGAACCTAAGTAATAAGTGATTTTTATTGAAACCCTTTTGAATAAATTTAAAGATCTTGAGGTATTAAATACTTTAAAAATAAAGTGAAACAGTTTATACAAAAAAAAGAAAACAGTCGTAAATATTAACAAAAAGATACAAATGATGTTCAATTGTTTAAATTGCCTTTTGTTTCCAAAACACTTTGGAAAATCTCTGCGTTCTTTGGGAACTGGAGGAAGTAAGTTCAAGTCTAATTTCTGCGGTAAAAATAGAATTCTCAAGACTGGGCGCTATTGAAAGCAAGAGTTTATGAGTGGTAGAAATTATTCAAAGGGATCGAGATTGCTTTGAAGACTAGGCATGGCCAGGGTAATATTAAATCAACATCAATTGACAAGCTACAGGTAAACAGTATTAGGGATTCGTGCTTTATGAAACATATTTATTGAACATATTTGAATATTTGATTTTGATTGATTATTTGGGGGCTGAATAAAAAGATTTCAAAATATACCGGAAGTATACCATTAAGAAGACAGATCAATAATCAATAAAGCATTTATTCTTGCATCTTTACTGAATCGATTCATGAATCACTCACTCACTTCGGGGTAGAGGTTTTTGTTCAAGAATGTATAATTTCCATGCTATAGTGATAGAAGGATTCAAGCTTCGTTATGTAACACAATCACTTCCAAAGATGTGAGCTTTTAGTCATGAATACAATCCTCGTAAAGTTAAAAAATTGTGGAGTGAAGGCAGTAGCTTATGCTGATGATTTGGTTTTACTTGTGTTGAAAAAGTTCGTCACCGTTATTAGCGAAATCACGGAGAAAATTAGCAGCTGGGCCTTATGAGTTGTGGACTAGGTGTTATGCAGAGTAAAACTGAACTGATGCTCTTTACGACCAAAACTAAAATACCTGCCTTCACCCTTCCCCGACTGAACGGTCAAATCCTTATACTTAGATAGATAGATAGATAGATTTATTGATTTATCAAGAAAAATTTTACAAAATCATTATGTTTAATTGACTTAAATTTTATAAGGGGCCGTCAGCCAGATGATAGCCTTGCTTAATGTTTTTACATATTTGAATTTTGTAAATTAATTGATTTTCATTTTAAATTTAAAAGCTTTCACTTATTATTTTTCTTCTATAGTTTACTGCCATTTTAATAAATTGTGCAAGTTGTTGCCAGTTTTTCCCATTTAAAATCGCTAGAAGATCAACTTCTTCTAAAATATTTTGTTGCCATATTTGGCGTCGGATTTCTGCCAGAATTGGACATTTTGCGATTAAATGAATTATATTTTCCCTTTCGTTGGTATTGCACATTGAGCAAATCAGAGCTAAGTCATTGCGGTACTTAAGTGCGAAATATTTAGGAGTAATTTTATAATCGCCTGTAGAAAAACTTTTCTTAAAAAGTGGGTCCTTCAATCGAAGATGATTTTGTGGACGTAATATTTTGTTTATGGATCAATTGTGAGGTGGCCTGCACTTAACAAAAAAGACAACATCCAAGAACAAATGAAGGTTCAAAGAAAGCTAGTGTCAGCACTACAGGGACCCTTTTGATCGTGCCCAACAGATGCCTTAAATATGTTATTCTGCATCTCCTACCAGTAAACCTACACATTAAATATTTAGTATCGTGCACTAATGAACTGGTCCCAGCGGAGAATTTTTGCGACAGACACCGACTACTGCACCCCTGCCATGAACCTCAGTAAAGATTTTAAAGTCATTTTTCCTGCCAGAAAGGATTGGGAGAATGGCATGGTTACGAAAGACTACGATACCACTATCTTTATTGACTGGTTAGAGATCGAGTATAGAGTTGTGTCGGGAATCTTTTCAGATTCCTTAAATGTATCTCAGTCTTTTCGGCAAAGAAATTATCGAAAGGACCATAGACCATCTGAAGAAGGACAAATGCATTGAAAATTACGTAATATCATCAGAAATGTTAACATATCTGAAAACCCCCTTTCCAGCATTTTACAAACTTATAATTAACGGAATAGTACTACCAAAACAAATCCCTGAACAATGTAAAGAAACAACGATAAAATTAATACAAAAAAGGAAAGAAGTACGATATCAATAACTATAGACCCATAAGTAACGTTTTGACAATTTAAAAGCTCTTGTCCAAAACGGAGACCAACAAGGAAGGCTTTAATAAAAGTCAACCAAGAGAACAAGCTGGATTTAGGAAGGAGAGCTAATAGAAAAATGAAAAGCTTTTGACACCGTTGAACAGATTAACACGAAATGATAGACAATGAATAGATAGAAATGATAGGAGTGAGACAAAGATATCTGCTTTCACCACCTTATTTTAGTTTAGTCCTGGAAGACATTTTCGAAAAGACTTACTGGAAGACAAAATACAAAAAGAAGTATATATATGCCCTAGTTCTTAACAGTTTAAGATTTACAGACGATATAGTTCTTATTTCTATATTGACGGAACTAACTACCTTGTGTACAAATTCTATGTGCAAAATCATTTAAACAAATCGAAAACTAAAGTCATGACAAATCACACAAAAGACGATATAACGTTGGACGAAGAAAAAAAAAGTAAGCAGAAGAATACATATGTTTGGGACAGCTTAAATCATTTAAGGACCAAGAAAATAAAGAAATTAAGAGACAACGAAGCTAAAAGTAGAGTCACTTGGATAGCCTTGGGGGAGGCGTATGGCAATAATCAACATTATTAACTTTTAAAATTTTATTTTTTATTTCAAATTGAAAAGGAGGTTTTGATTTGAAAATCTTTCTTTTTATCTTTTATTCTGCAGGACAGTGAACATTTGATTGATAGCTGCTTTGCTTCGCCTTAAATTTCAAAACCACACTTATAATGACCGACCAAATCCAAATGAACCACATTGTTAAATATTCTAAAAATAACACGCGCGTTTAAGCTAAAACGTGGCCAAACTATATCCAACTAAACAATGCATTAATTAAATAAGACTTATGATAGCGAATATTTCTAAATGATCAAACACCTAATAGTTCTCTAAATAAATCAACACGATGATTGGGATGGAACGGTATATATTAAATAAGTTAATTTAAATATGAAGATATATAATGAACACTTTACGTCGCGTCGCTTTTATGATGTTTTCCCTTGAGTGTAGTTCCAAAAATATAAATATATAAATTGAAAGATGTAAAGTGCCCTATGGCAATGTTCAATTTAATTAACTACCTTAAAAATACTTCCAATAAAATAAACTAGAGTGTGTTTCTTTTTTGATTTACTTGTTTTACGCTCTTCCGTTTATAACTTGTATTTAGCATAAATTTAAAAGTTGTGGTATAGGCCTATAATGCAAATGTTGGTTACTTAGGTTTGTTTTGCTTTCAAAAACTAACATTCTCTTTTTTATTATTTAAAGACCTAACAATAAACTTGTAGACATAACATTGATAACAGGCATCAGGTTCTAATAATAATAAATACTCGTACAACCTTACAGAACAAGGAAAATGATCTTTATTGATATCTTTTCTTAGACAAAGCGACTAAAACAACAATAATAGTGTGATCGTTATGAAATTCACGCATCACTGAATAAACATTTCAACTTCGATGTTGTTCAAAAGCCAATGGACAAATGGACGACTTGAAATAGTTCGAATTAGAAGTATTTCCCCCAAAATGCGAAGCTGATAATAATATTTAAAAAAAAAAAACAAGTTTTTATGAATTGATTTTAAAAACTAATGAAGAAATGTATATGTATGTAGATTAAGTAATAAATTAAGATAATAAATATTTAGAACATTATCCGAAAATAGCAACTAATCGAATTCTTTTCAACTTACAGCTTTTAAGAAGCCATATTAAAATTCTTTGGTTATACGAATTTAAGTATTTTGGTGAAATATATTAATAAAAGGAAGATAAACGATTTATCTCGATAGGTGCAACATAATTGAGCCTATTGTGCCCTATTGGTAAACTTAATTAATTACATTGGCTCCATGAAAATAAAACCCCTTAATTAGTAATACCGAAAAAATGTGTGGGGGTATTGGTAAAGGTCATGGAACATCAACAATAGTGGTATTTTCAAACGCGTATGGATACTGCGTATTTGTAAACTTACGCAACAGGGAATAAGTGAGGAAGAACATGGCAATTGTACAAAGAAAAATTGCCATAGGGATCATTAAATTCCTTCGTCCATCGCCGAGCAAAACGGGACTTAAGAAAAAGAACTCAGCAGCTGTCGATGGTTTATCCAATATTGTACTATGATATTTACCTCAGGAACCTGTGGACATTTATGCCTCTCTGTTTAACAACGCGCTCAATAATGCATATTATCCGGTGAGTTAGAAGACAGCTGTGGCACATCCTCTCCCGAAAAAGGGAATTTATACAACTCCAATCCAATCCAGCGAATCTGCGGTCTATAAAAGTTATTCGGAGTATCAGTAAGGTATTCGAGAAAGTTATAAATAGAGCTCTGTTTAAGTGGGCTGATAATCAGTTCGCCCTTAAGGCGTGGACATAACAAATATAAAAGGCAATGTACTGGTGCTTGCCTGGTTTACTTGGAGAAACCATGCAATACCGTATGGTTAGAAGGCCTGTATATAAAGCTTTATATAAGTAAAAACTGGTAGGCGGTTTGTTGTCAAAAGTGGCAATATAACTTCTACCAAAATCTTTTATATTAAAAATTGTTTTCAGCAGGGAGCGGTTAACTCGTCGATCTTGTTTAGTATTTACACCAGCTATCTGATAGGAAGTCTAACTCAGGCAATTCCGTACGGCGATGACCTAATTGAACGGCCCCAAAAATTGAGGTTATCAGGAAACTTTCGCAACGTGACTTCGACAAGATTCAGCAATATTGCGATGATTGGTCAACTTTCAGAAATGCGAATCTATTTTGTTCAAGACTCCGTTGTATGGAACCTCAAGGGATACTAGAAAGAACTGGAAAAATCTAGTGATCGTGGGGCCCATGCCTTCGACTTTGTCTGAGATTATACAGAACACCAGATTCGGAGTAGGTACAAACATTACTATTTCAACCAGGTTCTATACAACAGAGCCAACATTAACAAAATAGATAATTTTTTGCTGAAGCTTGATTAGGGGCACGTTGCGAGAGCAAAAGAGCAACAGCTTAATGGCTTATTACCCCAATAACGAAAATGCGCGTTTAAGTGGCCTTACCCCTCCCGATGCTTTCCTCTATTTAGACAATCGAGGGCTGATACAAGATAAAGAGGCGGTCCCGCTACTTTACCAGATCAGCCTTAAAACTGTAGATAGGCCACTCCTTTACAGTCGAGACGTCCTCGCACTGGATGGAGCTGAACGCTTTCGGTTCAGCTGGACTGTGTCTGATAGGGACAATGTATCGTCTGACATTTTCAAGAGTTAAGGGAAGGCCTCCAAAATGTAAAATCATCAATATCAGCTTGTAAAAGTATACACAGACAAATAAAGTTGTCATATTAACAATCGTGCGTCGGTAGTCAATTTTAATTTTAGCCAAATTGTCGCATTGATACTGGATAGTCAATAGAACAATTTTTGATTGTCAATTTCGGGAAGTCAATGTGAAACAACAAAAAGAGTTGGCAAAAAGCTTTAGAAAAGTCAGTGTAAAAGCAGTCAACTTTACAACCTCATTCTAAAGCGTTTAAACTTTTGTTTGAGAATGTGAGAAGATTTGTAGCGGTTGATCTTATTCTTAAGAATACGTGTTGCTGTTTGCAAACGACATGTTTACCAAAAACTTATTCAAAAAGTTTAGAAATGCATGAAAATCTTGCAATCGATTTTTTCACCTCATCAACTTTCTTGAATATTGGTGTAATACTCGAGGGAAAACCACCGGGACCGGCAGAACAGTCATCATTCAACACAGAAAGAAGATTGTACTCTCTAGCAGAGGGATATGACTACACCTACGAGTATCTTGCTTAACTATTTCAGGGCTATTAATAAATTACTTTCTGAAATTGGTCGCAGAAACGTTACATAAATCTACAGTTTTATTTAATGAATGGTTCTTGCAGATAAAGTAAACTGGAAAGCTATCTGATTTTTCCTTGAAGATGATAAGTTCCCAACATATTTTAGGGCTATCTTTTTAAGTTCAATGTAACAAGAGAATATAGGTGGAGTTGAGTTCTTATGTAAGTTTTCCACACCTTATTTCTTCTATTGCGTAGTGTTGCGAAGTTCTTTTGTGTAGCAAGGGTGGTTAAAAATTGTATTTATTCATTTCTTTAAAGGTAGATTTTTTATCAAACAATTATTGAGGATTTTATAAAAATTTGAAACTACTTCCTCAATATTAGTAAATTCTTATGTATCAACAATTCCAGAAATGGTTGGTTCTTCAGAAAACTACTGGAAATCAGGTTTCAAAATTATATACGCAATCAAAGGCATAACTGTATTCAGTTAGGTGATTACTTAAGTCAAGAAAAATGTCTGAAGGGGGTGATAGTTATCAATATTAGTGATTCCGTCAGAAGTAAATTTAGTATTTACGAGGTAAATTATAATCATATATCATTAATTGTTTGTACATTTATTTTATAAAACTAGAAATTGAACTTAATCTTAAATTTGTAATCCACGTTTTCAATTTCAATATTTAGTTTCATAAATAATTAATATCAAGTTAAAATAGTGAAAGTCTTCTAAAACTATCAAAAATGTAAAATTACATTAATAGGTAATTAAATTAATTTAAAAGTTTGTAACGGAACTTTATTCGAAACCGGAAACAAATAAATATTATTTGTCTATTGATATTGTTTACCCAAGCTAAGTGGTAAGACAAAAGCAGATGAATTTCATTATGATTATAATATTGAATTAATTGCAAATAAAATCAAAAAAATATTTATTTTAATTTAGGCAATGTGTGATATGGCGTTAAGCATAATGATAAGATACTATGATTTGCATATTTTGAATCACAAGTATAAGGAAACAAAATACATATATCTAATCTACCTCCTACAGCAAATGTGATCTATATATTTTCTTTAGATGAAACAATAAATTCATCATTCGTTCCACGAATTTTTATAAATGTTTATGTTTGTATGATACATCAAGGTTTATCTTATTTTTATGATCGGATCTCCGGAAATAAGTTTAATATAAGCCTTTTGTAATAAGACCGATACAACCATAAATAGGTTAACAAACCGGTTAAAATGTTTAATAGAAATGTCTCTTATTGATACCGTTAACGATTGTTAATGATAATTAACGTTTAGCCTCTTCATTTTCATCAATATGTTATGTAAATAATAACCGGAACAACCACTTGGATTTTATTTATAATATCACGTGTCTGTTTCAGAAAGATATTTTTTTAGGTTTATAAGACAAAAAAAGAAAATTATTAAAAATTTAATGTTTTCTAGAGTATACCTACCACTTGCTATCATTTAAATGCGACCTTAAAACGGACTTTTAAAAAACAAACAATATAATTTTTACTAAAATTCTTTATTATGTATGTAAGTTCAATATTCTAAAAACACCCGGTTGTTAAAATTAATTGGGTAGAAAATCAATGAAAAAATAAAAGCAGAACTCGTATGCCTTCAAAAACTGACCTAGTTAGTCATTTTTAACTTTCCTTTGGGAGTTGTTGTAATGGTCTGACTTATGAGGTTAAATCTACGTTTTAGAATCTAAATCTATCGTTCTTTAATAGTCATGTTCAATATAAAAAATAAATAAAATAAGTATTGTTCCACAATAAATAAATTTAATGATAGAAAAATGTCAATTTTTGCTTGCATGTTTGAAATATATTCAGTTTTTTTTACAAAATTCGATACCTCAAAAATGGGACAAGATTTTTAACGAAATTCAAACAATAAAATTGTTAGTAAGGAGCAGAACAATGCCTGTTAAAATAAAGAATAACATACAGCAAGAGAACGTTTAGGAATATCTGTTTCTATCTTTTCTTAACGAAAGAGCTAACATTAAGAGCCCCCGCAGACTGCAGACTTTTTATCGGCCGATAGTTTGGTCGGCTTCTTAATCAGTATATGGAGAGGAATGCATATGCGCACACTACAGCGATTCAGTATCGGCCGATAAAAAAGTTTGATAGGCTACCCGATTACATTCAAACTAATCTGTCGTCCAACTATCGGCCGACTGTTTAATCAGTATGGGCGCATACTCGCCTGCGCATACATGACGATTGTTTAGTCGGCCGATAGTTCAGTTCGCTCTGTGATTTGGCGTCGTGTGTGTGTATTTTGAATATGACGTCGCCCAAATCACAATTGTTGATTCGAGAATAGTCGGCCGACTGTTGGATAGTCTGCGCCCTGTTCACCAACCAAACTGTTTAGTTGGCTCGGTGTGCGCACTTTCAGCCCCGATTTATGGCATTTTTTTAATATGTATGTATTGTATGTATATCTTGATCTAAGGGATTAAACAAAAATTATTTTCACTGCTTAATTATTTCTGGTTGATTTTATGTATTTTAGTTTTTGATAAAATTGAAAATTAAAAAAAAATCGCATTAATGTAGATAATGCTCCATTTTTGCTTCGTTATAATTGTTAGCTTCCTACGCTTTCGTATTTTTTAAATAAAAATAACAGTTATTTTACAAATCATCAAAACAAAGGAGGTCGCACATTTTTGGGCCCAGGGCCAAATCACAGAGCGAACTGAACTATCGGCCGACTAAACAATCGTCATGAATGCGCAGACGTTTATGCGCCAATACTGATTAAACAGTCGGCCAATAGTTGGCCGACAGATTAGTTTGAATGCAATCGGGTAGCCCATCAGACTTTTGTATCGGCCGATACTGAATCGCTGTAGTGTGCGCATATGCATTCCTCTCCATACTGATTGATTAAGAAGCAGACCAAACTATCGGCCGATAAAAAGTCTGCAGTCTGCGGGGCAAATGAAAGCTTACGTTCTGTCCAATTTATCTGCCAAATATTTTTTAATTTTACCGTGGGGATTTTGAAATAATTGGACTTGAAGTAAAGCGTCGAAATGGGAAAAATCGAAAATTTTTGTGAATAACTAAGTATACTTCAAAAAGTATAGCACGTAGGATATCTTTCATTTCATGTGAAACACTTTTTTTTTTAAATACCATTTTTTCAAAATATTTGCGATTGACGTTCAGCAGCTCATATCTCGAAAAAATCATTGATGACCTATACTTTATTTGCACCACTTCCTTGATAACCTTTTGAATAACGAGTGTTGGAAAATTACGTAAATTCGACATATTTCTCCATCCATACGACTAAATATGGTTCTGGTTCTGTTAAGAATATTTTCTCTAACAAAGTCACCTACAACGTTTTAAACAATTTAAGGCCAGTTCTAATAGAGCTGTCGCATCAGCACTGTCTTCAAGTGGTGAATGAAACTTATTTATGTCGTCCATCAAATGAACAGCAGCTAGATTGAAGAAATCTTGTGGAAATAGTTTAAAATCCCTTTTAAACTGCCCATTCACGACTTCAAAAACCTATCTGACCACAGTTACTCACTTGGATCTAATAGGTTGCTCTGTTGTTAAATTAAAGTTACTTTCAGCAACAGATTCAGGCATGTAGGTCTTATATTCTGTAGATTTAAGATGTGGAATTACTTCTCTGAGTCCTCCTCTGTCCAAAATAAATACAAACATACATTTGTCTAAAATGTTGCCTGATAATGTTGACATAAATAATCCAAATTTGAGTTCTTAAACGACAAATAAAACATGTTCAAGAATTATGAAATAAGTAATTGGCCCATATTGTTTACGGTGATTTAAAGGATTTTATTTTTTTAAGGGATAGTAAAATAGAGCCGGGGATGCTACGCACACTGATAACTTCCCATCCCGTCTGTCGATTTGTTTTGCTTAAAACTTCATCAAAATATTCATAACAATATTTTTAGTAGAAACCCAATGTTTACCAGTTTTTTAGTAGCATGTCTTGAAAATTTGTATTTTAGATACAGATTGGATTTTTCTAAGAAAATTTAGCACAGAACATCAATTTTTTCCAATTTTGCGTAGGTACAATTTTTTGTAAATTTTAAAACTGACTGTTGAATTTTTATAAAAACTTAACTGAATGTCGACCAGAATATTTTCTATAGTATAACATAAGTTTGAAGCCAATATCTTTTATTTTTAGAAAATTATTTAAGTCGAAAATCAATTTTTACCAACTTTTAGTAATTTTTTCTTTTAGTTTTTTTTGTACAAAAACTGTCAATTCGATTTTTCTCAAAATGTTACCACATGCCAAAAGCCTTATTCTTCGTTGCATAAAATGATTTTGGAGATAAAACCATTTTTTGTTCCTAAATATTAGATTTGAAAATTGTTTTTTATTCAGTTTTTTTTTATTAATAAAAAATCAGTTTGGCTACACTTCACATTATCTATATCTATCTATATCTATACTATTATATAAAAGCGAAACCATTTTAAAGTTTGTAACGCACGATCTCAGAAAGTAGTCAACCGACTTATTTGAAATATATTTTATTATTTTCTATATTGTTATGAGAGTGTTTATGGCTTTAATATTTTTTCATTAATTATTTGTCAAATTTAAATATTTGTAATTATACATTTTTTGTCCATTTTTTTTTTCATTAGTTGACTTATACAACCACTCATATCTTAAAACCTATACAATAATCGACAAAGATTAGCATTGCTTCATAAAGTCAATATTGTTGCGCAAATTTTAAGCCTAAAATCACTTCTAAGTTAAACATACAACCTGAGAAATAAATAAAAACAAATTATAAAATTATAAACTGTTTGAATTTATTTTATCCAGGAAATTAGATTCCATCACAATCGCGAGCATAGAGGAAATATATTATCTAGAGTCCCGACTTAATGGGTTTGTTCTCTTTCGGCCTACAAACTAAATTGAGCGAATTTTGCCCATTAGCATAAGCATGTGTTAGTTGTCCCGTGCATTTCTTATGGGAAAATGCAGATTCTATGTAGTTGTTACGGGCTTTTAAGAGAGTTACCTCAAATAAAATTTGAGGGTGTTTCAGGCAAGACGGGTACCAGTCGGGACTCTAGATAATATATTTCCTCTATGATCGCGACGCGAGGTCGCTGCTTTGTTTCATTTCATTATCATTCCAACATTTTTAATTTTCTTTTCTTCATATGCTCTTTCTCTCTTAATATGTGTTCCATTTATTAGTTACGTTTTTTCTCTCACCCACCTACCTGCATGCATATTCAATTTTTCTGTATTGTATAGTTCATCAAGTAACCTACACACACACATTATTTTTTTGTTTCTCTAATTCTATCGTCACATCGCTGAGCAGTGTGGGCTCTTTTTTTTTAAGTTACTATGGACATTTAATTAACTACAGTGCCGTGCACATGAAATGCCGATTTATCTAAAGAAAAATTAGATCTTTTTTATTTTTCTGGTTCGAGGAAGTGAATAGATTATAATTCTTCCAATTTAAAAATAAAAAAAGTTCTATTATAATAGCTTGAATTACCAATTTTGTATTACTTCCTCGAACAATAAAACTGAAATTAAGTTAAAATTTTCTTTACAAATAACTCGAAGAAGGTACTTACAATGACGTCGATAAAAAGAGCACACAAATGTGGGTAGGTTAAGTCAGTTGCACTGCACTGAACATGAGCAGATGAATAAAAAAATGTGTCTATGGATATTTACACACGCATACTCTAGATGTATGAGAACATTAAAAACATAAATTTGTTTTTTTTTACCGCAAACTATATTTTTCGGTTGCAAAATAATAATAAAAGATTTTTGGTGAAGGGTGGGAGATTATTCTCATGAAAATGGTCGTATATGTAGTCCTACAAAAAACCTAACGGTGATAAATCGGATGAACTTTGAAGACTAATTAAGCCGTCAAAACGTTAAATTACACTGCCATGTAACTTATCACGCAATAAAACCAATATTGTTTGAGTTGTGTGGATTGCTTCACCTCTTGTTGGATCCAAATCCTGGCTTCAATCACCAGTCAAAATAAAGTGCACGACTGGGTCGCACGAACTTGCTCCTGTATTCAAAGAGTCTGTTTAAAAAAGTATCTATGCATATAAGATTTAAAAATATACCTGTAAAATAAATTTGTCTTCAAAGATATAAATGCCATTTGATTTGTCGAAAAAACCTCAATTTTTCAATTTCTGGTAGGGGGTTACATTTAATACAGTTAAAATAATTTAAAAAAACTAATTTAAGATTCAAAATTTTACCTGAAAAATAAGTTTGTCTTCAAAAACTTAAATGTCATTTTATAATTCAAAAAACCCTTGATTTTTCAAATTTTTTTTTTGAAAATCGTTAGAGCGGTTTTTTTTTAAATTAATTTTTTATATATAAAATTTTTCAGTTTTGTTCTACAAATATTTTTGGTATGCAGTTGTTTATTGATTGTAAACATACGCTATATATTTCAATTTCGTAAAAAAATGTTCACCCGTTTTTGAGATATAGAATTTTGAAAAAAAAAATTTCAATATTTTTTTAAAAATCCAAACAATAAAAAATTGCACTTTTGATAATCAAATATTGTTAAGGCAATATAAGAGCTCGTTCAGAAAAAAAATTATTGAAATCGGTTCAAAAGTTGCTGAGAAAATTAAAAAACAAAAAAACGGTTCTATGAGCGGTACCTTTCCTGAGCAATACAAAAATATGTTTTTCTTATTAAAAGAAGCCAAGTTAAAAAATAAAATTTTAGAGAAAATTTAAAAAAAAATCTATCGGTTCGTTTTTGAGAAAATTCGAATTTTCGTTTTTTGACCAAAAAAATTGTATGGGGGCCACTGTTAGTTTTGATCTTAAAAAAAAAATTAAAAAAACGCCTAACACAAATCTGCTCAAAACCTTAACTTCCAAGTTTGAACTCAATCAACCCAATGGTTTAGGCTGTGGGAGCGTGGACAGACAGACAAAATTGACCGGACGGAATAGCGGGACCCACTTTTTTCGACTTCTCTACCATCGTAATATCATGTTTGATTAAAATCTCGAGTTCGAAATTTTGCACGAATGCAAAACTTGCCATATAGTTCCTATATGTCGCAAGTAAAAATCAGTTATCATTAGTATCTGGATATAAGGTGAACTGTACGTTCAAAATCAACACGAACAAAAGTTATCTAATTATTTACTTTGCAGCGATGAGTTAAATGCAAATATTTAAGAAATGTTGCATGCTAAAAAAGCAAAACAAATATTACTATAGATACATTTTCAGATCGACTATGAAAGTCCAAAATCGTTCCTATAGATTTTTCTGCTACGCATAGAAACAGGTGAACATTATTACCTATGTGACAGTACGTTTCTATACTTAAAGCCTGGTTTTTAAAAAGTTGTCATGATACCAATTTCTTTTTTTTTAATCCTAGTCAAAACCGGTAATAAAACATTCCTATTTAAATAGTCGATATACATTTTCATTTATTTCTAATTTATATTTTTGTTTTGTATTAATGTTATACTAACCACATTTTTTTTCGGATATGGAATGTCTCTTTTGACGTAGCCTAAGCTAAATTTAATTCGAAATCCCTTTCACACTCAACAGTTTTTAATTTGTGTTTGCTCCGCTCATATATCCGTTTGTATTAATTAGAAATCAATTCTTTTAAAAAATTGGAAGACAACCGGTTTATTTATCTATTTGGTTCACTAATTAAAGACAAGTATTTAATCTTATTTTTTAATAGGAATACGCGTCTATAGTACATATGTACGTTAAAATAATACTCTGTGTTTATTAAGTTGAAGAAGTGTTTGATTTGTTCTTAACCACCAACTTAAAAACCCATTTAAGAAATTAGAACTTGAAAAGTGAGATCATGTTCTATATTATATTCTAGATACGTATGTCTAAATGTCCATTTGGTAAAATCAATCGATTTTTATATTCTTAATATATATATATTCCTTCAATGGTCTTCATTTCGGGATACAAAGCTAAGTTAAATGACAGAGTGCCATTAATGCCACTTTTAGATTGATCAAATCAAGACCAACTTGGCTGTGAGATGGAGCTTCAAAACAAAGAAAAATATAACAATCTAAAGAATTAGAATGGTGGGTATCTATTAATTTATATCACCTACGCAACACTTGTTGATGTTTTTAGAGGAAAACAAAACAAAAGTCTCTTCCGTTTTAAATAGATATAGCGGGGCTATATTCATTCAAACTAGTTTAGTCTACATAAAGTTTGTAAGCTTTAAATGCATATAGCAAACATCTGGGTTTTGTTTTTGTATATTTATATGCAAATTATCAAGAAATTTTAGCTAACTATAAGGAACATCGAGATCATTTGTATTGTATTTAGATATTATACTTCTTGTCTTTTATGCTCCGTTGCATTAAGACAAAAATTATGCCCTTGCCATCATATGACTTTGCACTAATCGCACCTTCACGGAAAGGTGCGTTGGGTTTATACAATGCCGGCTCTACCACCGCCATGCCACCGCCACCGCCACCGCCACCGCCACCGCCACTCTCCATTTATATCAAGGTTAGTCAAATTATTCGTATCGCACCTCAACCAGATGAAAAAAAAAAACAATTAAGGTAGGTAGATTAAGATCCGGAAAAATCGTTTGCGATGAAAGACAAAAGTCGTCATCTCGTCACTCATCAATAACAATAATCTGCACTGCATGTCATTTCAAATCGATTTATTTATGTGCTTTAAATTATGCACACCACATGTATAAGTTTGCGTTATTCACTGAATTGAATGAATAAATTGTAAATAGAGTTGCCATTGAAATATTAAAAAAAGAAAAAAAAAATTTAAACAAAAAGTTTGAATGGAAAAATTATATTTTTCTAAATATAATTATTGAAAAGCACAACAACACAACATTTTTTCTTTAGATTTTCTTAAATCAATACAAACTTTTTAATCATAATCGGCATATCAATTAAACCTAGAGTTGGGAAAAAATTTCAATCACAATTACTTGTTATTGAACTCTCCAAACATTATTTCAATTACTTTTAAATGGAAGGAAATAATTTCAATTACTAGTTTGGTACATGTAATTGAAAATCGTCAATTACTTGTAATTCAATTATATTAATGTAATTAAATACAAAAGTAATCATAAAAATAGTTTTAATGATTAACTTTTAGTTATCATTCATAAAAATGTAATTCTTTTTAAATTACATTTTACGCGACAGTGCACAAATAGTGTCCTGCAGTGTAAATTCCTTCTACGTGTGTTGTTTTAAATTAATTAACATGTATAACATAACTGCCTGTTGTGCATCAGATTTAAAGCATAAGAATTATTTTACAGATGGAGAAACGTCTCTACACAACTTGAGAAAATATTTAGTGGTGTCAAAAGTGTTTAAAAGGTCACATACTCCGTTGACATCTTCGGCACCCGTTGAGAGGATATTTTTTCTTTTGCGGGAATTGTTGCAATTCTTCGAAGACAAAACCTCAATGCCGCTTACTTTGAAATGTTAGTTCTGTTGAAGGCTTAAACCATACACCTCGATGGTAAACAATTTCCATCATATTTTGTTGCATATTTATTATGCATCGAAACATATCTAGAAGTTATTTTGGAATAAAATTTACACCGATCGATGTTTATTTTCTGATTGAAAATGTTTCTGAAGACTTTGTAATGGATTCTATGATTCTATTTTATTCACCTTCATAATATAGCCGCAAGAAAATCCTGAATTAGAACGAATGCGAATGCCGAATGCCGAATTCATATTCTGCAGAATGATTTTTGGTCCTACCTCTTTCTGCAAGTTGAGGGCCTCAAAAATATCAATTAATTCAAAATGTCTAAAAAGATTCTTATATTCAAAACAATCTTTCAAGCGATACTCTTGTATGGTGCCCCTGTCTGGTACGACTGTGCCAAAACACATAAATTAAAACTTCAAAGATGTCAAAATAAAATACTTAAGATTATACTTGATCAACCACGTTACTACTCAACCCAGAGAATACATGATTTGGCCAATATCAACTTTTTAGACACTCTCATTAATATCTCAAATAAAATAATTGTAACTTATCTGATAATATATTAATAAACCAACTTCAAATTTCTTACCCTCTATAATTTATGGTATGGTAAATAATTTAAATAAACAATGTTTGATATGGGAGTGTTACAATATTAGGTTTAAGTTTTGTATGAGGGTTTTTGTTTGTAGCTTTCCCTTAAACTGTCTAATATAAAAAAAAATATATATATATATCGTTATACACATTATTAATTATAGTTGTAAAGGAATAATTGCATTTATCCTAAATCGCTAAAATACAAATGTTAAATTGTACAAATATATGATTACTGCTACTGAATAAATAAACTAAAAAAAAAAAGATTCTTGAAAATAAATTATTTGAAATTTAAAATGTTCTGTTTTTGTTTTAATTTTTTAGGGATGTTGTTTTAAAAACTAGTCGAAAATACCCAATCCGGGATATAATTAAGTCGTTTTAATTTTGTAATAATTAATCATTGTTTTCATTTAATATTTACATTTTTTTATTTTTCTTGAAAAATATGGCTGCCATCCATAATACAGGGAATATGTCAAAGTAACCGATGCAGACCAAACCATCATATAGGTTCCTAAGACATATTTTCAAGTTAAACAACTTATGAAATAATTTCCTCGTTTTCACTTTTTTTACTTAAAAAAATTTGTATGATTTTTTGAGTAATTTCTTTTAAACCCATTTTAAGTTTATAGCTTATTTTTTTGTATCCAGCTTCGAACAAGGAATTTATTTTAATTTAGCAATAGATAATAATTGTGATTGTAATTTTGGAAAGACCTAATCGCATACAAATGTTTACATTTAAAAGTCAACAGAGTACATTCAGTACCTATACAAACTGAAGATGGTAAATGATTAAATTACTGGTGAGAAAAAACCTTACAAATATTTCCAGGCTTATGCTCTATTTATAAATGTCGTCTATTTTTAGACCGATATTTAACTTTGAAAAACTAAAGCCGATTGTTCTTGATTTTTTTTTTTTACAAAAACAAGAACAGGTAAAATTTTATTTCTATCATGTTTTTCTATGCGATTAACGAATTAGTGGTTTTCCTACAATAAAATATCGAACGTATTATTTTTCTAATTTAAAATTAATGGTTTGCACCTGAAATGGCCACTATGGACACCGTGTATAAATATACTTTATCTACTGAATTTGAAAAAAACGCACCCTTTTTTAAAAAAGAGAAGGAAAAAACCACCATTGTACAAAATATATCCAAGATTATAATTTGATACATTTATTATGCTAGAAATTGTGCAAAATATACCCCAAGAAATAAAAAAATACGCCATTGCGAAAGATATATGCAGTAATTTTTTTTTAATTTGTTTAATTTGCTGTAAAAAGTCCAAATACTAGAAGAAAAACAAAATTATAGTTGATGTATGATATTTTATAACACAGAGTGCGTTAAGACTCCCCTTATTTTTTATTTATTTATTTATTTATTCATCTACGGATATAAATCTTACAGATTACTAACAATTTTGATATACAAATATAATTAAATACTTAAAGCTAATTTATAATATGCTTTGCAATTGGATTTTAAATTCACATCTGTTTGTAGAAAGATCAAGTTCATTACATATAGTGTTGAAAAATTTTATGCATCTAGAAAATGGTTCGTCGCAACCATAATTATATCTATGTTTAGGATTGTTAAAGAAATGACGAAGACGCAATCTTCTCTCCGGAATATAGATTTCAAAATTATAGATGATTTGTGGGCATTTGATACGGTATGAAAATACATCATGGACAAACAGCACACATTGAACAGAACGCCTTTTTTTGTAAAGAATCAAGTCCAATCAAAGCACATCTTGACGGATATGAAGGAGTATCAATTCTCCATTTCAGTTGCTTAACAACAAATCTTGTGAAAGCCTTTTGAACTCTTTCAATACGAGCTATCCCAATGGAAGTAGAAGGACACCAAACAATTGAACAATACTCAAGGATCGGACGAACTAATGACATGTACACTGATTTCAGAGCATAAGGGTTAGAAAACTCGTTGCAGTTTCGCTTGACGAAACCAAGCATTGAATTAGCCCTTGCAATTACATAATCTATATGTAACGAAAAAGACAACTTCGGATCAAAAATGACTCCAAGATCACGAATCTCAGATTTGCGATCAAGAATCATGGTTGAACATATGGTAGTTGTGGATCATTGGAACTAAAATACGATGTGCCGTAAACACATTACATTTTTTGATATTTAATGGAAGGATATTCCTATCACACCAATCAGATAAAACATTTAAATCATTTTGAAGATTTTGCTGATCAATTCTATTTTTGATACAAAGAAAAATTTTCATGTCATCAGCATACATCAAACAAGAGGCATTTTTAAGAAGAGAGGGGATATCATTAACAAATATATTGAAAAGAAGTGGTCCCAGATGGCTACCTTGAGGAACTCCTGATGAAGGTTGTATGATATTAGAAAAGAATTTCCCCAATTTCACACATTGTGTTCTTTTATATAGGTAGCTGGAAATCCATTTCAGAAGCAATCCGTGAATGCCAAAAGCTCGAAGTTTAGCTAGAAGAATTTCATGACAAATAGAATCAAATGCTTAAGTCTGTGTAGATAGTATCTACCTGATAACCAGATTCTAATGAATCGACGACATATTTACAATAAAGCATGAGATTTGTTGAAGTAGACTTGCCTGACATAAACAATTAGCACATCTCGACCTGTGACGTCAGTGGTCAAAAGTAGTGGAGTGCGTAGTGCACACGACTTCTAAGACTGAGCAAATCTGATATGCGTGGGTTCGAATCCTATGTTGTGTATAAAAAGTTTTTCAAATAAAATTGGATTAAAGCTCAGCACAACAAACAAAGGAGACTGATGAGTGCAAAAGTGGCAAAGCACGAAATAGCTATATCTCCAGCCAAAAACAATGAGTGGTAGCACCTTTAAGTTGTTGTTGTTGTTCAAAAACGTTCAATGAAATTAAAAGGAATGGTCAAGTCTAACAAGCTGACATTCTAGTACGAATAGTACAATAAAAATAATAACAATAAACCCATGTTGTTCAACGCAAATATGCTCTTTTATACTAAAATACAAACGATATTTTACTATAAGCTCAAATAATTTAGGTATTGCAGAGAGCTTAGTTATAGCGCGGTAATTTGTTACAAGATTTTTTGAACCAGCTTTGTAAATAGGACTTATATATGAGAACTTCCACTCATCAAGAAATTCGCCAGTACAGAGAGATTTATTAAAAATTATTAGTAGAGGGAACACTAATGTGAATTGACATTGCTTCAGAACCAGAGATGGTATGCCATCTGGACCAGGATTTGAGCTAGATTTTAATTTTGAGATACCATTAAGAATGTCAGACTCAAAGAGATGAAGTTTTGAGATATTAGCATTGTTAATGCATACATTTTCTGTTTGATGAAGCTTTAATTGGGAATGTTGAACATAAACCGACTTAAAAAAATTTGAGAAAAGTTCACATGAACTCTGCAAATCAGAAGAAATACTACCATTTTTTTGGTCTTGACTCTACCATAGATTCCAGAGTTTTCATTTAACTTTTTACTTGAAATAGGATACGTGCCTGATTTTGAAAGCCGAAATTAAGGGTCTAGAGCCATTCTTTCAACCAATATAACGTACTCTCAAATGGATATGCAGAAATATTTTGAAATTATCCAAATTCCACAACATCATGAACATGTGTTGTGAACATTAGTTGACACATTATGGTTTGACATTAGTAATTTAGTGTTCTTCACAAGATTAAAATCTTACACCGAAAAATGTTTGCTTATTTTAAATGGTCTATTTTATCTACAAAATTTGATGCAAAATTGGATTTTTGTATGCGCCATTAATGGCATTTTAAAAAAAAACGCTGCGAATCGGTTTATTTTTTGCATCGAATGAAAACAAAAATGTTAAAGTTTTGCACAGAAAACAAGTGGTGTAATTTTTACACCGGTCTATTTAGTCAGATACACCAAAGATAATCTTCAGTTTTCTCAATTTTACACCAAAATTTTAAAAATTATACCAAATTATACACCAGTGTGCAGGCTACTACTGACGAAAACTTGAACGTTATTGAAATTTAATGGGTGCATACTTCCAATATTTTTGAAATTGCTTTTTTAGATAAAAACTCCATTGTTCCCCAATATTCAGTTCCCAAAAAAATGTGTAGGTACTATCAAAATATTTTGCTTAGGGCACAGAAATGGTGATTAATTTATGTCTTGACACCCAAATGCTAGTTTACTAAAAGTAATTTCGTCTATAACAAGAAATACGTATGTACACTCTGCTCCACTTGAATAGAAACAAACTTTTTTTTTACTATCAGACCGTGTTGGGAAGTGAATCATACAGTTGTTTTAAGTAATTTAGTGAAATTGCACTCCATGCCTCTTTGATAGCAGCAGTAAGTGATTCTTTGTCATCATACTGTCGTCCAGAGTCGTACACTCTACGAACCATCCATCCCCATACGTTTTCTATAATATTTAGGTACGGGGAGTACGGTGGCCATTGAAGTAAGGCAACATTTTTCTCGGCTATCCAACTTTTAATGATCCTTGCGTTGTGGATTGGCGCGTTGTCTTGTTGAAAAGTCAATGGTATTGGTCCAAATACATTGGTAACCTTAGGGAAAGCTTTTTGCAATATTTGCTTGTGGGAGTTTGCCGTCATTTTCAACGTAGGAAACTCCAGATCAACTGTTCCAAACCAGGAAATTGCCCCCCACACCATTACACCGCCTTCTCGGCTATGGTGGCGCTCCAAAAACCTTGGTTCCTTTCTCATGTCATGGAAATAGAAATTATACCCGTCCGGGCCATCTAAATTAAATTTTTTTTCGTCAGAAAATACCACTTTTGTCCACTCTTCCTTCCACGTCATATTCCTTCTGCAAAAATCTATTCTATTTTGTCGTCGTATTGGATTAAATGGCGGTTTTTTCTTCAATTTAAGGCGCTTCAAATGTTGTGACCTACGAATGACACGTCTAATAGTGTTAAGACTAGCTGCAATACCACTCTTCGCCTTGACTTTAGCAGCAGAGTCGCTTGAATTGGAGGCCAGCCTAATAATCTTTCTTCTGTCTGCTTCTGTTGTGGCTTTTGTTTGCCTGCCCTTCATATTTGTTCCATAGCTGTCTTTATTTCCAAGGTACGACCAAACAATTTTCACACTTCTTTCTATTTTGTTGGCAATTGTGCGTAGGGGAAGCTTGTTTTCTGCGTATACTTCTATTTTGGCCTTTTCTGCAAGGTTTAATGGTTTTCCGCGGCCCTTTTTTTCTTTGATCGAACAATTAATGCTTTTTATCTAAATTTTTTATTACTAAAATAAGAATTTTTGTCGTAACCGTAACCAATAGAAACAAAACGCACACTGTTTCTATTCAAGTGGCGCAAAAAAAAAAACAGTGTGTTTTAATGAAGCAATTAGAAAAGTGGTAAAAAATAACCTAATGGTATTTTCCTTAAATATTCTGACCATGCAGTTTAATTTGAAATAGATTCCTCTTATAGGAACTAAAACAAAAAGGTGAATTTATATATTTACCAAAGCGCTGCACTGCACGGTCTGATAGTAAAAAAAAAGTTTGTTTCTATTCAAGTGGAGCGGAGTGTATATTAAATACGGAAACAATTAAAGCAATGTAAAGGGTGTGTTTTTGAATGTCAAACTGTGTTGACACTTCTGTTTATTGAGGTTTTGCAATCTTTCATGTATCATTTAAAGCCAGAACAACGCTTGAAAATTGCAGGAAGAATAAACAAAATATTTAATTTCATCAAATCGGCTGAAATAATAATATTTTCAATCATATTAAGTTGTTCTCATAAGCGTGGTTCTACGCAGGATCACTCATATTTTTTTATTTGCTTTGATTTTGTACAACTCTATGAATATGAATATTGTTCTGTTCACATTGACTTGTTTTAAAATTATTGAGAAATAAAGTTTTTCTTTTTCTTATTATCCTTTGTCCTGCTACTTATGTACTTTGTTTTAATGTTATCATTGTTATTTAGTAAAATCAAACGAAAAAGATATTTTCTTATACATAAAATTAGACATTGGCAACCTTGATTCTTAGTCATTTGTATGAGTAAACTTAAAACAAAAAACTGTATACATTGCAATAAATATTGAGATGGGTAATTTTATGACCTGAATGCAGTGACGGCACTCCTACGATTTTGCCGTAGGGGAAATTAATTAATTTTGTTATATTTCATGAACTCGTTTATGACAAAGAAGTATACAACTTAATTCATTAACCTTCAAATGAGAATTGTAATGGTAAAGTAAATATACATATGTATATTGACTTATTTGTTATTATTTTATCATTGTTCTTCAGGTTTTGAGGATTAAAGGTACAAGGGCTTATCTACATTTTTAAGTATCCACTGGACATCACTGCCTAAAGCAAGTATCTGGTTTCTTTTTTATGCCAATTTTAAGAACTTTTTGACGTAAGATCCACTTTTGGGACGTATATCAGCCGAATATTTTCTTCCAAGGCGTCAATCGTATCGGGCTTATCTGTAATTTCAAGCTCACATTACCCTTCAAAAAATAGTCCAGCTCCAGCTGTGATAAATGCACAATCCTGGAGGCCACGCCACAGGCGCAGGCCAACGACGACTTGAGATTACCAAACGTTTCCTTCGATAAATTGATTGACTGCGATATTTTGCGGATCGAACCATTATATTGGTAATATATTTGCACGATTTTCAAACTTTGTTCAGAAGTAAGCACATACCTATATTTATTATAAAGTGGCAAATAAAACGGAGTTACAGCTGTCAAAAAGACCAACTCCAAAAAATCATTAGAAAATCTAAAACCGCAATCCTAAAAAAACTACTCTTTAAACCTATTACGACGTTTCTGACTAAAATAACACACAAATCATGTGATACGAAACTTCCTTTTAAAAAAGTAGGTTCCGAGCTCAAAGGTAACACTAAAAAAATAAACCTTTACTTTAATAATAACGTTTGAATGTAATGCCAACCTCTGCTTACAGAAAACTCTGACATTTTTCAAGGTTGTCAAATAATTTTAAGTCTTTATTAGCTACTTATATTTTTGAATATATTTGGAATCCAGAATATTTAGCTAAAAATAAGTATTTGTCTTGTAACACAACTTTTATGAAATAAACAATTTATTAATAAACAAAAAATAGGGGAGAGGGGGGCACCTTTGAACACGGGGTACCTTTGAACAGTGCTGATAAAATCTGATTTTAAAAATATTTTCGAACCAAATTTGAATTTTTCACTTGGCAATACTGTTTTCTTTAACCGTCAATGACTTTCGCTGGTCTATCAGTAGGCGCCGGAAAATAGTTTGATGTGGATGTTCTTTTACCGATATCGTAAATTTTTTTTAAATTTTTTGTAAGAGTGTGCACATTTTTTGGTGAGTGTTTTTATTCCCAAATTTATTTTATTGGAGGCAGACGTTCATCTTGAACCACATTAAGGTAAGTTTGAATATGAATATTTAAGAAAGTGCTTTTTTATAAAACATTTTTTAAGAAAAGGCATGCTGGGGCAGGTTTGAACAAAACAGGCGGGGCACATTTGAACATGTTCAAAGGTGCCCCAAGATTTCTTATCTATGTTATTTCGCATGTACCTATAGCTGCATTTCAATCTGTATTTCAAAACAATTTGTAGGTAAACATAGTTTTAAAATATTAGCATAACGTTTTAAAATAATTTCAGTTTACTGCAATGGTGCGTACTTATAAAAAGAAAAGAGCTACTGAAGTTAACGAAGATGACATGAAGAGTGCTATCACGGCCGTTTCAAACAAAACAATGACCCTTAGAGGTGCTGCCAGTACTTACGGTATTCTACCGAATACTTTATTTTATAGAATCAAAAAATATAAACAAAACGAAGCGCTCAAAAGTAAAGACTATTCAAGCAATTTCTCTACAAGACAAGTTTTTACCAACGCTGAAGAAGATATGCTGGAGAATTACTTACTTCGAAGTTCAAAAATGAATTATGGTTTAACATACATCCAAAGTCGAACGTTAGCATTCCAATATGCTACACTGCTAAAAAAATGCCCTAAGCAGTGGACTGAAAATAGACAAGCTGGGATCGATTGGATTAAAGGCTTCATGAAAAGACACACCAATCTTTCCCTGCGAAAGCCTGAAAACACCAGTTTGTCTCGATCCACAAGTTTAAACAAGCAGAATGTCCTAGAATTCCAAACCAATTACCAGAGAGCACTTGGTAAGTTTGATTTCACTCCCGACCGTATATTGAACTTAGATGAAACAGGCCTTACTACAGTAGTACAGGCCCCAAACGTCATAGCAAAAAAGGGCCAAAAACAAGTTGGACAGTGTGTTTCTGCTGAAAGAGGACAGTTGATAACCATGTGTGCCATCGTCAATGCAGCTGGCAACACAATTCCTCCAGTATTTATCTTTCCGCGAGCTAGATATCACGATAGTATGCTTGCTGGAGCACCAATCGGTAGTGTAGGTTATGTTAACAACCCCACTAGTGGTTGGATGACGGGAGTGCTTTTCATTAAAGTTCTTGAACACATCCAAAAAAAAACAAGGTGCACAAAGAACGACATGATCTTACTTTTGATGGACAATCATGAAAGCCATTGCACAATAGAAGCAATCAAGTTTTGCCGAGAAAATGGTATTGTTCTGGTTACTTTCCCCCCTCACTGCACTCATCGTCTTCAGCCTCTCGATGTCGCAGTTTTGGGACCATTTAAGCAGAAGTTTTCTGTGGCGCAAAATGACTGGCTACTAAATAATCCTGGAAAAACTATTACAATACACGATCTTGCTGGTATTGCCAATACAGCCTTTACTGCAGCATTTGTGCCAAAAAATATAGTTTCAGGTTTTGCAAAACCTGGAATTTTTCCATTTTCAAGAAATGCTTTCACAGACGAAGATTTTGAGTGCGCAGCGGTCACAAACCGACAATTGCCAGAGAATCCTTCGGCTCAAGTAGAGGAAAATATGGTTGCTTTAGCAACTGAAGTACCACAAGTTGTTGAACCAGTATTGTTTACTGAAAACAACGAATCTAATGTTCAATACTCAAATGAACACTATCGTGATACTTTCAAGGAAAATCTTCTATCACCTGAAATTGCAAGGCCATTCCCAAAAGCTGGTCCGAGACAAAACACTAATCGAGGAAGGAAGAAGGGAAAATCACGTATTTTAACAGAGACGCCAGAAAAAAATGAGTTTGAGAATTCCAGCAAGAAACGTCAAGATCAAAAGAAACCACTATTGCACAGCTTTAATAAGCGACTCAAGATAGATCAAAATGATAAGCGTGGAAAGAAAGCTAAAAAGCCTAAGGACTCAAGCTCGGACTCGGATGAAAGTTGTGCGTATTCAGTGAACGATGATACAGATCTGGACTTCAATTTTGGTGATGAATCATCAGTTGATCTAGTTGAAACAGAACAGAGGGAATGTACTAGTTTGAGTTACGACGATTTGAATCCAAACGACTTTATATAAGTGGAATGTTCCAATAAAAATAACGATAAAATGTTAGGATTTGTTGGAAAAATTAATAAGAAGGAAGGCAATATTTACGATGTCACTTTTTTAAAAAGGAAACCAGATTCTTATAAGTTCTTTTATCCTGATAAAGAAGACAAGTGGTCCATAAATGGCATTGAAATCAAAGCAAAGCTTCCAACACCAATTAACGCTCCGGGCACATCGAGGACAGCTGCGATGATGACTTTTGCCTTCGATTTTTCTAAATTTCAGATGGGTTGATTATTATTATTATTTAATTTATTTTTGTGAATTCAAGTTCGTTTATTTAAGTTGTTGGCTTCTTTATTAAAAAAAAATAAATCAGTTATTTCATTAAAAAATAGAAGCGTCTTTTTGTCTTATTAACCAATAAAAAACTATTAGAAAAACTGCCGTTCAAAAGTGCCCCAGCCTAGTTCAAAGCTGCCCCACATGGGGGGCACATTTGATCATAATTACTTGCTGCTTTTCAAAAATGATAATAAATCGAGATCGTTTTAAAAATGACTAATGTATAGACTCAAACTTAAGTTTATATCCATTTCTATTAGTTCAATTATGTAAGGAGTCAATAGTTTGAAAACAGAGGATTTTATGATGGTTGTAAGCAAAAACTGTTCAAATGTGCCCCCCTCTCCCCTACTTAAATATTCAATTGAACTGAGATTATAAAACCAGAAAGTGAATTTACCTAAATATAGAAAGGTCACTCGGCTATAGAATAATTTTTTGATTTACACTTAAATTATCAATTGAATTAAAATTTGTACACAACGTAATGTTCCCGAAAATGATTACCTTAAAAATAAAAACATTTTTATAAAAATGGGAGGAGGCAATACAGTAAATGTTATATTATAACTTATATAAGCAACTGTATACTCTTATGTACCTATACATTAGACCTTGGATCTAATCGGATAGATATTGTTTATAGTCTTTTATAATGTTATATTTTATCAATAATCCAAGTTTTTAACCGCTTAGTCGATTTTAGCTTCGAAAGGTGAAACATTTCTTTTTGTTTTGTGGCTTCTTTGAAATCCAGCGCTTTCCTCTTTCCAGTGATGTAAAGGTTGTAGTACTTAAGTTGGCCTTTTAAGTTGCTCAGGTTCATGGGAAGTTAGGCCTTTTTGGTATGCGTTTGTTCTTTTTCAGGTACCTCTACAATCTAAACTGTTCAATATGTCTTAACCAAATTTTCCATAATTATTCATATTATCAACACCTACCACAAACGCAAATTAGCATTACAGAGCAACAACTCACGAGTTTTGAAGGCAGTGTGCTTAGGATCATTGTCTTGTTGAAGAAAAAAGAAATAAGACCAAGCTTTTCAATACTGTCATTTAAATTATTACGCAAACTGCCAAACTAAAACGCTCCCTCCACCATGTTGACATGAAACAGAACATTTTTACTGTTTAGCTGCGTATTTGTTTGTTAACCCCATATATTATATTTAAACTCGTCAGTAAAAACAACCGATTACCAAAACTCTCTTTTTTTGTTTAAATTCGTTTTGGAAAATTCCAAGCTTTTATTCTCAGCTCTTCCGTAATAATTTGTATAGAGCAAAGCGTTACGGACAGTTTGCTTACTGTTCTTTAAAAATCATAAAAGTTAAAAGATCAGTAAGTAATGATAATACTTTTTTCTAGCATTTTAGTCTTTCTTTTTTTTGTATAGTTTTGTTTGTTGCGTAATCAATTTTAACAAAATTGCTTAAAATTGTTCTTAAAATATATATAAGTTTTTTATAAAAAACCTTCAACAACTAAATACAATTTGAAAAAAATGGAATTGACTATACTTTTTTGATCCATTGTATGTGTTAAAGGTTCAGACACCAAAATCTCCGACCAAAAGTTGACGTAGTTTTAGTGTATTTGGTTCCAACAAATTGGGTATACCTGTTTAAATTTACAATGTTGTTAATTTTCAAATTTTCATTAAAAATATAAGAATTTCTTCTAGGATTAATTCCTTATCACCATTGCTTAACTTATTTCTCCAGTTTTACGTGCGTTTTTATTACATTAAATGTCCCTTAAAGGATAAATTACAATTTTTGAATATAATTATGTACATCTCTGACCTTAATTCTACTGAATTTATTAGAATTTTAGAATCGTTTCGATACGTAGAAACGGATTATAAAATACAGATAAATTTATTGAAAAGTAACAAAATCATGAAGTGTAATATACTACTCCAAAGTGCCGTTTGAGAAAATTATCTTAACATTTCAGGAAACATTTCAAAAATATTTCGGATTTACTTTTTTGGAGTGGACGCTTTGGGAAACATTTCTAAAATGTTTCTTTGTTTCACATTTGTGTCTATTTCTTTTTGTACCTCATTTCCTTCATAATTTTAATTTTTGGACATTTGAGACAAGGGTCGGCTTTTTTGATTTTATTTTTGAAATTTTGCTCAAATGATCCCACAAAACATTTTTTAATTCATACATTTGTATCAGTTGGTTAAAATTCTATTTGCATCACACTTTTCTCGGCTTTTTGTATCTATCTATGTTGATAGTCATTCACCCTCTGTCTTCCTGTATAAATGATTGGGAACAAAATAAGCTTCCCATTCGGAATGTTAAACAGAGAAACATTTCATAAACATTTCACAAATGTTTCTGAAACATTTTTTCTACGAAGAGTCTGAATCTTTGATCACAACTAATTATTTATATTCATGCATATTAATAGTATCCGTGGCGTGGTGGTTCTTCCATTTAGGACTGTCATGCCAGAGGTATGGTACCAATCCTTACATTGCTCCGAAAAAGTCATTAACTTAAGATCTCTAAGTCTGTTACGAGCCCCCTACTCGTAGTTTTAAATTTATTCCTCACAGGTATTACTCGCTGGTACCATTTGGATTCCTTACCCACAACATCAAAATTGAACGTAGGTTGTGTCGTCATTGTCTCTTGCTCATTTGAATAATTCATTCAATATTCAATTTTTAAAAACAATAATACTCGTATTGATGGAATATACGTGCAAAAAATATGTTTAATGACGCACAAGCTCTTGGTTGATACGTATTAAAAATAAGTTTGGTGACGCAAATCTTGTAAAGGTTTTTTTCTATTTTTATTTGCTTAGTTGAGACGGGGATTCACAGTTTTATACCAAATCAAAATTATCAAAGTTTTATATAATAATCAAATTTGTATAGCTTTAAAATAACTTAACTTTAAACTTTATATTCGCAGATATTGCAATACACAACCAAAAAATTAAAAAAACACGGATTTCAAAACTTTTTAAACTTAGTTTATTGAAGAAGAAAGTTAAAAACAAACAAATTAAAACTTCAAACAATGAAAAAAATGACAAAGCAATCAAAAACTATTATTCCCTTTAAAACCTCTCTAAATTATTACTGATTTAAATAATTGTCTTGGCTTACTGTTACTAAGGTTCAGTAAAGGTACCAATCTCTGTAGATTCTGCAATGAAGGTTAAAGTTTCAGTAATGTACTTACCTAAAATTTATTGGGAACAACTGTAACTCAGAAGTTTGCTAAAAAAAATGTTTCAACCATTTCCACATTAACGACTTTAGTGATTTCAATTAAAGTAAAGTAAATTAAGGTACATACGAGTATATTAATTGTTTCAAAATTAATTTTTGAGAATTTTACAAGTATGGATTAAAGCCAAATTTCAAATTAAAAAATAAAAGGTTTCATTTTGAAAAGTTGTTATAAAAACCACAAACTAAAAACTGTTGGTACAAGTACAAGAATCTAAACCGTATGCCTTGCTTAACAATAGTTGAGAATTTTGATGCCAATAAGCACTGGTTTGTTGATTCCTTGTCGATCTTTAGAATAAGGCATTCCACATAAAATATTAAGTTAATTACATTAAATTATTAAATTTTGTATAAGAACTTAGGTCACAATGATTTTTAAGATCACCAGTAATGTCGCATTCACCAAAAAATCAATTTGGAGATGATGTCCATCTTCACCTCTTCACATTAAAGGCTCGAAAAATCCAAGACTGTTTGTCGAAAAACTTCTCCATCCTCAAAGTGTCAATTCTTGGTTTGGTTTTTAGACTAATAATTTTTTTTATTGAAATAAAAGATTTTAAGGTCGACAACGTCAACTTTTAACTTAACTACGTATGCCACTCAGGAAAAATTCCTAACCGTGTTATTTCTTGAAGAGGTCAACGAAATCTTGTGATTCAACACCTTTACTTCACAATCGATTCGATAAAGATGGAATTCGTGAGTTATCGTGAGCCGCAAATGTGAATTGCTGATGGAAAATTTCTTGAAATGGAATACAATAAAACAAAAGTAGATATTATTAATCTCCTTTGAAAAATATTTGTATTAAATCAAAAACAAAGATTTGTAAAGTTTTTCAACGGGAAATTACTGCGTTAACAAAATGAGACTTCTATCCTGAATATCTGATTTAAATAACGAACGAAAATGAAACTACCATACATTAAAATTGCTGTTAGCTCTGAGTACCTATACACATTATGTTTCTTTTTTAACAATAGTTTGAAATTAAAAAAAAATGATTAAAGTGCAATAAACTTCAGAAAATCTTACTGTCATATTAAACCAATTATTGTTTTTGAAGTTCCTCACAAATTTGCACCATTCCCATTTGTGCTTAACACACGCCCTGGCCTTGTCACAATGCCAATAATAATTTAAAAATTATTATTAACTATAGAAACGAGCCTCCACCAGTATAACTTTGTCTTGTCTGGGCTTAACTTAATTGAAATTTAACTACAATCGACGTTGACCGCCAAGGCACCTAATGTGTAGCTAAATGCTGTATTTAATGATCACCGGGCCGACTTCAGGATGATTAGTGCCATACCCACAATTAACTTAAACTTAACAATAAACCTTCTTCGACCTTGAAAATTACTGTCATACCATCATTGCACCCAAATCAAGTTAAACAAAATAAAAATATTCACATCGTCTTTTTGGATCCACTTATAAACTCTTAAAACGAACAAAATGTATTCTTCACCGCATTGAACTCTCCTCCTACATCTTGTAAATT
Organism: Eupeodes luniger; assembly: GCA_951509635.1. Lineage (NCBI taxonomy): Eukaryota > Metazoa > Arthropoda > Insecta > Diptera > Syrphidae > Eupeodes > Eupeodes luniger. Next base: position 56,528,045 of record OX608074.1, on the reverse strand, counting down.
CTTACACTCTTAGTCAGGCACCTTTTAATTCGCGCCGCAACACTCACAGCCGATAATGGTTTGACTTTAGGTATAGGTATAAATGTATCTATAGATTCTTTTAAGTGAACGACTTTTTGTGCATTAATTTAGTAAAAGGTTTAGTATAAGTTCCTAAAGTCTATTCTAATATAAACCATTTGAAGATAGATCAAAACCAGCTTCGAATGAAAGAAAAAAAAAATAATTATTATTCCCAAGAACATTCACTAAATTTAGAGTAGAATGAAGCGTTAACCCCAAACTCTTGAGTCTTGATACACTTTTCAAGTTCTCTTATAAATACAGCACTCGATGCCGATTTTGTTGTTATTTGGTGCGTCGTTTTGCTTGGCATCGGGAGCGGTTTTGTATGTGCTCGAGTCGTCTATAAAAACATATCGGAAATTAATTTTAAAAACATTCTACCATTTTTTGGATATTCTTCAACGATCATCATGGTGAGTCTCTGAAGCCGCGATAACTGGGTTTGGGTATTCGATTCGTACCAAGTATTGTTAATTAAATTGAATTTAACACTTCTTTGCGCCATATGGCAGACAAATTTTGAACTTCTTCGTGGAGTACAGTGAATATGAAAATTGTTGTTAAACTGAGAGATACCTAGAATGAACCTAAACAGTTACTTACATACATATATGCATATATTGCATATATAAAGTTGTAGTGATGATTTTAATAGCGGATAAGTCCATCAATCAGTACGAAATAATCCACAGGTGTTTTCACGCTTCGTGACGTCCTTCAAATTCAACGGAAAAAAAAACGCACATACGCATCTTAAAAACTTAATAAAATAAGACTGCATCTCAGCAATTGCGATTGAGAAGCATCAAAACAGCTTTGAGTGGATATGTGGAATTATGTCTATGAGTGTTGTTAACATAAAATAAACAATTCTAATTCTAAGTGCAAAAGTTACTACAAAAGTGGTCATAAACCTACATAGTGAATAGTTTTGCCATATTTGGGAGAAATAAATTAAATTAAATTAAAAATTATAAAAAAAATAATTGACTTTGATTTTTCCAAAACGTAAAAGACTTGAGATGGAGCTTATATGTTGTGACTTCTAAATTACGAAAACAAAATAACAGATAAAATAAAATGTGTACGATAACCTTGTCTGATATCTACTTTTGCGGAAATAAATTGTCATCACAGATGGACTCGATTACCAAAACGAATAACTGTGCGCACAAACTTAATTCTTAAAAAAGTGAATGTTCTTTTCATGAGCAATCGTAATACATATATTTATTTTGTAAAATACTTGGAAATCAATTTAAGAAAAAAACGCTATTAAAATTCCTATGGATATATTCTTTCTTGGCGATAAATTAATAGCCTACAACGCTACAACTACCTACCTGATCGTTAAAATGAGTCATATTTGGATTTATTTTTCTAGAAAATCAAATTTGGTGCATGTTGAAAATCAAAAATATAAAAGTTAATGACTGATACATTTTTGATATTCCTGGTTGGGTCTGTTGCAAGGAGAAATTTTATGTTAACCCTTCGACATTTTCTAGTAGTTTTTAATATTTTTCGTAATATTTTTAACTTGAGATTGGTCTCGGTTGACTTTGAATCGGTTTCGACAGGGGAGACTAAAAAATTACTATGATATTACGAGGAAGTGCTATGTCTTAGACACAAATAATATACAGATATTTTGAACGTTTTAAGGTTAAAAAAAATGTATTTTTAAGAAGGATATATTTTTGAACATTTACTTTGTCTTAATCCTTTTTCTTAATTTAACTACAGTATATAACTTTTGAGATGATTCTATACACAAATAGTAATAGTAAATTTGGAAAACTAATAATGAAACATTTGAGATCCTTTTTAAAAACGTTTTTGACATATGGTTAAATTTTGAGAAAAATCTAGTTGACAGTTTTCTTACAAAAAATTAAAACCTAAAAAAAAAACAATACTAAAACTTTTTAAACATTAAAGATATTGGCTTCAAACTAATTTCTTCTTATAGAAAATATAATTTTCGAAATTCTGTAAAATTTGTATAAATATTCAGTTTTTGTCATAAGAATTAAGATCTACAAAAAATAGTGCGCAAAATTGGTAAAAATGAATGTTCGATTCTCGATATCTCGTGAAAAAATGAATGTATTGTCTTCCAAATGATTTCATTCTGTGCTAAATTTTGTTGTTAACGTTAGATATTGTTCTCAGAAAAATACAATTTGTACTTGTTTATATAAAAAATAAAAACTTTCAAGAAATGCTACTTTAATTGGCAGAAATTGGTTTTTGATTAAAAATCATCATATGCAAAATATTGTAGGTAGTTTTTAGTTATTTTTTTAGAAAAATTCAACTGACAACTTATTTAACAAAACACGAAAACCTACAAAAACAACAAATATCTATCTCACACCAAATATTGTTAGGAACGTTTTATTAAAATTTTAAGCAAGACAAATCGATAGACGGAATAGGAAGTTATCAGTGTGGGTCGCATCCTCTTTTTATTTGTTTGGAGCAGAAAGTGTTTGTTTTAGAAAACATTGCTTAAAACAAGCAACTTTTGTTTTTAAAAACTGAACATTTAAGATTCAAAATCTCGTTCAATAAGTTTTTTAATTAAATTTTAAAACTGTTTATGCTTTGGGATTCAAGCTATTTTCCATCTTTAAGATCTTGAATCGGTGGTGGAGCATTTGCATAAACCTTATCTTTCACTTGGACCTACAATAAAAAGAAGTCAAAAAGTGGTAAATTATATGATCTTGGGGCGAAAAATTGCAAAATATTTACCATTTCATCATTTTTCTAGTGAATTTTAACATATTTTCAATACATTCTAGAAGAGTTTATCGTTTAACTTTTACTTATGGCACAACAGGATATTCAAAAAAACTGAGCATCTTATTTGAAACCCTATAGAGAATTAAAGGTTCTTAAACAGATCGATATCTAGATTTAAATATGTATGAACTGTCTTTAACTTAAATTTAAAAACCTGAGCGTAAAATTGTTGGTAAAATTCCATTAACATCTTCATTTTAATATTATAACATTTTTCAAAAATTAGATTTCAGTATTTATTGTGACCCTGGATGTGTATTTTATTTTAAAACATTAAATGAATCATTTTATTTTAAGGAAATATATATCTTAATATATAAAAATCCAGTGTCATATGTATGTTCCCAGTGAACTCTTCACCAAGTCAACCGATTTCGGTGAAAGTTGGCATTTTATGTGTAATTTGGTCTAACTTGAGATATAGGATAGTTTATATTTCGATGAATGGTCTAAATTGTATATAATGTTGCATTAATATGTAAAAATCCAGTGTCATATGTATGTTCCCAGTGAACTCTTCACCAAGTCAACCGATTTCGATGAAAGTTGGCATTTTATGTGTAATTTGGTCTAACTTAAGATATAGGATAGTTTATATTTCGATTAATGGTTTAATGGTCTATATGTTGCAAATGAAAAATCTATAATATAAAAATAAGTAGGGTTTTCCTTTCTGACGTTATAACTCCAGAACGCACGAACCGATTTCCACGGTTTTGCATTCGTTGGAATGGTCTCGGGCTCCGTGAGGTTTATAGCAGACAAAATTCAGGAAAATTTTTAACAGAAAAGAGGTGAACTCCGTTTAGCTTCCCATAGAAAGCTATTGTAAAAATTCCGATTTGTGGAATTGAAAATTTTTAAATTTTTTGACGTTTCAAGGGCCCTAGGGCTTACTTTTGGGAACCTTTTTTAGTCAACCATATCTCTAGAAACGTCAGAGATATCGACTTCAAATAACGTTTGTTTTAAAGATAATAAGAAAAAAATGCAAAAACGACTTTTAAAAAAATTTAGTGAGTGTTTTTTTTATCATAGAGCAATTTAAGAAAAAAGTGAAAAATTTGGTTGACCCCAAATCCACTTACATATATAAAATTCTGTATTACACATTCTGAGCAAATTTGGTATAATTTCGAAAAAATCAGTTATATAATTTTATTTATATATTAAAAGAAAATTCCAAATTGGCCACAGGTGTTTTGCACTGATGCGCTAGGTCGCATGTACATGTACACTGTTCATCCTAGAAATGATGAATGTTTTTATTTGCGACTGCTGTTGGTAAATGTACGAGGAGGATCGATCGATGCACGATGCATTTAACCAAAAACTAAATCGAGAGATGCATTTTTTTTCGTTGGAAATAATGTGCCGTTGCTGAATGAACAGAAAAAACAAGTATACGAAACATTAATGCAAGCGGTGGACAAAAATATTGGTGGTCTATTCTATTTAAACACAATTGATACTCCAACATGCAATATTTCCCGATCCAGTGCAATGGGAAAATTGGCAAGCTCATCGTTAGGAATGGGTGCACAATGGCACATAAGAAATCACTTGAAGCACTTAACTTCACACTGAAGGATATTCGACGAAGTAACAACATCCAACGGAGTTTTTGAACTCTCTGGAGTTACCATGATTTCCACCACATAATTTCCCACTCAAAGTTGGTTCAGTTATTATGATATTGCGTAATTTGAATCCACCGGGACTTTGCAACTGTACTCGACTTGCGGTGAAAAGACTTATGCCGAATTTGATTAAAGCTACTATTATTAACGGAAAGTACGCAGGTGAAAATGTATTTATTCCTCGAATACTGGTTCCGACTGATCTTCCACTTGACTTCAAAAGATTGCAATTTCCGGTTCGCCTTGCGTATGCAGTGACAATTAACGCTTCGATTCAGTATTTACTTTGGATTCACTTTCAATTTTTACTTAGATAAGTTCAACTAAATTACACTTAATTTTTGTAATCGAAATGAATTCATTACTGTTGTTAAATGAAATAAAATTTTTCCTTTTCAAATATAAAACAAAAAAAAATAATTTTTCTTCATCTTTTAATCCCCAAACGAAATGTTACAAAAAACGAAGCCATCTGGTGGCGAAACGGAGTTCGACGGGTTTGCTAGTGTATAATATATTTTTATTAGAAAATAGTTGATTGACTTTGAGGTTCTGATGACATTTAAAAAATGTGGTGATTATTATACCAACAACTTTGAAAAGTTTAAATAATAAAAATGTTTAATGGAGTTCAATTAAAAAGGGGAATGAATACAAACAAAATATATATTTATTCCAATTTTTAGTACCTATTTATCAACATATCAACACAATTCAATGTTTTATTGATTTTAAAAATGTTTGGTTCATTTTGATTTAATTTGATGGGTCTCTTAAATATGTATCATTTTCAAAATTCAAAATTTTGTTGGAATATTAATAAAATAAGTTTTGTATAAATATTATTATATTCTTTACAATGTACAACATTAAAAGTACATAAACAATATTTTCTTCTCATTTCAGACACGCCTAGCGTTACTAGTCATTTGTGGATTAGTTAATTACTCCACTGGACAGTATTTTTACGACCCACCAGAAGTGAATTTTCCAGAACCAAGTGGATACAACTATCCAAAGCCAAATAATCCACTACCTTTGCCAACTTCAACGTTGGCACCAGTTAAAAGTGGTTATAACTATCCCAAGCCGAAGGAACAATTAATATTGCCCACTCAAGCTCATAAAGGCTATGATTATCCAAAGCCAAGTATTCCATTCGAAATCACCAGAACAACAACTACCACAACAACAACTACGAGAAAGCCTACTCCAGCTGTAACCTATCTGCCACCCACCACAAGAAAGCCAGCGCCTCCTGTAGTGACCTATCTGCCACCCACCACAAGAAAGCCGGCTCCTCCCGTAGTGACTTATCTGCCACCCACCACTAGGGAACCAGCCCCTCCTGTAGTGACTTACTTGCCACCCACCACTAGGAAGCCAGCTCCTGTCGTAACTTATCTGCCACCCACTACTAGAAGGCCAGCCCCTCCCGTAGTGACCTATCTGCCACCCACAACTAGAAAGCCAGCCCCTGTCGTGACTTATCTGCCACCCACCACCAGCAAGCCAGCACCAGTCGTGACTTATCTGCCACCTACCACTTCTAAGCCTACCCCCGTCGTGACTTATCTGCCACCCACCACTAGAAAGCCAGCTCCTCCTGTAACAACAACAACAGAAAGAGTCACCACTCTTCATTCTGGCTATCAATACCCAAAACCAGCTCAACCACTATTGGAGCCTGTCCATACTGGATATAGTTATCCAAAGCCAAGTAAGCCATTTGTCGTTCCAACCACCGCAGCTACCACAACAACAACAAGAGCAACCACAACGACGACGACGGCAGTTCCAATTCAGCAAGGTTACAGCTACCCAAAACCTTCGATTCCCTTTGAAGTACGTTCAACTCCGTCTACAACGACGACCGCATCCACCACACCTCGTCCCACACGCAAGCAAGGATACGAATATCCCAAGCCTGCTGTTAAATTTAATATTCCATCTACAACTGCCAAAACAACAACAACAACACCTGCTCCGACAACAAAGTATGAGCCGGGATATAAATATCCAAAGCCTTCAGTTTCTTTCGACCTTCCAGCTCCACGACCAACAACAACAACAACAACGACAACATCAACAACGAAAGCTCCAACCACCACGTCTCCACCAGTAACAAGTGGATACCACTACCCCAAGCCACAAATCCCATTTGAGCCAGTGCGATTCAACGAAATAATTGATGAACCCGTGTCAGGGTATAATTATCCAAGGCCCTCGGTTGTTTTTAGGTTTTGAAAATAAACATTTTGTACAAAAATTATAGTAGCTAAATGTTTTATTTTGTAATTTTAATTAATGTACTTTTCTCTGATTTAACATATTTAAGTTTTAAGATATAATAAAGTATTGCTTAAGCTGTAAGAAATCAAAAGTTGTTTTATTTCTTGATAAGGGACTTAATTTATTTCGCTTCCTATATTAGATCTAAAGCATTTCTTCGTTGTGTCAATAGTCCTGGAAAATTACACAATTAAATTGCCGCACTTCGAAAAAATTTGTTACAAAGCTGAATTTTGACGGAAAGCTTCAATTATACTCCTTTAAAGCCCTCTTATTGGTGACCGGAGTAAAATATTAAGGGGGGGGGGGGTGGTGTATCGATCAAGTACTTAATCGAAAATTATAGGTTTTTTTTTAAAGATAGTAGCACTTTTTTTTTGATAGATTAGGATAAAAACGTCTGAAAGAAGTACCAAAATTCAGCTTAGTCGCAAATTTTGTACAATATTTGTAGCAATGAATAAAGTCCAAGAAATTGAATAGAAAATAGAGTGGTAACTTCGGAGGGAAGAATAAAAAAAAAAGAAAAAAATAATATACATATTTCTTAAAGTTCAGAAATTGTCTTAAAAATTAAAAGACATAGATCCAAGTTTTTCCATAAAAAGTGTTGCTATACTTACACTTCGCTTCAACTGAATATGCACAAACATCTGACAATGCTAACTACTCCAGATGTTCAGAAACAAATTTTTAAAAAATATCCAAATAAAACTCCGTGTCTTGTTTTTGCCCACTTGTAAAGTATTTCATAAGTAATGACGTTTTTTTTGGGTCAACTGAATAAGTACAACAACAATTTAATCGATATTTATGAGCGTTTTCAAGTACTGGATAGATTAAATCAAGTGAAATTCAATTTCTGATCTAAAATTTTAAGGCCAATGGGTAGATCTACATGACTGACTTGTGTTTCAAAAGCTAACATCGTCTTTATTAGACACCAAGACGTAAGCGGACGTGCGGCAGCTGATAAAATTGGCCCTAGTCATAATGGCTTTAATACTTACTTAAATTATAAAGATTCGTACAGATAAAGCATAAAATGAGGTAAAAAGAACTACAAAAACAGCAGATTGAAAATGAGCAATAGTATGGTAAAACAAAAAATTGGCTTGAACGCAAGTCTCTCAGCTGTTTTAAGAGTTATTTAAATTCAAGTCATCTTAAACGACTTAAATTAATATCTATTGTGTTTGTTGGAAAAGAAATACAACCAGCTTAATTCAACTTAAATTTATTATAGAATAATGTATAACTAAATAGGTAATATCTACAAATGATGTTACAAGTTTGAGCGACTATTAGCAAGTGAGTCTTACTGAGTGTTAGACACTCTCATTACATTATATAATATTAATATAGTAGTAGTATATACAAAGATATAGTAGTATGTCTTTAATAGAAGTATTTATGTAAGAATCAAATATAAATATAGGTACTGTATAAAATAAACACATTCTCTATACACTACACTCCTCCCTTCTTAGCTTCAACGTCTTCTGTTTCTAAGTGTTTCCGTGGACTGGAATCTGACGGTAGGTTTTGATGGCCTGGTAGATCTCCTCAACTCAATTGGCTTTAAAATACTTTGAGGAGGCACTGATGTAGAAGGTCGGTTATCAACTTCCAACTGCGGACTTGTCGTTCTAGTGTTGTCAATTAGACGTTGGCCGGCATCGAATTCTTTTGAAGATAACACACCACGCATTTGGTTCTGATGTCGACGTACAGTGCCTTTTGACGTTTTCACCTGATACATCTTCCTCCCGACCTTATTTTGAACAACACCTGTAATCCACTTCGGGCCTCGGGCGTAATTACGGATAAATACTTGTTGCTCTGGGTGGAACTTTGCAGAAACTGTTTTGATATCAGGCTTTGACATCGGCTTCAGTTGAGATAGCAAGGAACGCATTGGTCGACCATGTAAAAGCTCAGATGGTGACTTGCCTGTGACATTTGGTGTTGATCTGTAAGAAGTCAAAAAAGTTAATAAAGCATCTCTTTCATTGACACCTTCAGAAATTTGTTTTTGTATAGCAGTTTTAAACGTCCGCACCATTCTCTCGGCTTCACCATTTGAAGCTGGATGAAATGGCGCAGTTTTAATGTGAACGATACCCAATTCATGGCAAAACTCTGCGAACACGGAGGAAGAAAATTGGCTTCCGTTATCAGAAACAAGTGTCTCTGGCAAACCTTCGATAGCGAATATATTTTGAAGAGCTTTTATTGTTGCCTCAGATGTCGTTGACCCCATTTCGACAACATACGGAAAGTTACTCAGGGCATCTACACAAATAAAGTACATACGATTCAAAAATGGACCAGCAAAGTCCACATGTACTCTACTCCAAGCATTTTGAGGAGTTGGCCAGCTGGCGAATTCCTGTTTCGGGCTACTACTGTTTTGTTGACAAGGCTCACATTGGCTTATGCTCCTCTCAATGTACTCATCCAAGGCTGGCCACCAGCAATGAAGGCGTGAAAGTTGCTTGGTCCTCACAACTCCCCAATGTCCGGCATGTAATAGTTTGAAAACTCGGTCCTGCAAACAAGAAGGTATAACAACTCTGATATGATTTGTTTGATAAACAAGAACTCCATTGTGAAACGTAAGAGCAAACCTCCGAGCAAAGTATGGCTTCAGAGAAGGTTCCAAGTTTTTTGAGGTTTCTGGCCAACCTGTTTCAACAAATTCTAGAATCTTTTTAAGAACTGGATCCTTTAGTGTCATTTTTGCAATAAGCTTAGCATTTAACGGAAAATTTGAAATATCTTCATCCAGCTCCAGCGTTGCTTCCAGACATGCCTCTGAATTATCAAACATCTGATCAGAGCCCGCAGGTAAACGTGAGAGCCCATCAGCATTACCATGTGCAAGCGTTGGCTTATACCTGATTGAATATTCGTACCCCATTAGTATGATGGCCCATCTCTGAAGCCTATGAGCAGTCATCACTGGAAGCTGTTTCTGTGGATGAAAAAGACTTAAAAGTGGCTTATGGTCAGTTATTAGTTCAAAGCGCCTGCCATAAACATATTGGTGAAATTTTTGAACACCAAAGATAATTGATAGCGCTTCTTTTTCCACCTGGCTGTATTTTTTCTGAGAATCATTGAGGGTTTTAGAGGCGTGAGCAATCGGACGCTCGGTTCTATCAGGATACCTATGCAGCAAAACGGCACCTATACCATAAGACGAAGCATCACATGCTAGTATAAGCGGGTAGTCATCTCTAAAGTGCACTAGCTTGGTTGCGTCCACAATACTGCGTTTCAGGCTTTGAAATGCATTTTGTTGTCGTTCTGTCCATATAAAAGGTACTGATTTCTTTCGAAGCTCATTAAGTGGAGCAGACTTTGAAGAAAAATCCTTTAAAAACTTCCCATAATAATTTATTTTCCCTAAAAAGGCTTGCAGCTCTCCTAAATTGGTAGGTTGTTTCATCTTATTAATGGCTTCCACTCTATCTTCCAATGGACTTACTCCTCCAGAATCTATTTGGTGTCCTAAGTACCTAACACTAGATTGGGCAAACTTACATTTCGTAATGTTGCAGCGTAATCCATTGGCAGAAAAACGGCGTAAAAGCTCCTCCAAATTTTGGCAATGCTCAGTTGGATTGCGACCAGTGACAATCAAGTCATCAACAAATGCTGCACAATGATCCATTCCTCCTATTACTTGTTCGATTAGGCTCTGGAAAATTCCTGGTGCACTAGCAACTCCTGGTGGTAACCTCTCAAAACGTAGCAGTCCAAAAGGCGTATTTATAACCAGTATAGGCTTTGAATCATCGTGAACGGCAACCTGAAAGTACGCTTCAGAAAGGTCAATTATAGTGAAATGCTGGCCCCCTTTCAACTTATGGCATATTTCTTCAAAACGCGGCATTGGATGTCTAGCTACATCCAGCTGAGGATTCACACCTATCTTGAAATCTCCGCAAATTCGGAGGCTGCCTGACTGTTTTTGCACTACAACAATGGGTGCTGCCCATTCACTGAAATCTACAGGCATCAACACGCCCGCTTTAACAAGACGATCAAGCTCAGCCTTTACGGGCTCCATTAAGGCAAAAGGAAGGGGACGTGGTTTGCAAAACTTTGGACGGGCTCCTGGCTTCAGAAACAATTTAGCTTTAAAATCCTTACAGCAACCTAGCTCTGGGGAAAAAACCTCAGGAAATCGTGAACACACATCTCTTACCATTTTATCCAAGTTAGCATTTGGAGCAGCAGCCAGCAACGTAGATGGTTCCTCAATCATATTGCAACAGCTTATCGAAAATTTTAGTGTTTGAAACCAATCCATTCCCATGATACTTGAACCTTCCTCCATATCGGTTACCATCAACGGCAACTTGTGGACATTATTTTTCCAGCTAACGCTCACACAGGTAGCTCCTTTAATAGGGACAAGTTGGTTTCCATACGCTTTTAAAATTTGGTTTGTAGGTTTTAATTCAGGTTCACCTAGCTGCCTATATGCTTTGAGACCAATCATGGAACACGTTGCTCCGGTATCAAGCTGGAACTGTAAAGAGATACCGTTTATAACAAAAGACACAAATAATACCTTCCCTTCCTGCTTCATTTGATGGCAAATGACATTGTCTGAGGTCCCTTGAACAGCTTCAATGGTATAAATGTTTTCTTGCCGATTACCTTTAGCTGGTTGTCGATTCTGGTTTTTATTTTGTATTTTCCCGACATTATTTTTTGTTTTGTCACGACACACGGAGGAAATGTGACCTATCTGTCCACATACACGACAAGTAGCATTGCGAACGGGGCATTCAGCGCGAAGATGACGGACATTACAACCAGGGCATGAGCGCGAAACGTCTTGATTTCTTTGAGCAGATTGAAAATTATTATTTGGTTTTCGAGAAGAACACGATTTGGAACGCGAGCGCGATCTACAGTTTTTTGAAAAATGTACTTGATGAACTTGACACGAAGAATCTCCTTTAATAGCAAGCACCGATTTTTGGGTAGATTCATACGTTTCAGCTATAGCATATACGTCTGCCAAAGTTGGGTTAGGTTTTTGTAAAGCAGCGGATCGAACTACATCATGTGGTGTATGGAGAACTATAATATCCCGTAATAAATTGTCAACGAATGGTTCTTTACACGTTGTCTTTTCACATACAAAATTACAGTCTCTAGCGGCACCACGCAAATCCGCTAACCATTCCGCATACTTTTGCCCTTCTTTCATGCGCATTTGAAAAAAACTAAAACGAGCAGCAAGCACATGGGTTCTTTCTGCAAAATGTTCTGTCAATTTCTCTACGATTGTCTCATATGTCTCTTCTTCTATCTTTTTTCCCGAAAATAAATTTTGTGTGAGATCATACAAATCTGAGCCTGCCCATGAAAGAAAAAATGCTCTTTTTTGGTTGTCTTCGGTCACACTGTACGCACTGAAATGCTGGTTTAACTGATTCAGATAAGACTTCCAAGTCTGCTTAGTTTTATCGAACTTAGCAAACGCTGGAACTGCACTTATCGCACTTGCACCACCTTCTGCACTCGATGATTTAATTAAGACTTTATTAACAATCTCTTTTTGATCTTTAATAACCGTTTCCATCCAAGACTGTTGTCTTCTTAACAATTCGGAAAATTGTTCGACTAATAGTTTTTCGGTCATTTTTTATATATTTTTTTTTAGATCATTAAATTCGAGTGGCAAAGCTTAAACACTTTAAAATAAAAAGTCCTCGTCGCCAATTTATTGTGTTTGTTGGAAAAGAAATACAACCAGCTTAATTCAACTTAAATTTATTATAGAATAATGTATAACTAAATAGGTAATATCTACAAATGATGTTACAAGTTTGAGCGACTATTAGCAAGTGAGTCTTACTGAGTGTTAGACACTCTCATTACATTATATAATATTAATATAGTAGTAGTATATACAAAGATATAGTAGTATGTCTTTAATAGAAGTATTTATGTAAGAATCAAATATAAATATAGGTACTGTATAAAATAAACACATTCTCTATACACTACAATATCATATGTTTTTTTTTCAACAACTATTTTATTTCGGTGGCCCTGATGGGTCAACCTTTTATTTTCACGATTTGAGAAAATAAAAAGGTGTTAAAACTGTGAAGGAGGTTTTGTTACATTAAAAACTTAAAGTTATTATGGAACAGTTGAGGATGAGGTCGTTACATCAAAAATTACTGCAGTTGGGTATAACGGAACCCTTTTGATAAGATTTTCCTAAATAATCTAACATTTATTGACCCATAAACTTGGCCTTCCAACATGATAGCGCGCCTATTCACTCGTTGCTCATTATAAAAGCTAGGACCGAGGAGCAAAATTTGCAATTCCTTCAATAACTGCCGTACTCATCTCATCTAAAATAAAATAAATAAATAAATTAGGTGGCGCAACAGTCCGTTAAGAACTAGGGCCTAGTGACTTATAACTCTCAACCATTCCTGTGTGCGAGTACTGTTGTCAGGTATGGATGGGACCTACAGTTTTAAGCCGAATCCGAACGGCTAATTTGAGAAAGCACTTTTCATGACGAGAATTACTCTTAAAGAATTTGTCACTTCCTCGCAAGAGGCAGTACCAGTGAAAAAAAAAACTTTAGATGGCACAGGCAGGGATCGAACCCAAGACCATCATGCCACGGATTGTTAGTACCCACAGTTAATGAGAACGGTGGTCAGTTTAAAGACAAAGAATCCTCAATTTCTGCAATTATATTAGCGTTTAGCGAAATATATCCAAAAACGCTGTAGGATTCATACCGGAACTAATTTTCGAAAAAAATTAAAAGTAAAAGTGGAAGTACCAACTATGTACCAACTTTACACAAACTTTTTTTATTTCAATCCAGAAACAATTTTTATTTTAGTACCTATTCAGTTGACTCAAAAAAGTATTAAATTTTTTTTGGTAGAAAGCTTTTCAAATGGGCGAAAGAAAAACTTAAGGTTGGATAATTCGTTTAAATTGCTTTTCTTAACATCTTAAGGGAGTAGTTAGCTCCACCAGATGGCACAATACCCATCAATATATGAAAAAAATGGAAAAAGTATTTGCAAAAATTTGTGTGCGTATTCATTTGAGTATAATCTTTCGGCACTAGCTCAAAATAGTATTTATATTATGTTACAAAACTTCAAAAAACATATATAAAATTTGTTTACGCATTATAAAGAATACGCAGAGGCGTATATCATTAATGAAAAATTTGAGAAAGGTACTATACAAAAGTTGTCGATATAGTTTTTATATTTCATGATTATTTAAAAATGGTAAAAATAAAAGTAAACAAATCAAATTTAAATCCTGTTTTTTCGAATCTCATCTTGGAAAATTATTGGCGCAAAATTCTAAACAACCTATTGCTAAGGGTTAAACACTTTACTAGTAAGCAATTTGCAAAATATTTAGCAATTTAGTAAGGGAGTCCAAAATGTTCAACCGTTCTTTTCGTTTTGCTAACTGTAAATTGCTAATTGCCTTTTATTTAAAAACAAGCATCCAAATATGTCTAAAAAGTCACAGTTCGTGAAAATAAACAAAGGAAATACACTTAAACGGACCTATTAATTGAAATTCTCAACTGTTGACTGGACCATTTCATCCAATGCCCTCAGATGTCAGATGTTATATGGATTTAGCAAATTGCTAAAAGTTAAAGTAGCTATTTTAACTTTAGCAAATTGTTAAAAGATAGTAAGAAGTTTAAATCGTTTAAAATTAGGTGAATCATTTTTAAGCTAAGTAAATTGCTAAAAATGGATTTAATATTTTACTTAATCGTTTAAAATTTTGCGCCATTCACTTAAAAAAAATTGATACTCGTTCATTTCATTTACTTTAAGGTTAAGTTTATAACATTCAAAAGGTTGTTTACTTGTGTTCAATACCTATACAAAATTTAGTTAACATTTTTAACTTTGAAATTTTATGCCTTGAGTGTTAATGCCCTTTTGAGGTAAAAGTCAAAATCTTTTCGATGTTCATTTTTTTAACAAAAGTAACAGCCTGCCAATTTGTTTTTGAACACTAACTATACAGAAAATGATAGCCTACTTTGAGTCAAAAATTGGCTAACAGAGGTCGCACTTAACATTTGCGTGGTTCACCAAAGAATATACAATTTTGAGCTTTTTATTATTTTCTTTTTAGAATTGAATTTCACTAAAATTGGTGGTAGGTAAATTTTATCATACTTTACAAGTAAAATTCAATATGTTCATATTAGAAAAATCTTTTCGGATAAGCAGGTAAAATTACTTTTGGTTTCTTCCAACGAAACTATTTGGGAGAATTCCTGATTTATATTTATATTTCTTACCCATTTACTTTAGATAAAATATATCATTGTATAATGTATATTCCCTATGAATTTATCTGCAGACTTATTTGTTCACAACCTGTAACTACGCAAGGTGTAGTAAAAATGATTTTTATAAATATCAAAGAATGACTTTTTTCTGAAGGTGTCTATTCATGAAAAGATTAAAAGAATTTCGTTAGCAATCAACCAAAAAGTAAAGAATCTACGATAATTTTTTGAACTCTAATTTGAATATTCCAATTTTAAAAATCTTGCATAACAATTAGGCAAGAGCTTTTTTCGATTCAGTGCGGGATGAGCTTTTTTATGTTGGATTTAAGATTCACGACGCCTAAACCTATACTACTTATTTTTTGTGTGTTCTACTTTTTTCAAATATTGGTTTCAAATGTTTAAATAAGAAATGTCGTTAATAGAATTCCAGTATTTTAATGAAAAATTTCAAGCCTTACAAGTACTATGTTTCCACCCGAAGTTAGGCTCGATTTAATTCTATGGTTAGTTAATATAGTAGCATTTATGTATGCTCAAAAATATGGGTAACAGTTGACATTTGAAGTATGTCATATAAATACTCCAAAAGTTTTGACATTTGCCTTTGTAATTAAATCATTTTTTGTTAGAAAAATGTTTGTAAGAAAAATGTTTGGAATACTTAAATTAACAAAAAAAAATAAAACCAAAGATGCTGACCTTTTCTTATGTCCATAAGTAATTTTTCGATAATCGTTGACACAGAAAAGTAAAAGGTATAGAACTATGTACATAGCTTAAGCTTAAACTTGTTAAATATTATTTTTTAAATTCAGTCTCATTAATACCAAGCTAGTGCGGATGAAAAGATTGTTAAAGTCTAACAGGTTAATTATTATGGCTCATTCTGTACTCCACAAAATGTGTCGATGTTGAATCTCTTAGGAATAAGTTCTAGCTATCTTTTATTCAACAGAAAGCACAGAATTATAATTATATAGTTTTTAGCCTTTTCTTACTCATGGCTGCTTAGTGCTAAGTTCTTGCAATTTTATGAGGAACTTAAAACGTTATGTAAAAAACGATACTTTAATTTTGCTTATAGTTTAATTTTTAATTTTTGTTTTCTTAATATTATATAAATATGTAGTTCAAAAAACATATTCAGTGACGCCTGTATTTAAGTTTTCTTACAACCTTATACCTGTATCCATCATTAGCGAGGATGTTCTCAGGCTCAAAGATGGCGCTGGTTGGTGGCAAGTACTCTTGGGAAGGAGCAAAGGACTGTTGAACTGGGGGAAGGTATTCGTTGGATGGCAATTCATTGACGTCACGACGATGACGGTATTTCAACCTGCGAACAGTCTTGTAACGGTAACCGTCATCAGCGAGAATGGTCTCAGGCTCAAAGACGGCACTGGTTGGTGGCAAGTACTCTTGGGAAGGAGCAAAGGACTGTTGAACTGGTGGAAGGTATTCGTTGGAAGGCAATTCATTGACGTCACGACGATGACGGTATTTCAACCTGCGAACAGTCTTGTAACGGTAACCGTCATCAGCGAGAATGGTCTCAGGCTCAAAGACGGCACTGGTTGGTGGCAAGTACTCTTGGGAAGGAGCAAAGGACTGTTGAACTGGGGGAAGGTATTCGTTGGATGGCAATTCATTGACGTCACGACGATGACGGTATTTCAACCTGCGAACAGTCTTGTAACGGTAACCGTCATCAGCGAGAACGGTCTCAGGCTCAAAGACGGCACTGGTTGGTGGCAAGTACTCTTGGGAAGGAGCAAAGGACTGTTGAACTGGTGGAAGGTATTCGTTGGATGGCAATTCATTGACGTCACGACGATGACGGTATTTCAACCTGCGAACAGTCTTGTAACGGTAACCGTCATCAGCGAGAATGGTCTCAGGCTCAAAGACGACACTGGTTGGTGGCAAGTACTCTTGGGAAGGAGCAAAGGACTGTTGAACTGGGGGAAGGTATTCGTTGGATGGCAATTCATTGACGTCACGACGATGACGGTATTTCAACCTGCGAACAGTCTTGTAACGGTATCCATCGTCGGCCAAAATGCCAGATGGTTCGTTTCCAATTGGAGGCAAGTATTCGTTGCTGGGCAATGACAACGTATTTTCCAATGGTGGAAGGTACTCATTTGATATTTGTTCAGCAACAGCAGAGGCAGCAATTGCCAAGAGTACAATAAAGAATTTCTGAAAAATAAATTTTTCTTAGAATAAAAAACTTTAAGGTTAATATAGCAAAGAATTTATTTACCATTTCGGTGTTTTTTCTATCAAGAAGAACCAAAACTAAAATGATGTTCAAGTAAAGTAACTTGTATTTATACAACCCTTAGAATAATATTTTAAGCGGTCTGGCATTTTCACTTTAACTTCACGACTTAAACAAAGTTGCTTGGACTGGTTTTAAAATAAAATTTTAAATTGAAATATTATCAAACCTTTTTTTCTAGCACCCACAGGCAAGTAAATAATATCCGTAGGCTCTTAATTACGTAACGTATAAGGGAGTGTCTCAAGTTACTAACTTATAATATAAGTATATTATAAAAACAAAAATAAACTGACAAATAATTTAGTTTACGGATTCTTAAAATTATCGTAAAAGAATCTAAGATTCGATTTTGGTGGAATAAATAAATTTTAATAGTATCGTATTTCTAAATTAATTAAAAGGTGAGTGGTACCACGATACATGAATTTATAATAAATTTGGTATCATTATTTTCTTTAAAATATGTACACATAAGAAATACACAAAAGAACAGGATTTTCAACCTTTGATATTTAAATTAAAATCATTTCATGTAAATAAAACAAAAACAAAGTGATGTTCCAAATAGAATGTTATATCTTTTTTTTCTTGATGGAAACTAGTTATGTGTGGTCTAGTGTCCTATTCATTCGGATACATTATTTTTATAAATTCTTATGAAACCTTAAATAAATATGGCCTATGTATTCAGAATTAGTCTTAAATATTATTGTAAACCCATTGATTTACTTACGAAACCATTTATATACTTACGATTATAAAAATATTAAACAATGAGTATATTTTTTAAATAAGAAATCATACAATTATTTTTACTTGCGACATATAGAAACTATATATCTCAAGTATTGCATTCGTGATGGTAGAGAAGTCGAAAAAGTGGGTCTTCCGATTCCGTCCATTTCAAAAACAAACCGATTTTATAAAGTTTTCTTTAATTTTTTTTTCCTTACTTGACTTCTTTAAACAAAAAAAAACTGTTTTTTTTTAACTCCAAAAAGGTACCCCGCATAGAACCGTTATTTTGTTTTTAAGTTTTCTCAAGAACTAATGAACCAATTTTAATAATTTTCTGCACAAACTCTTATACTTTCTTTATAATCAACTGTCTTTGATCATCAAAAATGTCATTATTTTTTGTTTGGATTGTTAATATAAAAATATAATTTACTAGCGGCCCGTCCCGGCTTCGCACGGGTAGACATAAATAGGTACAGATATTTAAGTTATAAGCATGCTAATTAAAACGACCATGAATCACTAAATTAGAAAATATTTTGCAGTGTATGCGATGAAAGACATTTTATGACTTATTTCTGTACACCTTCGGTTGGTTTTATTAGGAATTTCTATAGTAGTCTAGTACTAAATATAGCCTATGTTACTCAGTGATAATGTAGCTTTATAATGAAAAAAGAATTATTAAAATCGGTCCAGTAATTTTTGAGTTTATTCGTTACATACAAAAATACAAATCTTTCCTCTTTATAATATTAGTGTAGATGTAGATAAGCACTAAATAACTGCATACTAAAAATATTTTTAAGACAAATATTAAAAAATTGTATATGTAAAAAACAATTTAAAAAGAAAGCGCTATGACGATTTTCGAAAAAAAATAATAAAAGGTCTTTTTTGTTTAATTAAATGCCATTTTAATTTTTGATTTTGCAGGTACATTTTTTTATCTGAAATTACAGGAAATATTTTCAAACAGACTCTTTGGATACATGAGCAAGTTCGTCTGACCCAGTCGTGCATTTTATCAACTTCCCATAGGAAATTATTGTAATCGGTCTGATTTGTCGAATTGAAAATTTTGACATTTCTCAACGTTTCAAGGTCCCTAGAATCTACATAAAGATTTTTAGAGAGATCTCTGTGCGTGCGTGTGCCTTTTCTTCGTCCATATCTCAAGAACCAGTGAAAATATCGAATTCAAATAAATTTTGTTATACAGATAATAAAGGATTCCCAAATAATTGTCACCATTCGGTTATCCCAAAATACCGACTTGAATAAAATTGTATATTACGGGTATATATTGTGACGTGATACCAAACTAATATATTTTTGAAAAAAAAAATCCATTAACGGTTTTTTTTATAAATCAAAAAACTGAAAAAAAAAATATTGCCACCTCGAATATTTTACGATTTTAATTTTATCTTAAAAACAATATTGTATGCAACGAAAAATTACGCTTTTGACATCTGGTAACAGAGAAATCAAATTTTTAAAATTAAATTGGCTTAAACTAATTTCATCTTACGAAATTTTGAGAAAAATGGAATTTACAGTTTTTTTACAAAAAAAATAAAAACCTAAAAAGAAAACATTCCTAAAAGTTTGTAAAAATCGATTTTCGACTTAAATATGTTTTTACAAATTAAAAATATTGTTTTCAAACTAATTTCATCTTGTAGAAAATATTGTGTTCGAAAAAATTTGTATAAAAATCCGACAGTCAGTTTTTTTTTTCATAAAAATTAAGATCTACAAAACAAGTGCGCAAAATTGATAAAAATTGATTTTCTATTCTTGACATCTCGTTAGTAAATGATTTCATTCTGTGCTAAATTTTCTTGGAAAAATCCAATCTGTATTTGTTTACATAAAAAATTAAACCTAAAATTCGTAGAAATTGATTTTCGACTAACAATCTCGTTAGCAAAAAGAATTGTTGAAATCAAACTGTTTCATCATATGAAAAAATATTGTTGGCAGTTTTTAGGTAATTTTTTTTAGAAAAATTCAACTGACAACTTTTTCTCCAATTTATTTATATCATACAAAATATTGATATGAATATTTTGTTAAAGTTTTAAGCCAGAAAAATCGACAGACGGCATGGGAAGATATCATATGGGTCTCATCCCAGCCTCTTTTTGTATTCTCATTCCGTAACATTTTTTTAACTTAACGAATGTATCTACATTGATTTGATAGCTTTGTAAAAATTACCTCATAATTTTTTTTTGTACAAAATTTTTAATTTACACGTTTAAAATTAATTTTAAATAATCCGAAACCATTTTAGTCAAATCAATAAGAGCTGTAGTCAGTTTTTTAACGAATGTTTCTAATGTTCATAAGTGGAAATATGAGTGGAAATATTTAAATGTAAAATTTTTCAATATCTTAAATTTTATTCTAAGCAATAGTACTTAAGTAACAATGGTTTACGAAAAATATTTTATTTATTTAAATCAAATTTTGTGATTACAAAAATAAAATTCAGAAAGTTCAGAAGTTTAATTGAGTGTTTTTTATAAACGTGTGGATTTCAATTTGGCAATACTTTTTTGGAGTTTGTATCTTTGAAAGCTGTTTGATTTGCCATTTCATAATGAATACACTTTCTCCTTAACAACGTTTGCAAATAGAGCAAATTTATTGCCAAAATAATGTGTCGGTTGTGTCTACGCAAAGCACGCCACGAAACAATCAACTTATTGAAGTAAACTTTTGGCGCGTTAAGATCGATTAAACTGACATACGTTACCATTTGCTGCAAAAAATGGTCGAAAATTGAGGCTCTCGGCTGCGGGGGCCACTTGACGGAAATCATTTTTAAAATATAATAAGGGTTTGCCCTTACTTTTTTTTATAAAGCTGAATTCGTGTCCATTACATTTAACTATATGCGTTTTGTTTCTTCTTGAAAAGCACATTAGGAAAAAACTTTAAAAAAAAACCTAAATTAAAACAACGTAGTACCCTTGTCATGATGGTTAGTGCGTTGGACTGTCATGCTAGAGGTCTTGGGTTCGATCCCTGGCTGTGCCATCTAAAGTTTTTTTCACGGGTACTGCCTCTTGCGAGGAATTGACAAATTCTCCAAGAGTAATTCTTGTCATGAAAAGTGCTTTCTCGGATTCGGCTTAAAACTGTAGGTCCCCTCCATCCCTGTCAACAGTACTCGCACACAGGAATGGTTGAGAGTTGTAAGTCACTAGTTCTTAACGGACTGTTGCGCCACCCAATTTACTTATTTTTAAATTAAAACAACAAAAAAGGAATACCGGTACTTAGGATTAAAATTATATACCAGATTTTTAGTCGAAAACCAATTTTTACCAAATTAGTGACATTTCTTGAAAATTAGATTAGATTTTTCTAAGAACAATAAATTACGTTAACAAGAAAATTTAGCACTGAATAAAATTATCTTGAAGACAATACCTTCATTTATTCACGAAATATCGAGAATGGAATATCAATTTTTACCAATTTTGCGTACTATTTTTTGTAAATTTTAATTTTTATGAAAAAATTGACTGTTGATTTTTTAAACAAAATTTACAGAATGTCGAAATCAATATTTTCTGTAACATGGACATTAGTTTGCAGCCAATATCTTTAATTTTAAAAAGATATTTAAGTTGAAAATACATTTGTATACCAACTCTTAGTTATGTTTTTTTTTGTTTGTGTAAGAAAACTGTCGACTGGATTTTTCTCAAAATTTTACCAAATGTCAAAAACGTTATTCTTCGTTGCAAAAAATTACTTTGCAGATAAAATAAGTTTTTGTTCAATGAATGTTCGAAGTGGCAATTATTTTGTTTCGGTTTTTTTTTATCTATATAAAAAACCGTTAATTACATAACGTCACATTATATAATATAAAATTTAATTGCAGTCGCTAGCGTTATTGGTTCGTGAGAGAGTTTGGGTCAACCAAAATTTTCACGTTTTTTTAAATTTGCTTTAGTAAAAAAAAGCCGTCCACGCGTTCTGTATTATTATCTGTATAACAAAATTTGTTTGAAGTCGATATCCCTACTGGTTCTTGAGCTATGGACGTACACACGCACGCACAGACATCTCCCTAAAATTCTTTTATTTAAATTCTAGGGACCTTGAAACGTCGAGAAATGTCAAAATTTTCAAATCACCAAACCACACCGATTACAATAACTTCATATGTAATTAATTAATAAAAGTTATTTAAATTAAAAACTCAGCGTGAAACTACCAAAATGTCTCTTACCAAATATCTTAATTGATGGAAATTATTTGAGATCAAAATGTTTTATCCTTATAACTCATAGATTTCTAAAAGAGTAAGTTTTACAATCTTGTTATAGTTACTGATACATTAAAACAATCTGGACAGTGTTCGTATGTTTCGATATGTCGTTGTTGTTATTGCAAAAAGCCACTGTTACTCCAGTAAAATAAGGCAAAAAAGGGTTAATAATTACTCATCATTGATGCAAAGACAGAATGAAACGTACAAAAAGAATGTTCTATCTAAGTCAACGTGTGCTTTTGAAACCTTTTTTTAAATGGAATCTTTTTAAATGTGCAATTAAACCTATTTCAATTTTTGCAAAAACAAAAATAATCATCTTAAAAATTCAAATTTTTTTAACTAAAAGCCATAAAGATGGACTTTTATATATTTAATTCTTTATCGTTGATCATAGCTAATCAAAAATTCAAATATATGCCTTGTAAATTTCACAATACCAGAAGAAAAAAAAATAAATTACCGAAGAGTGATGATATAAAATCAAAATACACATAAATAATTAATTATGTGCAGGTAAACAAAGCGGAGAATTTTGCTTAAAAACTTGTTTTTCTTGGTTAACACAAATCAAAAATTAAGTATATATTTAATTTTAGATTAGTTTTCGGAATTTTAAACCTTATCAATTTTTAGTGAATAAATGAATAATTTTAAGAGCATGTAATATAAGTACTACTATTACATAGCACAAAATTCACTTTTGGTAAGTGGTATTTCGAAGACGAAAACAACTTTTCTTTGGTAAACAGTGAATAAAAGTTGTATGCAGGCCCGTCGAGAGGGGAGAAAAGGGGGGGGAAACCCCCCGGGCCCGCGATTTTCTAGGGGCCCGTAAAATTAAAAGCAATGACGAGTGTTTTTTCTTCAATATAGGTAGTCTAAATTCATCATCAACGTACCTTTTCCCACTTATTTTTAGGGGCCCGAAAATTTAAAATCATTCATGCTTTCGCAATCGGGCCCCTGTTTGCATGTTCTGCTTGCCGATCTGGGCCCCAGATTATTATTGGCGTACATTTTTGTTTATATTTAATGAAAAATTGGGCAATTTTGAACTATTGAAAGAATGTTATAATAAATTGTTTCGCTTTTCTTACTTAATTTAACGTAAATTTCAAATTTGTTTTATTTTGAAAATTTTTAAAATCAAAATAAGGGGCCCGGCAACTTAAAACAATACACAAATATTTATTTCGGTTTCTGTTTTTATAAAGTTTCTTTTCTTCTATTTTTGTTTCTGCTGGGAACGAAATTTTTGATTCCGTTTCGGGGGACCGGAAAATCCCACGCAAACGTTTTTCAATTGTGGTTTCCGTAATATTAATTAATTAATATTTTCAATAAATTGTTTACGGAAGATTCGAAGGATATCAAGTCACTTCAAAGTGTGTATATTAAACCAGCCATACAAAAATAGCAAGGAATTCTATATATAATAATATTGGACACCATTTTCTTCCTTGGCGAAAGGGGACTAGGACTACGAGGCGATAGCAATCTTATTGGAGAGCCAAATAATGGACATTTTTTGTTTAGCAGCAGTGCTCAACGTTGGGAAATTCTTAAGAAAAATGTGCCCGGATCCCTTCACAAACTTTCCAATACAAGATGGTCAGCTAGAATTGAGGCAGTGAAACCATTTGCAAATCACCTGAAAAACCTTAGAACATCATTAGAAGCCTTAAGTGATATTAATTTAACTGCTGAAGCTCGAAGAGATGTATGTAAATGGCATTTTAAAATATATACACAAATTTTAATGCGTCCTGATGTCTTTGATTTGGTGCAAGGTTCTTAGCGCTATAAATAAAGGAAGTTTCCTTCTTCGAGCCAGAAACAGTACTATTGACGATGAAATTCGAGATCTCGACAACTTGATCTTCATTTGAACATTATTCAAAACGGATGAGATCAAGTTTTATCTGAATGCAAAGCAGTTGCTACTGAATTGGGGGATGTTCCAGAATCGTTTCCATCGAACCGAAAAAGGCAATTAAAGAGACATTTTGAAGAAAACCGAGGAGCTGGAAAGCAAATAGAAACCGACGAAGAAATAAATTTCAAGAGAAACACCTTTTACGTCATAGTTGATTCAATTATATCTGGAATTTCTCGTCGGTTCGATACGATGAAAAATTTGAATGCTACATTTTCATTTTTATGACAGTTTTCAACAATGGACGAACTTGAGATTAAAAACTCTGCTACAAGGTTCATCTAAAAGTATAACTCGCATGTGTCTCAAGGGTTTAAAGAAGAAGTAGGTAATTCATCTGAAACACATTTATGAAGCCAATTTTGAAGCAGAACTTCCGCCAATGAGTTTGCTCAATGCTATTTATTCCCAGAACTTGGAGACGATTTTCCCCAACATTTGTGTTGCTCTCCGTGTGTTTTCCACCATACCTGTAACCGTAGCTAGTACCGCACGTTCATTTACCGTCCTTGCCAGAACAAAGAATTTTCATCGTTCGTGCTCATCACAAGATCGTGTTTCTGGACTTGCTACACTATGCTTCGAAGCACCTTTGGCAAGGAAATTGAATTTCAATGCAATTATACATAAGTTGTTTTGCTGCTCAGAAAGCTAGGAAAGCACGTTTGCAAAAAGAAAATATTTCATTGAATGCAAACTACGAGTAACTTTAATGAAAACATTGTGATAATATTTTAATATAAAGTACAACAATAAAGAATTTAATGTAAACCTTTTAAAATACATAGTTTTTTTTAAAGACAAATTTCAAATACTTTTACTTTGCTCTATTTTATTTTCATAGTAGGTACTAGGTAATAGATCTACATGCTAACTTTTTTTTAATAGTTAATCGACCGTATTATCAGTTACTAACATGTCGTTGGCAATATCGAATTGAATGTATGATTCTGTTCGGATTCTGATCTAATCGCACGTAGAGTTATTTTCTATGCATCCTCCATTTCAACTAAACTGGATGATACCCGTAAGATTGATTTGATGATTAACACTTTTTTCGGTTAATTTTTCAAACAAAAAATGATTATTTCCGTTAATTCCAACCAATTTCATGCTATTCGTAATTGAAATTAGAACGTACCATATCAGTAGGCATGAGAGGAATTCCGTCCCGGGCCCGGAATTCCTCTCGACGGCCCTGGTTGTATGTAAGGAACAAATTAATTTAAAGATAGTTTATTTTTAATTCTGTTTATAATTCTATACATGTATAACTAGTGTAATTTTAGTTTTTTACGGTTTATTAGTTAGCCCCAATGCCTGAGGCAATTTTTAATAGCTGTTAATATCTGGTCCATATTTCCCTCGGCATGGAGAGAAGTGAAAATTGTTTTTATACCCAAAGCAGCTAAATGCTCGCCTAAGGATCTAGCACCTATAAGTCTAGCATCATTTCTTCTTAAGACCTTAAGAAGATTGATTGATATCAATTATTTAAGGGCAAGTATTGATACAAGACTTTTGTCTATGTCTCAACATGCGCACTGTAACGGCAAATCGGTGCAAACGGCGTTACACACTTTGCTTGACATCGAAAGCGCTTTTAACAACGTGGATACATCTGCTATCTCATCTGCACTAACATCTCTAAACGTAGAGAGTTCGCTTGGGGAGTTAATTCATTTTATGCTGACTAGCAGAATTGTTAACTTAAAACTGGGTCACTCTTCTGCTAAAAGATTCGTTAGAATAGGGACACCGCAAGGTGGTGTTCTATCTCCTTTCTTCTGGAACTTGGTGGTAAACAAAATCCTAACTGGTTTGAATAAGGAGCGGAGGGTTTCAGAGTGATTGCCTATGCGGATGACGTTGCTATAGCGGTTTCAGGAAAGCATCTTAACACCCTAAAAGAACTCTTACAAATCTGTGTGGACTGGGTGTTAACCCACACAAAACCGAATTAGTCCATATGTTAACCCTCCCTATATTAAATTAATCCAATTAAAGTTCTCAGACGAGGCTAGGTTTTATTTTAGACAAAAAAACTAAATTGGAAACGTTGTATGCAAGAAAGAGTCAAAAAAGCTATTGTAGCTCTCTTTTATTGCAAAAAAGCTATTGGTAATAAATGGGGCTTACAATTACAACCCCGAATTACGCATCGGTAACCAGAAAAAATTTAATGTACGGTGTGACAGTATTCACATTACCGAAGATCTTGGAAAAAAAAACCCAGGAACTTCGAATCAATACCCACCAGCATCTTTGGAGAAGAGCTCTACAAAGCAATGTCTAGTTTTGGCATCCCTGTCAAACGTATCCCTATGTGCAGAACTACGATAGAGAATGCACGTTGCTCTATCAAGGTCGGAAAAGATCTCACCGATGCTTTTTATGTCAAAAAAGGTTTTAAACAAGGCGATGCACTGTCATGCGAATTCTTCAAAATCGTTCTTAATAGAAGTGTGCAAAACTCAACCGTCAACACTAGAGGCACAATCTTCTAAAGGTCCATCTAATTACTTGGATACTCCGATGATATTGACATAATTGAATGATCAAAGCGTGATGTCAGTGGAGCATTGCGACGGAAGTGGAGAAGATGGGTTTAGTGGTGAATGAGGCAGGTGGCGCACGCAGGTGGCAGAAGACCTCAACTAACTTGGCGTGCGAAACTGGAGACAACTGGCTAGGGTCCGAGCTGGCTGAAGACGCATGTTGGTTGAGGCCCAGGACCGCCCCGGACTGTAGCGCCACCTTAATTTAAGTAAGTAAGTAAGTGGCAGTACAGTGAATTGTTTTAGAAAAAGCTATAAAGCGCGACAAACTAAATAAAGTCAAACGTTCAGCTTGCCTTGCAGATCGCTTCGCACGACCCCATCTTCGACACTGGATACCATACTCTACCGAACACCTCTTGATTTACTTAGCAAATAAATAGTTGAAAGCTCTGCTGTTCGTATCAAAGCTTCATCGCCGTGGGTTAACAACAACATTGGCCACTCCATTATTCTTAAGTATTTAGAACCAATTCCAAAGCACTCAGACTACACCATCCCCCAATAGCAATTCGACAGAAACTTCAAAATTTCAATGCCTTCCAGATCTTTTTGGGAGGATAGGGCATTCCTGGAAGACGAGTTAGTCCATTTTTACACAGATGGATCAAAAACAAATGGAGGGGGTGTATAAACGATTTCAATCATATTAACTAATAAGTCTTTCACGTTTCATGAGGGACTCAAACTGGTTTGATTCAGCTTAGAAGAAATCTCAAGATTCATGTGTTATCACAATGGGCCATTAGACTGGCCTAAGGACAGCCACTTTAACCTAACCTAACCTAGTCAGCCCTCGAAACTTGTTTGATTTCAAAAACTCTATTTTCGACTAT
This sequence comes from Eupeodes luniger, assembly GCA_951509635.1. NCBI lineage: Eukaryota > Metazoa > Arthropoda > Insecta > Diptera > Syrphidae > Eupeodes > Eupeodes luniger. The sequence goes on along the minus strand of OX608074.1, from coordinate 56,500,225 downwards.
TTCCGAGAAAAAGCTACTTTTCTACTGCAACAGAGTTGCTATACATGCTCCTCTGGTATTCAGTCTTAAGAACAGTCATTCTTCCAATGTCATAATTTTTGGTAAGCGTTGTTTTGTATTATGATTTGTATATACAAATTTTCATTTCATCTCGAAAATATTTCATTTGTTCATAAATGTGTTGTTCCCAACAACTTTTCAACAATATCAAACTTTTGAAACAAATATTTTTTAAACTAAAAACAATAATATTACCATAAAAATATTATCGAACCATTAGAGATTTGTTTTTTCTCAAAACAGCCTTTAATACTTAATTTTGTCATTCATTGTATTCACAAATAACTGGAATCTTAAGATGACCTAACAACCAGATTATCATTTTTTTTGTCGCTTAGGTCAAACCAAACTAATATTACTTGCCATGACAAATTAATGAATTTTTAATCAAAAAATATTCACAGTTTGGTCTTGGTAGATTGGAATATTGTTGTTTAATAAAAAGAAGTTGTGACTTTGACAGTTAAGTCATAAAATGTATTCAAAATATCTAAATACCTAAATAATTAATACATAAAGATGTCCTAACAGGTGTTCTGTTTCCATTTCCATAAACGAATTTTGTTTCCAGTTATAATTATTATTATACTAAGCTTATTTTTTTAATTTTATTTTAAACTTCTAACAGCTAGAGTTTGTTTATTTTGTTTCAACCGCTATATTTATCTGGATATTATATAACATCTGGTTCTTGGTAGTACCAAATAATTTTCATGAACTTTTCCATGATCAATCCGTAAACTTAACGCTGTAATATGTCCTTGATAGCTTCGCTAATTTCATCTTTAAGGTCTTTAACAGATTGTGAAGCATTGAAATAGACCTTACTTATTGGTCGCAAAGGAAAAGGCTTAACACACGATACCGGGGGTCAATTTTGATCACTTCTTGAATATAAAGCACGATCAGTAATCTTTTCTTGCAAGATAGTGTCTTGTTGAATATCTATTCACTTTTGCATCACCCTTAATATCGTCGTTCTTATTTCTCAACCTTCAAACTTTACAATAAAACATTAATATATTAAAACATAAAATTATGCATGGTCAAATAGCTCAACGAGCAAATAAGCCATTTATTATGGTAATCTTCAAAAGACACTCGGTAAGAATCGGTACCAAGTAGAGTAGGACTCTTACAGCACTAAAGCCAATCACAGGACCCTTTCAAAGATTTTTTTTCTATATTGTGCTCGCACTAAAGGGGTTATGTCTGCACATTGTAATGAGTGGGAAATATTGAGCCTGGTAAAGCATTCCACATTCGTGTAGTGCGGCTAAAGAAATAATCTCTGTTCTTAACAGCTCGTCCGAAATTGGGCTCAAGGGTAAACTGATGGGCATTCTTAGCAGTACGGGTATTACGGTTGAATTGTCTAATTGAGGAATGCAACTGGCTATTTCACTAGAGTATTGTTTATAAAAATAACGATAAAACAATGACAGGCATGAGACCTTGCGGCGGTGTTCAAGAGAAGCAAATGTCTCGGTGAGAAAACGATCTAATATCATTTTTAAAGCTCTTTTTTCAATTCTATCCAGAAGACTCAAGTACGTTATTAGGGCACCCTCCCAAATGTGAGAGTTATACTCTAGTTTTGGACGAATAAAAGCTTTGTAAATTATAGCCAGATCAGAAGGGGTAAAAAACTTCTTTATGTAAAATATGTGATCACTCCACAACAAGTGGTTTGTAATGCACATACGTAGGACTGACAGTTCTTCAGTCTCCTCGATGCAAGTACCACTCATGGAAAGTGGCATTGGGGGAGGGTAACCTTTTTGCGACAGAAGACAGCATTGAGTTTTCGAAGCATTAAATTCTACACGGTTTTTGATTCCCCATTGGACATGGACAATGCTGTCAAGATCTGAATTCAATGAGCTTATCATACGCTGCCGTTGGTATTCCACATTTGAAGAACAAGGATGAGAATCTAAAAACGAATATGAAAATCTGAGGAATTTACAGACAAAAGATCATTTATAAAAATAAGGAAAAGCGTTGGAGACAAAATGGAGCCCTGGGGCACACCAGCGTTTATTTTGTGGATATCAGATTTGAACCCGTCCAATACTACTTGAATTAAACGGTCCGAAAGGTAATTTCTAAACCAACAAAGAAGATATTCATCAATACCAAAAACACGCATTTTCGATGCGTTTCCAAGATGGAAACGGACACACTTAGGAAAGTTTAATGGCCCATTGTGATACCACATGAATCTTGAGGTTTCTTCACAAGCTCAATGGAACCTGTTTGAGTCTCTTACGAAACGTGAGAGGCTGATTATGCCGATATGATTTAGATCGTTTAGATCGTTAAAGAAGAACTCTCCTAGGTAATTCTTGCGTTTTCGAGCCAGAGCAGGGCATGTGCAGAGAAGATGAAGAACTGTTTCTTCCTCTTCCTCGTCCATACAGCTACTGCAGAAATCATTTGAGAATACGCCTAATCTCGTGGCGTGCTTTCCTATTAGACAGTGTCCGGTTATGACACCTATTATCGAGCTTATATGCGATCTACTTAGAGAGAGCAAGCACCTTGAACGTTTTAAATCCAGTGTTGGCCAGATGTTTTTTGTGACTTGACACGTGGTGATGTTGTTCCATCTGGTGACTGCCCTCCTCACAGCGTCTTGCATTAGCAACAGTTTACAAGTAGCGATTGGTATGCCAGTACGTGCCAAACGTGGTAGGATGGGCTGTACTGTACCGTTCCTGACGATAAGAGAGCTTGATGCCAAACTCTATGAAATGCCTTAGAAATATCAAGTGCAATAATCTTACTTTCTCCAAAACGATGTAAATATTTGTTCCACTGTTCGGTGAGATAAACCATGAGATCACCAGTGGATCTATTGCAACGAAAGCCATACTGCCGGTCATTAAAAAGCTTTCGTTCTTCAAGACATTTCTTAAGCTGAAAATTAATCAGCGTTTCCATGAAAAAGGAACGTAAGTGCAATTGGAGGATAGTTAGAGGGGGAGGAGGATTCGACTTTTTTAGGGACAGGCTGGACAAATGCAGTTTTCCATCCACTCGAAAAGAGACCAGTAGAATAGGACAGATGAAAAAGCACCTCTTCAGAACAATAGCGGGGATACTATTCGGGCCAGCGTATTTGTGAATGTTAAGATATTTCAGTACTCTAGCAACTGTACGATTGCGAAAGAAGATTTGTCCAATAGAAACGTTTACGCTTTCAAGAACAGGAGGAGTCATGTCACTCATTGGCAGCATCGAATTAACAGCAAACTGTGCTGCAAGCAAATTGGCTTTATGAATCGAGCTTACAAGAGGAGTGTCATTGGAAACGAGTGTAGGAACTGACGATGACGTAGTGTTGCGAACAATTTTTACAAATGACTAGACATTTTTACTACCTTTCTAGCTTGTTTGAACTTATTCTGGTTTTCCTCAGTAGGGTTGGCTTTATAAATCCGGAAACTTACATCTTTGATCCTAATAACCTCTTTACAGCTCGAATCAAACCATGAGTTTTCTTTAGGTTTAATAGATTTTACGATAAATTACGGGATAAAATTTCTCATTCCACAAAAAATTAAGTTTGTAACAATATCTGCGCTGGAATCCACGCCACGTCAGTATCGAGGGAGCATAGTGACCAGTTAAAGTTCCTGAAGAAGTAGTTGAGACTGTTCCAATTGGCTTTCTCATATTGCCATACAACAGTTCTCGTAGGGTTTTTCTATTTAACTGGGGTTTTTTGGCATGAGATATTAGCAGATATGACACAATGGTCTGATGTTCCTAGAGGTGATACTACACTAACCGCATATTTATTAGGATCAGAGGTAAGAAACAAGTCTAGAGTGTTGGTGGACTGACCTGCAACCTCAGGAGTCGGAGTTGGCTCGTCAACTAACTGAGTCAGGTGGTTTAACTCACAAAAATCTCGACATACCTTCCTTCGGATGTTGTCTGACCAGAATAGTGAAACAACGATCTCACTGTGCGGAAAATGGGATACAATTCTTTGGATAGAGTTGGACAGCGCATCAAATTCGTTAGAAGTCGAATTGCTATCCAGACTTAAGCTACGATAAATAAAACACGTGTGAATGATTCGCCTTTGGACGGTGAATTTATACCACATATGTATAATTAAAATTTGTGTTGGTGCACTGACCGGCTAGAAAATGGTGAAAAAAGAATAAAGGCACTAAGCTATAACCGTAAAGGTTAAACTCCGAGCGTTCAGTGGCTTCACCAACCTGAGTTTCGCTTAATGTCAAAACATTCGACTTCTTTCCTTATTTAAACTCACTTTAAAGGAAGTCTATATAGTTGTAATACTTTTCCATAGCTTTTGGGCTTGGTGCTTCTTAATATCCGAACATGGCCACGTGAAATTTAAGACGGTCTCCATTTCGGAGTTGGTACATTCTTCAATATTTCAAGTTTAGCTCTTTTCTTTTTAATGTGTTCTTTCAATTATTGATGTACTTGGTCTATAGAGTTGAAGCTGATGGTTCGGAATAAGTCTTCTTTCTTCTATTATATAGTTGAGCCAGAAACTGTTTTTCGAAAACTTTTGCCATTATTGGTATATGCGATACTTCTTGTCGGTAAGATGTTATTTTTGTTTGTTTAGGTATAAAAATGACTTCTGCAGTTTTCCAATGTGGTATTTCACATTTCAAGTCATGTTTTTTTTTAAAGTTTTTTGAAGGCTACTTAGGGCATTTCTTTCAAAACCTGAGCAGTGATAAAATCGTACAATTTATTAGTTAACATATTTTGACACATTCTCATTACTTCTTTTGAGCGCGACAAAAGGAATTACACATTCGTTGTTCAAAGCTTTCGAGATGTCCAGCAAAAAGATCAGCTTTTTGAAAATTTAGAATGAGCTTTTTGTTTTGTGTTTCCGATCCATTTGCGATTTAACATTATATTGGTGGGTGCGTGGGTTTTTTTTTGACACATTGCTGATTTCTAAAGAAGTATAATCGGCAGAAGCATCTTTCGTCAGACTTTTTCGGAAATCTGCTGAGTGAATCATTTTGAACTCATTGAATCTCGTAACTTACCATTTCCCTCGAGCTCTGCTTTTTTTTTCCAAAATCAACTCCCTTATTTCGACAGGGTATTTTATTTCTGTTTTTCATGAGTTCGAAATAGTTGTGTAACAAACTGATAAAAACATAATTTCGTAATTAAAACAAATTTGAAAATTACTTAGTTAATTGACAATAAAGCAATTTCGATGAAAACAGAATTCATTTTATTGCTGACTACTTACCCTTTCTTAATGCAGATGCTTCAAATATGAAAAGTGTAAAATCAGAAGAGCTGTAAATAAACACACGTATCCCTTCTTTTTTTTAATATTCTATTTAATTTTTTTAGATTAAAATAAATGCATGCCCTTATTACACATCATAAAAGAATCAGCTGGTATTTTTGAAAGTTAAATGCTTTTAATATATATAATTTGAAGTTGATCAAAATACATAAGAGCAAGCACTTAAGACCCATTCGTTCATTTTATTTCTCATGTAGATACATATTTATACATATATTTTGCAGCTTGATGTGATTTTTACTTGTTATGTTTTCACATTTCCTGTTATAAATGCGTCAACGGATTTGTCTTACTCGTCATTGATTTTGATTAGCGTCTAAAACTATAAAATTGGCAGTCAATCTTTAAGAAATAGTTTATTTCTATCATCCAGCTCAGATTAATACTAAACAAGCGTCGAGCACCAGTAGCGCACGTAAAAAGCTTCAATGGATCAAAGTTTTAAATATAAGCTTATGCTCGTCTATAATTATTGCATTTCTTGTTTAACACCGAACGCTACCTTTTTGTCGCCCATCGCTGAAAAAAAAAAAACAAATAGACAGAAAACCTGTTGGTATTTGATTTGATTGATTTTTTTATTGTTTGTTTTGATTATTGTATAATATATCAAACTAATGGAATGACGCATTTTATATAGAAAGTGTTTTGCTAATTTTTTCCTGTCAGCAAGCTTATTAGCTTTACTGAAGAATGTCAATTAAGAAGACTCGCATCTTCTAAACTTCTCTTATTGCTGGTCAATTCTGTTTCGTACATGTAAATAACACTTATCTGTTTTAAGCATTCCTGGTGGCAGTATATTTAATGTTGATAGGTAAAGAAAAGCTGCTTTAACATTTTTAAATAGTTTTACTTTTAGGGATTCATGAAATTATATATACAAAGGGGCCCTACACAGTACACACCATAAAGTATTATTGACGGTTTTTCCGTCAGGTAACTTTGAAAAAAAAACATTAACATTGAAAGCCATCTTGTTATATTTTTGTTCAATTGTTTCTAGATTTTCAAAGACATTGAACGCTAAAGATTTGTGTGTGCTTGCAGCAGAAACTGGAGCGAGTTGCTCAACTCAATCCTAGGAGATTTCTGATCCTTTAGAAATAGCCATCATTGAAATACCATAAAGTTGGTCGGTATATTTCATCTTCTCCAGCTTCTGACTTAGGAATTTATAATTCTTTTTGTTATGCGCGTTTGAGCGACAGTCTGCAACTTCAAATACCACACGTTTTTTATTTTTTCACCTTGGTCAAAATCAAAACGATAGACTGTAGAAAATGTAGAAATCAATCTTTTAAATTTTTAAAACTTTTTAGGGAATCAAATAATGATGCCTTTAAACACCTTAACCTGCAGCAAAATACAATCTATAAAGATCTATGCAAGCAAAAAAAGGAACCTTATCTGAGAAAAGCGGCTAAGAATCCCATTGAATGCAAGGACTCTAAATCCTTTTGGAGCAATGTCAGGGTCTTGGGAGGGAGAACCAAATTGATACTTTATACTTCAAAAACCTTTTAATAGAGATCGAAAATAAAATTCAATAAGTTTTGCAAAGTGTTCAATTCAACGCCACAATTAACACATGTTTCTTCTTTGATAACGAAATCTACAGCTATCAATAGATAGAGGAAATTGAAAAAATCAAAAAAAATGTCTTCAAAAGAATATTCAATACTCCAAACTATGCTATCTACGTTAAGTCCGGTTTACCTCAAATTTGTATACAAAACCTGAAGGCTAATGCTGAATTTTTAACCAAAGTTATAAAAAGAACTGACAACAACTTACACAAAAGAATACTCCTTGTTTCTCTTCTATGCGGTTATGCTCCTTTTAAGAATTGGCAAGAGCTTTCCTTTGGATAGTAAATATATTTTGTATAAGTGCACCTTAATAAGACTAGGGAGTCTACCTCTACTGCCATAAATAAAATTTTTAATTTAAATCTAGGTGAAAACAATTATTTTAGAAGGGCCCTTTCTGGCTGTGATATGAGCTTTACATTTAAAGTCAGAACAGAAACGTTTGAGCTTAGTTTTAGACCATATTGAAGTGATATTAACCCTATTTGTGGCTTGTGTAACTTAAATCAGAATGAAGATGTCTATCATTTCTTAGCGATATGTCCCATTCTGCAAGAAATTTGCAAGCTTTATTTCAATAAAAGTTATCTTTCGAATGACGAATTATTCAGTTTTCTCAATGGAGAGCATGGATAGAATTTGCTGGTTCGATTTATATTTCAAGCGAATAGTTACAGATTAACATACATATTTGAAATTGTCGTGAGTAGTACAAACGGTGTATAAATTTGAAAGAAATATTGAAATTCTTTCACATAAAAAGAATAAGTAGAAGATTTAAATTGTCCTTTTTTTCTCATTTTACATTATAATTTATAATTTCATTCTTTAGTTATTTTTTTTTCTATAAAATTGCTTAAAAAATGCCGAGAACATTGTCGAAAATCATAAATTTTGCTACAATTAATTAACCGTTTTAAACACAAAACCCGGACACAACTAAAACTCACACCACATTTTCAATGTTTTTTGATTCCCGTCAATGTGTCAATTTAAACTGTGAGTAATATTGATTTCCTACGAACAATCAATGTTACCTGAATCGAGACTTGTTCAAGTAAAATTGACAGCAACATTTACAGTGTGTAGGGCCTAAAGGTTTAATAATACCGTTGATATATTTGAGACAAAGATGTAGGAAAGATGGGAGTGTTTATGCACAACGGAAAAGAAAGAGAGCGTGGTAAGGTAAGGTATTCCACACTCCCGTATTTTGGCTTATTAGCGAATATTTTTACTCCACAAGTGCTACGATTAAACTGTTTCAAGGTAAAATGCAGCTGAAGGCCCTTGTTCGTTGCAGTAACGAAAAAATCGTGAAGCAAGAAACATTAAGACTAAAGCTATTCCTTGAATAATGTGTAAGAGGCTAAAATAAGATACTGGAGGTATAACCTAAGGAAAAGAGTTATACAATCTTAAGCTTTGGGGCTACGTACATAAAATAGGAGATACAACAAAGTCCAGCAATTACGTTATATAAGTTTAACATTGTTTAGTACAGCTGTAATTAGCTGTTTAGTACAAATGTAATTAATGAGCTCTAGCAATTTAATAACTGCACAGATCTTTACTCTAAGGCTTAAGATAAAAAAAAAGGTAGAATCTATTCTTTCAATCTTTCAAGTTTAAACTAATAATTGAAAATCCGGGTTAGATGTTTTCAAAGCCATCATGATAGATTTCAGAATCCGATATAAGAGATGTTTGCTGTTTGATTGATCGATTTAATTTTAGGCGGAATCCCCAATTTTCGACCACTTTTTGCATAAATTGTAGCTTTTATGATTTAAAAATTATTTCAGCTTGATCGAAAGAATTTCAGGCAAAATGCCCAATTTTCGACCACTTTTTGCAGCAATAACGCGCCGAATATTCTTTTCCAAGGCTTTTATCGTCTCGGGCTTACATATCTGCGTAGACACCTGACTTCACATAGCTAACCCCACAAAAAACATTCCAGCGGTGTTAAATTGTACGCCTCAGGCCCAGGAACAACGTGACGTGTGATAATGTCCTCACCAAAAGTTTCCTTCTTCCTTCAATTTCTTATGGTTTTTTTGAGTTAAGGCCAAAAAGCCTGGTTAAAACAGTGCATAATTTTTAATCGTAATTTCGGAATCACTTTGTTTGCGATGTCTGACCAACAAAACTGTTGAACTTTCAACAAGAATTTGTGACTGAGGATCAGTATTATAGCAGTCCGGGAGGCGATGCAAAATAAGTCCTGTTTATGGTGAACTTATAACAGTTCACTAAACTAATAAATGCACTTCTTGATGCGAACTTAAGTTGGTTACACCCTTCTTATATGAAGTCTTAGGTACCAAGTAATAGTTCAAACCGGCGCGTGGTAAGGTGATGACCTTAGACCTAATGCAGAAAGTAAAAAACAATTAATCACATTACTCGCTTAGATTAGCATCTTTATGAACAGATATTTATTTTATATAAGAAATAGTTTAACATGAAAACAATACAAATTCTATGAAAATCTTGTATTTTCTTTAACGAATATAGTATGGGTATAGTTGCGTGAAGCTTCAAACAAAAAACAAACAAAAACACAAAGGCATAACTTCTATAGATAGAATAGCCCAGAGGTTCAAGGTAACGGACTTAATTTTTTTGAAAATTTAAAATTAATAGCACTTGGGTGTTTCCCAGTCGGAGATCCGCTTATAGTACCCTAACACAAAAGCTGCAGTAGATCGTAACAGGTTGAAGCCAAGCCGATGACCAACGTGTGAACTATGAAGAGTTCAATATCTAACCAGAAATATGACGATTCCACTTGCTTCTACAGCCAAGATGTCAGATTTTTGATGAACGTACAACATGTATCATCTTCAGCTTGGCTGAGGTTTTATAGCTTCATTTATACAAATCGATAAAAATAAAATAAAATTGAAAAAAATGAAAAAAATAAACAAATAAACTTGTTTAAAATGTGTACTGGGATCAAAACCACACAATAAATATACTCAGATTATTGTCTTTCATTTAAGTTTCAAACTTACGATCTGTTCTATCTTTTTGGGGGGGAAAGTAAAATCTGAAAATCTGCGTACAGTCTTTATAAAATTTTGAATGAATGAACTTCCTCTGATGACCTACCTCATTAATATTTTCTGGTTTAGGCTGAAATATGCTGTTTGGTTGTATCTTTTGTTGATTATTATCAATTTAGAATATCAAGAAATTAGTGGATTATGCTAACCTTCACAGTTTCTATTTAACATATTTGCACATACCAATAAAACCCAGAAATATTAAATAAATTATGAAGGAGTTTTCGTATGGTTTTTTTTTATTGTTGTAGTGGTGATGTAGAAATCCGGTAGGTAGCTCAAACAGCTTTGGGTTTATTTTTTATTTTTTTGTCAACTTATATATAAAATGTGAATATATTCTTAGTTAAGTCATTCGTCTACATTTTGAAGTAGAGAACACACCAAGTTCTTGACTGGGAATATTTTTAGAAAAATGGTAGGTTAAGGAGAATTTTACACTTTGGATTTTGAGTTAAAAGTGAATTTATATACTTCTTCTTCTTCTTTTCTCTTATAGAAAGTTGTTATTTTGTTCGCTCTGCTAGCTGCTGTATGCGCAGACGTATCACATATTCTACAAGAAGATGGATACCATTACCAAGTTCCAAGCCAGCCCTTCCCTGCCCAAACACCGGTAGTGGATATTCCAGTTCCTGCACCAACTAGGCCACAACCAACCTACGCCCCAGTGCAGCCAGCTCCAAGGCCACAACCAACTTACGCCCCAGTGCAGCCAGCTCCAACTTACGCCCCAGTGCAGCCAGCTCCAAGGCCACAACCAACTTACGCCCCAGTTCAGCCAGCTCCAAGGCCACAACCAACTTATGCCCCAGTCCAGCCAGCTCCAAGGCCACAACCAACCTACGCTCCAGCTCAACCTGCTCCCACACCAGCGCCATACAAACCAGTAGCACCACAATACTTACCCCCGGTTGCACCTGCCCCTAAACCACAGCCAACACTTGCTCCACGACCACAACCAACATATACCCCAATCCAGCCAGCCCCAAGGCCACAACCTACTTTTGCTCCAATTCAGCCAGCTCCAAGACCACAACCAACCTACACACCAATCCAGCCAGCTCCAAGGCCACAACCCACCTACACCCCAATCCAGCCAGCTCCAAAGCCACAACCAACCTATGCCCCTGTGCAGCCAGCTCCAAGACCACAACCAACTTACGCTCCAAGGCCACAGCCTACTCCCGGCAAGGAATACCTACCACCTTCCCCAATCGCCCCTAAGCCCCAACCTATCTACAACCCACAACCCGCTCCTCAACCAATCTATAAGCCACAGCCAGCTCCTCAACCAATCTTCAAGCCACAACCAGCACCACAACCAATCTACAAGCCACAGCCAGCTCCTCAACCAATTTACAAGCCACAGCCAGCTCCTCAACCAACCTACAAGCCACAGCCAGCTCCTCAACCAATTTACAAGCCACAACCAGCTCCTCAGCCAATCTACAAGCCACAACCAGCTCCTCAACCAATCTACAAGCCACAACCAGCTCCTCAGCCAATCTACAAACCACAACCAGCCCCTCAACCAATCTACAAGCCACAACCAGCCCCTCAACCAATCTACAAGCCCCAACCAGCCCCTCAACCAATCTACAAGCCCCAGCCAGCACCACAAGTGCCAGAATACGAAAGTCACAAAGATGGTTATGTCTATAACAACAACCCAAATCCATCCTTCAACTTCTAACTTTAAGCACTTCAATAAATTATATAGCAATCAATTTAATTTGCCATGAGTTCCATTAAGTTATAAAAGTTGAGTTTTATTGCTTTTTAATATTTTTTTTTTAAATTAAATTGTTAATGCAACTTAACTTTACAAACAAATTAATAAATAAAAATTATGTTACATTTTTGCCAAAAAAGAAAACTATGTAAATATAAAAAATACAGAAAACTTTGCTACACTCTTTTTGACCGAAGAAAAGATGACATAAGATAGGAGCAATTTATGATTCGGTGATGACGACTTGAGGTCATCAATATTTCTACAACAGATTGAACTGTAATAAGTTGTTCTTAGTGAGTATGCGAATATTGAACCGGTCTAAAGTATTTTTAGATTTTATGCATAATTTGTAAGAACTTACCTGTTTACCCTAAATGCGATGTTGCAATACTAAAGGTTCATTCACACTTGATAATCACACAAAAACAAGAAAAGCTTCAAATGTGTTCTAAAAATGATTATCCTTCCAAGAAATCACAAGGTCAGGAAGTTTCATTTATAAAAAAGAGGATAGCTTATAGTTCTTCGTTAACAACTGTGTAGCATTACAAATAGTTACTAAATTAATTGATAATTAGTTGTACTTATGAACGCTGCACAGAGGCTACTTAAAGTTACTTAACCTCTAAACATCAAGAAGTAATTGAATGAAAAAAGTTCAAATACAAGCGTGGAGTTGTTAAGCGCCTACACAATAATAATGATATAATGGATGGTTTGTTGGTACTTTATCTGGCACATAGCATTAGGGCTATAAAAGATTGGGATTATTTTTTTTTTTAAATTGTGCATTTGAAGACACTGGAGGATTGTTTCAAAAGTAAGAAAACAAATACAGATTCCTATAAATTCATGATCTAAAATTGTCTCAAATTAAAAGAAAAAAAACGTTTTTAACTATTTCATAAAGCAAAACGAAACAAATGTGTGCGACCCATCAGGAATGTTTTTAGTTTTTAAAATCTTAGCCTCAAAAATATTTTATTTAATTCGTTTTTTTTTCATTATAATTTTTTGATGAGAATAAAATTGATTTTAAACTTGTATAGTCAGAATAGTTACCTCATGCGAAAGGTGAGATGTTAATTAATAGTTGAGCTGTCTAAGGGGTTGTTTTCATAATCATTAGATTGAAGTTAGCGGTACTGTTTAGATCTTTCTATAAATCAATGCCATAATAATTAACATACGACTTCTTTTGGTTAATTCAGAACAAGAATAAGTTTTTAATTAGTTACATCTGTTGTAAAATGTTGTAACCATTGCGATACTTTTTTCGATAAATTTATGAGACTTATGTAACTTATAGAATGCAAATTTTCCAAAAAAAACTTAAATATATGCACTTTAGGGTTTTCAAATAAAAGTTTTCATTTTTTTAAATTTGGAAAGCAAAAACACCGACATTACTAACCGTACTGTAACCGTTTGTACACTTTCAACTTACAAGAAAAGAACTTGTTTTATATGACAAAATAAGAAGGAAAAATAGGCTGGGATGCGACCCACACTGATAACTTCCCATCCCGTCTGTCGATTTGTCTTGCTTAAAACTTTAAAAAAATATTCATAACAATATTTTGTTTGGGATAAATAATTTGAAGTCGATATCTTTCATTGTTCTCCAATACTTGAGTCGTAAACCATTTCTTTACACTTTTTTGTTGTTTTTGTAGGTTTTCGTGCTTTGTTAAAAAAGTTGTCGGTTAATTTTTTTTAAAAAATAAACTAAAAATTACCAAAAATATTTTGCAAATGATGAATTAGTTTGAATTCAACACATTTTTTTGTTAGATGTTAGAGATTTTTAGTCTTGGATTTTTCTAGAAAAACTAAGCACAGAATGATATCATTTTGAAGTCAATTTTTTCATTTATACACAAAATATCGAGAATCGAATGTCAATTGTTACAATTTTGCATACTATTTTTTGTAGATTTTAAGTTTTCATGACAAAAATAACTGTTGGATTTTTATACAAATTTTACTGAATGTCGAAAACAATATTTTTTATAAGATGCAATTAGTTTGAAGGTAATATTTTTAATTTTTAAAAAGATATTTAAGTCGAAAATTAATTTTTACCAACTTTTATTATTATTACAAGCTTTTATTGACTCAGTGTCATGATTACATTTATTTATTTACAATGCTATTAACTAAATGTTTTAAAGCGTTTAAAGGAAAAAGTGTTGTTTGTTAAAATTTAAGAATTTTAAAGAAAAAAGTTAAAATATTAAAACGATGCAATTACAAATGTAAAATTTGTGTATTGAATTTAAAAATAAAATAGTTACGTAAAATTTTGAAAAGTTAATAATGTTGGTTATTGGCATAAACCTTCCCCAAGTCTATCCATGTATCTATATTTTTGGCTTCGTTGTACCAATTTGTGCTTATTTATGATAGGTCATGTTAGAAAAATGTATACTGGCAACCCTAATTAAATAATCATTTTCTTTTATGCTTAATATTCATCTTTATAAAAGATCAGTTCAATAAATCTATACTTACGATTAACACGGCTTCTGGTTTAACTTTTATTTGCTCTGCTTAACAGGTCATAACTCCATCTTTTATTGGGTCTTTCTGTTGATCCAACTTTTAACTGTCAATTTGATTTTCTTCAAAATTTTACCAAGTGTCAAAAACGTTATTCTTCATCACATGAAATTATTTTAAAGATAAAATCATTTTTTGTTCATAAAATATTCGAATTATTTTTTTTTTCAGTTTTCTTCATCTATACAAATACCGTACATTTATTAACTTCCCATAGGAAGTTATTGTAATGGGTCCGATTTGTCAAATTGAAAATTTTGACATTTCTCGACGTTTCAAGGTCCCTAGAGTCGAAATAAAAGATTTTTAGAAAGATGTCTGTGCGTGCGTGTGTACGTACGTCCGTACGTCTACGTTCGCGACTCGTCCATAGCTCAAGAACCAGAAGAGATATCGACTTCAAATAAATTTTGTTATACAGATAAAAAGGCAGAAAGATGCAGAAAGGGCTCTCAAGAAAATTTCGTGGGTGGTTTTTTTACCATAGCAGTTTAAAAAAAAAGGTGCAAATTTTGGTTAACCCTAAATATCTCATGAACCAATGACGCTAGAGACTTGAATTAAATTTTATATTATATATTGTAACGTGATACAAAATAATTATATTTTTGGAAAAAAATCCAATTAACGGTTTTTTTTTATAAATCAAAAAAACTGAAAAAAAAAATTTTTCACTTCGAAAATTTTACGACTAAAATATGAAAAATAATGTTTTTGACATCTGATAAAATTTTGAGAAAAATCGAATTGACAGTTTTTTTACAAAAAATAAAAACCTAAAAAAAATTAATAAAAGTCGGTAAAAATTGATTTTCGACTCAAATATCTTTTCAAGACTTTGAGATATTAGCTTTAAACTACTTTTATCTTTCAAGAAATATTGTTTTCAACATTCAGAAAAATTTTGAGAAAAATCGAATTGACAGTTTTTTTTACAAAAAATTAAAAACCTAAACAAAAATTTAACAAAAATTGGTAAAAATTGGATTTCGACTCAAATATCTTTTCAAAAATTTGAGATTATGGCTTCCAACCAAATTTTAACTTATAGGAAATATTGTTTTTAACTTTATACACACATTTATTTGAAGTCTACACTAGTCTTGGGATACGGACGACGAAAAAAGCTTCCCGAACGTATACGTAAACACGCAAATACAGACATGTCTCAAAAAATCTTTTATTTATACTCTAGGGACCTTGGAACGTCGATGTATGTATGTCAAAATTTTCAATTCGACACATCGGACCGATTTCAATAACTTCCTATGGGAAGTTAAAAACAAAAATTGGTAAAGAACTCCGCATTCTTGATGTACGACTAAAAAACTAATTTATACATAGTTGACAGTACGTCTGAAATTGATTATTAATTAATTAAAAATTATATGGCTATGCGCGCCTTTTAGGAAACCAACATATAAGAACCACCTTAATGCATTTTTTGTTGTTTAATGAGCGCACTCTCAAATGTATTTCAGATATCTTTACTATGCCAAAATGCATTAGGAAAAGGAGACAGGTTCGGAAAGGAGTTGTCGGTTTGGGTTTTGAATTCTTGAACATTGCAATGAATGACTAGGAAAGATAGAGTGTGTCGTAAAGAACTAATAAGCATTCCTGGAGGCACGAGTCTTACTACTTAAAATAATGTCAACAAAATGTGAGACAAGAAACTTTACCACGTAGTCAAGCGACCTAAATGATTCAACGAAGATATCATTACCAATGAATTGGAATGCCTAAGAGACTTAAGTAGGTTGCAGAAGTTCCAGCTTAGTTACATCGCCTTAGAAAACTCAAACATCTAGCGGTATCGTGTATGTAGTCCTTCCATAAGAGGCGATTACCGAAAACTTGCGAAAATTTTGAGGCAAGTGTCACTCATGGATAGTGACAAAGGTGATAAATATTTGTAATGATACTAAATTAAAATAAAAATGCTTTAGTTTTGTTAGTGCCATATCATAGTGTTGTGGTCTTCTATTTTTGGCCTTGAGTTGGAATAATGGCGGATTCACTAAGCTTCGAAAAAAGGCAGCGAAATTTTGCTTGCTAAAAAAGCTTATTATGGTTGTGCCCCAGGGATATAAAGCGATTGTACCAAATTGTCCAATAAGTCACGTCACCGGAAAATGAAGGAAGTTTAATTTATTATTGGTAGCTTTATTGAATTATTTTTATGGGAATTTGATTGGGATGGCAGATAAATACATCTTTTTTTCCTCTAAATATTAAACTTATATTCTTAATAGTATTATTGAAATGTTTCAGTTGTAGGACAAATTTATAGTCATATCACTGAATTGTAAAATGAGAGGTTACTTTTCCTTTAAGACTATTTTGCTAAATAAAATATATCTATATTTACATTTCTTTGTATTTAGAACGCATTGGATTGAAGACTTTATCGTGATCGTTATCCTCAATTTTCACCTGAACTGTATTAAAGACTTTTAAGGAAGCATCTAAAGCTTCTACACGAACTTGCAGATCAGGCAAAATAACTGAAGACGGATCGTTCTCAGCTTGGAGAGCGAATGTGTTTGATCTTTCGATTTGATCGATCGCCACAAGTCGTCGAACATTATGAGCTGTAGAAGAAGTTGTAGAACTTTATTGGAATTGAGAAATCATATTTTGACAACCGGAAAGTATACATTTAAGTCTTCATTGACGTTATACCATTGAACTTATTTTCAGAACAAAAACATAGAATTATTTATAGGATGATTCAGTTTTAAATACAAAGTTAAATTGTTAAATTTATAATTCACGATGATAAGCAAAAATAAAGAAGTCAGTTAATATTATGTTAAAAGAGTATTTAAGACTCAACAGTAGGTACAAGGCATAGTTATACATTCCGCAACATAAACCTGCCAAGTGTATATAAAATGTTTAAATTGCAAGAAATACGAGTAAATTACAAAATAATCATTGATCATCATAATCAAATGATCGAAATGAAAACCATCCAAAACAATTCCACCAGCTGACCTCTATTATGTATCTTTGTACTCTACTCGTATTACCATTAGTGAGTGCAGACTTCACTTATTAATGATCTCAGATGAGCGAAGAGCTCTTGCGATGATGGTGTATTATATTTTGGCTTAAGTATTGTACTTAACGTTAAATTAGCAGTATATATTTTGTATAACAATTAAGGAATTCAAATATGTGAATTTATTTTTTGATCAAGGTTTTTGGGTAGGTAATTAAGTAATTTAAAGATTATGCATAGTTTAGAATAACGAAGAAGAAAATTGAAAACAGCACCATTTGTACCTAATGTTTCAGATGTGAACTTTATTTAACATTTCTTAATTGGATGTTTTTTTCTTTTGTAACGCGATTTTTAGTACTAACGATGTGTTCCCGCCATGAGCCAAGAAAATCAATAAATGGCTTTATTTATTTATGTATATACCATACATACATATCAGTGGCGATGGCACCATATAAGCCGATTCCCATCGACTTACCTTTTGTAAATCTCAATATCAACAAACAAACTTCACGCAACATGTATATAAACAAATCATACAACAGCAACGCTTGTGACATCGACATTACTTTACAATAATTCAATCAACATGTATTTTCTTCTTTAAAGGTATGCCGGGTTATTATTTTATCGCTGAATAGAACAAAATTTGTTTTCTCTCCCGTTTTCTCTTCTACTTCTCGATAGGCGCGTGCTTCTTTATTCAACCAACGCTTTCTTAAGCATAGAAATAACCCGATGCTCACCGACTTTCATCCGATGAATTTTAATGTATCTGAAAATTCACTTGCTTGTGCAAAGAACAAACACGAGTGTTGCGCATTGCGCAATGCGCATGTCAGGTTGAGCCTAGCAAAGCAAAGCAGTACGTTGACGCACTAAACTTGTTATTCATTTTCATAGAGTAAACACAAATTCATTCATTCTGTATAGGAAAAAAGCCAAACGTAACCCGTCTCTAATGGACTTATTGGATATTATTTTCCTTCATTCGGCGGATAAAGTTTATGAAGTTGGGGTTGCCACTTAAAGAAAATTGCGTAGTGGAATAATTTTTGGCAGAAAGTTACTGTAATTTTAGTTAAGTGGCACAAGTAGCCAAAATTAACTAGGAAAATGAGATTTTGTTCTAAAATACAGTTTAGAAGCAGATTGCAGTGCAAGGTGTAGATATTATGAATAAAAGTGTGAACAACAAAAATATTAATCAAAGATAAAAAGTTAATTAAAGTTTGAATTGGAAGTGATTTGTGAAAAGTGGTTGCATTTTGTTTAAATTTTAGTTACTCAAAATTCACAATGGCTCTTATAGGAATAGATTTGCTGTTAGATAAAAATAATGGCTTTGGGAAACTTATTTTCTTAAAGAAAAAAAGTGATAGAAATAGGACGCTTCACACCTCCATTGAGCTTATCTATTAAATAAGAAAGCAAAGATTTTTGTAGGTTTTCGCGTTATGTTAAAAAAGTTGTCAGTTGAATTACATATTCTTAAAAATTTTAAAATTACCAAAATATTTTTCATATAAAGAAATAGTTTTGTGAAATAGATTTTTAGCATTTCTTTTATTTTTACAAATTGGATGAATGAAATTAATTTAAGAGATATCAAGAACCGAACATCAATTTTTATCAAATTTGCATACTATTTTTTGTAGGTTTTATTTATTTATTATTACGGAATGTTGGATTTTTTTTTTTTTTTTTGGACAATATTTTCTGTGAAATAAAAAAGTTTGAAGACAATATTTTTAATTTTTGAAAAGCTATTTTGAGTCGAAAGTAAATTTTTTACTAAGTTTTAGTATTATTGTTTTTTTTTAGGTTTTTATTTTTTGTAAAAAAAACTGTCAATTTGATTTTTCTCAAAATTTTTCTGAATGTTGAAAATAATATTTATTTTAAGATAAAATGAGTTTGAAGTCATAATCTCAAGTTTTTGAAAAGATATTTGAGTCGAAATTCAATTTTTACCAACTTTGAGTAATGTTTTGTTTTTTTTGGTTTTTATTTTTTATAAAAAACTGTCAATTTGATTTTTCTCAAAATTTTACCAGATGTTAAAAACGTTATTTTTTGTTGCACAAAATTGTTTTGGAGATATAATCATTTTTTAGTCGTAATAAAATTAACTTAAAGTTTTGTATACGACTCCATCTCTTCGTCACCTTAAAGTTGTAGCACTCCATAAACACTTCAAGAATGATATGTTACGTGACACATTTCCACAAATTTTTTATTTAAGTGGATTGTTTTTAACAACTCCGATAAGTGTTGTTTCAGTTGAGAAATCTTTTTAAGCAAGTACATTTCATTAAGTACATTTCTGATATTTTTTCTAGCCACTCATTTTTCTCCGACTTACCTTTAGAAATAAGTCACGCCTCGCCACTGATACATATGTAGTCGTAGTAGTCGTCGTCGCCTTTAGCTATGTCTCTCAAAAATGTATGAAAGAATTAGATGCATAACTAGTGATACTAAGACTTTTAAAATTTTGAAATGAAAATGTTGGTATTTCTAAGATCTAAATAAAAGGTTTAAAGAGAGCTGTATGTGCGTGCGTGTGAACGTTCAGTATACCTTATTTCGTAGGCAATATCTCGAAAACAAATAAATTTCGTTGTATAGATAATAACATCAAAAGTGAAAAACTAGGTTGACCCCAAATATCACCCGAAATAATAACTTTAGCGACTGCAATTAAAATTTGTATTACACATTGTGACGTGAATTACGTGAATACATTTTATACTTCAATAAGAACTGTTGAATATAATAACAAAAAATGATAGTACTTCCATTCCATAACAAAGGGATAATGTTCTTGACATTTGATACAATTTTTAGAGCAAATACTACTTAAATTTGGTAAAAACTAATTTTCGACTCGAATATCTCGAGAATCAACGAAGGTATTAACTTCAAAATAATTCATTCTAACATAACATAGTTTTCTCAAAAAAATCCAATCGGAATTATTTTAGAAAAAACAAAAACCTTCAAAAATGTTATACTAAAAATTTCAACTACAATTTCTCGGGAAAAAACTGAAATGAAATCATTGTTGTTAGCTTTTAGTTAAATACTAAATAGTAAAAATTAAATTACTCAAAACTGAAATGGTTTTCGACTCAAATATCTTAAGAACAAAGAAAGATATTGATTTCAAACTATCAATAAAAGTTGTAGTTAAATTTTTCATAATTTCATTAGTAAGGTTTAAATTTAATGAAATCTTATCAGTTGAAATGTATTTTGTGTTTCTTGACTTAGATATTGACTTACAAATCTATGAGTTAACCTAGTTTTGAATTTACTAATTTTGTTTTTGTAGAAATCTTTTAATAGTTAAAGTGTAAGGTTTTTCATATTGCTTTATAACTCTCAAGAATATTATTTTCTCTCAAAATAAGAAAAATTCTAAAGAACCTATTGTTGAGGTATTAACAATTTACTAGTAAGCAATTTATAAATATTTAGCAATTTAATAAGGGAGTCCAAAATTTTAAACCTTTGGTAACTAGTAAATTGCTGATTGCCTTTTATTAAAAAACGAGCATCCAAACATGTCTAAAAAGTGACAGTTCGTGAAAATAAACAAATCAAATACGCTTTAACGGACCTATTAGTTGGAATTCCCAACTGTTGACTTCACCATTCCATCCACTGCTCTTATAGGAATAACCGTACATGTCATATGGGTTTAGCAAATTGCCAAAAAGTAAAAGTAGCCATTCCGTGATTTTAACTTTAGGAAATTGTTAAGAGATATTAAGATGTTAAAATCGTTAAAAATTAGCTAAACCACCTGTTAAGTCTAGTAAATTGCTAAAAATGGATCAAACAATTTCCCAAATTGTTTACAATTTAGCGACATTGTAATTATCTATAAAACGACATATTAAGGATGGTTGTACGTTATTTAGTTCTTAAGTAATAGCGATCCAAAGTTAACTTTTTCGTCAAGTTGGGAGTAGAAGGACTTTGACTTTTTCTGTGGTATCTGAAAAATCTTTCTTCGAAGGGAATATCTAATTCTCCTAGGCTACTGTTTATTAATAATGACTGATGAAAAATAATAAAGTGGATCGATTTTCAATTTTAGTTTAATTGTTTGGTTTAACTGTAAAATGTTATTTGCCCCTATCTGAGAAACTTATTATATTTAAATTATGAGTGTGGATTTTTCTTAAACAAATTTGAATGGTTTTTTAAGGAGGTGATATTTTGTCCAATAAGTTTTATCCTTATAAGACTATTAAGGGTTAAGGTAACATTTTTTTTCAATTCAATTCAATAATTTTTTATTCAATTTTCACTTCAGAATAACATAATAACAATATTTTTAGATACTCAAGAAGATAAGTTTTAAAAAAAGAATAAGATCTGAGCCATTCAGTAACATGTGTATGTCAGTGTTGAGTGGCCGGCTAAAATTAAGCATACTAGAGAAAAACTGACGTGGGGTACTTTCAGTTGTTCTTTTCTGCAATTTTTAATTAATTTAAGTCAAAAATACAAAATTTAGATATCAAAATTAATTTAAAGAAAGTTGAAAAATTGGTTTAAATAAAAGAATCCTTTTGCATTTATTGTCGTACTTTATAAACCAATTCAATGTCGCTCATGTCCATGGTGAAAAGCCATTCTTTAATTTTTCTTAAGAAAGAGTTGAGATTGTTTGTTGTTCTTATTCCAAATGGAAGATTGTTGAAAGTAGTTCGCGATTTCATTAGATAGAAGTTCATAAAATGTGTTTTATGTGCAATCAAAGTGCTGACAAGTTCTAAATTGTTGACCCGTAAATTGTATATTGAAGAATTTCTGCTGGGAATATTACCACTTTGTTGATAGAATTCTTTTAAGACCTTAAAAACATACAGGTGACGCAACGGAAGTATCTTTAATTCGCAAAAAAGAGGCCAGCTGTGTGTACGTTGATTTTTACCACAAATAATACGAATTATATGTTTTTGGGCAATTAAAATGGGTCTAAAAGTGCTCATAAAAGTACCCCCCCAACTAACTATACCGTATTGCAATTTAGACTGACTAAGTCCGTAGTAGATCATAGTTAAAACATTCTTAGTGCAAAATGGTCTTAACAGATAAGTCTTACGCGTAATAAGATTCATATAATTTCTAAGTGAATTAACATGAGATTTCCAGTTTAGATTACTGTCGAAAATAATTCCTAAGTATTTAAAAGAGTCAACACGTTCAATTTGAAAACAGTTTGGGGAACACTGGTTATTATTTAAAAAATTGTATCTACCACATACATGCAAGGGTAAAAACGAATTTTTGACAATCATACGAGTGGAAATACAACTCAAAACCTTTAGGAAAGTCATCTGTTAGCTTGAAACACATAACTTTTGTTTTATCGCTAATAATTAGTTTATGATATGCAAACCACGCCCTTAGTAATTCTAAGTCTTTATTTAAGTTGGCAAGACATTGAAAATAAGTCGGAACAGTGTAAGTAAATGCTATATCATCTGCAAAGGCTATAAGATTTCCAGAAAAATCTTGAAGGAACAGCGAGTTAATGTAGATTAAAAAAAGTAAAGGTCCTAAAACAGAGCCCTGTGGGACACCATTTTCCAATCAAATATGATTTAAACCATTCATATATTATACCTCTAAAACCAATATTATATAACTTACTTAAAAGTATTTCATGATCGACCATGTCAAATGCCTTTGTCATGTCAATGAACAGCGCCATCGTTGAGTGGCTTTCGTTTATACCCTTGTATAAATCACAACTTACTTTTAAAATAGCATCTTCCGTACTTCTACCTGATCGAAACCCAAACTGAACTTCGGAAAAAAAATTGATTTTTTCGAGAAATGAGAGCATGCGTGTTTTAATTAACTTCTCAAAAAGTTTGGAAAACGTAGGAAGCAGGGAGATAGGCCTATAATTAGCTATATTTTTATGATCTCCTTTTTTAAAAATTGGGATAACTTCTGCAATCTTCAATGCATTAGGGAGCTTCCCAAAACTTACACTTAAGTTGAAAATATAGCATAGTATATCAACAATTTCCCAAGATACTTTTTTTAAGATAACCGCAGAGATGCCATCACTAGTACAAGATTTCTTATTTTGTAAACTTTGAATTTGCATATGTATTTCTCCATGATTGATTCTATAGTTTTTTTTTTCAATGGACTATAGGGTTAAAAACCAGGATCGTCCTTTTATAAAAAAAATAGTAGTTCAAAGCATGGATGATATACATAAGGTTGGATGATTATATAGAATAGATTATTGATACGAAATAATAATAATGTTTTGCATATCATAAAATAAGTTTGTTTCGAAAACCAAATTTTAACAAATTTAGTAGCATTTTTTGAAAGTTTTTATTTCTTATATAAGAAAATTTAGATTGGATTTTTCTAATTTTCGTTATCTTACGTTAACAACAAAATTTAGCACAGAGTGAAATCACTTTGAAGTTAATACCTTCTTCACGAGATATCGAGAATCGAATATCAATTTTTACCAATTTTGCAACTGACTGTTGGATTTTTATAAAAACTGTACTGAATGTCGAAAACAATATTTTCTATAAAAAATTAGTTTGAAGCCAATATTTTAATTAATTTTTGAAAAGATATTTGAGTCAAAAATAATTTTTACCGACTTTTAGTAATGTTTTGTTAAGGCTTTTATTTTTTAAGAAAAATGTAAATTTATTTTTTCTAAAAATTTTACCTCATGTTAAAAACGTTATTCTTTATTATATACAATTAATATTCGAGGTGACTTTTAATTTTTTTAAAGCCGTACATTTTTTTTTTGGAGAGTAATTTTTGCATCTTTCTGCAATATTATCTGTATAACAACATTTATTTGATGTCGATATCTCCACTGGTTCTTGAGATTTGGACGACGAAAAAAGCTTCCCGAACGTACGAACGTACAAATATTTTATTAAGACTCTAGAGACCTTGAAACGTCGAGAATTATCAACATTTTCAATTCGACAAATCGGACCGAATACAATAACTTCCTATGGGAAGTTAAACATATGAGTGTAATGACCAAGTACTAAAATTTTATAAAACGTTTAATAACTTTGTTCTAAATAAAATAGTGTTATTCTCAAACCACTTTAAGTACTCCTGTGGATTTTTATATTTTTTTTTTCTTTTTTGTTTAATTAAATATGATAGTTTTTTGGTAAAAAAAATACATAATTTTATAAAAATTTTCAAATACTTCCTAACTTTAACTTGGTTCATTACTTAATTGAGGACATCATTAATTTACAAACTAATAATATATCTTCTATATGGTTTTCCAATAAGAGGTTTCATTCAATTGAAAACTATGTTATTACCTACTATAAATGGAAGAATCATTTCAAACCTATTTACATGGTTTTAACTTTTATACAAACATATGTACAGTACATACATGAAATGAAAAAAAACTTACTCGCAGTATTATTCAGTTCAACTTATTACATTTTTTTTTAACAAAAACCATTGGTTATTTAATTATATCAAATGATAACACTAAATTAGGCAATTCAAATCAGTAAATTTTATATTCTTTAATTATATTAATACCTACTATATATAATCGAGAATAAGCTTTTTTTTACATATATTTTGAATTCAAAATTGTGAATTTATATTCCTTGCAAATACGATTCTTAATCTTAATACGTCTTTTCATTCATTCATTCATTCATTAAATTCAATTAAGGATTTTTAAAGTAAAAAAATTAAATTTAAAATTTAAAATTTAAATAATGTCTTTTTATCTAGTTCTAGTATCTAGTTTTCAAGCTCTTAAGACCAAGTATGGATGATTAGCAGAGATGTTACGTATCTATATTTACGAGTAAAAATCATGAAGGTATCTTATATACTAAATTAAAAGATTTTTGTATGCAAATCAGATGAAATGAATTTTTTGCCTTGAATTTGATTTGGAATAAAATTAGTCTTAAAGAAACAAACATCTACATCAGACATTTTTAGTGACTAACATTTTTTTTCGAAAATTATACGCATACATTTAAAGCTAGTACGGATACATAATAAGACAAAAACAACAAAACACTTGAAATTAAAGATTAGCAACAAAAAAGGAAACTGACGGAAAGTGTTTGCCAATAAAAATTAAAGATCAAGAACAAATTAAGAGCAATAGAGGAAGTAAGAAAGCAGGAGAGAAAAAAGACAGAAAGGGATATAAAGAAACTGGAGGAGAATTTTAAACAACCTTTTGTTAAGGGTTTAAGAATTTACTAGTTAGCAATTTGATAAATATTTAGCTATTTACTAAGCGAATCCAAAGTTTTGAAGCTTTAGTAACTAGTAAATTGGTGATTGCCTTCTATTAAAAAACAAGTATCCAAACATGTCTAAAAAGTGACAGTTCGTGAAAATAAACAAAGCAAATACGCTTAAACGGGCCTCTTAATTGGAATTCCCAACTGTTGACTGGAACGATCCATCCAAGAATAATTGTACATATGTATGTCATATCGATTTAGCAAATTGCTAAAAGTTAAAGTAGCCATTCCGTGATTTTAACTTTAACAAATTGTTAAGACAAATTAAGATGTTAAAATCGATTAAAATTAGGTAAATCATCATTTAAGCTTAGTAGGTTGCTAAAAATGGCTTTCAAATTTTATTAAATCGTTTATAATTTTTCACCGCTGTTTTGGTCTTCCTTGTACAAACGAAATTTCAATCTGTAAATTTGGCTATATAATATTTATAAATATAATAGATTTTAATTTAATTTGTCCAATGGAACGCAACGCAAAGGAATAATCAGCATTTTAAAAGAAAAGCAAACTCATTATTTTCCCTAAAACCACATTAGCTCAATGAACAAAGTTAGATAATTTGCAAAGGTCTCCAATCTTTTTATTTACGTGCAGTAAATCGATAAGACCTTCTCATTCTTAATTTTTTATTGAATTCCTATAGCCTCCTTAAACGTTTGTCGCATTAGATTTTTAAAGAAAGTGAAACATTTTTAAATTTGATTTAATTCGAACCACAGTTTGCAGAAGAGCACATATTTTTACTTTTTAATGAACATTTAACACAAATTGTTGTAACGTTTTTTTGTGCGGACGGAAAAACAAAAGGATACGCAGCTTCCGCAGTCTTGGCAATGCTATATTCTGACACCTCCGTAACTTCACAAAACAGACAGTTTCTCAAATACAGTATAGTAAACCAAAACTTCTGAATAACTGCAAACAGAATAAATAAAATTATGAGTTTTGTTCATTAAAAGAAAAGAAAAAATAACATTAAGAATAAATTGTATGTTCTGGCAATGCTATACGTAAAAATATACACAAAAACAGTAATTAATAACTTATGTAATTATGACTGACATAAGATATTTTTAAAAAGTTTTATAAAGCTTTAATTATAGCCACGCGTAGTTCACATTAAATTATTCTTAAGAAACTTCAAAGTCACAAGATTTATTAGAATTATGTTTACTATTGTCCTTTATTTACATAAATTTTAATTTATTCTAACAATTTAACTTAATTTTGTTGGAAGGTATACAGACAGATACAGTCGGAATAAGAGGAAACTTTTGGTCTGGTTTTAACAAAATATAGTTCACAAAAATGTAAGGTATGCTTCCTAACCGTTTAAACACACTTTGAAGAGTGATCTGATAAACTTTTCTGGACAGTGAAGGTATATGCAGATATAAACATATGATATTTAATGCCATCTCCCACAAAGATTTATTAATACTTAATTAAAAAAAAATAAAAACATTTCAATAAAATCACATCTTCAAAAACATTTTTATGAGATCAACTTGTTTGGGTGCCCAACGCATTCACTTGACCTTCCAAAATAAAAAGAAGCTTCAAGAATTTGGTGTATAGGTAGACATTAGGTATAAACAATTAAAAAGTCAATGAAGCTTTTGATGCTTAACCTGAGAGTCTCTGAAACAATTAAAAACTCAATTGATTTTGCTTACGCATTGCCGCCGCATATTACTCGTATCACACAGTGGACTGTTTGTTAAATTTTAAAATATCGAAAAATATTTCTCAGGCAAATTTTTCGAAGGAAATAAATATATGAAATTCGGTTAACTGAGTGATTCGGTGTTTTTGGAAATGTATTTGTATTAGAATTAAACTAACTTACATATTACTAAATATAAAGTAATTTCGTTAATATATTTTTAGTTAAAATCACAAAATCTTTCAGAAGTAAGCTTTGTATTTCATATTTTGAAAAATAAAATTTCTCCTTATTGTTGACATTATTATTTTGATTTTGATAATTATATTCATTATTTATAGATACTTTCTAAATTAAAGTAAACTTGACTATTAAATACAAAATTTTATTACAGTTCAATTACTTTATTGTATTTAGGACTTTAATCCCAGATGCTTGCAATTGTAATTGAAATTTGTAATTAAATTACTCGGTAACTATATTTTGAATACATTTCATGCAATTTTCACGCATTTAATTAATAATTAAATTACAAATGGAATCATTACAAACCAACTCTGCCAGTAAAACAATAGCATTTTGCTGTTGCAATTAAAGAAATTTAATTATTAAAGCTCATTAAAGCTCAGCACCACAAAAAATTAGACTGATGAGTGCAAAAGTGGCAAAGCACGAAATAGCTATATCTCCAGCTAAAAACAATGAGTGGTAGCACCTTTAAGTTGTTGTTGTTGTTCAAAAACATTCAATGAAATTAAAAAGGAATGGTCAAGTCTAACAAGCTGACATTCTAGTACGAATAGTACAATCAAAATAATAACAATGAAATTTAATTAAGTTTAAATAATATAAATCTATAAACAAAACATCCCTATGTTTTTGAACAATAAGATCAGCGCCATGAGCTAAAAATCCACAGGCTTAAGCTTTTTTCGATTACTTACAAAAATGTATAACAAATTGAAAACATTTCGTAGTGAGCCCGAAAACGACTCCAAAGCTAGAAAATCACATCAGTAGACTGACAAATTTATGACGGATCATATTGTGTACTATTCATCGACTGTCTTAAAAGGGCAAAATCGTTTGAAGAACGAACGGCCATGACATCACGCAAAATGCATAAATTGGCATGCTTGGCACTTTTTTCAGACCTCAAGGGAATTCTAGCAATAAAATAAGGTTGCGGCGAAATTTGGGACTATTTTGAGACTTAAGACAAATCGTACTACACAAATGGTTTCGAAGGCGACCATATGGAAAAATAGAACCCAAATTTTATCACAAACACATTTTTTACTACGGTATCCTACGAGCTTTTCAGCGCAAGGGCGTTAAAGTGTTTTGGGTTTATATTCAGCTAGTTTCCCAAAATCGAGAGTGAAACCTTAATTGAAAATCGAGTGAAATTGTTTTTATTGTTCTATCGTTCAATAGATTTCATAACTTCGAATAATGTTCGTAATCACATCAGTTAAAAAACAATATCTCTTTAATTGTTCTAATGTTCTCTTCCTTTCATTAAGATTCTTTTTAAATATTAGTGCTTTTTATATTCATTTTCTTGATGCAAAAGACAGATAGCTGCCAGATTTGTGATTCTCTGCGATAAGCAGTTTCCACATATCTGTTG
The DNA here is from genome assembly GCA_951509635.1 of Eupeodes luniger. NCBI lineage: Eukaryota > Metazoa > Arthropoda > Insecta > Diptera > Syrphidae > Eupeodes > Eupeodes luniger. Next base: position 56,471,231 of record OX608074.1, on the reverse strand, counting down.
GGAATGACTCTGGTTTCGAAATATAGTTTCAAAATGCGTCTTGAAAGTTTTTGAAAGAACGTTGTTTTTAGTATAGAGATCACGTTTATGTCGTCTTAAATGATTTGTCTCTGCCCTTAAATAGAAAGTAGAAGCTGTAAATTCTAAGGTTTATTTTTTTTAAGAACCACTTTTACTACGTTTAAAAAATTTCTTCTTGTTGAATTCAAATTACATCAACTTAATGTGGTCGAATTCAGAACTCCAATTTACATTTTGAACCGAATTAAATTTCATTTTGAATGAAAGTGAAATGTAGAACCGCGCTGGAAATGAGTTCTTGCAATAGCCCAGAATTATTCTGCCATTTACTCGTGTGTAGAAGGAATTCAAATTTTTGGCAGTCCTGAGGAAACCACCGTAAAAATAATTTTTGATAATCATGAATTTATCGGCTACCGGAAATTGGGCTAGAAGAAATAACGAAATAATTTTGTATGGCTTTGGTTCCGCTTAATTTTCTGGCTTTTGTACAATCAACATAAATGGATAATGCTTCTTACATATTTCAATATTTTACTGTTAATAAGCCGTGCCGTAATTAAAAATGTTTGATTTACAATAGTAATACTTAGCTCAGAGCTTTGTAAACTGTGCCACAATACATGACTGGATTTTTTGGCCTAGTTTTCATTTTGCTTCCAGGCTTCCAATTTTTCAATATAATTGGCTTTTTTCCAAAATAAGTAAAAGTAAAATTTTATAGCCCCGTTTGGTATAAAATTATGTAAATCATAATGTGTACCACCTTCAATAAGTCTGACGTGGTCCATGATATTTGTCCCCAAAATACCACAAATTAACCACTGTGCATCGCCGTCACCGCCGCCGCCTTGCCATTCTAAAACTTGACGAACAAAAAAGTGAATGTTAAGATTGTTCCGATAAATAAGTCCAACAAATTATAAAAAAATAATAAACTAGAACCTTCCCGAAATGTTTCCTCTCGCATAGAAAGGTATAGAATTTTATTCAAATTAAGATGATTTTTTTTTTGTTTTTTTTTTTTAATTTTGAATCATTCAAATGGTGGCGATAGCACGACATCAAGCACGCGAATCGATGGCTAACGCTTAGCAAACCCATTCTTTTGATACCTAATTTATTTTTATCTTATTTTTGGCTTTGACGAAAAAATACCGCCGCCGTACACCGCTCTCACTCTTCTTCCAAAAGGCGGCATCCATATACCAGTATGTTTATGCGGATAAGTATTAGGTGTTATGGAAGGCGTTGGGATTGGTGATGGTGAGAATGAGTATCTTCTTCGGCATTGATTTGCTGATGATGGTTTTGGTCACTTTTGAATGCCATTATGGTGGTCCATATAAATATCATAGTGATTTTGAAAATCATTATCATTCGTCTTTAAACTTTGTGGTGATATAGAAACAGACAAGATTTTTACCAAAATGGTAGGTGATTGATATTTGCCTTTAAGTTCAGTGATCTATTTCATAACTTCATAGTTTTTGTTTAAATCTTTTTGAAAATTAATTATTTATTGTACTTTTCTTAATTGTGAATGAATCCTAAAGTTTGTGTTTTGAGTATTTTTTCTATGATTTATTGTGAGAGGAAACGGACATTGGTCAAATGATATTAGGTTTTGTAATGTGTAATGGTTAAAGTTAAAATAACAGTTTCAATTACTGTGTTACATAAACGGTGTTCATGTTTACCTGAAACATTTCAAAACAATATCACGCTTTGATTTTCGCTGCTTCCTTTATCGATTCTTCGAAGTGCAATAATTATAAATCAAAATGACAGATATTTTGGAATCATTTATAAATTAGCGTTTAAATGAAAAATTCCTAACAACTTTTTTTTGAATTCACAGAAATTCACATTGATTGTTGCTCTTGCCTTAATTGGATGCGTTGTAGCCGATGTCTCACACTTGGGCCGTCGTCCAGTGCTTGATTCAGCCACCCAGGGGCCAAACCCACAAGACATTGCAACCCCCGAACCCGAATACATTGATATCGATCTTCCAGAGCCACCACGACCAGCTCCAGTGCGTGCTCCCGTTGCTCCTCGTGCTCAAGCCCCAGTATTCAACGCCATTCCAGCTCATCATGAACCCGCACCAGCTCATGTCTACTCACCAACCAGTGGATACCGTTACAAGCGTCCAGTCTCTTACTACAGACGCACTCATCGCCTCCGTTACTAAACAATCTGCCATAATGTCTATTCAATCGTTGTCATCAGTTTTCAGTTAAACGTCATTAACTGTTTTTGGTTGCGCAAGCTTTTCCATGTGATAAAATTATGATGGGATTAATGCGATGACCTCTTATCATAATTGAAAACATTTAAACAAAGTCTAATAAATTATTTATAAATCTCAAGACACATGACTCGGCTTTAATTATTCAGTTGACGAAAATTGCATAATACTCGTATAGCAGTTTAGATGCTATTAGCATAGTTTTTGAATTTTCTACGCTTACCACCACTTCCGATCGCTGTAGCCGCAACTGTCTTCTACGTGAAGTGGTCTGCCACTGCGGTGGCTCTACACTTTAAAATGAAATGACCATATTTCTCCTCCTTATTACTTAAACTCGACTTAAGTAAGATTCATCATGAGATTCCATTTCGTTAATTAATTTTAAAACCAAGCGAATAACGCTACTCAATAGATGGCGGTAAGATATTTATATTCTCTCACACAAATCTTTAAGTGTTAATTTACTTTCTAAATTATTAATAGTTGTTGCTATGGCCTCATGCTTAGTTTGGCCTTGCAAAGATCATTTCCGCAAGAGGTGTATTTTTTGATAATTTTAGTGTGTTTGTGATGTAATGTAATACACCATCATGTAAAGGGGTTTTTAAATTGTTTTTAATGGAGCATTATTCTTCTTCACCTTCTCCAATGTTTTCTTGTAAGTTTTTTTAATTTTTTGAAGAAGTTGTTAGCCTCGAGTCTTTGATGTAAGTATTAAGTTTATTTGGTCATGGATTGAATTACATGATGAATGATATAGTCTTACCTTGTTTTGATTATCTCTATAATAAATGAATATAAAGGTCATTTATCGATGGTATATTCGTACCTATTACATGCGGTATAACCTATTTTACATAACCAATAAAATTTTCATTAAGATAAGGGCTCTTGAACGATTATAAAAAAGGTTACAGAATAGGTACTTACCATTCATTTTTGGTGTAGCAATGATTAAATTAAAATCGATTTGTTTTAAATAAAAACTTCGGTGCACTTTAAGCTCTATGAACTTATTACTATTTCAAGGCAGCTGAAACTGTGATATACGAGTAGATACTATTAAATTTATATGTCATTTCAACAACAACTACTACAACAACAGAGCTGCACTTTATATCTTGCGATATCTTAATGAAACGATAAAAATTTTAAGGATTACGAGACATTTAATTTTTATTGTGATGTTCATTTCTAGAAGGACCACTTCTGATGATCCATTCAATGTAGACGACGAAAACCAACAATCCCATCTTTGCCACTTAGACGCCAGTTATAGCTATCCTTGGTTTTCATCATTGAAAACAAACATTGGAATTTTTTTGAAAGGTCGTTTATAGCTATCATTAAAAATTTCTGTCATTGAAAAAAATTTCCTGATTGAAGTCCACCGAAAAATTTTTACTGACAGAAATCTGTCATTGCAAGATACCTTATAATAGTAAAAATAATAATAATTAAAATAAAATAATAATATTAATAATAATAATAATAATAATAATAATAATAATAATAATAATTATAATAATAATAATAATAATAATAATAATAATAATAATAATAATAATAATAATAATAATAATAATAATAATAATAATGATAATAATAATAATAATAATAATAATAATAATAATAATAATAATAATAATAATAATAATAATAATAATAATAATAATAATAATAATAATAATAATAATAATAATAATAATAATAAAAATAATAATAATAATAAAAATAATAATAATAATAATAATAATAATAATAATAATAATAATAATAATAATAATAATAATAATAATAATAATAATAATAATATTCGACCCACACTCATAACTTTCCATCCCGTCTGTCGATTTATCTGACTTAAAATCTTAACAAAATAACCATAACAATATTTTGTGTTTGATAAATAATTTGAAGTCAATATCTTTCTTTGTTCGAAAACCATTTCTTTTCAGTTTTTTGTTGTTTTTGTAGGTTTTCGTGTTTTGTTAAAAAAGTTACAAGTTAAATTTTTCTACAAAAGTAACTAAAAATTAACAACAACATTTTGCATCTGATGAAATTATTTTTTAAAATCTATTTTTGTTAACGAGATTTTTAGTCGAAAACTAATTTTTACCAATTTTAGTACCATTTCTTGAAAGTTTTTATTTCTTATATAAAGAAGTACAGATTGAATTTTGCTAAGAAAATTTAGTACAGAATGAAATCATTTTGAAGTCAATGCCTTCATTTATTCGAGAGATATCGAGAATGGAACATCCATTTTTACCAATTTTGCGTACTATTTTTTGTAGATCGTAATTTTTATGAAAAAACTGAGTGCTCGATTTTTCTCAAAATTTTTACTGAATGTCGAAAACAATATTTTCTATAAGATGAAATTTATTGGAGCCAATAATGTTTTTAATTTTTGAAAAGATATTTGAGTCGAAATGAATTTTCACCAAGTTTTAGCAATATTTTGTATGTTTTTGTTTTTTTTTTAGGAAAATTAGATCCAATATATTTCAGAATGTTGAATGTTTATAAGATAAAATATATTTGAAGCCAATAGCTTTAATTTTTAAAAAGATGTTTAAGTCAAAATTCAATTTTTACCAACTTTGGTAATGTTTTTATTTAAGTTTTTATTTTTTGTAAAAATACTGTCCATTCAATTTTTCTTAAAATTTTCTAGGCGACCATTTTTTTTTCAGTTTTTTTTTTCAAAATGTTATTAATTTGGTATCACGTCACAATAATATATAATATACAATTTAATTCAAGTCGCTAGTAGTTATTGGTTCGTAAGAAATTTTGGGTTAACCAAATTGTCTTTTTAAAATTACTATGGTAAAAAACCCACGTAATCAATTTTTTTGAGAGTTTTTCTTGATTTCTTGATCTCGATTTGCGTCGTTTAGTTTTGCGTTTTTTCGAAGTTGCGTCGATGCTGAATTAGTACTTATTTTTACTGTGCGTCGTTAGATTTTCGAAGTTGCATTGTTTTGGGTTGCAGTCTTAAAAAAACAAATTTTTTTAAAAGATAGCCTTGACTTTTGATTCAAATTACACGCCATGCCATCAAACCTCGGGGATTCTCTTTCTGTTCACAGCAAATATGGACTCATCAGACAGTGATTAATTTTTTTTTTTGTAAATTGATTGACTATTTTATTTTGTTTTAATTGGATGTATTGCTTTGTTTTGTTGTTTTTATGAATGTAATAGAATTTAATATTATTTTCGTTTATAAAATGTTTACTTTGTTGAATTTTCTTTTCAAAAAGAAGTAATTTCGAACCTCTGGAACCTGTCTTCAATCTCTATTTGACTTCCTATACAAAATCATAATTCACTTTGCGTCGTGTTTTTTTGGAACGTAACCACGACGAGGTATTGGTGTATTTGAAGTCGATATCTCTACTGGTTCTTGAGAAAAGAGCTTCCCGATCGTACGGAAGTTCACAGGCACCTCTATTAAAATCTTTTATTTAGACTCTAGGGACCTAGAAAGTTCGAGAAATGTCAACATTTTCAATTCGACAAATCGGACCGATTACAATACCTTACTATGGGAAGTTAAAACTTAGCGGGTGTGAAAGAGCCCAAGACGGCCGATTTATCTGCCTTTCATTAGGATATTTTCACGCAGGCACCGCATAATGTGCTTCGCTTCGCACCCATAGTTTTCTAAGAAAATGGGATTGGAAATGGGATAGCTATATGCGTTTTTCTATAAAAAGCTTTCCAAACTATTTTAAAGAATTTCTTAAGAGCTTTGGCTATTGGTTTCACAGCAGCTCTTAGTGAAAAAAAAAATGTTCCATCTCAAAATACTGTATAACAAAGTTCAGTGTGAACTCAGCTTTAACTTTAGTTCAGATATTCAAAAACAAAAATTGTACATTAAATTAAGTGCTGGTTTTATATTCATACAGAATTTTTGATACCTATTCTTTTTTTTTAATTTACAATATTTAGAAATGCAGAATTTAAGACTTACGGTTTCATACAGAATTCTGAAAAACACTATTTCAACCCACTCCCTGCATAAACGGATATCGGTACTATAAAAATTTCCTAGGAATATAACGGGTTATCCATTTTGCGGTTTAAAAAGTACAGGACTGGAATTCGACACCTGTCAAACTAAGCTGTTACCAATTTTGTTTTTCACTTTAAAGTCTGACATTTACGAAAATGCATCGCTTAACTATAGCACAACGCATACAAATTGTTAAATCCTCCTACAAAAATGGTGATTCTGCCACAGCCATATATCGTGCTTTAAGAGGAGATTTTGATTGGACCTTACTTCTTTGAAAACGACAATGGAACGACTGCCACCTTCAATTCGGAGCGTTATGGTTATATGATAATATGTCTGCTATTAAAGAATACGACTTGAAGTATATGTGGTTTCAACAAGACGGTGCCACATGCCACACAACTCGAGCGAATATATGTAGCTTTATTGCAACAGACAGTGTTTCACACATATATAATAGTGTTTCACACATATATTACAATGAAAAGAAATATCATAAAAAAAAATATTGTATGTGTTTTATTTACGTTTACTTTTGAAACCGCAAAATGGATAGTGCTTTATTCAATCCTTATTTTTTTTTAAGATATGTACTTCCCAAAATCAATAAATTCAGTGAAATTTTTAATAAAATGTACGTTTTTAATTTTGGATGATGATGGGGAAAAAGTTCCCAAGAAAATTGTATTCACGACACACTTCGACAAAGGCTTCAATAAAATCCTGTCCAATTAAAGTACACATGTTCTAGTAATCTAAACTAAAAATTGTATTTTCAAGTTTCAAATTAAAAAAAAAATCTTAAGTTCTTTATATCAGTTTAAAAAAAATATTCTCCCCACTTCATATATATGTATGTATTGTACATATTTAAATAAATGAAGAGAAATCAAAACAAAAATAATAAATACAACTTATAAACATGCTCCATGACAAGATGCTTCGCACGAGCATTAAATGAATATGAATTTATAAACTATTTAATATATAAAATAAACAAAGGTTAAGTGTCACACTTCTCAAATTAATATGTAAGTCACTCCAAGTCACTTATACCAACGAGCTCTCTCACATAAAATAAAAAATTATTTTTCTGATTGATTAATGGGTTTTATTTTAAACTTATTCATCCTTCCTGATTGGCTTTAAATGGTACATATATAATATTATGTTATATAATTATAGCAAGAATTTCCAATTGGCCATTAGCTATCTTGTTCATTGATTGTTTAGTATTGTCTTCAGGTGAAATAACAGACAAAAGTCAATGGCTATTTCCTGCTTGAATATAATTTATTGTCTTTTTGTATTTTATGAACATACATAATTTACAAGACTGCATTCAAAAAAAGTTGTTTTTGTTTATCTTAAGAGAAAAATAGATGTAAATATGTAAATTAGTGTTGACATAAACGTGAGTTCAATTTAAGTTTTCAAAATAAACGCGCCAAAATAACATGAACTTAGACAAGAAGTTTAAGTTTAACACAAAATAAAAAATTTGTATTCTATTAATATACATTGTTTCTCCGAGATCTAATTAACGACAGATAATAACGGTTCCAAACAACAAGTAATATTCCTATCGTAAGCAAAATGCTTTTTGATGTTTTAATTCTATCCTTCCACAAAAAAGCTATTCACACCTATTACTGAATTCGGCGAATGAGTTAACTTTTGCGTTTTCAACGAATGTCAGTAACATACCCTGCACTACCGACATTTTGATTAAGTTAGCTTCGATCGTAAACTTTTCGCACTTCATACAAATTCTATATATTTATCTATCTTTCGGGCCAATTTCGAGACGAATCTGAAGTGAATTTAAAGTTAAATCTTTATGTATGAGAAAACCATGGGTAAAATTTGTTGGCCACTTACGCAGAACGGTAGTCTTCCTATACAAAGATGATAGGCAACAGCATTTGAATTACGATGTTGTTGGGTAATTTTGTATTGTTGGAAGAGATTTTATATTTTTGATGATTGTATTTGAACTATTTGTATTTCATTCTTTTACAATAATATGTAGCTAGCTAAATTAATTTAAAAACCTTGATCACCTACTTACCTTACAATTTTTTTTCAAAGTGAGCATTAAGAAAGTCAAATTTTCATAGTCATAGAAAGTTGATATTTTTTTGTCAATAAATAGATTTGTTGATAATAGTGCGGTTCAAAGGTGGGTTCCAAAAATATTGAAAATCTTATGATATAAAACTTTTTGATGGATCTCTATTTTTTTTTACAAATGTAAAAAGATAATAAACCTAACTATTACCTTATGCCTTAAGGAAATTTTAACTAGGACATTTTTTAAGGATAGTACATTTTTGAAATGGAATGGTTAACTTCTAAACTGCGTTTGGGTCATTATTTTGAGAAAAAATGCTAGATTGTGTATAAATTTGATGCCTTTGTCTCAGTCGTAACATATCTAAATTCTAGCAAATCCCATTTTTTCCTGCCAGAGCAAACTTTTTAGCTTTGGAGTAATTTTTCTATAGAAAATGAGTTATAAAAACAACGTTTTACTATTTTTTTGATAAAAACTAATAATAATACATGAACAAAACTCGAACTAAATTGGTTTTGAAAGCCAGAATTCGGTTCTATAATCCAAAATTTAAATTGAATCATTAATGTGGGGAGAGTACGGTCACTTTGGCGCCAAAAATTGATAACGAATTTAAGTAGAGGGTTTAAATAAAATAATTGTTTACTAGTTAGTTAGTTAGTTAGTTATAGAAACTTTATTTATAATATTTAAATTATATCTACAATAAATTTCATAGTTTAATATGGTTTGGCTTAAAGCCGTCTACCAGAATGACATTATTACAATATTATACATTTCTTACTAAAATAGAAAAATAAAATAAAATTTAAAAGTCGCCTTCGACTATTCGGGTTCTATAATTCAGTGCCATCGTTGTGTATTTATACAATTTCTCCCAACCAAGACTTCCATTCAAAATACATAAAACTTCGCTCATAGTCATTATGTTTTTACCGAAGAATCTGACTCGAAATTCACTTAGAATCGGGCATCTGGCAATAAAATGATAAGTATCTTCTCTTTCCTTGAGGTTGCAAATATCGCACAAAATAGGTAGGTCCGGACGATGTGGAATGTAGTTAAGGTTGATTTATTGAAAATAAAATTAATAAAGACAGAACTTCTGATTTAGGAAGCAAAACAAAAACCTTAACCAAACGTAAAAATGATGATCTTGACGACGAAAATTCTGATATATGCCATTTACCAAAGAAAGTTGCAACCTCGATATTTAAAGACTTTGCAATTACCCGCCCAGTAGCCAATTTTAACTATAACAACAATGTACCTGCTTCATTATCTATTTCTTCTTTAACATTACCACTGATATCAGCGCCTAATGTTGTTAATCTCTCACCATCTAATTCAACGACCCAACTGAATGTGGATTCTTCGACTTCTACTTTGTCGAAAAACATATTTTTGCCAAAAATCACCAACGAAACTACTTCACTAACATCTCCAATTGTATCCGGACTAAAGGTTGTTGAAGGGCAAAAAATATTGTTTCTTTCTAAACTTGCACCGTCTACAAATGCACTTGACATAAAAAATCACTTGACCGAAAAGCTGGGTTCCCCATTTACGTTTAATGTTGAGAAAATTTTACATCGTAACCATACTAAGTATTCGTCCTTTAAAATTCGTGCACCTGACTCAATTTTCCATGTTTTAAATTCACCATCGTTTTGGCCTAAAGGAGTAATAGTTCATGAATTTATGAATAAGTCGAACAACCCTTTTCGTCAGTATCGGACAACGCTAAACCACCGTCAAAGCAGCTTAAAAAGGTATTAATCTACTACCAAAACGTAAACGGACTTCGGACAAAGACCAACATGGTTTACAAAAACATTAACAATCTTCCTCACGATATCATAATATTGACGGAAACATGGCTCAACAACTCTATCTCGGACTCGGAGCTTTTTGACTCCTCTTATCAAGTCTTTAGACGTGATCGTTATAACTCAGACGATTCAAACGCCGTTGGTGGCGGAATTCTTGTCGCTATCAACAATACTCTCACTGGTTACCTGATTGACGACTTTCGATCAACAGACATCGAAATACTATGCTTAAAAATGAAAATGGTAACAGGACATTTATTTATTGTACCAGCATATATACCTCCAAGCTCTAAGAACGAGGTTTATGAAAAACTAAACAACTGTATAGAGAGTATTTATATCCTTTTGGAGCCTGAAGACGAAGTACTGGTTGTTGGTGATTTTAATTTACCCAATCTCAATTGGATTCAAATTGACGACGATAACTTCTACGTTCCAATAAATGCGTCATCTTCAAACGAGTTTTTATTAACAGATGGTATGTCTTCATGTGGCTTAAGTCAACTCAACGGTGTGAAAAACCGTTTTGGAAAAACACTCGATCTGGTATTTTTCTCCGAAACCATATGCTCTGAAGCAGCTGTGATTTCTTCTGCTGTCAAAATTGTGGACGAAGATCGCCATCATCCTGCATTAGACATTGCACTTAATTTAAACATGGCTTCACCTCATATGCTAACTGTTAACGACAAACTAGAATTCAACTTTAGTAGGTGTAATTTTGAAAACCTTTTTAACTTATTATGTACGATCAATTGGGATCACTTATTTTGTAGCTTAAATATTGACGATATGTGTAACATTTTTTATTTAACTCTTTTTGACTGTTTTTACAAAACGATTCCATTTAAAAAGACTCGAAATAACTTGAGTGTTCCACCATGGTTTGATTCTCACGCTAAAAACTTAAAAAACAAAAGGAATAAAGCTTGGATAAAGTATAATCAAACAAGAACTGATGATGATTATAGGACGTTCATTATAATAAAACAACTTTTTACTGACTACTCTAACATCCTATATGATGACTACATTCGGAAAATTGAATTAAACCTTAAAAATAATCCTGACAGTTTTTGGAAATTCGTGAATCGTAAGAAGAAAACATGTGGGTACCCTAACTTAATGACTGATTCGACATCAAATAGTAATGAGCCGAGAATAATTGCGAACATGTTTGCAAACTACTTCAAAGACGCTTTTGTAGATTATAATGCTATTAGTTATCCTAACACATCTACCACTGTTGTAAATTTCCCCCACTTAAATTCTATCAATTTCGATATAAGTGAAGATACTGTCCTCAATAGTATCCTACAACTTGACGAATGTTTTAGCCCTGGTCCCGACGGTGTACCATCATCCATTTTAAAGAAATGTGCTGCGTATTTAGCACACCCGTTATGTGTTCTTTTCAACACGTCTTTAAGTAACTCGCTGTTTCCTTTTATCTGGAAGAGCTCCTTCATAATACCAGTACACAAAAAAGGTCCTAAAAACGAAATAATGAACTACCGACCTATTGCTAAACTATCTGTGATACCTAAACTGTTTGAGTCAATCGTATGTAGCGTTCTTTCTTTTCATTGTAGTTCAATTATCTGTGATAACCAGCATGGTTTTGTTAAAAAGCGTTCAACTGTTACTAATCTGTTTAACTTTACGTCCTTTTGTTTAGATGTTTTTGAAAAACGTGAACAAGTGGATTGTATCTTTACTGACTTCAGCAAGGCCTTTGATAAATTATGTCATAAAACATTACTTTTAAAACTATCACAGCAAGGCTTTAACGACTGTTTCATCAACTGGATCTCCTCATATTTGCAAGATAGACGTTATAGTGTTAAATTTAGTAATGAGTGTTCAAGTTCATTTGTTGTGAATTCTGGTGTCCCCCAGGGTAGTCACCTTGGTCCTATTCTATTTGTTTTATTTATAAATGACTTGGTTTCGATCATACAAAATTCGTCTGTCCTAATATATGCTGATGACATTAAAATTTTTAAAAAAATTAACTCTACATCTGACTGTCTTCTCTTGCAAGAAGACTTAATATTATTCAGGGAATGGTGCAATAATAATCGTCTAGTTTTAAATATTGACAAATGTAAAACCATGAGTTTTACACGCAAAAAAGTTCCAATCGTTTTTAGTTACATGTTTGATTCTTGTCCTTTAAGTAGAGTATATGTATTTTCTGACTTGGGTGTTGTCTTAGATTCGAAACTAACATTTAATGAACATATTAACTTCATAGTTAAAAAAGCAAATAGAGTTCTGGGTTTCATTAAGAGATTTGGCCGTGATTTCCGAGATCCATATGTTTTAAAATTACTGTTTGTTTCATTTGTGAGACCAGTCCTGGAATATGCTTGTACAGTATGGTCACCTTACTACGCCGTACACGTCACAAGACTCGAAGCCGTTCAGAAAAGATTTTTGCGTTTTTGTCTACGATCCCTTCCGTGGTTTCATGATATTCATACATTACCGCCTTATTCACAAAGACTTTCTCTCATAAATCTTCCTTCTTTGACAAATCATAGGAAGTACTTGCAATTTTGTTTTATTGTTGGAATAATAAACGGACAAATTTCATCACCATCAGTTCTTGGTAGTTTAAACTTTAGTTTTAGTCGTTCAAGTATAAGACTCCAAAAACCATTGAATATTAATTTTAGCAGATCAAACTATGGTGTACATAGTCCCTTAAATCAATTAATTGACATCTATAATAAGTTTTACTCTTGTATTAATTCACCAAATGATAATATAAAAAGTATAAATTGCAAATTATTATTTTTCAACAGTCTAGTTTAAGTTTTTAGATTGTAAGTATATATTAAGAATTGTTAACGTTAGTATTTAACGAATTATAAATAAATAAATAAATAAATAAATAAATAAATAAATAAATATCATTTCCCCTCTTACTTTAAATATCGTACTTATCATTGAAAGCGGTAATCTGTTTAAGAAGTAGGAGCTTCCTTGTAAGTTGTAGTCGAGCTGGCTATATATCGTCCTATACTGAGAAGATTGAGCTTGCAAGGTATAACCACTGTAAGCTGAGCGCGCTACACCACCCAGTAAATTTTGAAACATGTTTCTCAGAATAGTGGGTCCGATACCTGGTTGAATCTGTAACCTTTCTCCACACTCAACGCCTATTTCTTCCCATTTTTTGACGAGGTTGCCTCTTAAAGTAATTATCGACTTGAGGATCAATTTGGGTAGTCTTGTTTCATCCATCTCCAGCAGCTTCATTATATAATCGAAGTGTAATTTTAGCGTATTTAAGAATAACGGTGGCATTGTAGTTTCAAGGTGCACCATGTAATTTGGAGTACAGGCCGGCAACCGAAAAATGCGTTTAAGAAAATATCTTTGAAACTTTTCAACAACATCAAACTGCCAGCAACCCCACACTTGAGCACCATACAACATGATGGAAGAAGCAGTGGCACGAAATATCTGGATCTTTGCGCTATGGTCCACAAACCTACTCTCTATACAACGTCCCCAGATTAAAGAAATAGCTCTCTTTGCCTCAGCTAATTTAGTTTCGAAATGTTTTTTAAAGTTAAGGTTAGCACAGATCAATACACCGAGATACTTATACTCTCGAACAATTTCCAAATTCTGACCCTTGTAGGTCCACCTTTCGTTTCTCGAGTATCTACCACCTCCATCCCTGAAGATCATCATTTTAGACTTTCCAAGGTTAACAGTCAGGTTCCAAAGATCACAGTAGCGCTCCAGACAGTTGATCATGAGCTGCATTCCGCCAACTGATTCCGCCAGAAAAACTATGTCGTCAGCGAAAATGACGTCACGGTATTCGTAAACTTCCGAACTCAATACCCCCTCCCACTTCCTCGACAATGTCATTTATAAACAAAATGAACAGCAAAGTACTCAACACACATCCTTGCCTTACTCCCATTTCCGCTTCAAAGTCCTCTGATGTAAATTGTCCGTCCCAAACATAAGACACATTGTTTTCATACATTGCTTTCAGCAGATTCACAACTTTGCTTGAGATACCCAAGGTATAGAGCTTATAGAATAACGCTGCACGGGCAATGGAGTCAAAAGCAGCTCTGAAATCTACGAAGAAAGCATATAGCTTCTTCTTTTTGCTTTTAAAGTAATCGGCAATGTGAAATAAGGTGAAAATCTGATCGACAGTCGAGTGGTTTTTCCTAAAACCAGCTTGGAACATGTTGAGTATGTTTCTGTCGTTAACCCACTCTGTTAGCCTTTTAAAAATAAGTGCACTGAATAACTTCACTGAAGAATTCAAAAAAGAAATGCCCCTGTAATTCTCGGGATTATCGTACGCACCTTTCTTATGCAGCGGATAGATAATTGCTTTTTTAAAGCAGGCTGGCACCTCTGCGGTTTCGAAAATTCTATTCAATTCTTTGGTGAGTGAAAACAGGTACTCGGACGTACAGTTTATATAGAATTCTGAAGGAATCCTGTCATCTCCTGGGGCTTTACCAGATCTGGTTTTTTCTAAAGCAGTCCGAAGTTCCAGCACTGTAAACGGTAAATCAAGGATATCGTCTAAGAAGACCGGAGCAGCATATTGAGGCAGGGGTGAAAACTGCGCAGTGTTGAGTAAACTTTTAAAGTAATCCTGAAGCTCGGTTGCGTGCAGTGAAGATCCAATCCTACTAGGCCGTCCGTTAATTGCTTTAGCCGCTTTCCAGAATTCTGCCGAAGACATCGCTGAGTTTAAGCGTTGTATGGATTGTTCATCGTTTTGCTTACGCTTGGCAAGGCAGATGTGTTTGTACTCTTTGTTCGCAGACGCATACATAGTCTTAAAGACATGCAAGTTATATTTTCTCAGAAGCTTTAGTAAAGTAAATGATTTTTTTCTTGCTTTAAAGCATTCCAAGTCAAACCATTCTTGTTTAAAATCATTCTTCTGCTTCCAGTTATTGGTTACTGGGACTGCAGTTTTCATTATGTCAGTAAGTCTGGTCATGTTTAAATTATCACCCTCTGAGCTATGTTTTCTCAGTTCCTCATTTAAATTAGTTTGGTAAGCCCGTACAAAATTTGAACTATTACTCCAATGTAGCTTTGGAAGGAGCTCAAGCGACTTGGAACAAGATAATTCATCTGCCAGCCTTGAATTGCATGTGATTTCTAAAGGGATATGCTCCGAAAAAGTTTGCTGCCCAACACTAAAACTTCTCAAAAGATCATTCCACCTTCCAGAAACTATCCCATAGTCGATGACTGAACACGCCGTTCCTCGGATAAATGTGTATTCACCCTTAACATCTCCTGCACAACTTCCATTCAAAACTCTAGCATCTAAAGAGTCCGCTAAATCCAATATTTTAGTACCTTTACCATCGCATACTTCATCTTTTGACAGACGAATTGAATTAAAAATAACTCCAGCTGATCCGCTTAAAAAGCTATTCTGTGACCAGCCAATCCTGGCGTTAAAGTCACCGACAAGTAATAGATCCCCGGAGTTTAAGGATGAAAGTCCGTCGCATAGTTTGTCGAAATCTCTCTGCCAGTGATTACAATTTAGATATATAGGAGCGATATACACTTTCGAACCGTTATACGTGACCTCCAATATATTAATTCCTTCCCTTTGCAAAAAATTTAAGGATAATTATTTACTATAGGAGAGGGTTCTATCTCTCCAAGTTTAGGAGGTTTAAAAAAAATGACTTCAATTGAAAAACCAAAATATTAAAAACAACAATAACACTTCCAATAAAGTACTATACGAATTTAGAAATCGAGAAGTCCGTTCAGTAATCCAAAATGTAAGTCATATTATTTATGTCAATAGATTTTGAACGATTGGTATGCAAACTCAAAATTACAACAAAAAAAAATAAAAATGTAAGTTTAGACCCATGTTTTTGAAATTTTTCAAATTAAATTTTAAATTGGCTTTAAATATTTGATATACCTATCAATTTTTAATTAAATACTGAAAACAAGATGGTTTTATGTTGTCTAGTTTCTTACAAAATTCAAAATTACTAAAACTACTTATTTATTAAATTTAAATGTTTGTTGGGTATTAAGCTTCTTTACATAAATACAATGGAGATCGATATGGCACATTAACATTGAGGTATGTGTAGGAGAATGCTGCCTGATTGCAACCTTAAGTCATTCCAAAAAAATATATAAAAAAATATAATATTTTATATAACCTAAACTGTGCATCGATCTATTTAAATCTAAAGAAGGTGAAATTACAATCAATATTTAGAAACAGTGCTCCACTATCGTAAACGTCTGTATTTTGTTTTTTGTTCTTGTTATAACATTAAGGTTTTGAAATAACATGAGTTAACATATGTTGGAAAATTATTGTTTGCTTTCAAATCGATACAAAAAATAGTTTTACTCCGATACTTTCACTTTTATGAAATTATACTACTTATAGTTATTAAGTAAAAGCGAAATCTTTTAATTGGATTTGTCTAATAGTCTTACAATACTTCAAATTCTTGAAATAAACGAACTGACAAAATTGTATTAAATGTCAATATCTTCTTTTATTTCCAAGATTTAGTAGTTTTTCATTCAACATTGGCTCAGACAGTAAAAACCGAATTGGCTAAAAAATGAAATATCTTAAGATTGAGGAAAGTCATGAAATTCATGACAAATGAAAGTATATAATACATTTTGTATTTCTTATCTATATTTTACATCAGGTCATTTAACCCTTTTTGGAGCTTTGGAAAATTTTTGAATCTTGTGTTTTCCTTTTTTTCAAAAGTATGCATCAGAACCCTCAGCTTAAATTAAAAACAAATATAAATAGGTACCTACGGCCATAAAAATCCTTCAGAAAAGTATAGCTTGATGTATGTATAAAGCAAAATGTTATTAACAAGTGTTATAAATAGAATTCAAGCCAAAGAGACATTTGACATTTTATTGGTATCTCTTCTAAGGAATAAAAAGCTGATTTTTACATAACTTTTTAAGAAAGTTACATTTACATTTACCTCAACACTTTAAATTTGTTACTGGTGAAGTTGTTTCCCATTTATGGTTGGATATAGTTTAACATAGTCTTACTTACCTACTTTAGGTGGGGCTACAGGCCGGGGTTTCGCACGCAAAGTTGGTTGAGGTCCTCTCCCACCTGAGTACAGCCCGTATAGTTCGTCGTTGTATCTTCTCCTCCACTCTCCATCTTTCAGAGCTAGTTTCGTTGTTTGAATTTATAGCGGTGCCTGTAAAGACCTATATATATATATATATAACACAAACTCAACACTTCGTAATTATGAACAAAACTTTATTTATATCTCAATCTGCTTTCCTACACTGCTCAATACTGACTGACAAGTCTCTCCCGTGCTGTCGGTTGATGGATCGGCCGGTGGTTGTTTTACAGGGTGCCACATCCCTCCAATGTTTTTCAACTTCAAACTTAGCTTTTGGTTAGGTGTTCCTATTTCATTTGACGTTCCTGTCAGGTTAGGTGTCGCAGCTTCTTGCAAGTTATTTGTCGCATTGGAATTTGGTCGTGTTTCTGGGAGGTCGGGAATTTTCTTGAGATGACTAATATTCCGTCTATAGACTTTTCCATTCCCGCTCACCATCACATCGTTGCCTTTCCGCTGGATCACTTCGAATTCTTCTGTGCCAAATGTAGTTGATAGCTTGTTTGATGGCGTCAAGTTTTGTACTAAAACTTTGTCCCCTACTTCTAGCTGAATACTTTTCGCATTCCGATTTTTATCAGCTGTTTGCTTCCCTCTTTCCTTGTTTCTGATATCTGAATCTCTTTCTTCTGAATCTAACATGTTTGCTTGAATATCTTGGAAGCATGGGATCTTATCTCTTATTAATCTGTTAAACAACAGTTCAGAAGGTGACTTCAGTGTCGTGCCATGTGGTGTGACATTGTACATTAAGGTGAATTTTTGTAACTCTTTTATGTAATCATCGCCTTTAGAGTTCGCAATTTGAAGCCTCTTTAGTATCGACCGATTCATGTTTTCGACTTCGCCATTCGCCTGAGGCCAATATGGTGGTGATGTTATAAGTTCAATATTATTTTGTTTGCAGTAATCCTTAAACTCTCTACTTACAAATTGTCTCCCATTGTCGGCTGTAACGGATTTAGGATAACCGAGCCTAGAAAACATTTCCTCTAAGACATCGATGATGACATTTGATGTTATTTTCTTAATAAACTTCGCCTCATAATACCTTGAGAAGTAATCTATAATCACGAAAACATAGTCCTGGTTTGGTAGAGGACCTAGCAAATCCATTGCTAAACATATCCAAGGTCCTTCAGGAAAAGAACGTCTGTGCATTGGAGCAGGGTACGTTGGATTCGATACCAGTAAACAATCGCGAAAAATTTTGACAAATTTTTCAACCTCTCTATCTACCAGAGGCCACCAGACTTTGGAACGTACTCTCCGTTTCATGACGGTTTCTCCTGGGTGACCTTCGTGTGCCAATTCCAAGACCCTCGTTCTTAAACTTGTGGGTATGACAAGCTTTGTTCCTCTCAGAAGAACGTTTCCCATAATGCTCAGTTCTAATCTAAATGGGAAATATTTGTTCGCGCGATTGGGAGCCCAATCATCATTTTCAATGCATCGCACAGCTTCCATCAGTTCTGCATCTGAATTATTATGCTCAACAATTTCAAGAATAGTTAATGTTCGCGGTGTCGATTTTTGAACTATGTGACAAATACTTTGTTCGGAATTCCTGTCAAAACTATCGCTCTGTTCAAGTTGACACAGTCTAGAAAAAGAATCAGCAATGTTGAACTTCCCAGGTTGATAAATGACTTTGAACTTAAACGATTGTAGTCTTAGAACCCAACGCTCAATTCGGGCCGGTGGTTTTGAAGTAGGTTTGAAAATGGCCTCTAACGGCTTATGATCTGTTACCAGTTCAAATTCAACTCCCGCCAAATAGTAATAAAATCTTTCTACAGCCCAGACCAATGCAAGGCTTTCTTTTTCTGTCTGGGAGTACCTTCGTTCAACTTCAGAAAGACTTTTACTAGCGAACGATACTACCTGAGGGCTTTCATTCACAAATTGCAGTAGAACTGCACCCAAAGCCACTGGGCTTGCGTCAGCAATTAAACGAATCCGATTATTTGCATTATAATATGAAAGGGTTGGAATTTTAGCCAGTTTTTCCTTTAATTCTCGAAAAGAGTTTTCTTGACTTTCGCCCCATGTAAATGTGACGTCTTTTTTCGTCAGACGTCTAAGTGGTTCTGTTATATGGCCCAGATCAGGAATAAATTTTCCCAGGTACGTGACAAGGCCTAGAAAACTACGTGTCTCTTCTTTTGTTTTCGGCGGCCGGAATTTCAAAACTGTCTTTACCTTTTCGGGGTCTGGACGTATACCATTTATTGACAAAATGTGTCCCAAAAATTTCATGGTTTGAGCTTTCCAAATACATTTGTCATCGTTGAGCACTACATTGAAATCTTTAAAAACGGACAATACCAAATTGACATTTTGATCATGCTCTGTCTCATTTTGACCAAACACTATGATATCGTCAAGGTAATTTAAAGCATTTTTACAACTAGATAAAATGTTTTCCATGATTCTTTGGAAGATTTCGGGGGCTGAGTTAACACCAAACAACAATCTTTTGTATCGATAAATCCCTTTTGATGTGATAAAGGTCGTTATTTCGCGACTATCTTCATCTAACTCCAGTTGGTGGTAAGCATTTTTGAGATCTAACCTAGAAAAATGCTTTGCTCCCTTCAGCCTGGTCATTACCGAGTCAAAAGTTGGTAAAGGGTAGTTTTCCCGCAGAATGGCGGCATTCGCCCTTCGCATATCTATGCATAATCTTATGTCACCGTTCTCCTTGAAAACTATGACAACTGGTGATATCCAACGACTTGGTCCAACTACAGGCTCAATGATATCCTGTGCGAGAGCCTCATTCAACTTAGCCTCTACCTTCGCTTCAAGAGGAGCAGGTACTCTACGTAAGGGCTGTTGTACTGGCTTAACCGATTCATCAATCGATAGTGAGACCTTAAACCCTTTGATTTTCGGAAACGGCTCTAACTTTTGTATCTTATTAACATGAGGTCCTAATTTCAAAACATTGAGTTTTATTGCTGTGTCTTTACCTAATAATGATTGACTACCATTCTCTATAACATAGAATGTAGAAATCATGTCGAAACTACTGTTGACACTTATTACAGCTTCGAAAACTGATTTAACTTTAAGTAAATCAATCCCAGCGTATGCTCGAAATTGGTTTTCCGTTTCAGCCCTAACATTCCATACAATTGCTTTCTCCTTGCAAAGCTTATTCCAATCACTTTCGCTTAGAAGATTGTGCTTGGATCCTGAATCGATAATCATCGTTATTTTACATCCTCCAATGAAGCACGTTATATGTTCACTCATTTGACAGTCGTTCAGTTCTAAATGTTCGTCAACTATTTTAAAGCAATCGTATTCTCGAAATTTGACACCTTCTGTTTTAGATTCAGAGTCATTTTCTTCTGTTACAAACCGAATTTTAGAAGTTTTGTACCGTTGTTTTTTTAAATCTGTCCTATCAAAGTCATCGGCTTTCCGTTTAATCGATTTGCTTTTAGTTTTACATTTAACATAAAAATGGCCAATCAAACCGCATTTGTTGCATTTTGAATTTTTGGCGGGGCAGTACGGACTAGATGCTTGATGTCCCCGCCTCCCACATCTACCACATTCATTCTCTTTTATAGTACCGCCATCTTTATGAAAAATTTTATTGATATTTGCAGATGTTGTTGGCAGAGTCATCTCCTCTGATTGACTATTTATCTGTTCGTATACACTACACATCTCAATTATTTCGTCCAAATTATATTCTTTTTCCAAAAGTCGTTTTTTCAAATCCTTAGGAGCCCAAGCATCTATGACTTTATCTTTCAAATTAATGTTGGCTACCTCTTCCTTACACTCCCCGAAATTACATTTTGTCGCCTGATGTCGTAATCTTAACAAAAATGTATTGAGGTTTTCGCCTTGCTCGGGCTTTAACGAACGAAAAAGGTGTCTCTCAAAAGTCGAGTTCCTCTGAGGCGAGAAATGTTGATTAAGTTTCCCAATTAAAACCTCAAAAACATCAATTGGAGGATCTTGTCTTTCAGGCGATTCTATTAAAGCACCCGGAATATTATAAATAACTTCTTGCATCTGAGGACCCCCCAAATGCAAAAGCTTATTTCTTTTCTTTAAAGGATTAACTATTTCTTCCGCCTGAAGAAACAAGTTAAAAGATCTTAACCATTTCTCCCATTCTGATCGGATTAATGATCTATCTATTGTGTCGCATAGGAAAGGTGTTATCCCTGTTCCACTCATTTTCCCAAGAATCTATATATAAAAAAAACACAATGACATAATTTCTAGGCTTACACGATTCAATGCCTTACAATTCAATGATCCCGGGTTGAAGTAATACCAAAATGATACGATTTAATGCGATCCCCAGTCTCAATGTTAGCAATCAAATGCCTCTCTGTTTCGTATTTTCTATTTCTCTCTTCTTCCGACTTTAGCAATTTAATGCCAAACTATTTGGAGGAAACGGATTATTTCCTCACATTTATTTTATTTTTATTTCTTTTATTTAAACTTACCGATTTACAATTTAATGTAATCTAATTTTACAATTTAATGTATTTTCCCTTCTACCAATTTAATGGATTTTCTCTATTTCCAATTGAATGGGTTGACTCTCTTTCCAATTTCATGGAATCTCTCTTAGCTTTCCAATTTAATGGTTCTTTTCACCTGTATATGTATGTGCTTTATTATACAAATAAATCATTGATCGGACCTGTCAACCAAAAACACAAACAAACAATACAAAAAATTAATGGAGCACATATACATAATTAATATTTTGGCGCCCTTTTTTTTTTTTAATGGACATTTCTCTTGTAGATTTACTATTTGTATTTTTATTCAGTTATTAAAACAATATATGTATATATTTTTTTTTTACCTCGTCGCCACTGTAAAGACCTATATATATATATATATATAACACAAACTCAACACTTCGTAATTATGAACAAAACTTTATTTATATCTCAATCTGCTTTCCTACACTGCTCAATACTGACTGACAAGTCTCTCCCGTGCTGTCGGTTGATGGATCGGCCGGTGGTTGTTTTACAGGGTGCCACAGTGCCTATTTAGACAAAGTACCTCTTTGATCCCTTAATTCATCTTCTCCGCTCCCGTCGCAATGCTCAAAACCGCTCCACTGACATCACGCTTTGATCTTCCAATTATGTCAATAATATCATCAGCGTATCCGAGTAATTGGATGAACTTTTGAAAGATTGTGCCTCTAGTGTTGACGGTTGAGTTTTGTACAGTTCTTTTCAGAACGATGTTGAAGAAGTCGCATGGCAGTGCATCGCATTGTCTAAAACTTTTTTCTACAATAAAGCATCGGTGAGATCTCTTCTGACCTTGATAGAGCAGCGTGCATTCTCCATCGTCACTCTGCACAAACGGATAAGTTTCACAGGGATGCCATAGATATTACTCTGTAAAGCTCTTTCCTATAGATGCTGTTTTATTCGCCTTTAAAAGAGATGGTGGGTATCGATTTGAAGTTTCTGGGTTTTTTCCAAGATCTGCCGAAAAGTAAATATTTGGTCAATGGTGGACTTTTCTGGTCTAAAGCCACATTGAAATGGGCCTATCAAGTTGTTGACGATCGGCTTCAGACGATCTTATATGCGATGTTTAGGAGACTTCTGCCTCTTTAGCTTGCGCTGTTCAGATGGTCTTTTTTCTTAAGTAAGTTTAAAGTAGTTTAGAGGTTGCCAATCGACTGGACCAGTTCTTAAGGCTCATCGAACTAAACCTTCAATAAATACATAAATGTAGCCCATAGCCAAATTTGAGACAAAAATAGCCGGTAATCAAGGTGCGTTAAAGCTGGACACGTAATATGGCGATCGTTATCGTCAAAGAAATATGACCTAGTATCGCCGCCGCTGCGCTGTCATGCAAACCGCACCAAAAAGTTATTTTTGTGGATAAAGTAGAATTTAAGCAAATGTGGATTTCAACCCGCCCAATAACGCATATTTTATTCTTATTGACGAATCCATTGAGCCAAAAATAAGTTTTGTTACTTTAATAAAAACACTCTTAAAGTTGAATTTCCAGACGTTGATACTTCGTGTACCTTATACCATAATAATGTTGAGTTTACTGAATAAATTGACAATTGTTTAGTGGAAAGGGTGCGTTCACAAGTTCCGTTCAAAGTTGTCAAGTTCCTATTGGAAAATCCGATAAAATAATTAAAAAACTAAGATCTCTTAAAAATCATAAGTAAATTGGTGACTAACAATAACAACTCTTAACCACATCCCACGCTAATATTATTTTGAACAAAAAGTAACACATAAACTTGATTGGTCAATTTAAATAAAATTCAGCATAGTTTATGGCCTTATATAAAATGAAATACAAAATGCAAATGTTATTTTTTGTTTTTAAATACTTAATTTTTTGTTTTAAGCTGAGATTAATTAAATCAAAATTTTAAATTGATTCTTCAATGATTTATCAACTTTATTATAGTGGTTAAGAATTTGTTTTGAATGAATTGGAAAACAACTATTCAGATTTTAAACTTTAACAAAACTTATTTACTGGGAGAAAAGTATAGTCAGTTGGGGGACGCTGTTCGATATACGGTTTTAGAACAACCGAAGTTTTAATTTTTTATTGTAGTATACAATTTTATTTGTAAAGAATAAAGTGTATTTGAAATCGATATCTCTGCTTGTTCTTGACCTATGGCGGGCGAAAGAAGATATCGTAAATGTACAAACGATAATATTACAATTAAAATTGGACAGTTTACAACACCTTGAAATCATTTTTAATATATGTTTTCATTGGTGTATGCACTTCAACTTTATTTTATCTCCTTAAAACATGCATTCATCTTCTACATATTAAATTTGATTCTTTATTTTTGTCTTCTCATTAATAGTAAAAAGATTTCATAATTCTAATCTACGCCTCTATTAAAAATAGAACAATGCACGTTTCAAAAGAACTACGCATTGAAAATATAAAAATTCACAACAAAAGTGTTGCAGTCACACTTCACAAAGCTAGAACACTGTTGGTGCATCGTAAAAAGGCTTCTTGGCCAGCAATAGTGAACATTTTGAAGAAGTTTGACCTGTTGCGTAAAATGTGTAAGTGTAAAATGAGGAGTTGAAACCGTGTGCTACGGGTGAGAATATGACTTCAGTAGCCAGTATAATATTGATGATAATTCTGATTTGGCGATTTGGCGATTCGTCTTCGGTCTTTGAAATTATCAAAAGCTTAAAAATGGAATTCGTAAAGCTATTGAGGACATTATTTGCGGATTCAGGTGGGGGGTTGTATTATTATTTGTTTTAATTTTCTAAGGGATTCCCTTAAACTCAAAACTTATGGTATTGCGATAATGGATATTACTCCCCTTATATTTATTTTATATTTTTTATATTATATATTTTACTGCTTTAAACTTTGTTGCTAAAAAAAATACTTTTAATTAACTTGTAGTTAAGATAAGATAAAGATAAGTAAACATTTCATTCTATGATTTGTTAGTAATTTAACGATATTCACCAAAAAGCGGTTTTCTGTCAAAAACAACTAAAATCTTTCTTTACACAAAATTTAGAATTTAGAAAAATTGACGATTATATGTATATTCAAATATTCAGGTTCTTAAAAAGAACCCTTGAATAAGAGATCGACAATTTGATATTAAGTTGCCTTTAAATTCCTGAAACTCGTCTTCAACTCCATCTTATTTTTTTGACATACATAAAAAGTGCAAGGCTTTCTTAAAGTGTTTTTTTCTTTCAAAATTGATTTTCTATTAAATACAAACAATTTAAAGATCTTTCAAAATTAAAAAAATCTACTTTTTGAAGTGAATGGTGTTTAATAAATAAGCTTTTACTAAACATAGACAAATGTAAATCAATGTGTTTTACACGCAAACAAAATGTTTTGACTTTCAATTATCAATTAGACTCTTCTTATTTGACTAAACTCTCTACTTTCTCTGACTTAGGTATTATTCTTGACTCGAAATTAACTTTTACAAATCATTATGACTATATTATTAAAAAAGCAAATAAGACACTCGGATTTATAAAACGGTTTTCACATGATTTTCGCGACCCCTATATTCTTAAAATTCTTTATATATCATTTGTAAGACCAATATTGGAATATGGCTGCATAATATGGGCTCCCTTTTATTCAGTCCATATAAACAGAATAGAAGGAGTACAAAGAAGATTCATGCGCTTCTGCCTCCGTTTCTTCCCATGGTCCAATAGGCTCGAACTTCCACCGTACAATCATAGGCTCATGCTCATAGATCTTCCATCGCTTTCTAAACACAGAGAGTACATTCAGCTGTGCTTTATTATAAAATTAATCAATGGGTCAGTCATATCACCATCAATTTTGGAACAATTAAACTTTATTTATAGCCGTTCAAGCATTAGAAGACAAGTTCCTTTACGTCCTATATCAAGCAGATCAAACTATGGTAAAAACAGTCCCCTCAACCAATTGATTTCAGTTTACAACAAGTATTACTTTTTGGTATATTCCGTAAGCGATAATTTTAAAAGTAAAACATTTAAAGTAAATTTTTTCAATACTTCAGTTTAGCATTTTTTTTTTTCTTCTTTTTATGTTTGTTTTTGCATTGTAAATCTATAAATCTAAGAATAAATGTAATATTAGTCTTAAGTTCTAACGTTAGTTTGTTTAACGAATTAAATAAATAAATAAATATCACCTGAATTTGCTTTTGATGCTATAGAACTGAGATTAAAACACGAATTTGAAGAAAATACATAAATGTCCCAAAAACGTTAAAATTTATACTTTCGTGAAACTAATTGAAAAACATTATGAACTTTTCATATTTATTAATTTAATAAAAACGCTTTAAATCTCTCGAGAACTGAAGTGAAAAAAAATTCTGCAAAGTGTAATTTGTGAATGCCAACTTATAATAGACTCCCGAAAATTTAGTCCGAACAAAATACGTAAAAAAAACAGAAAATTCTTCGTATGAGATACCGTTTTATTTTCTTACGAAAAAAATTCAAATTTTTTTGGCTAATTTTCTGGGTTTCTGCATCTATATTTTTGTAGCGTTCTTCGAACAAGAAAAGAATATATATCTTTTGAAAAAAGCAACGTTTTAACACAATTTCTAAGATTTCTGCGTGAAATGCACCAAAAATCCTCTAAGCTATTGTATTTTAGCTCTTAAATATGGCATCTATATTTAGAAAACTGTTTTTTTTTTTATTTATTTATTTATTTATTGTTGACTGACGGTACTTACAAGACCACAATGTTTTGCTTCAAATAAAAACTCTATATGAGTAAAATATGCTACTGATGCCCAACGAGACTTTTAAGTACCATTCAATCTCTATGTATTCTGTTGTTTATGAAATTTTTTCTTACTTTTAGCCGCTTTTACAACGGTTTTTTTTGACATAATGTTATAATTTGGAGAGAGTTATTTCACTTGATTTTGGTGTTTGTAGATCTAAGTGCCCTTAGCGAGTTTTCGTCATTTTTTTTTAAGTTTTTAGTTGATTTGCATATTGAATTTTCGAGAAAACAGGAAATCAATTGAAATTATAAGGATTTTCTATATATTTTCACTAAAAAACTAAAGTGGACTGGTAAGTACCGTCGGGTTGTGGCGTTGTGTGATAAACTGCAAATTTTTTTATTGAGAGTGTTCTGATAGTGATTATATTTCTTTTTGTTATTTTCATGCATATGTACATACATATGTACATATATATAATAGAACAAAGTATGTCGGCTGTAAAGAATGTTATATATTGAAGGATGATGAGATTTTGGCTATGCTTGAAGAATTACCATTGGACAATAATGAAGATACCGACATTGAATCTGAAGATGAATTGGATCTATTAACGATTCGGTCAAGAATAAGAGCTGCTGCACAAATGAATCAAGAACTAGATGAGGATGTGCTTGAACAGTTATTAAAGCTAGACAAAAATTCTTAAAAAACTAGGGTAAATTTCAAAAACTTAAACAATATCTTACTGGCCCTGTACGGGTGCTCTAAATTAATCCATTATCATATAACTATTGCCTTTTGGGCCTAAGAACAATTTTAATACTAAATAACAAGAACTTAATCTAAAATCAAGAAAATTTAAAAGAAACATTGGTATCTTTATCATTATTTTTTATTTTATATAAAACTTAAAACTTAAAAAAAACCGAAACCCATTATAATACTTAAGCTACTTAAAACTAATTAAAACCAATAATACTACTTAAAATTACTTAAAAACTAGAAAGCCACAGTTAGCTTTTTAGTTTTGCTTTGTGTTTTTTTTTTCTGTTGTGCCATCTTGACTGTCCCTAACCTAACCTATGTAAGCCGGCCAAGACCAAACGCCCTATGACATTCTCAATTTGAAGCCACCATAACTGGTTCTCACCCTATCTCTTCAGTCCCTATCGGAAACAGTAATACTGAACCAAAGCGCTCGGCTCCGTCCAGTGCGAGGACGTCTCGACTGTAAAGGAGACGCCTATCTACAGTTTTATGGCTGACGTGGTAGATTACTTCGCAGACATTGTCTCTCAAACACCCGAATCTTTTCCATTTGAGATGGGGCAACGTTGAACAATACCGGGCACTCATATTCAATCATCGACCGGATAAGGGCTATGTAGCAAATCACCTTCACCCTACTGTCAAGACGGCTGCTAAAAAAACAACCGTTTTGTCAGGGCAAAGGCTCCCCTAGCTCTGGCCTGAGCAGCACTCATATGTCTGTCGAAATGCAAGTACTGATCCAACCAGACACCTTTGGAAAAAGGCTTACTATTGTACTGAATTCAGTACTATTTGATTTTCTCAGTACGTAAGTACATCTTTGCCATTTTCAGTACTATTTTGAACTGTTTGTACAAAATTGATTAATTCCTTTACTAAATTTTCTTTTATCTTCACAACTTCACTTACAAAAAATTATGCGCGATGCGAACATACCCAAATCACAATTACCCAATAAGAGTATTCATGAAACGTCGGAAACTTTCCGACGTCGTCGTAAAATCGTAAAGATTCCGACAAAAGTTTCATGAACGCCCCTTTATCTAAAAATTATAAAATTGCATTAATTGTTATAAATTTTTTTTTTTTTTTTTTTTTTTTTTTTTTTTTTTTTTTATTTATTAATATCATATTCTCCTAACAATTTTTAGATATCTTATTTCTAATTTAATAATATATGTATTTTGTACAATTAATTAGAGAGAATAGTTTGTAGCATTTGAATTTTAAGTTAAAATTGAATTAATGCCACATTTACAAATTTTTATATTGTGGGGTGGACATATTATAAATAACGTAATATAAAGGAACAAAAAAAGAAAAAAAAAAGTTTTTATGAATTGTATGAACTATGATTGATTTGAACTGCATAAACAATATTTTAATTATTATATACGCAAATAAATAAAGAGAACAAATATTATCAAATGACGTAGTTTAACAAAGATTCAATGTTATAAGTATCGAAATTAAGAAGCCATAATTTAACGGATTTTAAGAACTGTGGACGGTTTCTAATGCTACGTAATTCAGCTGGAAGACTGTTGTATAATTTGCGAGAGACGATAGTGTAAGAATTCCTAAAAAGTGTAGTTCGAAAAATGTTTAATCGTACCGAGTTAGAATTTCTCATGTTATATGTATTACTTATAGGGCTTTCCAAATAACCACACCTCATAAAAAATATCTTCAAAACCTTAAAATAAAACAAGTGTCTTACTGGTAGAATACCTGTTTGTCTAAATAAATCTGCAGAGTGAGCGAGACGGGCAGCATTGCATATTTTTCTTAGGACACATTTTTGAAGAACTGTTAATTGTTGGATTTTGTTTAAGTATGCACCTCCCCAACAACTGATACCATATTGTAACTTCGAGTGGAAAATACCATAGTAAACCTTTTTTAACGTGGAGAATGAACAATACTTTTTTAACCGATAAAAGCATCTTACGGTTGAAAGAAGATATTGCTTTAAATCCGTAATGTGCTCAGACCATTTTAAATGTTGGTCAATTTTGACACCTAAATACTTAAAATCTTTCACTATTTCTATATTGAAGCATGTACTGCAGCAGTTTACTTCAGAATTGAAGCTATTTATTAAATGAGATACTAGACATTTGCTATTGAAGAGTTTAAAACTAGAACAAGACGGTGCATGGAACAAGAATTTAATGTCATTTAGTCCATGAAGTTCATTGCTGAACATCATAAGTTTGGTTTTGTTACTGACTAAAAGTTTATGGTCCGCAAACCATAGTCTTAATAAGTGTACATCATGGTTTATATCTGAAACCAAATTTAATGGACTAAGTGAATTGTATCCAATTGCTATATCATCAGCAAATGCATTAACTTTCCCTAAGAATGGTAGATTGAAGATGGAATTTATATAAACCAAGAAAAGAATGGGCCCGAGAACTGACCCTTGTGGGACACCCAAGTTAATATCCATGGAATCACTTAGAACATTACTTACTTTGACTATCTGAGACCTTTTACTCAGGTAGGATTCAAACCAATTGTAGATGAATCCTCGGAAACCAACATCATGCAATTTTTTCAAAAGGATAGAATGACTGACCATATCAAAGGCTTTTGTAATGTCAACAAAAAGCGCAGCACATTTCATTTTTTTGTCCACTCCTTGTTGTATTGAACAGCAGAAATTTAATAAAGCATCTTCTGTTGACATACCCGATCTAAATCCAAACTGTGAGGGGCTAAAGTAATTCTTGCTTGTGAGATAACGTAAAATTCTACTTTTTATAATTTTTTCAAAAATTTTTGAAATTGATGGTAATAATGAAATAGGTCTGTAGTTCTTTACATCTTTTTTGCTCCCTTTTTTGAAAATGGGTATAACAAAAGCAGATTTTAAGTCTTTTGGGAAGACACCTGAAAAAACACTTTTATTAAAAATATGCGTCAGAACATCCACTAAATATAAAGCAGTTTTTTTTAACATTGTATTAGAAACGCCATCAACGCCAACTGAGGTTGATTTATTCAGTGTATTTATAGTTTTCAGTACTTCAAGGCCATTTATTGTTTCGAAGAAGAAACTATTTCCACTATGCACCACATTTGAAGAGCTGAAGCTATTACAACATTCACAAGAGTTTGTGATATCACGAGGAAAAGAAGTTTTACCAACATTAGTAAAATAATTGTTGAAAAGATTTGCAATTTCTTTTGGATTTGAGATACATGTATCTCCATATTCAACTGTCATAGAATTTGACTGACTATTTTGTTTTCTGTTTATAATTTCATTTACGACTTTCCATTCTTCTCTTGGATTATTCTTTGCATTTATTATTTTGTTGTTATAATAACTATCGCGACTCTGATGAATTTTATTATTAACTTCCTTGCTAATTTTTTTAAAGCGTGATTTTAAATTTGTATTAAGCGGATGTTTTCGACATTTTTTATATAATTTATTTTTAAAATGTATGGATTTTAAGAGCAATTTATTTATCCATGGCTTTAATTTTATATTTGTCCTTTTTTTGATAACATAGTACGAATTGTTGATTAGCTGTTTAAAACGATTCAAAAATAAACTATAAGCTTTTGAAGGGTCCTCTTCCATATAAACCTCTTCCCAACTCTCTAACGTTAAATACTGAATTAACTTTCCAAAATCGATTTTAGATTGCCTATGATTACGTTTAACGTTTGTTTGCTCAACATTTTTTAAAACCTTGAAGACAATACCCGTCATGCAATGATCAGAAATACCAAGATCAAAGACTACTCCGGCACAATCGTTAAGATCTATTTTTGAAAACCGACCGAAGATGTGGTCAAGACAGGTACCTGCAACAGGTCTTGTAGGTTCATTGACAAATGATGTAAGTCCATGCTCTGAAATTAATAAATTATATGCATCTAGGTTGGGGTTGTGTGTAAGCAGGTCTAAATTAAAGTCACCTAAGATTATTAGGTTAGCTGCTCGCTCACTTTTTAACAGAACAGAGAATTCTTCAATAAATACTTGTATAGTTTTACAGTGAAGTCTATAAATGCAAATAAAACTAAACAATTCATCACAAATAAAAACAGTAATTTTCATAATGTCTGCACTTGTCAAACTATAAATCTTAAGCTCACATTCATACGAATCACGCACAAATACTCCAACTCCACCAGCAGCATACGAATCATTTGTATTGGCTAAAAAGTTATAATTTGGTAAACTAAAATCTTCAATTTCATAAGAAAATATCCATATCTCCGAAACAAATATAAAATCAGGTTTTTTTTCAAAGGCTTCAAGGTTACAAGTTAGCAAATCAAAATTACTTCGCAAACTACGTATATTTTGATGTACAGCGTAAATAGATTTTTGGTTAATAGAATCAAAATTCAGAATACAATCAAATTTATTATGAATAGTTGATGTGGTGAGATTATTATTACTAAGATCAAAATTATTTAAGGAATTTAACATGAGTAACTAGCTTGTATATTATGTAAGTCTTCAAAAGATCTTATAATAATTATCTCACCATTATCAACCTTTCTCAGCATTATTCTTGAATTTTTGAACCAAAGATATTTAAATTTATATTCAACTCTAAACTTCTTAACAGACATATATAAAGCTCTATTATATTTAGTTAAAGAATCATTTAAATAAATACTTTTTTTCTTACAACCGGCAAACAAAGCTGCATTTAATTTCATCTTCTCAGTTTTTTTTTTCTGCATGATTTTCTCCTTTATGGCTAGCGAAGAAAATTGTACACAAACAATGTTTTCGTCCACATTCGAATTCGTCTTCTTGGTTTGTTGTTGTTTGACATATATTTTTGAAATGGTGAACAATTTCGGTGGATTTAATGAAGCGTTTGAAAAAAAAATAATAAAAATGTTGTTGATGTCAAATCAACATGGTTGGATTCACCGCAAATAATTGTCCTGTTATGATGGGCAAAACAAACGGTGTTGAGGCAAAATTAAAGGAAGTCGTCCCCAGTCTCATTGTAAATGGCTGCGTATGTCATAATTTAAATCTTTCATCGAAGGCTGCAGCAGAAAAATGTCCAGACGTAGTCGATAAGCTAATAAAGGAAATAAATCACCATTTTAGTAACAGCTCTAGCAGAAGTTTGGAATTCCAAGAGTTCCAAGAACATTTTGGAACTAATTTACACACAATTTTAAAATATTGTGCTTCCCGTCAGGTACTTGAAAGAATGCATTTCAAAATTGCGCTTATGCTAATTTTTTTGTGTTAATAGGCAGCACTTGACCGCATCTTAGAGCAATGGGAAACTTTGTGTTATTACTTTGGACTTGGTGAATTTGAATCCAATTATGAGAAACAAAACCTCAACTTCATATCTTCCAGCCTTAAGGACTTAAATGTTAAGTTATATTTCACTTTTTTATCTTAAATCTTAAAAGTAATTAGGTAATGATGTTAACTTGGAAATGCAATCCGAAGATGTAAGAGTGCACGTCTTAATTCCAAGATTGAAATCTATTTTTAAACAACTCTGCAGAAATTTTATGAAAAGGGAAGCATTTGATGATAAACCGACAAACTCCATTAATCTTTTAGAAAACCACTTACCTATTATGGAAATATATTGCGGCACCGAATCTGAAATCCTATGCAATTCAAACAAATTAAGGGAAATAGATATTCAAAGCTTTAAAAATCATACTAAATTGTTTTACATTACATTTCTGTCAGACATTAGAAAAAGATTTGATTTCGATGACGTTTTCTTAAACGGAATTCAAAATTTTTCCCAAAGTGCAGTGTTGGAAGGTCGAGTTAACTCTATCGTTCAATTTATTTTAAAGTTTTTTTCCAATGAACACAAAAATATTGAACTAATAAACAATGAATATATGTAGAGCTCTAGCTGACTGCGAATATTTAAAAAAAATGACAAATATTTCCATATCAGAGTTTTGGGCAAAAATTGGTCTTCTTAAAAATGAATGCAATGAGTTAATGTTTGAAAATATTCATCGCATTGTTCAGGGTGCCTTTTGTGTTCCTCACTCTTCGGCAAATGTCGAAAGAATATTTTCATACCAAAACATAATTAAAACTAAATTAAGAAATCGTTTGCAAAAAAACGAAAAATCTGATAAAAAATGAATGTTGTCACAGCTTCATAATTAATAAAAATCTTGTGAGTAAAAATGTTACAAACAAACCACTTCAAAAAGAAGAGCTTTTAGAGTAAAAAAGTATCTACATACATATGTACGTAAGTCATCAGTTATAAAAATCATTGAAACTCACAAAATACAAATATTCAATGATGAGTTTCAATGAAAACTCCTAACTGTGATATGGGGATCCGTCCGATATCTATCTACATAGCTATTAATAATGAAGTTCCTTTTTTTCTTATTTATGTTCATTTAATAATAAATATGTAATAACAAATGAATTGTTTTTGTTTTTGTTCTCGTTAAAAAATACCTACACTTTGTTTTTGAATTTGTGTGTTCGTTTACTTTAATCCATTTAAAAGAGCTCAGTACTATTTAGTCTGTTTCAGTACTTTTTTGTTTCAGCTTTCAGTACAATCGAAAAAAGTCGATTTCCGTCACTGCAACCAGATGCCAATTCAGAAAACTGTTTGAATCTTGGAATGCTTTCATATGTAGGGAGACTGGACAACCGTCTTCTACATCTACTTACACTAATATTATAAAGAAGAAAGATTTGTATTTTTGTATGTAACGAATAAACTCAAAAAGTACTGGACCGATTTTAATAATTCATTCATTCAATTCATTAGAAAGCTACATTATCACTGAGTAACATAGGCAATATTTAGTACTAAATTACTATAGAAATCTTTAGAAATTCCTGTTAAAACCAAATGAAGGTGTACAAAAATTAGCCATAAAATGTATTTCATAGCATACGCTGCGAAGAGTATAAATGATAGGTCAAAAAAATGTTTTCTAATTTAGTGATTCATGGTCGTTTTAATTAGCATGCTTGTAACTTAAATATCTGTACCTATTTATGTCTACCCGTGCGAAGCCGGGACGGACGGGCCGCTAGTCTTAAATAATCTTATAACTAAAGTTGTCACTTTAGCCCTTGAAATATGTAAATTTAAGGTTAATGAATAACATAATGTTATTTAAATTTCGTCAGCCCCCTTTAAAGAACATTAAACGAGCTCCAAAACTCATATTTAGGTTAAGTGTCTGAACCCCCCCCCCCCCCTAAATAAAAGTCTGGATCCGGCATTGGAGGACATACCGAAGATCCAAATCGGTCTTTGGAAAATTTCATGGTCACGGTTGATATAATTTTTCCATGAATAGCATGTCTTACATACAATTGTAAGAAAATAAACATCTATTAAATGGTCTAAAAAAAAACAAAATGAAACCTCTTATTGGAAAACCATTGAAACGGATCTAATGAAAAATTATAGCACCTGCTAACACTAATTCATATACATAACATATGCATATATCACCAAAGAAATAATCATTTTAATTTTCAATCTAATATTATATCAACATAATAATATTATATAGATGCAGGTAAATTATTCATATATTGTATATGTAGTGTCTGAGAAGTTATGAAAATTGGAATATTTCAAGATC
Source organism: Eupeodes luniger (assembly GCA_951509635.1). Classification (NCBI taxonomy): domain Eukaryota; kingdom Metazoa; phylum Arthropoda; class Insecta; order Diptera; family Syrphidae; genus Eupeodes; species Eupeodes luniger. Next base: position 56,436,186 of record OX608074.1, on the reverse strand, counting down.
ATGAAATAAATATTTACACAAAAGCGTCATATCAAGCGAAACATTTAAGATTTATACACTTGCGGTTAATCGTCACTCTTCAGACCATAAAATTTAAATACAATGACGGCGATAGAGTGAAATATTCACATGGCAATGCGATTACAAATAGACAAAAGGCATCATACATATTTAATTTTGCAAACAAAACTTCAAACATCAACTCAATCAGCCTATTGAATAAAGTATCATAATTCCATTATTTGTTTAACTTCAATTATTATATTTATCTTAATGTATAATTTAATTATGAGCAATGATAATAATTTTGTGTAGTACCATAGCTTTTTGCAGTTTATTTATTTGTAATTCGCAAAGACTCATTTTGAGTTCCGCTTCTGTATCATTTATTTCCCAGAAGCAAACACAAGCTCAAATCAGGATGTGCCTGATGGCCGTACGCTTGTAAAAAGAAATATTTAATTGTTAAAAGGCAAATATTATAATCTTCAATGGAAACTGAAATTGGAAACTTTATTGCAACTCATTAGGTCAAGTAATTATTAGTATTTACTATAATGTGAATAGTTAACGTATGTATGTAATGTATACATATATGTATCTTTAGGTACTGTAGTGTACTGTACATCCAATAGATTTAACAGCATCAGTCAAAATTAGGTGCAAATAATATTCTTCATCGTCAACTTTTTAAGATATTTAGCAATCTGTACCCACAACAATCTTAGTTTTATTTTGTTTTTTAGTTTTTGTCTAAAGATACGAGTACACAAAAATCAAAGGTAAAGAAGACTGTTTCCAGAAGAACTGAAGAAGCTAGACATATCACTCACTATGCTCTTCGTCGTCAGCTAAGTATCTGCAAAGTATGATGCCGACAGTGATTAGGTAATCTGCACAATTTTGCTAGTAGCGTAACTACCCACTGTAGTTATGGGGTGACCGTCCTATAAAATAAAATGTTTGAATAATTTTAAAACATAAACACAATTATTATCTACGTACCAAATAAATATTTTATTTATCATACTACTGAAACGGAAGTATTTTGCCCGTCTATAACACATGTAGTACAGACACCATACAGAAATTGAAGCAAAATAATATATCTCATAATACTTTTACTTTTCAACAACTTTTTTTTTTTTTTTTATAATTAGCAAACACTAAAAGGGTTTTGTATACCTTTAATAAGCCAAAGACACAGTGTAAGCATTACGAAAAGAGGGAAGGGTTGGATAGGAGGTGTCGGTGCACATTGATTTTAAATTTCTGAACATTGCAATGACAGGGAAAGATAGAGCGTGGAAAGGCGTTCCACATTCGCGTAGTACGGCTAAAAAAAGGAATCTCTGTACTTCATAGTACGGCCGAAGTTGGGCTCAAGGGTAAACTGATGGGTATTCCTAGAAGCGCGGGCATTACGGTTAAATTGTTTAAGGGGAGGAATGCAACTGGCTATTTCACTAGAGCATAGTCCGTTAAAATAACGGTAAAAAAGGGTTAGACAAGAAACCTTGCGTCGATGTTCGAGTGACGTAAACGAGTTGATGATGTTAATGTCACCAATCATTTTAAAAGCTCTTTTTTGAATACTGTCCAAGAGGCTTAAATAAGTTACTGGAGCACCAGCCCAGAGATGAGAGTTATATTCAAGTTTCGGACGTATATAGGTTTTGTAGATTGTAGCCAGATCAGACGGAGAGAAAAATTTCTTGCAACGTCTCAAAAAACCTAGACATCTTGCGGCATTTTTGGCAACATCGCGTATGTGATCGCTCCACAAAAGGTGGTTGCTGATGCACATTCCGAGGATGTCAAGATTTTCCGTTTCGTTGATGCAAGTGCAACTCATAGATAGTGGCAAAGATGGTTTATCTCGCTTTAACGAAGCATTAAATTCCACACGATTTTTTATTCCCCATTGTACAATGCTGTGTAGGTCGGAATTTAATGAGCTAATCATATTTTGCCGTTGCAGTTCCACATCCGAAGAGAAGGGTTGTGAGTCTGGAAACGAATATGAAAAGCTAAGAGTGCTATCGTCAGCGAAACAATGTATTGGATTAGAAGTGGCAGACAGGAGATCATTGATAAAAATGAGGAAGAGGGTCGGAGACAAAACGGAGCCTTGGGGCACACCAGCATTTATTTTATGAGTTTCAGACTTGAATCCGTCCAAAACAACTTGTATTGAACGGTTTGAAAGAAAATTTATAATCCAACGAAGAAGAGATTCGTCGATACCGAAAGCACGCATTTTCGATAAGAGAGCATGATGCCAGACTTTATCAAATGCCTTTGAAATATCAAGTGCTATCGGTCGGTAATTTGTGGGAGAAAAAGATTCGCTTTTTTTTGGGATTGGATGAACAAATGCAGTTTTCCAACTACTCGGAACCAGCCCAGAAGAATAGGATAGATGGAAAAGCTTACGCAGTGGTTTTGCTAGCGTGAAAGAACACCTCTTCAGAATAATAGCGGGGATACCATCTGGGCCAGCGGATTTATGAATGTTGAGATCTTTAAGAACTCTCGCCACAGTTCGAGTACGAAAAAAAAATTGGTCCCATAGAATCATTTACGCGTTCAAGAACTGGGGGAGTCATAACACTATCTGGTAAGGTGGAATTTTAGGCGAACTGCCTTGCAAATAAGTTGGCTTTATCAATAGAGGTAACTAAAGGAGTGTCATTGACAACAAGCGTAGGAACCGAGGAAGAGGAAGAATTCCTCATATTTTTTACAAATGACCAAAAATTCTTACTGCCTTTGGGACATTGCAGTATTTTTCGCCATAATTTTTGGTCATGTAAAAATTTGGTCCTTCGAATATAGGCGTTGCAGGCCTTCCTGGCTTGCTTAAACTTTTTCCGGTTTTCCTCAGTTGGGTTGGCTTTAAAACACCGGAAGCTCACCTCTTTCTCCTTGATAACCTCTTTGCAGCTCGAATCGAACCATGATTTAACCTTGGGTTTAATACTTTTAACCCTATTCGGGATAAACGTTTCCATTCCCACATGAATCATACTAGAAATCATATCTGCACTGGAGTCTACGTCGCTACCGAGGAAGCATAGCGACCAGTTAATGATCCTGAAGAAATTATTGAGACCGTCCCAGTTGGCTTTCTCGTACTGCCAAACGGTTCTCTTTGGAGCTCTTTCTTTAACTGGATTTGTTTGACTCCAGAAATTAGCAGATATGACACTTTGGTCCGATGTGCCTAGAGGCGTCAATACACTGATTGTGTATTTATCAGGATCAAAGGTGAGAAACAAGTCAAGTGTATTTTCTGCTCGGCCGTTAACGTCTGATATACGAGTAGGCTCATTGACAAGCTGAGTAAGATGGTTAAACTCAGCAAAAATCTCAGCACACATTCCTTCGGGCGTTGTCTGGCCCGAATGGCGAAGCCACGAAGAATTGTGAACATTGAAATCGCCCGTAATAACGATTTCAGTGTGAGGATACAGGGAGACAAATCTTTGTATGGAGTCAGACAGAGCATCAAATTCCTGAGATGTTGAAACTCTGTCCAGGTTTGGGCTCCGAGAAAGAAAACAATAGTGAATGATGTGCTTATTCACGGAAAGTTTTAACCACATGAAATTAAAAAGGGAGTTGGTACAATGACCGTATTGTGGTAAAAGTTGATATGCAATATCATTCCTAATATATATGGCGAGACCATGGTGTGAGAAGAATAATGGCACCAATACCCATGAATAAAAAATTCAGTAGGATCGGAATCTTCACCTACTTGGGTTTCACTCAATGCCAAAACAGCTGGTCTGTTAGAATTAATGTGGATGTATGCAGACAGAAAATTCGATCTCAGCCCACGAACATTACTATAATCTACTCTAAAATTACCAGTCATTGCAATATAAAAAAATCTTAAAATCAAAACAAACGAACTTCTAAGTATATTACTGTATAAGACTATTTAAAGGTCTTTACAATACAACCTCACTACTTCTTTTAAAAAAAATTTAATTTCTAGGATATCACTTTTTAACATTTCGAAAAAGCACGTATATAATGCTTTTTGAGGCTATCTGAATTAATGAAGTAGCTTTTTTTCAATAAAATCCGTGATGGTTTTCCAAATCTATAATCCTTTTCTTCAATATTTAGTTGAAATATTTGTATTAATTCATATAATATTCAAAAAAAATTCAAAAATTATTAGATTTCACCTGTCTTAAAAAAATAAAGAGAAAGATTTGTCCTTTCTTAAAATCATCATACAATCTAATGTTAAGAGATATTTTGAGTTTTATTTTAGGCTTAAAAAATCCGTGTTTGGTTGTTTTTATAATTTTTAGGGGCATATTTTAAAAACCTAATGTGATTAAAGGCGTGATTCGAATGTACGACATCTTAATCTTTTAAATAAGTATTGTTTTGTTTGTTCTTCAGAAAAATTTCGTAATTTTGTAGACCATTGAATTAACCAAAAAATTATCACTATCGGTTTAACGCATGGACCAAAATGTATAGCATACATATATGTACATAGTTATAAACGTGTATATAGTTATAAACATGTATAAAGTTATAAACATTTGCTGTGAAAAAATGGGATTTGTTTGATGTTTAGTGTGGCATTTTTGTCTCAAAACCCCATCTCCTTTGTTTAGAAAAATATCTCCAACGTGGATATTTCAAAATTATTTTACTTTTCAAATGCATATGTGTATGAAGGTATAAATTGATCATATCACTCTTTTTGATTTACATATACATATGACTATCAAGCCAACAGTCTATATGGTATTTATTAATTTTTGTATTTTTTGTAATTAAGTTTTAACTCCATATTACCAATTTTCGTTAATGTAGAATTGAGGGTCATTTCATTAATATTACTTTTCAATTATATCTCATCATTTGTAACTTGGTAGTAATAATTCTGCCAAAACTTAAATTGATGTACCCGTTCAAAATTACCCAAACTAATTTGTTGTTATGATATCAAAAAATAAACTTTGATGTGAGAAAGAATTAATTTTTCCAGAGAAGGTGCTTTCTTTATTTTTATGATCAAAATAGGTACTTCTATTATAATGATATTAACGAAGAACAAAGTGTTTTATTTAAATTTAGTTTGGTGAAATTATACTTAAAACCTAAATCACTTTCAATTAAATAAAAATTACGGAATATTTGTTTGTATTTAATTGAACACGAGATAAAAAAATTTGCGAAAGAAATTTACACTGTAGATCGCTAGGAAAGTCTCAATAATTGTATTCATTTTAGCAGTGTTTGTCATTAATTAATACTTGTGAATAGATTAATATTTTTTGTAAACACAAATCATACAATTAAACAGTTTAATAAACATTCTCATCGAGATTTTCAACGATCAAATAATGATTTATTTGAAAATGGTATGAAAAGGTAAGGCTTAGATCATTGCGAATATATGTACATTGTACAAGATACGTACATGTGTAACTTTTAAGTTCAGGGTGGAATGTCATGGAATATCGTTGAATAAGAATATTTGTTCAACTCAAACTAAAGGTACTTGCTAAATGTTTCATTTCGTTTCTTTTGTAAATCCCTTATAATAAATTTAATAAAAACCAAACATATTTTTTCTAAACACGCAAAGGGAACAGGGGCGTACCTACACGTAATATTTGATTGCAGAATGCAACCTCCAATTTATAGATTACATTCATTTAATAATTTAAACTTGAATATATTGCAATCATTTCATCACAAATCATCTCCTGCATTGAATTGACTCCAACCATTTCTGACTCAATGTGTTCATTCATTTAAAATGTTTGCATTCTTTGCATTCATTTAAAGTATTTATATGTAATGTTTTAAGCACATGATTGCAAAGACTTCAAATACTTTAGATGAATTGAATGCAAAGACTTCAAGTGAATGTAAATAAGTATACATATGTACATAGTCTCAAATGATTGCAATTAGTTTATAATAGTTTGGGTAAAAATGATTGCAATCTTTTTAGAGTCAAATGATTACAAAACAAAAATCCCTTGATTACAAAAATATGTGTATGAGACGTTTTACTTTTAGCTTTCTGCTTGTGCTTGGCAGACGTATTTTAAGCTTTTTCAAATGCATTTTTTTTAACTTTAAACTGCGATAACTTTTTACCTATAATGTATAACCAATCAAATGGTATACCAAAATATCAGAAAACTTCCCTTGATTACAAAAATGTGTGTCTAAGACGTTTTGGTTGCAGCCTTCTGCTTGCCAGACGCATTTTAATAATTTTTCGAAAGAATTTTTAAATTCAAAACCCTCATAACTTTCTTTCTATGATATGTAATCAAAAGAATGCTACGTCAAAAATCAGAAAAAAATATCTTGATTAGAAAAATGTGTGTCCAAGATGTTTTACTTTCAGCCTTCTGCTTGCCAGATGCATTTTAAGCTTTTTCAAATGTATTTTTCATTTTAAAACCATAATATTTTTTTTATATCAGAACACTTCTCTTAATCCGAATGTGATCTTAGGGTACCCTAACTTAATGACTGATTCGACATCGACAGTAATGAGCCGAGGATAATAAATTGCAAACATGTTTGCAAACTACTTCAAAGATGCTTTTGTAGATTATACTCGTTAGGTTAGGTTAAAGGGCTGTTGGTTGGAAAGTCCAACACACTTAGACCAAAATATGGTCCGTTGTGATACCACATGGATCAGTTAATCAGCTTAACTCGTTGAACCAATTGGAGCTTCGAATGAAGCGTAGGAGACAAATAATGTCAGAATTTTTTAGATCGCTGGTATCGTTGAAGTAGTAGTCTCCAAGGTGGATTCTACGTCTTTGTGATAAGGCAGGGCATGTGCACAGAAGATGAGAGATTGTCTCTTCTTCTTCTTCGTCCATGCAACTCCTACAAAAATAATTTGCAGGGGCTCCAAGTCGAATAGCATGCCTTCCTATTAAGCAGTGCCCAGTCAGGACACCTATAACGTAGCTAATGTGCAATCTACTCAGAGAGATTAATTGTTTTGAGCGCCTGGAGCTAAGATTAGGCCAAATTAGTTTAGTCGCTACACATCCTTACTTATGGAGTAGCGGTATGGTGGACGGCGCTAGATACAGCGACAAATCGCGATAAACTCAGAAAAGTCCAACGAACAGCCTGCCTGTGTATGGGAGGAGCACTTCGCTCTACCCCCTCCGCCTCACTTGATGTTCTGTTCCATCTAATACCGCTGGACAATTTCAGCAAGCAAACGGCCGCCAATACTGCCATACGGCTTCAAGCCTCCTCTCTGTGGATCAATAATGGAATTGGCCACACCACTATTTTGAACTCGTTCAGAACTATAAACAGTAATATTGACTACAACATACCCCATCCTCAGTTTAATAACTATAGCTTCAAAGTGACTATACCTCCCAGGTCTTCTTGGGAGAATACATCATTTTTGAACGATGATCCTATAAACTTTTATACAGACAGATCAAAAACGAGGGATGGGGTTGGTGGAGGCGTATACTCAGATAGACTAAACTTAAGTCTCTCCTTTCGTCTACCCAATCATTGTAGCGTGTTCCAAGCTGAAATCCTGGCTATAAAAGAAGTCCTATCCTGGCTTAGAGAAAACGTTATATCAACTAATGATATACGCATCTTCTCGGATAGCCAAGCCGCGTTAAAGTCCCTAGACTCAGTCTCCACTAACTCACTAACAGCCCTAAATTGTCGATCATCTCTTACGGAGATGGCTACACAGTTCAACATTCACCGTTTTTGGGTGCCGGGCCATAGAGACATTCCAGGAAATTGCAAAGCTGACGAACTTGCAAAAAGTGGAACAACTTTACCTCTGCTGGCTTACAATGCTATCATAGGTATCCCCTTAGCTACATGTAAACTCATGCTAAAGCAAGATACCATAGAGATTATACTCGTAATACTATTAGTTTTCCTAACACATCCACCACTGTTTTAAATGTCCCCCGGTTAAATTATATCAATTTTGTCATAAGTGAAGATACTGTCTTTAATAGTATCCTACAACTTCGAATCGAAATAATCAACTATCAAATGCCTATTGCTAAACTATCTGTGATACCTAAACTGTGTGAGTCTATCGTATGTAGCGCCCTTTCTTTTCACTGCAGTTCAATTATCTGTGATAACCAGCATGGTTTTGTTAAAAAACGTTCAACTGTTACTAATCTGTTTTACTTTACGTAGTTTTTTTTAGATGTTTTTGAAAAACGTGAACAAGTAGATTTTATCTTTACTGATTTCAGCAAGGCCTTCGACAAATTGTGTCATAAGACATTACTTTTTAAACTAGCACACTAACGACTATTTCATAAACTGGTTCTCCTCATATTTGAAAGATAGACGTTATAGTGTTAAATTTCGTAATGTTCAAGTTCATTTGTTGTGAATTCTGGTGTTCCCCAGGGTAGCCATCTTGGTCGTATTCCAAAATTCGTTTGTCCTACATCTGACTGTCTTCTCTTGCAAGAAGACTTAATATTATTCAGGGAATGGTGCAATAATAATCGTCTTGTTTTAAATGCTGACAAATATAAAACCATGAGTTTTACACTCAAAAAAGTTGCAATCGTTTTTAATTACATGTTTGATTCTTGTCCTTTAAGTAGAGTATATGTATTTTCTGACTTGGATGTTGTTTTAGATTCTAAGCTAATATTTGATGAACCTATTAACTTCATAGTTAAAAAAGCAAATAGAGTTCTGGGTTTCAATAAGAAATTTGGTCGTGGTTTCCGTGATCCATATGTTTTAAAATTACTTTTTGTTTAATTTGTGAGACCAGTCCTGGAATATGCCTACACAGTATGGTCACCTTACTACGCCGCCGCCGCCGTACAGGTCACAAGACTCGAAGCCATTCAGAACAGATTTTTGCGTTTTTGTTTACGATCTCTTCCGTGGCTTCATGAAATATTGATATTCATATATTACCGCCTTACTCACTAAGACTTTCTTTCATAAACCTTCCTTCTTGACAAATCATAGGAAGTACTTGCAATTTAGTTTTATTGTTGGAATAATAAATGGACACATTTTATCACCATCAGTTCCTGGTAGTTTAAACTTTAGTTTTAGTCGTTCAAGTACAAGACTCCAGAAACCATTTAATACTAGTTTTAGTAGATCACACTATGGTGTACATAGCCCCTTAAATCAATTAAATGAAATCAAACATTTCATTTGAAAATGTATTTTATAGAAAAATCATTCATCAGATGCTTTAGATAAAAAATTCAAAGTCATGTCTTCACTTTCAGTGTCTTCATTTTCTTTTTCGTTTGCACAGACATTTTCAATGGTTTCTGGGGCCGCAAATCCATTAAACCATTTCAGTTTTGCAAAGTTATCATCGATCCATCTAAATGTCCAAAACATTGAGGAACGGGAGTTAATGGACATTTAAATATGTCTTTCATAGCAATTTTTGATGAATTCTGTGATGCTATACAAAATTTTATTTGTCGAATTTGTTCACATGCAACTGTCTTGTGACCTTGTGTTCTGAAGCAAAATCTAGAATTTTGATTTCAAATCTCTTGGGATCGACTTTGCACTCATTTAGAAATGTGTCGCGTTTCCAACATCTTCACATTGAGCAAAAGCTTTTCGGTGGGCTGGGATGTACATTTACCAGTGCAGATGTTAAAAGTCTATAATCTGCTGACGTGTTGTATCCGAAAAAAGGATTACTGACTTTTTCTATTTCTGTGGTTCTTCAGATTTTTTGTTAATCTGTCCACTTTTTAGATCATGTCAGACATTTTTGTAATCGGGAGTTTTTGTTGTTTTTATTTTTGATGTATCATTCTTTTGGTAAGATATCAAAATGTTATCAGGGTTTTAAGTTGAAAAATTTATTTTAAAAAACTTAAAATGTGCCTGGCAAGCAGAAGACTTAAAGTAAAATGTCTTGGATACACTTTTTTGTAATCAGTGGACTTTTTATTTATCACTCACTTACCCCAAACCACGGCTAAAAAAAAAACTGCCAGACTGTTGGATGTGATATAATAGTGCGCATATCTACACATTTACATCAAGGAATTTTGGTTATCACTTCACTCCCAAAATTTGCTGCTGGCTCTTAGACTATTATATTTAAAAATATTATACCTTCTCTCAAGCTTTAAGCTGTAGCGGGTATTTTCGTTTTTTAATTTAATGTTGATGGTTACATTTTCACGTTGCAAAATTCAACTGTGGAAAATACTAACATTTTCAAAAAGGGGCTTAACACTTTCTCTATTATTCCGTAACTTTAATTGAAAAAAGAAAAATTAGACTTATGTACCTCGTTTTTAGTACTTTTGGCAACGAAAAATCATGATATCATCGGTGGTCATGTATAAACTTTACTCCTATAATTTTTGAATATAATTAAATGTTTGCTTCTTTTATGCACATTTTTACATTTTTACAATTTGAGAATTTTCTTTATTTTCATTTAATCACAAAATGAAGGCGAAAAAACTTCAACTATCCAAATGTCCAACAGAGGTAAAAGAATAATTTAAACAGACTAAATTCATTGTTTAATTAAATTTTTGTCACAGAGAACCTAACAAGGTTTTTTAAATTTTACATTACTGAAAGTTAAAATAGAAGGTACAATGTTTTGTCAACAGGTGAAATTTTCTTTAAAATAATTAAACTTCCGTCATTTTTAGTAGCTGTCTAGGTTTTAGTTATAAAAAAAGATGTGCCACAATTAAGTACGTTTGTTTTTCTTTGGACAAATGGTATGCATTTTACGAATTTCGTATTGAATCATAAGAACTAAGTCCACCGATACATAGTATTCATTTTTTTAATTTGATGCTTAAGATGATTTTTCTTCAAATTCCATTTTTTTAATAATTATAATGCACTTACTTATTTATTTAAGGTGGCGCTAAAGTCCTATATGAACTACGGTCTCACCCAACAAACTTCTCCATCTACCCATTTTTGCCGCCTCTGCCTCAATACTTACCTAAGCCCCATTGACATCACGCTGATTTCTTCCGATTATGTCAATGTCATCAGCATATGCCAGTAATTGTACAAACTTTTGAAAGATATTGCCTCTAATATTGACGTTTATCTCTGCATTATTTTTTCAAGGACGATGTTAAAGAGTGACAGCGCATCACCTTGTCTAAAGCCTTTTTTGACATCGAAATGTTCGGTTAAGTTGTTCCCAACCTTTATGGAGCAGCACGAATTCTCCATGGCCATCCTGCATAAACGGACGAGTCTGGCAGGGATGCAAAAACTAGACATCGCTCTATACAGCCCATCCCTGTAGATGTTGTCATATCCGGACTTGAAATCGATTAATAGATGCTGGGTGTCGATTTAATGTTCTTGGGTTATTTTTAGGATCTGCCGTAATTTGATCGACTGTGGACTTTCCTGGTCCAAAACCACACTGATGCGGACCTATCAGGTTATTGACAATGGGCTTTAGATGTTCACATATTACGGCAGAGAAAATTTTGTAAGCGATAGTAAGTAGACTGATTCCTCCATAATTGGTGTTAAGAGGGTCTCTTTTAAAAAAAAAAAAAATAATGAAAGCACACTTAAAGGATTTAAAGAAAACATTAGTCTTAAATTCTTGAGCAACGACAGGGATAGACAGAGTTTTGTAAGGCATTCCACATTCGAGTAGTACGGCTGAGGAACGATTATCTGTCCTTGACAATACGGCCGAAGTTGGACACGGTCAAGACAGGCGTCCACTGAGGGTGCGTGTGTATCTATTATGATTTTTTATGGTATACCCTCTTAGGGATTGAATTTTTATTATTTTTTTATATGCAACAAATCTCTTATCAATTATCATACTCTTTTATAAAAAAAAAATATTTTCGTATAAAATCATGAATATTAGAATGATTATGCATTATGAATAATTGTATTAAAATGTGTTTTCTTTAACTATGCTTCATTAGTTTTTATACTTAAAACTGAGTAGATATAATCGTAATCAAAAATTTTAATTAGTCAAACTCAGCATATTTTAACATAATTTTTTTAATCACCTAATTTAAATTTAGGTACGTCAAATCAAAATGGTATTAGAAGAGATTATTAAGTTTGATAATGTTCGCATAATGTATAGCATGAAAAGTATTTTAATATTGATAGCTTGAATACAAAGGAAAACATATTATGCAATGTGCATAATTTGCAAAATTCATAAACTGTTTTTATAAAAATGACGAGATTGGCTGAATTTTAATTTAAAAAGAGAAACCCCAACCCCATTTTTTATATAAACTTATAAGATCAAACCGAAAACCATCTACAGCTCCCTCCAATTACAGCTTCTTATTAGTTGGTGGCAGCTACTCAGTCCAGCTGTTGATTTGATGAAACATTTTATTATAACTTCTTTGGTTGAATGACTTACGAAATTTAACTCACTTTAAGCAAAACTATTGGATACGAATGTGAGAAAAATATTATTAAAATTTTCGGAGAACACATTTTACAAAAATAAGGTAATATTTTGTTCTGGAAAATAAGACCCAAAGCCCCTTTTATTGTACTGGTTAACATAAGGTGTCAGAAACTAAAACTGGCTCCTGAAGTGACCTTGAATTTAAAAACTATTTACAAACGTCATTAACAGCTGAATGAAAAACAAAATGGCAATACTTGGATCCACCAATTTTTCAAACGCTAGCATATTCCTAAGTCTTGTGACTATCTGCCAATTATACCAACATTAAATTCTGACAAAAAAAAATTAAAACCAAATTTACTTCTTGATGAGACAAATATAATAATTGTAGGTAATTTTCTTCCCAAAATCAAGGAAGAGGTAATTATATCAGGTAAAATTAAAACTCACTTCCATTATTTCGTTCAGCATATCTATCTTACCTTCAAGTCAAAATTAAAAGAAAAAAATATGGTAACCGTATTTATAATTTTCATCTAATTTGCTATAGGACTCAAGTAGGTAACTTATAAGACTGATGCAGCCTCCTGTATTCGACCCCCCTAATGAACATACCTTACAGTACAGTATCTATGGTATACAATTGTATATTAATGCGGTGTAACTAGTATAATGTAGACGTATATGTGCGATGGTTATTATCAAACTGTCTTCGTGATGATGATCCATTCGTTTGGAACTTGGATGGTCTGAAAACGTTTTAACTTCCATGACGATGGCGCACTTTAGTATAAGCATCATCACAATAGAGTTTGAACTTTTACACGTTTTATATAAATATTGCTGAGAGAGAACTATTGGCTATCATTCATATAGTGAACTTGCGTCAGATAACTTTGCCGAGTGGAACAAGCTCCTCTGAGTTGTTTTGTCTTGTCTTGTCTTAGCCATCATCGGAACCTAAACTACTATCTATAGTTACGATATTTAAAAAACAACAACAACAACAGCACAAAAAATTAATATCTGTGAAAATATGGTGAGTTCGTTGAATTTTTAAAAAAGTAAACAAATATTAAGCAACCATGCATAAGCACCTACTTTGTGCTTCTGCTGCTGCAACGAAAGTGATTTATGAAGTAATTTAAAACCTTCACAACAAACTAACCGGCATTTGAAAATAGGCTTGTGGGAGTTAAAAAGTGAGGAAAGAATTTTGTGCACGATTATATTGCAGGAGTATCTCTTTAAAGTACTCAATTGAAAAAAAAACCTATAGTTTAAGAAGAAATCATTAAAAGAAAATCTAATAAGTGCGCGGAAGAATGGCCGACCGACCGACCGTACAACCGATGGAAAGACGTGACGGACGAGACTGAACATCACGGACACACGAAATAAACGTGACAACATCGTGCAATTTAAGAGATTACCTTCATATTTCAAATATACTCGCATGTAGGATTTTCTTAGAAGAAAAAAGCTTTGAAATTATATTTAAGTTCGAATTAAGATAATGATGATATTATTATTCAAGCGGAACTCAACTAAGCTTCAAGTACATTTCAAGCCACGGTTAATTGAAATACCTGATGATTCAAAAAGAGTGACTTGATGAGAATCATTATTGTATTTATATATGATGAATATTTAATTGTTATTTTAAAAAAAATGTATTTTGTTCTTAAAGTTTCAACCTTTGTTATTTTGTCTTGTTTCAATTTCTGACAATTTTGATGTCTTTCTTCCAGTTATTCGTTGTATTTGTAGCAGTTCTATTGGGACTATGTCACGGTGATGTTTCACATCTAGACACTGATCTGCGAGATGATGGCTACCATTATAAACAACCTTCGCAGCCGTTCCCATCACCATCAGACGGCAATGGAGTGGCAGCTGATGAGCAGCAGCGACCTCCCCTCAAGCCAATGCCCATGCGACCTCGACCGATGCCTTCAAGGCCTACTCAAATAACACCGGAATATCTACCTCCAGATGCGGACCAGCCAAAACCATCACCCCAGCCACGGCCACAACCATCACCCCAGCCACGGCCACAACCACAACCACAACCACAACCACAACCATCACCCCAGCCACAGCCACAGTCTCCCCAACCTGAAGAACCTGAAACCCAGCCACCATACGAATACGGTCCCCCACCAACTGCACCTAAGCCACAGCCCAGCCTCCCACCTGCTCCATCACCAGAAAGTCCAAAAGTCGAATATGGTCCACCACCATCAGCCCCATCGGCTCCATCACCACGACCCACACCAGCCCAAACACCCCAACCAGAGCCAATGAGAGAATATCTGCCACCCAGCGAAAATGAAGTTAATCCAGAACCCTCAGGTCCAGCAGTGCAAGCACCGGAGCCAACAGCTCCCGAACAGCCTCCTCAGTCAACATACCTGTCACCCGAACCCACCATTTCTCAACCAGATACCCCTGGACCTACATATCCAGAGCCCCAATCAACTTACCAGTCACCTCAGCCAACGTATCCCGGCCCTGAAACTGGCAACGTCGAACCACAATCAACATATCCTTCGCCTCAACCCTCATACCCAGCTCCAAGTGCACCCTCACAACCAGAGCCCGAGCCCGAACCGGCTCATGATTTGGGACCCGACGGCTATAAATATAAGGTACCCTCCAAGACGTTTAAATACTAATAATCATTCATCAAAACGTAGCTTGAATTTTGTTTCTTATTCTTAATCTTAAGTTTAAACTAGAAATGTGTATCAAATGCCAAATACAAAATATATAAAAATCTACTTAAATCAATTAAATTACATAAATATCCATAATAATATCAATTCTGTATAAAATTGTTATATAAATTACTAATTTGTTGGTTCTGATTTGATGTCAAAGTGTCACCTGATTCAAGCCTCATAACACTCTTATTGCAAATTTCTTTAAAGGTAATCTTAAATGCCATGGGTTCAAGTCCATCGTGTGGAAATAAAATTGAGAATTAATTTATTGCCTTTGAGACGTGCACCTCTGGATTACAATTTTGATCTCACGACATAAAAATTGTCAGAACTACGTGTTGACAGGTACCCTTCATCTCAAAACGGTAGTACGAGAATGTGATATTTTTATTAAAATTAGGAACATAAATCTTAGATATTTTTAATGTGACATAAATTCTTCAAGGCGTTATTCAGTTGTCATTTTTGTTATTCACAAAACAAAATCACTATTGGTTTCAATTTTGCTATGGTCAAATGTCCAATAACTCTTTGGGGTCTTAATGACAGAGGCTAATGTTAAGCTAAGACACAACCAAATTGAAGAAGATCTGACTACTTCAATTCATCTCTTTATCCATCATAAGTATTGCTTCATTGCCATTTCTTTCCAAATCCCTTGGTTTTTACGAATCCATAACTTGCCCACCTTTGTACAATCCCAAGTACATTATAATGCATCTTCCAAGTCCCGTATAATCTTAAGTTAAGAGAACATGGCGTGCTGAGCTACATAACTTCTTAAGGTTTTTTTATACATTTTTTTCCATACAAAAGTCATGAACCATTGTCATATTTTTATGCAGAGTTACCTATGGTAAAGTACCAGTAGTGTTGTGTATTTTTTATTGCGCAATGCAGAAAGATGTTTCTTCATCGAGAAACGGACGACTACGACCGACGCGACATCGTGAGGCTTGACGCCAGATCAAATATTAAGCAATGCAATGTAATCGTTCACACAATTATCTTTATCCAGCTACAACTTATGACTTGGTAGTTGGCATAGAGTAAGATACTGTAGATATGTTTGTACACCTTGTCAAGAAGCCATCACAGAAAAAGAAATTTAATTACCGTCATTAGCAGAGAAGCTATATAATACATATGTGAGCATTAAGGCTTTTATTAAATACAGTTGATAATATTTGCACCCATTTGTTTTTAATGCTAAATTCTTGCGCATTTGATCAACCAATAATTATGTAGGTAAATAAATAAAATATTTTTACTTTTGATTGTATGCATCTTTTAATTAACAGGTCCGCTGGTATTTTTCCTAACAGTGGGAAAAGTTCGGTTTTACCAACTTTTATAAATACAAATTTTCTTCTAATTTAATAATTTAAATCTTATTTTGTATCAAATGTGTGGGATTAGCCAGAGCGTCTTCATAGAAATCCTGATAGAAGGTATCATACCTCCGCGAAAGTTAAATAACGCTTTAACAACGTTGCAAAATATGGGAAACTTATATTCATTGCACCGTGCCAACAGACCCAAATGTGGCTGCTTTAGCCGAGAGTTTGGGATTCAATTTACGAACATTATTTCGCCATCAAGCTCAGCAGCTCAAAAATTTTATTGCGCAAAATTCTTAAGGGTGTAACATTTAACTATAAGTAGGAAATTTTCTTGATATTCAGAAAATTTAATAGTGAAATGTTTAAAATTGTCATTTGGTGAACTTAATAGAAAAAAATAGCTTTTGATGCAACCCACACTGAAAACTGTTCATCCCGTCTGTCGATTTATCTTGCTTAAGACTTTAACAAAATCTCATACCAATATTTTGTGTGAGATAAATAATTTGAAATAGTTTGATTTCAAAATCTATTTTTGTTAACGAGATTTTTAGTCGAAAACCAATTTTTACCAATTTTAGAAGCATTTCTTGAAAGTTTTTATTTCTTATATAATACAATAAAGATTGGATTTTTCTAAGACCATTATCTTATGTTAACGACAAAATTTAGCACAGAATTGAATTATTTGGAAGTCAACATCTTCATTTATTCACCAAGTATCGAGAATCAAACATCAATTTCTACCGATTTTGCAAACTATTTTATTTAGATTTTAATTTTTATGAAATAACTGACTGTCGGAATTTTTAAAAACTTTACTGAATGTCGAAAACAATATTTTCTATAAGATAAAATTAGTTTAGGCCAATATTTTTAATTTTTGAAAAGATATTTGAGTCGAAAATCTATTTTTACCAATTTTATTAATGTTTTTTTAAACGTTTTCACTTTTTTTGTAGAAAGAAAACTGTCAATTCGATCTTTCCCAAAATTTTACTGAATGTTGAAAACTTTATTTTTATAAGATAAAATTAGTTTGAAGTCGAAAATCAATTTTTACCAAATTTTAGTAATGATTTTTTTTAAGTTTTTATTTAAAACGTTCAAAACGTTATTCTTCGTTGCATACAATTATTTTGGATATAAAATCATTATTTGTTCGTAAAATATTCGATATTTTTTTGCAGTTTTTTTGATTTATAAAAAAACCTTCAATTGTTTTTTTTTTCAAAAATATACTAGTTTAGTATCACGGCATAATATATAATATAACATTTAATTCAAGTCGTTATTGGCTCGTGAGATATTTTAAGTTAATCAAAATTTAGACTTTTTTCTTAAATTGCTATGATAACACCCACTCAATTTTCTTGGGAGTCCTTTCTGCATCTTTCTCCATTAGGTATTATTTCTATAACATTAATTTGGAGTCGATATCTCTTCTGGTTCTTGAGGTATGATCAACGGAAAAAGCTTCCCGAACGTACGGATATACGGACGTATGTATGTTCACACGCACGCATAGACAACTCTCTAAAAATCTTTTACTTAGATTAGGGACCTTAAAACGTCGAGAAATATCAAAATTTTCAATTCGACAAATCTGACCGATTACAATAACTTCCTATAGCAAAGCATCGTATCTTCACTGGCAAAACCACTGCGTAAGCTTTTCCATCTGTCTTACTCTACTGGTCTCTTTCCGCGTGGATGGAAAAAAGCATTATTTATCCAGCCTGTCCCTAAAAAAGGCGAATCCTCCTCACCCTCTATAAATCGTCCAATCTTTCCAAGGTCATGTAAACGCTGATCAATTTTAAGCTTAAGATATATCTTCAAGAACGAAAAGCTTCTTAATGATCGGCAGTATGGCTTTCTTGGCATTAGGTCAGAAAAGTGGCCTTAGTTCGAAATTAACTGGTGCTGAAAATAATCCGCGATTTTTTTGTTGATTATATTCACCACCAGTTTATTTCGAAATACAATAATATAGTTTCAAAAAGACAATCATGCTACGAAAATAATAAATATTAAAGTTATTATACAGTTGTTTTAAGGTTTCTGAAAATGAATCAGAAGAAAATTATTTATTTCGTAATATATGTAGTTTGCAAAATTCTGAATCGTGCTATTTGTGCTTTGAAGATTCTGAAAATTATGACAAAAAAAATCGCGCGATTCTCAACAAAAATGATGACTAGAAATTACAGAAGAATATGATTTCGAGCCAGAGAGCGCAGGTATTATTTGTTTTTATAATACTCGCGAAATTCTTTTACTGCCATGTCACCACGTCAAGATCAACAAACGCTCTATCTGTCGTATTATGCCCTTGTTGTAGAACTTGTTCAGGGATTTTCGAAAGTTTTTTTGTAAATTATTAAATCATTTCGTTTTTCAATGTTGTTTCTTTTTTAAATTGTTATTTTTTTTTTAGTTTTCTGACTTGAATTATAGATATTTATTGTTTTTTTAATTTTTGATTTTAGTTGTAGGTACAAATGTCCATACAAAAAAAGAAGATTTTTTTGAAATATGTATATATGTATGTACATATGCATTTACATACACATGTAAGTACATTATACGTTTAATTCAAAATTAAAACTATTTTGATAATTTAATTTAGTGTAAAGTTTTTCATAATGACATTTGTTTTTATTAGTTTAATAAAATTGCAAGTACATTCTATTAAATTCAACTTTGTCTTTTTACAAGTGGGAATTAATTTCCCTTTCAGAGGGAACTTAAATTTCATCTTTTTTCCGGAAATAGTTACCCACCTAGCGTAAGAACTAAGGCCGCTTTGCTAAATTGGGTTTCGTTCTCACTGAGTGAGAACTAAGTCCCTCAGTGGGCTAGGTTCCCGGGGACTTAGTTCCCTGGACCGTTTATCTCACCGAACAGTGGAACAAATCTTTACATCGTTTTGGAGAAAGTAAGAACATAGCTCTTGATATTTCAAAGGCATTTGAAAGAGTTTGGCATCAAGCTCTCTTATCGATAATGTATGCATTTGGTATTGATGAATCTCTTCTCTGTTTGGTTAGAAATTACCTTTCGGACTGTTCAATTCAAGTAGTATTGGACGGGTTCAAATCTGATATCCACAAAATAAACGCTGGTGTGCCCCAGGACTCCGTTTTGTCTCCGACACTCTTTTTTATTTGTATAAATGATTTTTTGTATGAATCTTCGAACACTCTAAATTGTTTCGCTGATGAGGATGACAATAATCTCAGCTTTTCATTTTCGTTTTTAGATTCCCATCCTTGTTCTTCGAATGTGGACTGCACAGTATGATAAGCTCATTGAATTCCGATCTTGACAGCATTTTTCAATGGGGTATCAAAAACCGTATGGAATTTAATGCTTCGAAAAGGCTTTCTACTGTCTCAAAAGCTTTACTCTCCCCCAATACCAATATCTATAGGTGGTACTTGCCACGAGGAGACTGAACAGTGGCAAGACTGAAGTGCATTACAAACCATTTCTTGTGGAGTAATCACATATGTATACGAAGTCGCCAAAAACTCTGCTAGGTGTTTATGTTTTCTAAGTCGATGCAAGAATTTGTATACCCCTTCTGATCTGGCTATCATTTATAAAGCCTATATTCGTCCAAAACTCGAGTACAATTCCCATATCTGGGCAGGTGCTCAAATAACCTACTTGAGTCTCTTAGACAGAACTCAAAAGAGAGCTCTAAAAATTTCGGACGTACTGTTAAGTACAGGGATTCTTTCTTTAGCCGCACTACACGAATGTGGAATGCTTTACCAGGCCAATATTATAATGGTATTCATATCCCCTTGAGTGCGCGCACAATATAAGAAAAATATATTAAATAATTCTTGGCCATAACATGAAATTATATGCTTTTTATTTCTTCTTGAAAACCACACGACTAAAAAAACTTTACTTTGAGTTTAAATTCATACGTACAATTTAAAATACCTCCTGATAGATAGCTGAATCCTTCTCATAGTTGATGAGTCAGTCTTTTAGTTGTTTGGAGGTGAGCTTATAAGTTTGACTTCGATTTAGTTATAATCTATCTATCAAAAATCTATCTACGCTTTGCATCTATCATATCTAAAATGAGTCAATAATTGTGGTGGATTTCCTCTTATTGTTCAATTGTATTTGTTTATACGCAGTTTACGTTCACGCGTTCACTTGCAACCGTTATGACTTTTATGATTCATGGCTCTGTATGCCTTTGGACTAAGAAAATTATATCAACATGTGTACTTCTTGGCAATTCTCGTTTTAGCATAAAAGAGATCTTAACGATGCATGAAAAACATTTTCCAATATTCTGTAATTTTGTTTTTGCACAACAAAACTTCAGACTTATAAATCTACCTAGATTGTGCATTGTACGAGTAAATCGAACAACTAGACATTTTACCACTTTTGTTGGTGCTACTTGTAGATCGGTACTAACTTGGCTACCTAAACAAATCATCATCACTATGGCTGGTATTTTATTTATTATGGGGACAAGTCGTATATCATAAAACAAAAAATAGTATAAAACATTTCAAAAAATTGCAAAATACAATCGTGACTAAAGATAATCGTTATTACAACTTCATTGATGTTACTTTTCACACTTTGCTGGTTACCTTCAAACGGTACTAATTAGGCGAATGGCAGCAAAAAAGGTAAATATAATAAATGAACGAGTAGGTAAACAGCAAAGAATTATTCTGGTAGGCGACACGACGACGAAGGCAGAACAGAACCTTGCCATGGAAGTTCATCTAACCTCGGAAGAGAGCAAAGTACTTCAAAAAGTAACATCACTGCGGAACGCGTAGTTCATTTTGTTTTGATTTTTATCTAAACATCATGTCTTAGCGAAAATTAAAAAAAAAAAACGATAAAAACAAAGCAAAATAACTAACGGAGTGAGTATAAAAAATATATGATTTTTTTGTTTTAATAAATTCTTTTACAGTTACGTAAGTTATAGTATCTACATATTCCATGGGCCTCCCCATTTAAGAAACAGAAAGTCTGTGATGTTGGTTTTCAATGCCAACGGAAGGTTAGAATCAACGGTGCATTACTGGCTAAATCAAAATGTTTCTCCTCTAACGCAAACGCCAGCTAAGAGATGAATATTTATAAGTGGACAAGCTATGTTTTATTATTAATATACATACGCACTTCCTGTGCTTACTCTGGTGATATTTAACATTTTCACTAAATTTTAATTTATGCTCCACATACACTTTTTATCTTGTATGATTGCGCAGCACCCTATACAACATTAAAAGTTATTCTTAAAGTCTTAGATTTCTTCTAGGATGAAAATGACCCAACAAAGCTGGTCCTACACTACAGTCCAGGGTAGGCATGATTACATTCTTTAAATTGCTCTGTCCTTGGCTAACTGTCTCCAGTTTTATTCATAAAGTAGATTAATGGCGGATCTAGACATTTAATCAGTTTAAACTTTACATAAAGTAAGTTTTTGAGCACCTCATACAAGTGTTCTTTAATGTTCTCTAAATAACATATTATTGTGTATCTTAATCTTACATTTTTGCATATTTCAAGGGCTAAAGTGACAACTGTCTACTGTCCAGCTCTGTTGGTCTTACTTTTTAATTTGGAGGACTCCCTGCACGTGAAAGCATTGAAACAGTTTTTTTTAAATATGCCATATTTAAGAGCTAAACTACAATAGTTCAGAGGGTTTTTGGTGCATGCCACGTTAATTTCTTTAATTAAAATTAAATAAAAACAAATTAAGGAAACAAATAAGTTAAGAGGAAACTTAAGTGTGGCACTCATAAATTACAGTTTGCGAAATCCCTTTTCCCTTCAGTTTTCGAGATATTAAAAGCTTTTATAATAAACAAGCCGAGTAAATCATTAAGTTAATAAATAAAATATTTGCAGGATTTCACTGTAATTTGCATACGTCCGACAACGGCGTGTGCCCTCACGTAAGTGCCCGTTCGGGTAGACCCCCTCAGTGATGTCCTCCCCCCGCGCCGCCACCTGCCTCGCCTAACGCGTAATAGATCAGGTTCCCCGGAAAGTAATTTTTCCTATGGGAATGCGTTGTTTTCCCGAAATCAAAAGTAACTCATGTCCTTTCTTAAGTCTCAAACTATCTTCTTACCAAATTTCATTTAAATCTGTTCAGTAGTTTAGGCGTAAAAGCGATCGGCCCACCTGAAATTTAACATGGGAATGCGTCATTTTCCCGGGGTAAAAAGTAGCCTATGTCCTTTCTCGGGTACCAAAATATCTCCATACCAAATTTCATGCAAATTGGTTCAGTAGTTTAGGCGTGATTGAGTAACAGAGAGACAGACAGAGTTACTTTCACATTTATAATATTAGTATAGAAGTATATTAGTATAGATTTATAGATATGAAACGTTCATTGTTTTTCAATTAGCCATTAGTTTAACGAAAGTGTCACTTTTGCTGTTTTTGGGACATTTTTGAAATTCGTGTTAAAATCCCAGTTCTAGCAAAAAGCAAATTCACTTCATAAAGTAAATTTCTTTAATTTTAAGTTTTTGTATTTAATCCACACTAATATTATTAAGAGGAAAGATTTGTATTTTTGTATGTAACTCAAATAGTACTGGACCGATTTTAATAATTCTTTTTTCATTAGAAAGCTTCATTATCACTGACTAACATAGGCAATATTTAGTACTAGATTACTATAGAAATCTTTAGAAATTCCTATTAAAACCAACCGAAGGTGTAAAAAAATTAGCCATAAAATGTCTTTCATCGAATACGCTGCGAAGAGTATTAATGATAGGACAAACAAATGTTTTCTAATTTAGTGATTCATGGTCGTTATTTAGCATGCTTATAACTTTCTGTACCTATTTATGTAAAATATATAATAAAATTTTATAAAATCAACTTTGAAAGAATAAAACACTTTAAGAAAGCCTTACACTATTTATGTGCGTCAAAAAAATAAGATTGAAGTGATGAAGAGTTTCAGGAATTAAAAGGTAACCTAATATCAAATTGGTGATCTCTTATTCAAAGTTACTTCTTAAGAACCTGAATATTTGCTCTTTCTCTCATTAAAGATTTTAATTGTTCTTGGTCTATAGTCCTGAGTTAAAAGTAGTATTTTTAGCAACAAAGCTTAAAGCAGTAAAATACAAATTGTATTTTCATATGTATATACAAAATAAATAATTAAAAATATAAGGGGGGTCATATAACTTAACGCAATACGATAAGTTTTGAATTCAAGGGAATTCCTGCGAAAATTAAAAAGAATATTCTCCCAGAGGGGTCATGACAACTATAGCGCCACCAAATGTATTTATTTCTTTGATTTCCTCTTGCGAAAATACACGGCTCTTCACAGCGTAGCTGGATAGAATTTATGACTCATAAAGAGACACTTTACTGAGAGAAAAGCTACTTAAATATCTGTATTCTTATAATGGGTGATTTTTTTGAGGTTAGGATTTTCATGCATTAGTATTTGACAGATCACGCGGGATTTCAGACATGGTGTCAAAGAGAAAGATGCTCAGTATGCTTTGACATTTCATCATGAATAGACTTACTAACGAGCAACGCTTGCAAATCATTGAATTTTATTACCAAAATCAGTGTTCGGTTCGAAATGTGTTTCGCGCTTTTTTATCGACAAATTTTGTTCAGCGATGAGGCTCATTTCTGGTTGAATGGCTACGTAAATAAGCAAAATTGCCGCATTTGGAGTGAAGAGCAACCAGAAGCCGTTCAAGAACTGCCCATGCATCCCGAAAAATGCACTGTTTGGTGTGGTTTGTACGCTGGTGGAATCATTGGACCGTATTTTTTCAAAGATGCTGTTGGACGCAACGTTACGGTGAATGGCGATCGCTATCGTTCAATGCTAACAAACTTTTTGTTGCCAAAAATGGAAGAACTGAACTTGGTTGACATGTGGTTTCAACAAGATGGCGCTACATGCCACACAGCTCGCGATTCTATGGCCATTTTGAGGGAAAACTTCGGAGAACAATTCATCTCAAGGAATGGACCGGTAAGTTGGCCACCAAGATCATGCGATTTGACGCCTTTAGACTATTTTTTGTGGGGCTACGTCAAGTCTAAAGTCTACACAAATAAGCCAGCAACTATTCCAGCTTTGGAAGACAACATTTCCGAAGAAATTCGGGATATTCCGGCCGAAATGCTCGAAAAAGTTACCCAAAATTGGACTTTCCGAATGGACCACCTAAGACGCAGCCGCGGTCAACATTTAAATGAAATTATCTTCAAAAAGTAAATGTCATGGACCAATCTAACGTTTCAAATAAAGAATCGATGAGATTTTGCAAATTTTATGCGTTTTTTTTTAAAAAAAAGTTCTCAAGCTCTTAAAAAATCACCCGTTACAATTCATTTAAACATTTAATCGTTATTTTACTTTCCAGGATTAAGGCGAACTGATCTGGATTTATTTGTTGTTGACAATTAGGTTCAGGAATTCATACAATGTATCAGACGTGATATTATATATGATATTCAACACATCGATGTGCCTCTAAGCTCGACTCGCACAGTTTATAGGGTATTCTTGTGCTAAAGAAAGGCGAGGAAACTTAGCCGTTTTTCGACGACCCCCTAACTTTTGAACCAATAAATTAAAACTAGCAATTTTTTAAAGTCAAGTTGAGCACATCTACTTCATTAAGCACTTCAAAAATCACTGAAACCGTAAATGCCTCAGTGAGCGATTATCAAAATTATCAAGCAGTGCCTGAAGATTTAATTTCCAAAATAATTGTATGCACCGGAGAATAAATTTTTGACATCTGGTAAAATGTTGATAAAAACCGGATTGACAGTTTTTTTTTACAAAAAAATAGAAACCTAAAAAAACATTCCTAAAAGTTTGTGAACATTGATTTTCGACTCAAATATCTTTTCAAAAATTTAAGACAGTGGTTTCAAACTAATTTCATCTTATAGAAAATATAGTTTTCGACATTCAGTAAAATTTTTATAAAAATAATTTGCTAATTTTTGTTGTTAACGTAAGATATTGTTCTTAGGAAATTCTAATCTGTATTTGTTTAAATAATAAATAAAAATTTTCAACAAATGCTACTAAAATTGGTAAAAATTAGTTTTCGACTAAAAATCTCGTTAACAAAAATAGATTTTGACATCAAACTATTTTATCATATGCAAAATATTGTTGATAGTTTTTAGTTAATCTTTTAGAAAAATTCAACTGCCAACTTTTTTTAAAGAACAAAGAAAAATATTGACTTCAAATTATTTATCTCTCACAAAATATTGTCATGAACATTTTGTTAATGTTTTAAGCAAGACAAAGTGACAGATGGGATGGGAAGTTATCAGTTTGGGGCTCATGCATCTTTTTTTTTTAAATTAAAATTTGCCCTTTTTCCATATTTATTTCAACAACAAAATTATTGGTTTAAGATCAAACTAGTATAGTTTTATTTGTTTAAAGAAGAGGATGGTCAAGGTCATGAATGAAATCAAAATAAATCAAACAAAAACAGAATAATGTTACGGCTCCTTAGAAACATAGAAAAGGGTTAGGGTTATTACATTAAGGGTTATTTGTATACAAAGTCAAATTTTTATATAATTACAAACATATTTGTTTCATAAACAAAAAAAACAATAAAATCCTTAAAAATGTTTGTTATTTTTAAATATGCTAAAGGCTTATATTGCCCTTTAAATATTTTCTTTATTTAGTATACAAATTGTAAGACTTTCAAAGACCATGAACCACCATGTTCTAAGAACGCGTTTTACTTAATATAAATCCTGGTGGTTTGCGGTTCGCTTCACATTTTCCCAAACCGTCTTCATCGCCGCGTCGACATAGCACCACTTTGATCGTCTTCACTTATTAAAATTTTAAATAACCGTCCAACACGTGTTAATGCAAAGAAAAGCAAACTTACAAAATAAAAACAAAACAAATTCACAAGAAAAACCCTAGTGGTCATAGATGAGTGATTTTTCTTAATTTTTTTTTTCTTAATCGTCGACTAAGAAAACTCTTAGATGTAATGCCTTGAGTTTGGTTCTTTGAGTTTAAGTTTGCGTTTGAATCAAACAGTACACCAGGTAAAACGGAAAAAGTTACGTACGTCTCGCTTAAGAAAAGTATTGTGTGCAATAATTTTGAAGATTGTAATTTATAAAATCATAATATGTGAAATCTATCCGGCTCATTCGTTTAAATTTCGTAATTTCAAAAAACAAAAATTGTACAAAATAATGTAATAAAAGATTAATACGCACAAATTCGATTAAACACTTCAAGATTTAAAAATGAAACGTAATTGTGAGTGTTTGATTCAATTAATGTACCTATATGATTAATTTATTTCAATAGTGTATTTAATGTGCGTTTTGATAGATGGTTTAAAGGTTTTAACTTATGATCGATCAAAAAGACTGTTGAAATTTGTATTTTCAAGCCATTTATGTGTTTCTTTTTTGTTTAAATTCAAATACAAAGTGCTATTTTTAAATAATAATCATAATTATATCAACTTTCATGACGTTATTAATTACATATTTTAAGAGAAGTCCCAACCGTAGGTGTGATTAGAAATCTCTTTAAATTAAAGGAATATGTATATTGTTGCCAACATTATTATTATTATTATAAAACCGTTGGTCGAATGTTTGGACTGTAGTTGCGAAAAAAGTTTTTTTTATCTTTCAAGGATCTATTTTGTAAAATAAAAAGTTTTCACCAATTTTAGACTAATCTGGCGCAAAGCAAAAAACATATTTTCACCTCAACGATTAGCAGAATAGGGCAGTTACTTATCGTTAGTATGAATGAATAAAAGGAATTTTTTGGAAAAATGTCCTTAAACATAAAGAACAGGAAAAATAGATATTGATTTTTTATCTAATTTCAATGGAGTTGATAAGGTAGCAATTCGTTAGTACAGCATTTAATTCTCTCTTCTAGGTATTGATTAAATCCATTCACGACATTATTTTTCGTTAACTTATTGTAGAAGTCTAGATTTTCCATTCTTTTTATAGAGTTGACCTCAAGTTCTCAATCTATAGGGTCCGCCAAGTAACTTCTTTTTTTTAAATGCTATAAAAACATCGAGTGTAGCTTCGGCTGTGTGGCACGTAGCGCAGTCCTGTTGAAACCAAATGTTGCCAATATCCTCCTCCTGCTTTTGTGAACAAAAATTCGTTTAACATGGCCCGATAACGATCGCCATTTTGTTCCCAGCGTTGTACAAGCGTATACAAACGCTTATTTGTTCAGCGGAAGGATAAAACTAATTATCTGTCAGATCAGACATGAGCTAAATGTTACCATTCACGAAAAAAACGTTAGATGGCGGACCATAGGTATATAATAAGTTATTAACATCTTCGCTACTTCGGGAGCCACCTTAGTCCTTGTATTTTAATCTTAACAATAAATACCAATATAAACGTCTTGAATGAATTGAAAGAACGGGTTGTTTTAGACTTCTTATAATCCTGTATAAGACATTAAATTCACCCAGTTTCGATGAATTTTTCAGTTCCCATTTTCACAATTAACTAAATTTTATCAATTTTCTTAAAATGTATTCCGGTCACTGCAGTCTTCAAAGCGACACTATAACTCCTCCTGGAGAATAGGGCAGCAACATCTATCTCTAGCTGTGTTCACGTGTAAAAATAAAATGACTGAGCTGAGCTTCATTTAATACTATTACTAGCCTTTAACAAAAAGTCAGGCAACACAGATCACACATCCTTTACCTTTAGTTCAACACCAAACTCTTTCTCCCCATGTACGAATAACAACTAATAATTGAACTAAGAGATACAAAAATATATGATAAATCCACGATTCGGTTTAATACGAAGGAAAGACGAATACTAGTGTACTAGGCTTACCCTGCCCACTGACGTACATATGTACATACCTAGCCGGATGAAAATGTATGTAAAATATCACAACTTTCTGAAAATGTCCCCACAAAATGTGGCTAATGTACTTGAGGCTTTTGTACAATACATTTATTCCAATCGTATATCGCATTTTCAATGCAGTAGAGCCGCAAAAAAAATAATATCCTACAAAGTAAAGTACAAAATGTTTCACAAAATTTGCAAAGTGAAAAGATTTTTTACTTTTCAATTTTTCAGACTTTATTTGAAAAGTGAAAAGTAAAATTGCTTACATTGAAAAAAATTGGTGAATCAATATCTATCATGGTACCGTTAACACATCCAGATACATGAGAAAAATATTGCGAGGCTATGTCTGATCAATTTTGTGCCCAGCAATTAGTCTTAGACAGAAATTCACCAATGATAATATTATAAACTCAAATACTTCTCTGCTGACGGTTGCTCTGCTTATTCCGTGCATAGATGCAACACCTGTATATTCAGCTGCATTCCAAGCCCAATGTATTGTATAAAAAAGTAGTTGCAAGGACTTAATCACATATTCCTTTGGCCATTAAATTGTTCTTTTTTAATTTTAGACAATACAAATTCGGTACTTTTCGTTAGTCGAAAACTCTCTTTAGTAGAAAAATCAAGATTCAAAATTCATGTTCTTTGGTAAATTCGTCAAAATTTAAAAAAAAATAGTCTACGTCTTTTGTCTCAACTCATATATTTTGTATTAGTTTTCGACAACTTTTCAAAGCAGACTCTCATTTGAAAATGAAAATTTCTCTTTGCTTATTACTGAAAAACTTTTCAAAATTCCAAATATAATTTGCAAAGTTTATTGTTTTTCACTTTACAGAAAAGACTTTGTACTTTGCAAATTTGAGTTTGGTGAAACGTTTATTGCAAATAAGACACTTTTCAATTCAATAATGTCCTCTTTGAAAATTTGCGTTTGGTGGAACGTAACTTGCAAAGTAAAAGTGCAAATTTGCAAAGGGAAAAGTATTTGGTAAAACAGGGCCCAGAACATAGTCCGCCGTCGAATTAAACAATAACATGTAGGTGCAGACGCAGAGGCAGACTTTAAGACCTTTTCCTTTCTACACTTTAAGGATTCCACACTAAGGAATGCTTCGCTTTGAAAAGGGAAAAGTATTTGGTAAATCAGGGCCCAGAACATAAGAGTCCGCCTTCGAATTAAACAATAACATGTAGGTGCAGACTTTAAGACCTTTTCCTTCCTATACTTTAAGGATTCCACACTAAGGAATGCTTCGCTAAATTTTCGTTTGATTTTCTTAAAACATTGTCAATTTTACGGCATTTTCGTTGCCTGATATCAAGATCCATTCTTCTCTGATGAATCTTAGTCCACAGCAACAACATTTCTATTGACATGTGGCCACCACTTCACAGTACGGATTTAACATTGCACTCAAAGAGTTTCTGTTTTGGTGAAAAGCGATGTTATGCTGGAACTCAAATTTAATATATGTACATACATACATGTATAAGATGAGGAACGTTTGAAGTGAATAGCCTTATTTTGTTCTCAAAATACTTTAATAATTGAAAATCAAATTTTTCCAGTTCTAAATTGATTTCTGCATGGTTTTGATATTTGTAAGAACAATATTTAACCAAATTTTTCTTGAAAATTCTATAAAGCCTAGTACGCTGCTGATGCCAAACGAAATTTTTCTGTGGTCTCCAAGTGCAGAGCGAAATGAAAACGAAAACAACAGCGGAAAAATATTTGTGGAGAGTTCTGTCTGGAAGTTGAATTTCACTGCTTGTCTTCATCACTTGTTGCACATCACCAATAACATCCTGAGTTTCCGATTCAGAAATGCAATGTTGGAACACATTAGACAAATCCATTTTATTTTAAATTTTAAATCAAATATAAATCAAAGTCAAAACACCGAAAGTCACTAGTAAACAATTTATTTTTCAATACAAAAATTAAACGTCAAAATTTCGCAAGCAATTTATGTGCTGGGCAATTAAATTGAGAACGAAAAGAGTGGAGAATTGTACTAAGAAATCTAGAACAGCTATCCACTAAAATGTCACATTTCGTCGTTCAGCAGCGTACTGAAAAACGAAAAACACAGCGAAATTTTTCGTTTATGATTTCGTCATGTCATTTTTGTATGGGAATTTTCGTTTCGCATCAGCAGCGTACTAGGCTTAAATATTAAAAACAATATTTTGTGGAGAATCAGATAATTTTTAAATTTTCGAATTATCGAGTCGAAAATCAGTTTCAAACAAATTTTACTAGTATTCTTGGAAAGTTTTTTTGTATATAGTACATAAAAAACTGACAATTGGACCTTAGCCTCAACCAACATGCGTCTCTAGCCAGCTTGGTCCCTAGCTAGCTGTATCCAGTTTCTCACGCCAAGTTGGTTGAATTCCTATTCCACCTGAGTGCGTGCGCCACCTGAGTCGCGATCTTCCTCTACTGAACCGTCCCTCGGGATTGGATTCGAAGACCGTCCGGTTGGAGGGTTGATATACATTCTTCATCCACTCTCCATCTATGCAGGAGGGATCAAAAATCACCCGAAGAATTTTAATTTTAAAGCTGTCCATGGTAACGTTTTGCTCAAAACGTCGTCCTTCAATGTCTTCTTTTAATGACAGCATATACTTGGTCTTGCCCTCATTGACCACTAAACTCCTCTTATCCGCTTCCGCCACAATATGTCAATATCATCGGCGTATCCGAGTAATTGGGTCCATCCAAGATTGTGCCTCTAGTGATGACGGTTGAGTTTTGCACAATTCTTTCCAGAACGATGTTGAAAAAGGCGCATGACAGTTCATCGCCTTGTCTAAAACCTTTGTTGATATCAAATGCATCGCTGAGATCTTTTCCGACCTTGATAGAGCAGCGTGCATTCTCCATCGTCATTCTGCACAAATGGATAAGTTTGACAGGGATGCCAAATTGGTCTGTAGAGCTCTTCCCTTTTTTTTTTTGTAAATTCATTTTTTTATTAACTCAATCTTAGATCTATCTTAAAGCTAGACAAAAATTCATAAAACTAGCCTAATTAACCATAACTTACAACTAACTTACTGGTCCCATACGGACGCTCTAAGTTAGAGCTCTTCCCTATAGATGATGTCATACGCGGCTTTAAAATCGATAAAGAGATGGTGGGTATCGATTTGAAGTTCCTGGGTTTTTTCCAAGGTCTGCCGTAATGTGAATATTTCGAGCCCTTCCCGCCATTTTATCGTAAGCGACGTAAGTGGAATTATTTTGAAGGCAGAAAAATTATTTATTCCCGAAATATTTGGGTCAAAAATCAATTTTTACCAGTTTTTCAACAGTATTTTTGTAAATTTTTACTTTTGTTAAGAAATTGAATTTGTATTAATTTATCAAATGCTGACAACAATGTATTTTATAAGATAAAACTATTTTGAAGCCAATATCTTTTTTTTTTAGAAGTAATTTTGTTCAAGTTTTTATTTTGTGAAAAAAAAAACTGTCAATTCGATTTTTCTAAAAATTTTACCAGATATTGAAAACGTTATTTTTCATTACATATACAATTATTTTGGAGGTTATATTATTCCTTGTTCCAAAAATATTCCGTTCATTGATTTTTTTTTTCAAAATTAAAGTGATACCAAATTACATTATAATATAACATAAAAATAAATTGAAGTCGCTAGCGTTATTGGTTGAGATATTAAAATCAAACAGCATTTATTTAAAGTCAATTTCTCTCCTGGTTCTCGAGAAATGGACGACGAAAAATGGTATCCCTAACGTACGAACGCACGTACACACGGACATCTTTCTAAAAATCTTTTATTTATTTTCTAGTGAAACGTTAATTATAATGAACTTATTTTCATTTAATCTAAATTAATTCCCTTTGTTTTAAATTTTAATCATTTTAGATATGAAGGTCCCTAAAAAATACTATGTAAATCTTCATCTTAACCCACGGACAAAAAACAGGAAAAGGCCATTCTCATTGTATGTCAGAGACTTTATTGTTTTTATTTCTGTAAGTATTCTTAAGTTATTTTTAAATAAAATGTAAAAAATAAAATAATTTCTATATGTTTTCAACATCTTGCCTGTCTTCATATTATAATTATCAAAAAACGAACAAAAAACAAAACTTTCTTGTCTCTAAGAGTAACGATAAAAAAGAAAGGATGGTGCACTTGGGCGTACGTGGACTTTGTTCTATTAACTGGCTTAATTTGCGTGTTTGCTGGCATGATTTCAATTCTTTCATCACTGTGCCTTTATAAAGTATCTACCAGCCCTTCTAATTCTGTCCAGTTTTGATCTCTTATTTCTAAATTTTATTCTTATCACATCTCTTTTTGGATTTGAATTTGAAATAGTTGATTATTGCCGGATGTACAGTACAATACAATTACACTGCTACAACATAATCTTAACAACAGATCGACAAAAACATGCGAATCAATCTCTATTCTTGAGATGATTTCTATTTCAGTTTAATTTTTGCAAGCATATTATGTTAAGTTGCCGTAAAGGCAAAGAGCTGCATTCAAATATTTCTTATAAATCGAAACTGTTCAATAAGTTTAATCCAGAACTATCGCAAATCTTATACCTTAATGCAACATTTTTATTTGTTTTTCTTATTTTGTAGCTCGTTTCACAATGCCTTGGAGAACCTATAGACTCTACGACTGAGTTTTCTGTAATAAGTAAGACATCAAGCGTAACGAGTCGAAGCAACAAAACAATTCACTTGCCATTGCTGCCTCCACTACGGAATAGTTCACCTACAATTGCACCTCCTAAACTGGCAAAAAGAGCTGGACTTTTATCAGAATCGAAACATAAGGTAAGAAGATATGAAAATGAGGCCTCATAAATATATATGTACATAAATATATGGACGTTGAGTTGAGGTGTAAATATTTGTTTTTGTATCTTTAACTTGCTGGATATACTTTATTGTGAGAAAACAAATTCGTATTATTTTATTAAAATTCATCTGCGTAAAGTGACAGATGCCTTGACTAATAAATAGTTTGATTTGAATTAGCAAAGGCATTACTTTTATTTTTTCCATGCATACGATGCAGAAGATATGATTTTTTGATAAAGTCGAGTTGAGCGATAAAACAGGAAGTTTCCACTTTGTTTAAACTGATTTTCTTTTTCGAATTGAATAAACTTAATAAAGACCTACTAGTTTTGGATTGTATGAAGTTGCATGCTGGGAGGCCCATGAACAATCATCCATTTTGACCAAACAAATACATCGGTCATATTTACCATTAAATTCATTTTTAACTAACACCCATGGTCCATCAAATTCCTGTGATTTTTTCTCATCTATAAACTGACAAGCGGAATCACTGAAGCATTGCTTATTTTCTTAAACATCTCTGAAAGTAATATCTACAATTTCATAAAGCAATACTATTTTGTACTTTGTACTTGAAAGTTTCTAAGAATTCGAACGTCTTTAATGTTTGTTAAGTGCAACATCTTAAAAACACAAAATAAATTTTCTAGTGTTGTTTATTTCAATACATAAAACAATACATGCAATAACCAGGCAGCTACACAAATTCACACAAAAAACAACAAGCAAATCAATTTTTACCGAGATTATAAAAAGCTATAACACTGATCTGCAACAGCGATACAACATTATCATCAGCAAGCCAATCTACTCAAATAGCGTATAATAAAATGGAGATAACTATCAAAGGACTCAGCCGATGTGTCAAAAACCTAAAAATCTATCGTACGAAACTCTAAATCTTATAACATTTCGAGAGCACCTCAGAAAGAAAACAAACCTAAATGAACAAGAAAGATATGACCTAAGAGCCTTTCTACTATAAAAACAGTAAAAAAAAACATGTCAAACTCTATTGAAATAGTAGAAATAATACGTGAGCAACTCATCCTGAATCCCGAACCCTTAAAAATAGTTTGGATTCCCGGCCACGTTGGTATCAGTGAAAATGATGCAGCGGACGCCAAATCAGCCATAAAAGAACCACAAGAAACAATGAAGAAATTTAAAAGAAAACCGATTGGACAAACTACAACCATACGTATAAAAACATAAATCCCAACGGCGACAGATCAGTCTTTCCCAAGAACATATCCTCAGACTCAGACTAGGCCTCACAATGGCTCATCTTTTTGCCTGCCCAGAAGTCTCATCAGCCTGCTCAAAACTATCCAACAACAACTTACATTACCTTCTAAAAAACATCAATATCGATAACATTCATTGCCGCTCACTTAATAGCGCCCCATTATGCATTATGTAGATTCATAGAATTCGAGTTTGAGTTAGTTTACCGGGCAATATTTTATTATTTTAATTATCTCTTAAATTGCTCTCTCTGTAAGCGAATTTATGCATTGGAAATGTTCCGTTAAATAGTTTTTGTTAACTTTATTGGAACTTCTGTGAAAAACGTGGTTTTATTTAGGTTCACTTGAATAGCACCACCCACTATATTATCAGTTTTCGACTTTTAGTCATTCTAAGATAATTTCAGTCAAAATGGGTCGTGGTAAATCATTGGCAGAGAACGATAAATTTAAAATTAAAGCTTACGCGACTGTGGCCTGTCTATTCACCAAATAGCTAAAAAAAAAGTAACGAAGCCGCAAAGTTATATCCACATTTTTCGGAACATTATCGAAAATGTTTGGGGGTGCCTTGCTCGAAAAGTAGAATATTAATCTGCGAAACAATCATGCCTATTACCGATGTCGTCTCGTTTTTTCGACTACTCTCGTATTCTTTGTCGTGTCGTTTTTTAAGTGGCATTCTATAACTTTTTCGACGCGATTTTTTTGTAGCAGATTTTTAAACGATGAAAATGTATCCGAGATCTGTCAAACTGAAATCAAATTCTAAATCATTTCATTACTCGATTTTCAACAAATGTGTTTTTATTAAATTATTACCAAATAAATAAATTATTAAAATTATAAGTGTTGAAATGTATTACAACACAAGCAGCGATAGTGACAATGATGAAGAAGGTAGAGAGCGAAATATTGCAAAGGCACTTAATTGTACAAATAGGACAGTGAAACGCGGCATCTGCATTTGTAGCTTGAATTTGCTTTGACTTATGTATGTCCGGATGATGAAGACGTTGAAGTGGTTGGGAGCTGCGATACACCAATTGCATTTCCACTCGGGCTTAACCATCTGTTTATATTTAAGTAGATTTGCAACAGCATCCTCAAGCGCAGATAGGATGTGCAATTGGTTTGGCCCTCCTGCATTTCCTTTCACTTCTTTTTTGTTGTTCTGAACAATTTTTTTTTTACTTTAAATTCAAAGTCAGCCCAAACCTGAAAAAGCAAATATTAAAAATGTGTTCATGTAAATAGAATAAACTGATTCAAAGCTTTTGCCAACCACCACCATCTCTTATTGGAGGACCTTTGCTGTTGAGTTTATCGGCTATTACATTCCTTTCTTTTTTAAAATCGGCTTTGTTCATACATTTCAAAAATTCCCTAGCCAACTGCTCGTTGCTTTCCATCAACTGGACAAGCGCCTCGAATTAGTTTTGGTTTGTTAATTTTAACTGAAAATGTGCAAAAATATTTATTTTTTATTTATCGCAAATAAAGTACTAATAAATTCCATAAAATAAATTATTTAACAAGGAAACTCGAACTTCCATTTCCTCGTCGTGAGCAAATTTTGAAACGAGAGATACCGTCGTTTTTTTCATTGTCGTCGTTTCGTTTCGTCTTACAGAATGCTGAATTAAAGCGTTCAACACACTTGACATTTACACACGACAACAAAACGAGTGACAAAAGTTGAAAACGACTTATGGAATGCAGATTGTGTCGTGTCGTATATTTTGCTGTCGTTTACGACATCGGTAATAGGGGTGAATATGAAAGTAAAGATGACCTAATAGAAGCCATTAAGTGTAGCTGGACTATATCAAAAACTTGTATTATTCCCTACCGAACAGGATGTACATAATGAGGTTATTTATAATGAAGGCGGGACCACCCATTACTAATTTTTGTTTTAATTCATAAAAATAATCACCCCTATTACCGATGTCGTAAACGACTGTAAAATATACGACACGACACAATCTGCATTCCATAAGTCGTTTTCAGCTTTTGTCACTCGTTTTGTTGTCGTGTGTAAACGTCAAGTGTGTTGACGTTTACACACGACAACGATTTGCGCTGTTGCAAATCTACTTAAATATAAACAGATGGTTAAGCCCGAGTGGAAATGCAATTGGAGTATCGCAGCTCCCAACCACTTTAACGTCTTCATCATCCGGACATACATAAGTCAAAGCAAATTCAGGCTACAAATGCAGATGCCGCGATTCACTGTCCTATTTGTACAATTAATTGTCCCTTTGCAATATTTCGCTCTCTACCTTCTTCACCATTGTCACTATCGCTGCTTGTGTTGTAATACATTTCAACGCTTATCATTTTAATAATGTATTTATATTTGGTAATAATTTAATAAAAACACATTTTTTTGAATATCGAGTAATGAAATGATTTAGAATTTGATTTCAGTTTGACAGATCACTGATACATTCATAGAGGAAATATATTATCTAGAGTCCCGACTGGTACCCGTCTTGCCTGAAACACCCTCAAATTTTGTTTGAGGTAACTCTCTTAAAAGCCCGTAACAACTACATAGAATCTGGATTTTCCCATAAGAAATGCACAGGCCAACTAACACATGCTTATGCTAATGGGCAAAATTCTCTCAATTTAGTTTGTAGGCAAAAAGAGAGCAAACCCATTAAGTCGGGACTCTAGATAATATATTTCCTCTATGGATACATTTTCATCGTTTAAAAATCTGCTACAAAATAGTCGCGTCGAAAAAGTTATAGAATGCCACTTAAAAAACGACACGACAAAGAATACGAGAGTCGTCGAAAAAACGAGACGACATCGGTAATAGGCATGAATGTTAATAATTGTGTTCCTTATTAATTAAAAGAGTTTAAAAGTGTGAAACTAAATCAATTTTAAATGAAGAGGTGCTATTCAAGTGAGCCAAAATTTGATTTAAATTTTTTGAGTCACATCAGTTTTAAAGTGTAGGTATACAAAAATAACCACTGTAAATATACTTTCCACTCTTTCTCTTTTTTTACAAAACTTGAACTTGATTTAAAAGAAAAAAAAAGTCATTTTCATTACTTTTTTTTAAAGATATTAAGCTTTAAACTCGAATTAAAGGGCGGGTGCTATTCAAATGAGCGGCAGTGTACAATATAATGACAAACTTGAAAACCTTTTTTAAAAAAAAACTATAATATTCATATTCAATTTTCATAAACCTTTCTGAGTGCATTTTAGGCAAGGGATGGCAATAAAGCCTGCAATTACGAACTAAGTTTTCTTCTCATTTATCATAGACACATTAAAGATGCGAATTTGAAAATGTCCATATGCTTTAAACTTTGTTTTAAACAAAAAAAGGAAGAACGCTCACATTTTCTTGAAATCTTATGTATCTGCTCTTATTTCAACTTTAATTTTTATTTATGTCTCCAGGAAGATCATATTACTGATTCAACAGGATATGTACCAATAACTTCATATCGACCTTCAAGAACACACCTATCTCCTCGAGAGCATTTTCCATCAAATTCCATAGCACATAAAAGTGCATATCACACAGCAATTTATGACAGTGAAAACTGGAAGCCTGATAACTGGGAATTGGATTATACTAAAAAGCATTTAAGATTTAATAGCACTCGAGTACAACGTAATGTCAAATCAAAATTATTATTATTAAAAGCATAAACTTCATTTCAAAGTTGTGTTCTTTTGTTTTTTCTTTTTTTAGATATTGAAGCTGAATGCCAAGATGATTACATGAAAATTAGAATAGGTTTCAATGGATCTTTTAATGGTCTTGTTTACTCAGCAGGTAACTATAATTAATAAATTATTTTCAAAACATTAATTATTCACATATGAATTTATAGGATACGCTTATGATCCAGATTGTATGTACATCAATGGAACAGGAAGCGACTATTTCGAATTCTATATACAGTTAAATAGGTGCGGGACGCTTGGTAAAAATGCGCTGCACGATGAAAAGAGAAAGAATCCCACGGTAAGATTTTCGATTAATTCATCAGTCTTGACATAGCTACTTGTACATTTTTGTCTGGGAATACCACTTGATAATTATTTATTAAAAACATCATATTTTTGTAAATGCTTTTTTTTAGAATTTCATGTGGAATACTGTTAGTGTACAATATAATCCTCTGATCGAGGAGGAATTTGATGAGCATTTTAAGGTCACTTGTGAATATGGTTATGATTTTTGGAAGACAGTAACATTTCCGTTTCTCGATGTGGAGTAAGTATTAAAATAATTTGTTTTCTATTTTCGATAAGAACTTTTCGCAAAGAAAAACTATCAATTGAAGAATCTCCAACGTACACACATTTTTAGTTCCGAGGAATTTCTAATTTTTAGGGTGGCAACTGGAAATCCTGTCGTTTTTACATTAAGTCCTCCTGAGTGTTTTATGGAAATTCAAAATGGATACGGAATAGGTGGATCACGTGTGACAGGCCCTGTTCGCGTTGGAGATCCATTGACACTTATAATTTACATGCGAAGCAAATATGGTATGAAAATGATTGTACTCGTACATAAAAGCTTTTAATAACTTTAGGACCAGGTTATTTTCAATTTTTAATTCAAATCAATTTCATTCTAGAGGGATTCGATATTGTTGTAAATGATTGTTTTGCTCACAACGGAGCAAATAAACGTATTCAACTCATAGATGAATATGGATGCCCTGTTAATGAGAAGCTTATTTCAAGATTTAGAGGATCTTGGTCGGATGGAGGTATATATGAGACACAAGTGTATGCTTACATGAAGACCTTCCGATTTACGGGTTCACCAGCTCTATACATCGAATGTGATGTCCGGATGTGTCATGGAAGGTGTCCAGTAAGTTTTTTGTTTTGTATTCTTAATTGAACAATTGAAAACAACCATATTCAAGGATTTGAAGGTTCAGTATAATTAATATTTACTGGAATGTGTAATTGCTTTTTTATGAGTCTTATAATTAGATTTCGGGTTCAGTTTTGTTGAATAAAGTTTAAATCATACTTTCGATTCAAAGCACATTTTATACAAAAAATTCCATTGGTGATGTCATGGTTTATCTCACCGAACAGTGGAGCAAATCTTGACATTGCACTTGATATTTAAAAGCATTTGATAGGGTTTGGCATCAGGCTCTCTTATCGAAAATGCGTGCTTTCGGTTTTCATGATTCCCGCCTTTGTTGGATTAGTAATTACCTTTCGGATCGTTCAATACAAGTTGTATTGGATGGAATAAAGTCTGAAAACCACAAAATAAATGCTGGTGTGCCCCAGGGCTCTCTCCAACACTTTTTCTCATTTTTATTAATGATCTCCTGTCTGCAACTTCTAATCCAATACATTTTTTCGCTGACGATAGTACTCTTAGCTTTTCATTTTAGTTTTCCGACTCCCATCTCTCTTTTTCGGATGTGAAACTGCAACGACAAAATACGATAAGCTCATTAAATTTTGACCTAAACCGCATTGTACAATGGGGAATATAAGAAAGCGTGGGGGTTTCGAAGTACTATTAAATTTCAGGCTGTTTAAAGCGAGATATACCCCCCTTGCCATTATCCATGGGTGGCACGTGCATCAATGAGACTGAACATCTCGATATTCTCGGTATGTGTGTCATCAACCACCTCTTGTGGAAGATCATATACTCGATGTCGCCAAAAATCCCGCAATGTGTTTGGGTTTCCTTAGGCAATGCAAGAAATGTTTCACCCCTTCTGATCTGGCTGTTATCTACAAGACTTATATATGTACGTCCAAAACTTGAGTATAACTCCCATATCTGGGCTGGTGCTCCTGCAACTTACTAAGCCTCATAAACAGTATTGAACGTAGAGCATTTAAATTGATTGCTGATAATATCATCATAAATTCATTTATTTCGCTTGAACATCGTCGTAAGGTTTCTTGTCTAACCCTTTTTTACCGTTATTTTAACGGTTTATGCTATAGAGAAATAGCCAGCTTCATACATCCCCTTAAACAGTTCAACCGTAATACTCATGATCATTCTAGGAATGATCATCAGTATATCCTCGTGTCCAACTTCGGTCGTATCGTCAAATACAGGGATACGTTCTTTAGCCGTACTTAGCGAATGTGAAAATCCTTACCACACTCTGTCTTTCCTAATCATTGCAATATTCAGAAATTCAAAACCAATGTGCACCGACATCTACATTCAAACCATCTTTCCTTTTCCTAGTGTTCACACTCTGCCCCTGCATAATAAGGGTAGTAATATCCCTTTGAGTGTGCGCTTATTATAAATAAAAAACGTAATCCCAAACAAATTTAGTATAAAAATACTTTTTAAAAGAAATTTTCTGAAATTTGTCTTTTCTTTTTTTCAGAGCCAACCGTGTCACTGGAGAAACTTAAAGGCTATTTCAAAACGCGATGTCTTGAATTCAACTCCAAAGCCCAACACAAATAATTCCCTATCTGAAAATATAAATTTATTTCAATCTTTAAGAGTTTTACAAGAAGAAGAAGAAGATGAAGAAAGTCACGGAGAGACCACCGCCGATTACATTAAATTATATTCAAATAGAAAAATTCCAGAAATTTGTATTACAACTTCAATGTTTTCATCGGTTGCAGCTGCCGTATCATTGTTAATATGCATATTATCAGCACTTGTAATGGTTACTTGCTTAAAAATTAAAAATATCGCTATCCAAACAGCTGGATATGAGTCGTATGTTACACATAAGGGACAAATTTCATAGAACGATAGTTGTTTTAAAATTGTAAATTATGAATGTTAGCCCGCCATTTTTGTTTTTAAAACTTATACATACATATATCTTTGGACAAAGAAATAGCACAGTTTAAAATTTTTTTATGAGAATTACATTTTTTGTTTTGACTTGTGAACTTAAATAATTTATTTCTTATTCTATAACATCAATTGATTTCTTAAGACTTATTTCGTTATTAATTAGAAAATATTTGATTTCAATTAAATTTTTAAGAAGAAATATTTTGCAGCGATAATCAGCTTGGTTATACATTTCACTTTCACTCAAAATGAAATTGAAATCGATTCAATATATATAAATTTAAGTTCTGAAATTCACTTTTATCGATGTCGATTTCATTTTTTTCGAACTCAAAACGAAGTGAATTTCCGTGTTCTTAATTTCGATATTTACGATATTTTCAAGTGATTTGAATTCAATTATATTAAGTTGGTGTGATTTGAATTCGACAAGAGGAAATTGTTTAAAAACTGTAATAGTTGCACTTAAAGGAAATATACCTGTGGCGGTATAAACAACTACATCTTTCACATTAAATAATTAAACTTATTACAACACCTTTTAATATTTACTTTGCTTCTTATAATCGAGATCATATCATAATTTGTTTTTATTGTTATTTGTTCTCTAAAATATTTTC
Organism: Eupeodes luniger; assembly: GCA_951509635.1. NCBI lineage: Eukaryota > Metazoa > Arthropoda > Insecta > Diptera > Syrphidae > Eupeodes > Eupeodes luniger. The sequence goes on along the minus strand of OX608074.1, from coordinate 56,394,186 downwards.
ATTATTTAAATTGACTTAAATAAAGCAACACGTTTCTTTTATAATTAATAAAAAACATTTTTTGATTTAATTCAAAAAACTAAATTGGTGACCACGACGTGATGTCCAACGAAGATAATAACGATCAGCAATTGGGTGTATCAGCTGATGTAGCAGCTAACTATTATGCCCGTCTTCAGATGCCTCCATTTGTCGAATCAGACGTTGACAATTGGTTCTACCTTCTTGACTTTTATTTTCGAGCTTCAGGAATTGGCCAAGATGGGAGAAAATTCGACACCGTGTGTTCGCAATTGCCACCCGCTCGCATATCGGAGTTGCGACCAATTATTGACGCTGCACCAAGTCTAGAAAAATACGAATATATTCGAATAAATTTGACAAATTATTTTGCGGATAGCCAACAAAAGCGCCTTCGTCGTGTACTTCATGACATGCCTCTAGGTGACAAGAAACCTAGTCAACTTTATTATGAGATGGTTCAGGCTGCAAAAGGAAGTCTCAGTGAAGATGTTCTCATTGATTTGTGGGCTTCACGTTTACCTCCATCTGTACAAACCGTAGCTATTATGGTAAAAGGTTCTGCCTGTGAAAAAACGAAAATCGCTGATACCGTTTTGGAGAGTGTTGAATTACGCCAACTAAACGCCGTAGCTTGTCAAAATCCCACAACAGTGAACAGCGACCATCAAAACCAGCCTGATACTTCTTCTTCACCTGAGGTAGCTCAACTTATTTCAGAATTTTCGAGATTACTAGCCAATCGAAACCAACAACGTCCGCCTCGACAACCACGCAATCGAACACCATCAAATCAAGTCAGGCCTGGAAGATCCAGCCTGCGCAGACGGGATGCCTCAGTTGAACAGTTTGATGATTGTTTTTTTCATCGTACATTTGGAAATAAAGCCTTAAATTGTCGCCCACCATGCAGATTTCGCCAATCTTCAGCACAGTCATGTCGGCAGTGACTAGATTTTTCGAAAGCAACAAAATCTTCAGCCTTAATCAACCGATTTTGCATACATGAACAAACAACCAATAAGCCTTTCCTTGTCGACACTGGTGCTGAAGTCTCCTGTTTACCACCATCGCCATCATTCAAAAATCTCCGTCCAACTTCATTGCAACTATTCGCCGTCAACGGTTCTCCCATTAAAGTATATGGAGAGGTTACGCATGAGCTCAATCTTGGTCTTCGGCGCCCATTTGTCTGGACTTTTATTGTCGCCGATGTCAACTCTCATATTATTGGTGCAGATTTCTTGCAACACCATGATTTAATGGTTGACGTAAAGAGATCGCGTCTAGTCGATTCTCGAACGAACGCAGTTTCAAAATCGCTCTCAGCAATCTCTAGCCATGCGCCATCACCACAACTCATCAACCGAAACGCGCCTTTTTCTAACATCATTTTGAAGTTTCCCAACATCACGAGGCTAGCACCACCTGGAGCTACCACAAACTCCCGTGCATTACATTTTATCGAGACGAACGGCCCACCTTGTGCAGCGCGAGCTCGCCGTTTACCGCCTGATAAACTTAATGCTGCCAAAAAAGAATTTGAATTGCTCATGCGCGCTGGAATATGCCGTCCTTCTAAATCAAATTGGTCAAGCCCGCTCCATATGGTTAAAAAACCAGACGGTTCATGGCGGCCTTGTGGAGACTATAGGGGTCTTAATGCAGTAACTATTCCAGATCGATATCCACTCCCCTATCTTCACGACTTTACCAACATATTGCGAGGTAAGAAAGTTTTTTCTAAAATTGATTTACAAAAGGCATTCCACCAAGTACCTATCAATCCCGACGACGTTCCCAAGACCGCTATCATCACCCCATTTGGTTTGTATGAATTTACACACATGACGTTTGGGCTACGCAACGCAGCTCAAACGCTTCAACGCTTGGTTCATGAAGTTCTACGAGGACTTGAATACGTATTTGTTTACATGGATGATATCTGTGTCGCTTCAACTAACCTCGAAGATCACCACCAACACCTGTTTGAAGTTTTCAAAAGACTCTCGAACCACAATTTGGCCATAAATATTGCAAAATGTGTTTTTGGACAGGCAGAGTTGGAGTTTCTTGGCCATCTTATCACCCAACATGGAATAACTCCGCTTCCATCTCGAATTGAAGCAATTCAACAGATCAAGCGGCCAGAGAACGTAAAACAGCTCAAGGGTTTTATCGCAACTATTAATTTTTACCGAAAATTCATACCCCACGCTGCTAGTACTCAAATCCCTTTGTTGGAAATGACTCCTGGTAATAAAAAGAACGACAAAACTCCTCTGATTTGGACCGATTCAACTATTAGAGCTTTTGATGATTGTCGCCATCTTCTAGCTCAAGCAGTTCAATTGTCACATCCCGTACCAAATGCTATACTCAGTCTTGTCACAGATGCATCAAATTTGGCGGCAGGCGCAGCTCTTCATCAACATATTGGCAACGTAGCCGAACCACTTGGTTTTTTTTCTAAAAAGTTTTCTTCTACTCAGCAACAATACTCTACATACGACCGAGAGCTTACTGCAATGTATTTAGCGATACAACATTTTCGGGACATGCTGGAAGGTCGAACATTTCACATCCTAACAGATCATAAGCCACTTATTTTTGCTTTCCGTCAACGCCCTGAAAAATCTTCTGCTCGACAAACAAATTATTTGTCATTTATTAGCGAATTTACCACTGACATCCGGCATATAAATGGTGAAGATAATCATGCAGCAGATTTACTATCCCGGATTGACTCTGTGGGTGTCAAAGCCGACCTCTACACACAACTAGCAAAATCACAAGAAACTGATGATGAACTCCAGCATTTGCTCAAAGACAATTCCTCGCATTCACTTAATCTGACATCGTTCTCCTTTCCGAACATAGTAAAACCAATATACTGCGACATCTCACATAATCGAATACGTCCTTTTATTACAAAAGACCTACGCAAGTCGATTTTTGATGCTACTCACAATCTTTCGCACCCAGGACGTCGTGCATCAGCGCACCTTATGGCTGAACGGTTCGTTTGGCCGAATATCCGTCAACAATGCTTGAACTTTGCCAAAACTTGCATATCTTGCCAACGCACCAAGGTTCATCGCCATTCAAAATCTGAACTTCAACACTACCTAGTACCAGATCAACGCTTCGCCAACATAAACGTCGATATTGTAGGACCTTTTCCACCTTCAAATGGCTATCGGTACCTCCTCACTGTAATAGACCGCTTTACAAGATGGCCAGAAGCGTTTCCAATGGTCGACATGACTGCCTATAACTGTGCAAATGCCTTAATCACTGGTTGGATCGCTCGTTTCGGAACTCCTTCGCAAATCACATCCGATCAGGGAAGACAATTCACTTCATCTATTTTTTCCGAATTGTGCAAATGTTTAGGAACGAACCACACGATGACGACTTCCTACCACCCACAATCAAATGGTATTGTAGAGCGATTTCACCGAACTTTAAAAGCGGCCATAAACTGTAGCGATTCTACAAGTTGGGCTAAGCGTCTCCCTCTCATCCTTTTGGGCCTTCGATCAACCATTAAAGAAGACTTAGGAGCAACGCCAGCAGAGATGGTATATGGGACAGTACTTCGTCTTCCAGGCGACTTACTAGCACCTGCTCGCGACAATCGATCTCAAACCGATTTTATAAAAGATCTTCGGAAAATGATGCAAAATTGCAGACCTCAACCAACAGCATGGCACTCTCATCAGCGTTCATTCGTGCATAAAGATCTTCAAACATCAACACACGCATTTATCCGAAATGATTCAGTGAAAGCTTCAATAATTCCACCATACGAGGGACCATTCAAAATAATTGATCGATATGACAAATATTTCACTATGGATATCCGAGGACGCATCTTAAAAATTTCAATTGACAGATTAAAGCCAGCATATTTAGAAGCAGATCAAAAAGACGATGTACGAGTCGTTCCAGATGGACACCAACCGCCACAGCTAACAGCACCTCAGTATTCCCGCACTCGTTCGGGACGTCATGTACGCCCTCCACAGCGTTAAGTGCGGAAAACTTCTGGGGGGCCTATGTGGCGGTATAAACAACTACATCTTTCACATTAAATAATTAAACTTATTACAACACCTTTTAATATTTACTTTGCTTCTTATAATCGAGATCATATCATAATTTGTTTTTATTGTTATTTGTTCTCTAAAATATTTTCATTATTTAAATTGACTTAAATAAAGCAACACGTTTCTTTTATAATTAATAAAAAACATTTTTTGATTTAATTCAAAAAACTAAATACCTTAGAATTTGTAGCGTCTACTTTGTATTTGAGGGAAGGGACGAAGCATTTAAAACTATTTTTCAATATACCAAATGTCTTCTCTACACCAAAAACAACTTTCTTTCAAAAACTTTCAAGACACATTTAGAAACTATACTTCAATACCAGAATCTTTCCCAACCGATATTTGGAAACTGCTTATCGCAAAGAACCGAAAACAGCGAATGTGCATCAACAATGAAAAGTGCAGTGAAAAAACACTAATTTTTTATATTTTATAAAGCGCAGAACAAATATTAACATACAAAGTTATGACTATGAACAAAATTGTTTATTGACTGATGTGATATACATAATGTATGTACATATGTCAGCTGCTTTAAATTCACTTGAAGTGATTTCGAAAAGTGTTCGAAGTTATGAAATCGATCGAATGATTTCAATTTAGATTTCGGTTTCATTTCACTCGGTTTTGGGAACCTAGCTCAATCAGAATTTTTAGAGACATAGAAATACAACAAATACCTAAAGCCGTAAAAAAAACTAGTTTAAAGCAAAGAATTTTCAAAATTTTCAAGTTTTTGTAATACCAAGTTAGTGCTTTCTTAGCTATGATTTTTCAAGGTAGCTTCGCAACTTTTCAGCAAACTTTCAACTAACGTTTATGTTTATTTTGTGGCATAGAGTACTAACGTTTGTGTCCAGCAGTGCAAGATTATAAATAGGCAATGGCAAATAACTACTTTTTAGACTCTAAGTCTTCACTAGTTAATCTAGACAACACACCAGAAGAAGAAAATGATCTTGATTGTTTTAAATAGTGTTCTATTTCTTTGTCGATAGCTGCATGTACCTACAAAGAAAAAACAATTAATGAGTATGAATTATTAGTTTAAAATACAAATTGCACTCGTTACCTAGAAACATTCGATTTCATTAAAACAAACTTCCACCCATTAAGGAAACCAACTCGACATCCAATTGTAAACCACACTGAGGAAAAGGTAACTTGATTTATCTATATTCGTAACTAAATTTATTCTGACTTTTAAGTAACAAAGAAAAAAAATTATAATTTAAGAACAAGGTTAACTTTTATTAAAATATTTGTCACTTTACATTAAGTAATTTATTAACTGTGTCAATTTTTATGTGTTAGAACATAAATATTTTATTTATATCTTGAACTTTGAAGTCTTGGTTTATTTTACCACATCTATACATACTTTGAAGTATTTTAATCTTTACATAGTTTTATGTTTATGTTTTTATTGTTGGATACTTTGTTTTCTGTTTTAAATAATAATAATAAAAAAAATGATTACAAAGAATATGTGTTTATTAATCTGTCTTGCAATTATACATAAATAGTTCAAAACCACAGTGAAATTAATATTAGGCAATTAAATCATACATTTTGTAATAGTTTATCATCAGTGTTTGTATCAACACAATATAAAATAATTTGTTTATAAATAAAACGACTTGTATAATATATATATTAATATAATGTATAATTCTACAATGTGTATAATGGTTTTATTAATACGATTAAAATAATTATTATATATTATACACTTAATACTAATGTGTGTCTACATTAAATGTTTGAAAGAGAAAAATAAAATATAATTGACTATAAAAATGTGAAAAGTTTGGAATAAGGTACATTTAAAACATTGTCATTTGTTTGTTTCTTAATATTTGTTTTTTGTTTGTTTTAATTTCAAATTAACAAAAGCTACAAACAACAAAAAAAGCATTATACATTGATGTAAAACATTTATATAAAATTTTACTTATAGTTTTGTTTTTCTTAGTATTTTTTTAAATATAACATATTACATTTATTTGGAAATAAAAAAACTTGCTACGTGTTTAATTATTTCATTCAGCAATTATTTTTCTTTAATTTTATACCTCACAGGTTTTCTGAGCGGAAAAATTTTGAAAAATAACCTCAGTCAGTCTCATTGTCGCAATGCGCTATTTTAATTATTCTACGTATAGCAATTAGTTTTAATTTTTAATAAATTTTCAGCAAACATTTTTTTTTTAATTTTTGTTCTAAAATTGAATGGAAAAATAATTTAATAATAAACAAAACAAACGAATAAAATAAAACAATTATTTATGTAGATTTGAATAATAAATTTGTTTTCTTCACATCATAGGCCTATTTCTTTATAAGTTGATCTAACTTCGCCAAATTTTCCTAATTAAATCAAAAAACATTAATATTATAGCGTTTCGTTTTTGTTTGTTTGTTGTATTATTTTGTTTTATACTTTTAAAATTCGATAGGAGGACATCCGTTTATTAATAAATTGTTTGTAAACACAAAACAAGTACGTACATACGAGTATGTATCTTAGTTCAGCAGTAAAACATTCAGACACATTTTTAAGGAGAATAGCACATCATGCGTTTTTGAATTTATACAAATGTTTAAGCATACACAAAATAAGAAGATTATTTTCAACACAATAAAGATTAAACTACACGGTGGATTAGATTTTAGGTAGGGACATTTTGGGGAACAGGGTTTTAAGCCATTCGTTGCTTTAAGACAAATTTTAAATCATTTATAATTTTTTGGTCAAAGTTTACTTTACATGTCAAAACTGCATAAGCTTTTGAAGTAAGTGTAGAGTACGTAAATTTCAACATTTGTATGTTTTGCGAAACAGAGATCATAACACGCAATTCCAATATATTGGAAAACAAATTATATTTTATTTACACATTAAATTTACGTAAAAACAAATAGGATTATTTTTTTGTCATCACAATCTACAATATCACTTACTTTAAAAAATTTAAGGTTCAGTTTTTTAATGATAGATCGTATTAATTTCTTGAATAACCTATTTATCAAAAATCAGCTAAATTATACCTCGAGATCACTAACATTTTTAAGTAGTCATCAGAAGAATAAACAAGAACAAATTTTAGCGTTTGAAGTGGTAGATTGTATAATTTGGGGTCCATTATTTTGGACCGTGGTTCAGTAATTTGTTTTAGTACAGCGATTATGGTGGTTTAGGGGCTAATTATAACTATCATTGGTTTTCATCATTGGACATTTTTAGCGATCATTAAAAATTTCGGTCATTGAAACGAATTTCCTGATTGAAATACACCGAACAAAAATTACTGATAGAAATCTGTCATTGGAATTATGTATGTGAAATTGGAACACAATCAGTGAAACGATTGATGATAGTTATAACTGGCCCCTTAAGATTGATGCGTGTGGTAAAATAAAGTTATATTTTTAACCTTACGCAACTACTGAAATTTACAGCGAAATAAGATTTCTATACCACGAGTTAAAAATGTTAACCCACTTGCGACAACTCCTACCTAATATTCAACTAATTACTGAAAAATTCCTCTTTAATTGACTGACTACCAAACTGAAAAATTATTTATTAAGGATGCTCCTCAAAAACTTACTACGATTGAGCATAAAAAATGAAGTTGTTCAATACTGGTCAACCTCGCAGTTTTGTTAGGGAAAGAAGGAATATTTGGAAACTGAACATTGATATTAATATACAAGCCATAAGGCTAAAAATCAGTTGAACACATGTTTGATTTAAGTTTCACGATTGTTTCCCAATGAACCTCAGTAACACATAAACTCAAAATCAAATCTGTTGCACAACTGATTTTAACAACCCGTGACTTGACTAAAAAACTGTGCCTTAAATCGTTATTCAAGATATGTATTGCACTAATTGTATCATTCGGATTTTCTTTGTTTCAAATTTTGTTTCTAATAAACATTTTTTTTTCCTAAATTTCAAAGAGGCACTTCAAAAATCTTGAAATTTTATTTATACATATATTTTATTTGTTTGGTTAAACAAGCATAAGTATATAATATGTATCATATCATGTAACAATCATGAAATGTCTACTTTGTTTTCGAAGAGTTAAATAACGTGTATGTTTTTTTAACCACTATTATTTGTAATTTAAAAACATTTATGAAGAATACTACTTGGTTTTTGAAGTGAATATTTAAATGGTATTCACGAAATTAGTGATTCCAAAAACTTTCGAACGTTCGATTCGCAATAAATAAATAAATAAATAAACATGTAAATTTATCACGATTTATTCAATATATTCCTTATACTGATATAGTATATTAGTTAAGGTAGTTCTAGAGCATTTTTGAGTATTAGCCAGCGGATAAGCCGAAATCGGGTCGCCGAAGAACCTAAGACTTGAGTTAGAAATAGGCAAAAGGAGTCGGTGGATCGTCATTGTCAGCCAAATATCACATATAACCTGAATACATTCAACTACATCATCAAAAATAGAATTTTATTGGAGATCTTGATTGAAAATATCACAAAATGAAAAGACGAAAATCAGCAAAAAAAACGGATATTCTCTTCACATTTTCAACCAATGTATGTATATGGCATAGTATCTACCGTAAATAAACACGATGATCAATTCCAGATCATGTCCATTACCATTTTAAAATCCAAATTTTTGGTAAAGCCAATTCAAGATTCACTTTCATTTTCAGAATTGGCGAATTCAAAAATAAATTTCAAAGGTGACGTTCTAATCTTCTACAATTAAATAAAAAAAAAGATTCTGCGACTTAAATTAAAAATCAGTACAAGAAAATAAAAGCCATGAGGTTGATAGTAACAACCTCACAGCTCTGAATATATTTAATTCTTTACGCCTTCAAACCCACGAGCTTGCAAGCAGCTCTACACGAGCTAACACAAGCTGAATTCGGAGAAAAAAAAATCAAGACCACACCCTTACAATCAGAACACAAAAGGACAATACATTAATAATAATTTCAGACTCCCTTTGAGACTCCGTTTAATCATTATCAAACACCCTTACAATCAGAACACACAATTCAGGACAGTACATTAATAATAATTTCATGAAATTGAAAAATGAAGAAGAAATGGTAAGGAGAAGAAGCCAAGGAATGAGGTTGTTTTTAGCGAGGAAGACAACCAGGTAGGGAGGGTCAAGCGCAAAATATCTCGCTCATCACTACCACCGGGATTCTAGACTGGCTTTAGTTTTTTTGTGATGAGTCCAGGGTCAAAGAACCTTCGCAACCGCTGAGCGACGGGTTTAATTATGCCAGTCACGACCCCATACAGGCAAAGCGGCTCGTTACAACTATTTGAAATAAAATGTAATATTTAATTTAAAAAAAGTGATTTAAATTTCTTATTGTAGCACAAATGGTGCGCCACCGTGTATAAGAAAATAAGCTTTTTTAACAACAACAGCCTCGGTTATTACAACTGCTCCAATTTCTATTAGTTGCGTAAATCGTATATTTCTTTCTTTTGTTTTATTAGTGTGAATACCACTGCTGTAAAGAACTTGGAATTATGGAGTTGGAAAATGAAGTAATCAATTTGAAAACCAACCATTGAATACCTCGAAGGATTTTTTACTAAAAGATGTAAGGTTCCGATCGACTCAGATACTTAAACAAGTTTATGTGGGTAAATAAAAAAAAATTGGAAAAGATTAGAATTCATGATAAGACGTTGCAAATTTATGGAAAATCATAAAAGATAAGCTGAAACTGGATCTCTCGATAAAAGTGTTAAGCTTCTATTATTTTTAAGTGTAGAATGTATTATAGAATTATATTATAGAATTTAAATAAATTAAGTGATATCAATCGACGGCGACCTGACTACATTCACATACACGTTATACTCTCTTCGCTTATTATGAAATTACTGTTTTGAACGTTTATTTTAGATAACGCTCATTTCATAATGTTACATGGTAAATTGACATATTATTGCTTTTAAATAATTTTGTAAAATTAAAAAAAAAAACACACACTTTTACCAATTCTTGCAAGCAGCTTTTAAACCCTAAATTGAGTAAATGATAGTTTACAAAATATAAATAAAAATAGATCTAAAATAATATCAAGTTTGAAATATATCCTTGTCATTTTTCTCCCATAATATTAAATGAGTTTTGGAGTCATTAGCGTTTTAGTTTTACATATTTCTATTGTGTTGTTTTAAATCTGGCTTGTTTGTATATAAATCTTTAGTTTCAACTAATCGATTTTATCAATTATGACTGTTTTTTCTAAATCGCAAAACATAAGCGACCCAAAAGGGGAATTGAGAGATATTTACATAACATAGTTATAAAATAGACCTTGAATAAGTATTGTTTCAATCTCCCGATAATAATTATGTCTTTTTCCTTTTGCTAACTTAGTTTATAGCTTGTTCTGTCATTTGCAAACACAAGAACTCTAACTGTTCTAAGCTTTTAATATCACTTATATTGTTATTTTTAAGGTGTTTTTCTTTGCCTAGCAATAAACCAGAAGAGGGAGATATAAAAAAATTATTTGTTATTGCTGTACAAACGTTATTAGATAAAGCAGACGCACACGCATTATTTGACGAAGTACACAAACCAACGCTACATACTTTACTCGTTCTGTTGATATTAACGCTATTGTTATTGTTTTCAAAATTGCTAAAGTCCTCTAGTACATTATTATTAATATTATTGTTACTGCTATTGTTACTGCTATTGTTATTGTTATTACTTTGATTACTAACCAAAACGACAGCGGCCATTGTTTTCTCCATTGGTTTATTTGGAGCAACATTACCTGATGATGTTGGGTTGGATTGCAGTTCATTAGGTTGTTGTTGTTGTTGTTGCTGCTGCTGTTGATTTCTGTTTACCATAGTTTTCCTGTTTTTGCCATCATTGCCACTTAGTGTATTCGGTTTTGGCGACATTGCAGAACTAACTCCACAAGTGATCGTAGCTGATGGTGACAAACTTCCTTGGGCTGAAGATACTACGACCAAGTTGCTAAGAGAGCGTCTATGTTGCTGCTGTTGATGTGAAGAAGTGGGGACGAAGTTTGGTTGGTTTACGAATATCGATTGTTGGTTGGTGGTCACCTGTGTTTTCGAATGATGAAATGATTGCACAGGAATCGAAGCCCCACTGATAAAATTTGGATAAGAAGAACTTTTATACTGGTTATTACTGCTAGTTGCATGATTTGCGTTCGTATTTACTGGTGTTCGCTGATGGTAATAAAAAGAAGTTTTAAGTTTCAAGCTTAATATTAGACACTCTTTTTTATTCGCCTTACCTGTGTGCCCCCGTGCAATTGCTGTGGAAAGCTTACATCGGTTGAGTTCTTGCGGTTTATTTTATCACTGCTGCCATTCTTTTGGTCTGTTTTACGTCCTTTGCAGTTCCATCTGGGTATAATTTTTAATTTTTGATAAAATTGAAAGTAATCTTTTAATATTCTAATTATTAAATTATAACATTGTAACATTGTAAGTACATAATCAACAAATATCAGGAAAATAATATTCAGATACATTAATGTTTCTGGTGAAAATTTTTAAAAGAAAGTAAGACAAAGGTTGCTGAAATAAATAAAAATACCAACTTTATATAATTTGTACGCAAGTATGAAATTTGTGTAGCTGAGGTGCTACAGATGCCATGAGGACTACACCAACTACAGCCCTGGAGACATTGCTCTAACTAGCCCCTCTCGATACATTTGTGAAGGAACTGGCGGCCAAAAGCGCATTACGTCTAATACAGTGTAATTACTGGAATAAGGCTTCCTTTGGTCACAGGAACACAAAGAACACTATTTACATAGACAATGTTTAAAACCGTACATAGATTTTAACCCAGTAGCACAAACAGAAATTCCCACAAGGAAGGACTGGAAAACAGAGTCATAAAAATAAATTATGTATCTGTCTTACGGATGGTTCCAAAGTCAAGACTTGTACAGCAATGCATGCCGCAGCGAGCTTCGTTTACTCAGCGAAACCAACACGGGTCCCAGGACACTGTAACATTGACGGTAATTAAAAGGCAAACAAATTGGCCAAAAACTGATCAAAGCTCTGTTCAAGCCATATGGTATCAATGATATACATACAGGCCAATAGAACAGGTAAATGAACAAATACACCAACATTTCATTGAAATCGCAAACAGCAGGTGAGCAGCTTTTGAAACTTGCAGAGTTTCTAAGAATCTATGGCCAAAGATTTCCAAAAGTAAAACAAAATTCCTTTTACAACTAGATAGGCCTCAGCTGTCCTTACTAATAGCTATCATAACAATTAGGCACCCACATGAACAGAATGGATATCTGCTCATCTGATTAATGTAGAGGATGTGAGGACGAGGAGATGGAAGAAGTTACCTTGCACTTTCTAAGCGAATGCCTAAGCCTAGCCAAAAGAAGAATGACAATATTAGGAAATTACTTTTTTGACGACTTATGCAACGTCTCGTCCCTGCTACCTACAGATATTCTTAACTTTTCCCAGAAATCAAGATGGTTCATGGAGGCGCCTTCAACCTTAATCCTTATGAACCTTCCCATACCCTTCTCAATCCTTTTCCTTTCCTTGGAAGCACAATGGATCCAAATGAGATGTTTTCTCGAACTTTACAGATGCATCACCCTATACAACCTAATCTACTACAGCCATTAAAAATCGGGCTTTGTAAATAACCACCTCTCAGAAAGAATATTTTAGAAGTCTTAAAGTTGTAAGGGTGTCTAAAGCCAATATTTTAAAATATTTAAATATCGGCATAGAAGGTGTACACCGGTTAGCGCTACAAATCTTCCTGATAGCATATTTTGTAAAATGAGAATAGGGTTGATTTTCTTTTGATATGCGCCACCCTACCAGATTATGCCATATTAAAGTTTGGAATGAACTTTATGTTATTTTCAAAGTAGAGAAAGTCGTTAACTTCGTCTATTATGAAACAATTAGAATAGCATTTTTTTTTCTGAATCATAAGTTAATATATTACCATATCATTTAGGGATCTTATATCGCTAATAGATTTGCTCATGAAAAATAGATTGCAAGCCAGGAGCCGAAATACATTACTTTAGTTTGGTTGTTTATGTTCATTTTTTGTTTCCTGTGAAGGGAAGGTTGGAAAATAAATTTAAATAAATTAAGAGTATAATTGAGGGACACCGACGACGTTAGAAACTCTAAAATCGATAATTTCGTACTCAAATTTAACTTTTGAAGCCTGGAAAAAACGCTGAATGTAGATTTTAGAGAAGGACGAACTAAAGAATTTACTACTGTAACGCAACATTCTGTTTTTAAAAGATTTTTGAAATCAACGACGTATTCGTACCCCTTCAATAAAAAGTTTGAATGTTTTTCTCACCAAAATGACTTCAGATACAAAAGTAATAACAAAGTGCAAATTAAGTAAATTCATGGTTGATATATTTTATAGAACTTCTATAGTTGATACAATTCATTTTTCTTGACAAATTTAAAGAAAAGAAAAAACTACAGTAATACTGGGTCAATTTCGTATTCGTACCCTGTTTTAATCAGTCAAAAAATTGGGCTTTAATATTTTGTAGCGTAACCTTTGGAAGTAATTACAGCCATTAATCGTCTTGGCATTGACCTTACCAATTTTTCAGTTTTTTCCGAGGTTATTTGTGTCCATTCATAGAGAATTTTCTCCTTAAGGTCGTTTTTGTTCTTAATGGTGCATTTGTGGATTCTGCGGTCCAGTTCGTCCCATAAATTCTCTATCGGATTAATGTCTGGTGATTGTGGGGGGGTTTCCAAAACCTTACTGCAATTAAAGAGAAGCCACATTCGGGTTGCATTCGCCTTATGCTTTGGGTCGTTATCCTAATAAAAAGTAAAGTTGTTTTCTAGACCCATTTGTGCAGCACTATCTTTTTGTCTTCAGGATATCGATGTAGATCTTGGGATCCATAATTCCTTCAACTATGTGCAGTTTCCCAACACCAGCTGCTGAAAAACAACCCCACACCATTACCAACCCACCACCATGTTTAACGGTTCCTCGAGTGTTTTGTGGAAGGTATTGACTCATCTGTGAAAATAACCGTTTTCCAGAAGTCAAAGTCTTTTGCTTGGTATTCTTTGGCGAATACAAGCCGTTTAAGTCTGTTGACATCACTAATGAATGGTTTTTTGCGCGATACTATTCCGTTAAAACCATGTTTCCGTATACAATTCCACAAAGTTTCAGTGAAAAATTGTTTTTCCAGGGATTGGCGAAGATTCTGTGCCAATTTTGGTGCACTTATCTTTTGATTTGTATTTATTTCACGCACAATTATCCTCTTGTCCTGCGTGTTGAAAATACTTCTTGTCGTATTGCCAGACAAGTTTTTAATCCTTTTTTCCTTTACAAACCGGTTAACAATAATTTAAACCGCTGATTTAGCTCGATTAACTAAAGATGAAATCTGTTTATAAGAAAACTTGATAAAATATATCAACCGTAAATAAACACTTAACCTGCATGTGGTATTAATGTCCTACATCAAGCCATTTAGGATCAGGAGAACATTCAAAGTTTTAATAGAAGGGGTACGAATATGAAATTGATACACTGTATATAGTTATTAGCCTCCATTTTACATTCCATATTTCACAATGTAATTCTAAAAAAAAACACCAGAACAGATACACAACTTAATGTTAGCATTTTTAAAATATAATTAAAAATTTGATCATCCCCACGGGCATGAGATTTGTTTAGGGAATTTGCTGTTTTTATGTATACAAGTTTATAAGGATGTTAAGAATAAACTATACGCATTCAAACATTATTTTCGGCATAAGTTGTTTCCAAATTTTCAAAACGGAGAATATCATTCGAAAGATCAACGTACATATATCTTTTTAATCGACGCTCGAACAATTGAAGGTGGTGTACTAAACAGTTGCTTCAAGATCAAATTTCATTTCGTAAAAATGACATGAGACATAAGACATGGGATGTATCGAAAGATTTAATTTACATACCTTGGCTTGCTGAGATTGCTGCTACTTGAACTCTTAAGGTGGTGTGCTTTGGGAGCAAATGATATTTTTAATTTGGCAATTTTGAACTTCAGCTCTTTCAATTGATTAACGTGCGCTGCAAAAGCTTCTCCATGAATTGTTCGTTCTAATATCCATAGCAATACCGAAACATTTTCCTCATCTGGCTGGCCGCCGCCACAAGTTTCTTTTTGAAGAATTGCACTTGAAACTAAAAATATTAAACAATTTAATTATTTATTCGACAAACAAATGACAATGAACATACTTAAATCAATGACTTTTAAGAATTTGAAAGCTACATTTTCTAAAACTGCATCTACAGGTTTCATTGGTGTCAAAACAATGCCTGCTAGCTCTTCAATTGCAAAATTAAGTTTTAATTGACCAGTTATTAAATCTTGTTCGATTCGTGTCAAATTGTTTTCTCGGTCCTTCAACTTTTCTATGCAAAGTGCCAATTTATGGCTGGCGCCCTTGGTAACTCCTAAATCTTGTAAATATTCCTCCGTGATTTCTAGCATAGATTCATATGTAATATTCTTAAATAGTTCAATGTATTTATGTAGTCTCAGGCTTTTTAGCCATTGTCCAATATTCGACATTCCACTATTGGGTGTTGAGAATTTAAGGTAATTTGGTTTTATCTCATCCAGTCTTGAATCAGAATCACTAGATATCAATGAGGATCGTGGATTTTCGATAGAAAGTGAGAAACTGCGCGGCTTCAGAGCGTAATGGGCTAAATTTTCCGACGAATTAGAGCAATTATCACTAACTGCAGTCACCAAGGGATTTGCAGACGCAAACGAAGATATTGCAGTTGTTAAGCTATTTGAGCGTCTTGTTTTCATGCAAGAGATTTTACCATCCAGGCTCCAACGATTTTCGTTGAAATTATCACAGGTGTTAAGCGATGAAGGAAATCCAACCTGAGCACAGCTGCAGCTATCGCAAGTATTTGATTCGAAATCTATTATTTCTGTGCCATTTCTGGAAAATGACGTGTGATGGTCTTCGCTGTTGGTGTTTACTGTACTGCTAATGTCCACTCCACCCACTGCTCCTCCTATACTCAGCCCTAAACTATTTTGACTAGAACCTAATTCGTTTATTTTAATACCGCTAAAATTATCACAGAGATTATTGGAAATGGTCGGCAAATTGACATTCCAGTCGGGTGTGTCGGAGACTGGTTGTTGTGATTGTAGCTGAGTTTTATTTGATTGTTGTGGAGGAGCGATTGCTTGCCAGGCATTTTTAGAAGTTACACTACCCACTGATGACGATACGGACGTAGTTGAGTTTGTCGAGCTTCCGTCGGTGTTATTAGAAAGACCGTAGGTACTTTGATGACCAACCGATACACATGAGGATTGGATATTTTCTTCTAAATTCCGTAACCAATGATTAAGGGATCTAAAACACAAAATCAATTATTTATTTGTATTAGCTTTTTAATAAATAATGATGATAAAACTCATACAAAGCTTAGAACTTAAAAGAACTTACCTTCTGTCGTCGCTTGAAATTGCTGGATGAATAAGAAGAAACGAAAAAATTTGTTGAACCAACTCTGGAGAAACGACATCTCGACCAGTGTCTTCCACAGCCAATGGAATAAGTGATAAATAAATCGCTTTGGCTTCTTCGTTTCCTGGTTTCAAAAGTGGTACTATTTCTAAAATCTCATTGAGTACATCCTCTTTTTTGTTATACAATTTTCCATCGGTTTTAAAAATAAAATCAGAGCCAAAATAAATGGCCTCTTTGTCTGTATTTTCCGTATTTTCGTTTGATGGAAGTGATTTATATGCATTTATTAGTGTTTCCAGATATAATGGACTGTTGGCGTTTATATCGAATGTTGGTACACCGTTGTATAAGCCAGCATTTAGAGTTAAGGTATTTTCTAATGAGTTCTGTAGAAATCTTAAACTCGGGTAGCGCAATCTTTTTATTAACGCAAAAATGACAACCGTTCGCTCGCAATCGCTCCATTTGTCAAACAATGAAGTTACTGTGCTAACTTGTTCACAATAAAGTGATGTGGAAATTTCGTTGGAGTATTTCATTTTGTTGCTTAGTATCTAAGATAAAAACAAAATAAAACAATCCAAATTATAGTTGGTTGAGTAAAATTTATAAATATTTAATAAGGATTTTAAATTTTGTACTTACTAAGGAATAGAAGTTTATTGGTTGATACAGTGTTTATTATGTTGTGCATACACTCAAGGGGTTATGAATAGCTTTATAATGATTAAACACAATGCCAGCAATTAAGAAAGGGGGACAGGATTAGAAAGGAGATAGCGATGCACATTAGTTTTGAATGTCTGTACATTGCAATGAGCGGTAAAGCATACTACATTCGTGTAGTGCGACTGAAAAAAGAATCTCTGTAATTTACAGTACGTTCGGTATTGGGCTCAAGGGTTAGCTGATGAATTGTTTCAGGGGCGGAATGTAATCTTCTATTTCACTAGAGCATTGTAAATGAAAATAATGATATACATGAAACTGAGAAAAACTTAAAATACGCCGGCCGCAGCTTTATGCTTTGGAGTTGATTTTCTTATTATGGAGTTGGACCTATACCTTGGCTCTTAAATATCAAGGATCAGCACCTAAATGTAGAAAAACTACAAAATGTCATGTTTCGATACGAGGACGGTGAGATGCGCCTCAAGTATGGCTATTCCAATAAAATAGGGACCCAAACACACAAAATAGAAAAGCAAGGCAACGGTTTCGAGATAAGAACAATGACCTTATCTCATACAAAATCTACTACATATTAGTCGCGGTTGAAAAATCATGGAAGGCAATGGCTTAAAAACGATGTCAAAGACTTGACGCCTCCATGCAACGCCGCTGTGCTGCCGTCATAACACTAAAGAATTCACAACAAAATATGAACAACTTGGGTGTTAGAGTGATTGAATTCGAAAAACTCGAAGGCCATCTCATAGTCCGACAGAGTAGGGTAAATCCTTTCACCACCAGTCAAGCAATTCAGGATGCCATTTAATCTTAATTAAGTCATGAAAAACCAGCACATACTATAAGCAATTGTCTTTTTAAAAGTGGTTTGGGTAGATACATATATTGCTTATTAAAAATCATGCGTACAAAAAAAAAAAAAACTTAAATGTCGTTTGGAGTTTGCCCAAGAAAATTTAAAAAATTTCACGTCCAGTAAAGTGTTGATCTACAATACAAATTGAAGATTTGTATTGGTCCACTTAAATTCCGGACTTCAATGCAATAAGAAATGTGCGGGAATGTAAAGAAAGCTTTAAATAAGACAAAATCCAAAAATTCATCTGATCTTTTCAAAAAAAGAAACTGCAGAGCCAAAGACAAGGACATCTTAAGGTTAAAAATAAAACAAAATGATGGTATTCCACACTTTTCAAGACACGTGTCAAGGTGGATTAAGGATTAGGAACAATTTTAACCATTAAATAACTCTATTAATATATATATAAATACATATATATTGTTAATTAATTTCTATTATTTTTTCCAGGGCAAAATAGTGGGAAAAACTTCGGAAGTAAAAATAGCAGTGATTTTTCACAATTATCTGATTTTAAATGAAATGCGTTTTGAGCAGTTTATTAACTCCCCATAGGAAGTTATTGTAATCGTTCCTATTTGTCGAATTGAAAATTTTGACATTATGCTTATGGATATAACATGGATCGAACGCTCGTACGTACGGTCCGTAAGTTCGGGATACCATTCTTAGTCGTCCATATGTCAAGAACCAGTATCGACTTTAAATACATTTTTTACAGATAATAACATCGAAAGATGGAGAACGAATTTCAAAAAAATGAGTGGGCTGTTTTTTTTTACATGGCAATTGAAAAAAAGTGAAAATTTTGGTTAACCCAAAATATCTTAAGAACCAATAACGCCAGCGACCTCAATTAAATTTTGTATTATTTTGTGAATTGAAACATTATTACAATTAAAAAAATTCAATTCAAGGTTTTTTATAGCATTTCATGTTTTTGTTTTAACCTTCCAAATTTTTCCCTTGATATATACATATGTACATAGGTTCTCTAATAATTTAAAATTATTGGGTCCCTTAAATAAGAAAAAAAGCATTTTACTTTCTTCTTGTTATTTTTATACATAAAGAAAAACCAAATAATATACCATAAGTGCCCATAAAGTCAAAGCAAATCCAAAAATTATAGAAGATGGGGCAAGAGGAGTGTTTAACGAGGTCGGTTTCAAAAGTGAACCAAAAAAGCAAGTCAAATACAAAGACAGGTCAAACAATTTCTGGGATGACTTGGTCTTTTCCGATGAAGGCAGATTCCATAGATTTGTTGACAGTATAAGCGTTTGGAGAAAGCCTAACACAGCTCTACAAAAAATAAACCTGACATCTGATGATGATGCCAGCTTTTCTTGGAAGCATTGTACAACCAAATATTAACAATTTTGTATGTTATTTCCATCAAAATTTTGTTCGTTTCCTTAATTTGTATGAATACCGGGACAAAATTTTTACCTTGAAGTTATTTTTTTTTTAATTTGTATTTATGTGATAAAATAACCATTTATTGTCATAACCTTTATTAAAATTGATGTGGCTTATTAAATATAAACAATTGTCACGATTAATAACAATAGAGTATTTATTTTATTCAATTTTGTTCGGTGTCCTCTTCTCACTGCTACTATTTTGACCGCAGCTGTATATGTTTATTATAACACTCCACACAGGCTTCCCCATCTATTCAATCCAATTTTTGTGGAAACAAATGGAAAAATGCTTGAAAAAGTGTGAGATTGCCAATTATGTAATATGAGCTTAATGCCCTTATTACGAGAAGCGAATCGAACGTTCGACTTAAAGCGAACGTTTGAGAAATCCAATATAGAGCAAAATTAAGATGGGTGAATTTCGACCTTCAAATGGGTTAACACCTCTTTTTCCAAAAAAGTTGGCTTTTGAAGTGAATTTTGAAATGGTATTCACGAGACGAGTGATTTTATAAACGTTCGCTTTGAGTCGAACGTTCGATTTGCTTCTCGTAATAAGGGTGTAAGTAGTATAAGCTAAGGAAGAATTTCAAAATATTAGATGCGAACTTGCCAAAAAATGGATACAATCTATGAAAAAACAATGTCTCCTACGACTAATCGGACACATGAAATATACATGTACCCGTGAAAAAAACTTTAGGTGGTACAGGCAGGGACCGAACCCAAGACCTCTAGCATGACAGTCCAAACAGCAAATTAATATTAAAAACAAAAGGAATTCTATAATTTAACACCTCGACACAATCGGTTACTTAATATTTAGTACTTAGTTGCATATCCTTTCGATTTCAACGCTTTCTCAAGGCGTCGTCGATGTATTGAAGAGACAAGTTTTTAACATACTACAGGACTTATTTTTTGCCATTCCTTTTGAAGGCCTTAAGGTCCCCAATGTTTCTAATGAGCAGCTCGACATCCCAGTTCATCCATTATATGCTCGATTGCATTAAGGTCAGGTGACTTTTTCTGTGTTTTAAGCACCTTAGGGCAGTTATACAATAACCATGACCTGGCTGTATAAGATGTATCCTTTGGGTAGTTGGCTTGGTAGAAGATGAAATGTATTGTATTCCGATTTTACTGACACTGGAACACAAATGTTAAGTTTCAAAAAATTGAAACACCTAATTTATAATATATGTCTGATGGTTAACAACAATACGAAAAAATATGTAGTTCCATCTTAATCCAAGAAAACTTATCCTGTCTTATATGTATGTTCATTAGGAAACTTAAGTCTTTCATTTCTATTTTTTCACTGATGTATAACTTTTAATACACGGGTCTTTTTCAAAAAAATCTTTAGATTTTCCCAAGATAAGAAGGAATTTGAGTTGATTAGCCAGAAAAGAAGTGTCCCATCGTACGTCTCCAGCTAATTTCCTTTTACTTTTCTGCTTACTTTATGAACCCTATTTTCGTTTTTAAATTCTGAAATTATCTAATGAATTATGGAAGGGATCCGATGCAAAATGTCTGCTATTTCTCGTACTGATTTACCGTCATAGCTATGCAACAAAACCAATTTTCGAATTTCCAAAGACGTTTGTTTTCATTTTGGTGCCATTTCGACGTAGAGCAAGAAACTACTATGTAAGTAAAAGTCTTCCTTAATAAAAGTTTAGTAATAACATTGTCATTTGACGTGAAAAATACAGTTACAAAGGTACTAAAAAGCAAAAGCAGCTAGTGTTCGATTACGTGTGACAGGTTTGCTAATTAATAATTTAAAATGCACTTTTTGTATTTAAACTTAATTGGAACGTTATGGAATGATAAACAAGTTCTTCTACTTCTATACATTTTCTTGGAGAAATTGCAATGCGAAAATATACATTCTCTTTGTCCGATTAGTCATATGAGCCACTGTAGATTAACCGCTGTTATTAAACAGAAGTTATTTTAATTTGTTTATCATTTTTAACTGTTATAAAAATGTGCTAATAACTTAGTAGCTTTTTGTTAACTTAAATCAATTAAAATATTTATTTACAAAATTATCAGCATTTGTTAAAAAATAAATGCTATCCACACTTAACAAAAATTAACAACATAGCGTGCTTTTTAAATTGTAAAAAAAAAAGGATTCAAGTTTAGAAATTGTTGTGAGCAACTGTACCCATTTTGTTTTTGAATAAATATATTAATTATAAAAATTAAAATAATAAAACACAACAAACATTTTACTTAAAATTGAATTGTGAAAAATCACCACAATTTTGTTAAATGCTCTTGTGACCTGTTAAGAAGATACCAGATACCAGAACGTACAATCTTAGCTTTCACTAAACATGATTCTCTTAGCAAGAATTGACTATTCAAAAGACCAACCTGAAGTCTTTCACAATTCAGGATGATTCAGTCATAACTCAATTTTTTTAATTATTGCCCTTTGCGACTCTTTCCTTTAACCTGATTTACCCTACATCCCACGGCGTAAAAACCAGTGCATCCATTGTAAGTCTTAAATGTGCACAAAATTCAAAAGTCTTGAAATTAAGTTTCCAAAAACTTTAAGAACTCCAACAACAATTAATTAATTTATTTATATTGCATTTATGTTTAATTAAGAAGAATGATGCGTGATCATTGCACATGAAAGTTCTGGTAATATCAGTACTTTTCTAAAGTACCGCTACATTGCAACTTCTTATTCCATCGAGATTCGCTTTTCGCCAATAAACTACGTATTTTATACATCAGGAAATTGTTAACTTGATGAGGAATTCATATTTTTCAACCATTAAAATGGAAATTGATAATTTTATAATAGTTTATTATTTTAAGGAGAATAAAGCAAGAAGGGCTACTTACTTATTTGTTATCAGGCTTCCAATTCGCAGCGCAGCGTGTGTACTGCTTGAACATTCAATATCAAAAAAGAAAACTTGATATAAATTTAACACACTACTAGGAGAACAGAGATTATTAGCACTTGGAATAAATTTTAACAAGTTTTGTTCTTTTATTTAGATTTTGTATTTTTATTCTAATTCTAGCACGTTTAGAGGCCCACCATCCATTATATCATTATTATTTGGCAGGAAGTGAACCTTTAGGCGCCTTTTCTAATTTAAAACTGTTTTTCTTCCTAGATTTTAGATTTTACCGTTTGTAGGCCCGTTTAGTTGGATCTTCGTTCAATAGGTTCAATAATAATTGATTACAACAATTACCAAGCAAAATCATTTCAAGTAAATTTTTAGTTATTGGCTTTGGATAGTTTTGTTGACTTCATTGTTGGGGCTGGGAGCTCGATTGAGGAATTAATGCGACTAATTTAGCAAAACTTTTGCAGTTTTTCTGTGTTAAATAAATTTGTATGCATTAAACTTTTCTTGAAAATTAAATTCACGTATTTCATATAAATTAAAGAATGTCTGTCAAAATATTTTTTATCTGTCAACTGGAACACGAAAAGAATTGAGTGAAGTTGGTTTTGGTTTGAGTTGGAAGTGGTGTTTCTGAATAATTAGGAGTGTTCATTGGCATGTAAGTGTTACGAGTCGGTATTGGAACTGATTTTAATGTAATCAATTTAAGGCCGGTATGACAAGTAAAATTATTAATCATCAAATCTGTTATAGCCTTTCCACACCAAACTGAAAACCCGGTTTTCGGCGAAAAGTTTTCGAAAACTCATAAAGTGTTCACACCGAGTATTTACAAGTTTTCGTTTGACATTTCCATTATTTTGATACTAATTGTCAAATTTTGTATAAATAGTATATTTTTAATTTAAAAATTTATTGGTTTTCGAATAATTTGTGAAATAAAATGAATTCTCGCCAAATTGGTTTGATTTCCATACATACAAGAAAAATGGAACAAAGCATGAAGTTCCTGCTCAACTTAATATCATTACCTCAAGGCTCTACCATGACCAGAAAACGTCAGCGTTTTATTTTGAAAATGTTGAAAATGAAAAAAAATAAGAGTATGATTGATGCAATTGAGAATCATCATCGACAAAGAAGCATGTGGACAAAGGTAAGCTTCCATAATACCATTTACCTCTAAATTATAAAAACAAACTTTCTACCTCAATGTCAGATACGTACAAGCACTTTTTGGGAACACGAAGTCTTAGAAAACAATGATGAGTTTTTTAAACACCATTTTAGAATGAGCCGTGAAACATTCGACATATTGTGCAATGAGCTGAAAAATCTAGAAATGCACGATACCAACTTTAGAAAGTGCATACCTTTGAAAAAAAGAATAGCCATTGCAATATATACGCTTGGGTCGTCTGCTGAATACAGGACAGTTGCAGCTATCTTTGGCGTTGGCACATCCACAGTAGGCATGATCTTAAAAGAGTTTTGTAGAGAAGTTTGGCTTGTTCTAAAACCAAAATACCTTTGTGCCTATCCACTCACAGAACAAACTATAAAGGAAAATGTGAGTGGTTTTGAAAAACTTGGTTTCCCTCAGTGTTTTGGAGCTATTGGTATAGTATAGATTCAAGAATCTCTCAAACCAATGCGAAACGTTGAAGAAGACAAAACAACACGTTGTTGTTGTTTAGTAGTCGTACTGAATGTTTCGTATTGGTTTGGAAGAGTCATTTTTGTACTCTTAATAACTTTTTTTTTATAATTTTCAATTTTACTGAAGATGGGTGCCATATTGGGATCCAAGCCCCAGCTCTGGATTCTGTAGATTACTATAATTATAAGGGATGGCATTCAACTGTATTGCTAGCTGTGGTTGATTATCGGTAAATCCGATTTTTTGCTCTTACAAAAATAGTCCTAATAATTATTCCTATTCATAGTTACAGATTTCTTTTCATAAATGTAGGAGCTCCAGGTCGCTGTAATGATTCCCAAATATACGAAGATTCTTATGTAAGACAACAGCATCGGCAACCTATTCTAAAGGAAATGTCAAAAAATGTATGTGGTGTGGATGTTCCTGTAGTCCTAATTGGAGACTCAGCTTTCAGGTTTTCTGAATCCTTAATGAAACCATTTCCTTTTAGTACCGCAGCTACGGCAGAAGAAAAGAACTTCAACTACTCTCTTTCAAAATGTCGAAGAGTAGTTGAAAACTGTTTTGGACATTTGAAAGCAAGATTTAGAAGAATTGGAAAGGGTCTTGATAACCGTATTGACAACAGTATCTTGATCATAAAAGCATGCTGTGTCTTACATAATTTTATGAATGTCAATAACGATGAAATAAACCTTAAATGGTTGCAGAATACAAACAATAATCCGCAAAGACAACAACCAGAACATTCAACGCAGATAGATAATTTGAGAAGTTCACCTTCAATCATACGAAATGCCATCAGCATGCATTTAGGTAAGTAAACTTATATGTGCTGTTCGAGCGAAGCTTCATAGCTCCAAAAATACATAAAGGGTATTCACGATCCGATGTAACTGGTGTATCATTGCAAAAGTGTAAAATTCAAAAATGTTCTTGCTCTAAAACAACAACACTGCCTTAAATTTTGCAACAGTTTGGCATTGTGTAAGATGGAAATTTTTTGAAATAATTTTTTGAATTTAATAGAGTTTACGGAATCAGTTAGCAGACATAAATTAGAACTCAGAACCGTCTGAACCATCTCAATGAAGGGAGTAGTTTTGAAATGACAGTGGGTTGTATGTAACACTTTTAAGAATTTCGAATGAAAATCATACAAAATTCTTAATAGTGTTACATACAACCCACCGTCATTTCAAAACTACTCTCTTCATTGAGATGGTTCAGACGGTTCTGAGTTCTAATTTATGTCACCTAAGTGTTTCTTAAAACCATTTTCAATTTAAAGAATGATTTCAAAAAATTCCCATGTAAAAGTGTTAATAAAATTTTTTGATTCTCAAAAAAAAAGTTCGAACAATTTTTAGATGGAAATTTTTTGAAATAATTTTTTGAATTTAATAGAGTTTACGGAATCAGT
The DNA here is from genome assembly GCA_951509635.1 of Eupeodes luniger. Lineage (NCBI taxonomy): Eukaryota > Metazoa > Arthropoda > Insecta > Diptera > Syrphidae > Eupeodes > Eupeodes luniger. The sequence continues at coordinate 56,368,499 of OX608074.1, read as the reverse complement.
TAGCAGACATAAATTAAAACTCCGAACCGTTTGAACCATCCAAGTGAAGAGAGTAGTTATGAAATGACGGTGGGTTGTATGTAACACTTTTAAGAATTTTGTATGATTTTCTCTCGAAATTCTTGGAAGTGTTACATAAAAACCACCGTCATTTCAAAACTACTCTCTTCATTGAGATGGTTCAGACGGTTCTGAGTTCTAATTTATATCACCTAAGTGTTTCTTACAACCATTTTCAATTTAAAGAATGATTTCGAAAAATTCCCATGTAAAAGTAAAAGGCCGATAGTCCTGTCATCGAAAATGTCCAATGGAGACCCCAGGTTAGAAGAAAATTTTTCAATTTTACACTTTTGCAATGATACAAGACCATAAGTTGCATTGGATCGTGAATACCCGTATTATTTCAAAAAATGTATGTATTGACATTTTTATCAAAACTCTGCTAAAAGCCTTCACAAATCAAAGAATAATTTGTTCAAGTTAATGTGCTTATTTGTAAATAATTTGAAAGAAATAAATCCACCTGTTTTTGCTGGATATCCATTCAACCATGCTTTGAAATTCCCACAGAATGCCTGAAGCGTATTATAAAAACCTACCCTGCCCTACTTCAAATATAAATTGAGTTTCCATTCCAGTAATCTAAAATGTTTCAGAATTAAAAGAGATAATTAGAAAGAAAAATGTATAATCCTATACTGCAGAATTAACTTTTTCTTTCTATTTTATCTAAGCTGAATTTGCAATCATTAGAACAAATAAATAATACCTACAAACCTCGAAAACAAAAACTAATTACACCCACTCAATAACTTTAGCAAAAAAAATATCAAAACATACATTTTAATTTTTTTTCTTTATTTTTGATTTCACTCGAACATTTTGAAAAATTTCTCGTTGAATTTTTTTGTCTCTTCAACGAAATCTTTAAAAAGAGTTACTTTTTCTTCTTCCAACGCAAAGTTCCTCTCCTCCCATTGCTTGCAATCTCTGATAAACTCATCCATCTGCGGATCACTTTTGTATTCATTATTTTTTCCTTTTTTTTTCTTTTCAGCCCGCGGCCTAGAAGTAGAAGCGATTGGTGAAGTGGATTCCGCAGATGGATTGTCATTGATGTCCAACTGGGATGAGGAATATCTTGACCTGGACCTTGATCTTGACCTCAACTCGTCAGAAGCCGGAATTGCGTCCGTTGAAATGTCATTATCATCTACAAATTAAAATAATATACATATCTGTTAGTTGAAAAACTTGTGCTGCTTTTTTAATTGAATTTATGTATTACCTGAGGGACGGCTATCCTCCATATATAAATGAAGATTATGTATTCGATGTTCTCCGAGAATGGAATGTATCTTCGAATACAAATTCCATTCTGATGGTGATCCACCCGACGGCCCAATCTTCTTTTTTTCACGGCTATTAAAGAATAAAATATATTAGTGAATGTAAATATTCTATCGTTCACCATCAACACGTTTCACTTTCATTCGAAATAAAACTGAAATCTAACCAATTTCAATGAATTTCAATATTATTTCGAGTGAAAGTAAAATATAGATCCTGGCCGATGTAAAATTATTTATGTATGTAGGACGTAGGTATGCACTTACTTATATTTCGTTGTGAGGTTGTGCAGCTTCATCTTTACTTCGTCGGGAGTGTACTCCACTAGCCGACCCTCAAATGCTACCGACATTTCTTTGTAAATGTGGAGATTTTTTCTCGCACCACGCAATCCCGGCTCCTTATCGGCCCATAACTCCAGGAGGAGTTCCTCGTCGGGAATGGACCATAACTTCCTTGGTTTGTTCTTTTTTTTTGTTCTTTTTTGTTTATTTCTTCTTCCATTTCCTAGAAAGAAAAAGTACAATTATTTACTATGTTTTATGATTGATAAAAAATATTACCTACCAGTTAATTAACCATAACCAATAACCAAATAACAATATGTAGTTTGAAATTAAAACTGTAAATTTTCTCCTGAGTCAGCTGTCAGATGTTTTTTTTTTTTTTTATGTCTGATTGATATTTGAATGTTTTCATTTCATTTCAATGAGCTTTGAATTTTTCATTAGGTAAGTTTGTTTACTTCATCTGTCAATTTCAACTGGTTTTCGAGAGGTTTTATCAAAAACTTGTTGAAAACGAAAACTTGTGGGTTACGAAAAATGTATGGGAAAACTTGTGTTTTCGGTATAGGTTTTCGACGAAAACCTATTTTCTCGCGAAAACCGAGTTTTCGGTTCGGTATAGAAAGCCTATTATTAGTCTAGGCGCGCACATGCAACTTTTTCGAAACCAAATAGTTCGATCGTTAGTTGCCCGAAATTCGCGCACATAAGCAACTCCGAAAGTATTAAACGAAATAAACCAATACACAGGAAACATTTATTCACCTTGACTAAATTTTTCTCTCTCTTGCACTTACAGAAAATTATTCAACGATTTAGTTGAATGTCCACGCAGTTACTTATAATTCCTTGTGACACAAACTAAGGAATTGGTTCTAGGTTATCGTCTAAAAAGTTGCTCGAATGGGCGACAGAATGATTTCTGCATGTGCGCGGACTCTCATATAAGTCTATAGTGCTCAGTTTAGAAACCAAACAGTTTCGAAACTAAAAGTTGCATGTGCGCGCCTAGCCTTAGTGTTCAACTTTTTTAGCTTTGTGAAAAACGAATGGATATTATAAAAACCAACATTTTGTTGTTGGAAAACTTAAAATGATAGTGCTTGTACATCAGAATATAGGCATAATGTATATGTCAAAATCTAGACTTTTCCAAATTCGGAATAGGGCCATAACTAAGAAAATTCTGACACAAGTTTTAGAATTTGGAAAGTCTAGTTTTTGAGATATCGGAATTTCAAGAAAGAACTTGACCATTACAACAGCTGAACTTTAATTGCTTATAAATTTGTATTTGCTCTTCTCAAAATTCAAAACCTTTTTCTTTGGCATCAAGGTGTAACATGAGCAAAGTTTGATTTTGGTTGATGCCGACGATTACACACACTCAGCCAGCAACTACAAAATTAAAGGCGCATTTAAATATACCACAAAATAAAGTTAACAAGCCTCTACCACTTTTGAAAAGAATTACTGAGGTCAACCAATGTGCTGCATGCATTTACCTCATTGATATATAGATATGGACTGCTAATCGATTCTAGTTCTCGCACAATATTCCCCTTACTGCTGGAACACAATGCAAAATCGGAGCTGGAGTCGTAATTGGAGTCGGAAAAGTTGTCGTACGTTTCACAAAAAGTACGCAAGTGTGTCGTACGACTTTTTGATGTTATTTGGTTTATTTGCAGTTTACAACCACATCAAATTTCTCAGAAAATATTTTTTTGTTCACTTTTATTTCTTATTTAAATATTTTTCCACTTTTTTATTGAAAAAGCTATTAGAAAAAATATAATCACCAAGTTATTCACTTCGAGAAAATGGAAACGTCACATGTGTCGTAGGACAAAGTTAAAAGTTGGTCAACTCTTCCGACTCCGGCTGCGGCTCCGATTCCAGTTGCGTTGCGTTGTGTTCGTACATTTGCATTTGCGTACATTGAATACTTTGACAGCTATTCCAGTTACGACTCCGACTCCGGCTCCGGCTCCGACACCATTGTGTTCCAGCAGTTAAGCAGGACATAAATAACCGAGCTAATTGGATGCAAGCCGTTTGAACCCGGTCCAAATTTGCCCGGCATACACGACCAAGCCACAGCCGCTTTGACCGATTGATTATTATTTGTATGTTTTTCATTTACAGCACAATCAAATATATATGTATCTGAATAATAATTAACATGAAAAAGGATTTTCATAAAATAAATTAAACACATTAAATTAAAAAACTTGTAAGCAGAAATACATGGCCGAAAATTTAACCCTATTTAAAAAAAAAGTTGGTAACTGACTCAGAAAAAATAAAAAGAGGGAAAGATACATTTTGTTACCTTAAATTATTGTATGAGGTAGACTGAGATAGTTGTTAGGTGATTGTGTAAACAGATAGAACTTCTTGGATCGTTGATTCCCCATACACGGCAAAACCGAGCCTTCGCTCGTTGGTACGAGATCGTTGATTTTTGACTTGTTGAAAATCCAAATGGATCGACGGAGGCAGACCGAGTCGCATCAGTTTACCCACACACGGTCGATTTTAAATCGGCTTTGATCCATTTGACTCTGTCGTGTATGGCTAGCTTTAGCTTCTAAAAAATATATATAGCCATTAAGCGGCCCATAGACACAACTCTTCTATCGGTGTGCAAAAATATGTGCTGTATGTGGTCTGGAGCAGACGCCGATTTTCGGTGTCAAACACGGAAATAGTAAAATCAAAAGTTTTTTATTATTCTGTGTCGTTGTCTCGATCGGTGTGGTGAGTATTGGGATGCGAGCGCACGTTGCGTCGCAAGTTGTTTCAATAAGAGCTTCGTGCTTCAACGTCACTCACTCTAATCATTCCTCTTTGAGATCTCTTTCACAACCAATGTGTGTACGATTTGGTGTGTCCTGTGTTGCGAAATGCCACACCGGGTGGCATTCATGTGTATTTTCTATACGCCGCTTTGAGGAGTTTGCTCGTGTAGTTCTTTTGTTTTTCCTAGAATAATTTAGTACACGAAACAGCGCCACCTTTTGGTATGTAGTATAATAATCCATTATGTCACACCCAATGTGTACATTTTTGTTTTTTGTTTTTTTTTTCTACATAATTTTTACAAGTGGTAACAAGAAAAAAGTAAAAATGTTATTTAAATTCATGTTGTGGATTAAAAATGAAATTTGAGAAATAAAATATTAGAACCACAATACGACAACATCAACAATATTATTGTCTTTTGGCTACAATCACGATGTTTGGCTTGGCTGAATCCCAAAAGGATTCATTTCTGGAGCAAACCAAATTTGCTCGAGAAGAAAGAGCATTGGAAAAGAAAAGGGATAATGCCGCAATTTGTATTCAGTCTTGTGTCAAGGGATTCTTGGCTCGCAAGAAATATAAACAGAAAATATTGTAAGGATCATCTGTGATGACCTAATGGGAGCATTTATTACATTTTTTCTTCTTTGTTTCTCATGCGTATATAGAGACGACTTCGACAGGATTGTGACGAATTTTCAATCGGACGATTGCGGACAAGATTTGAGTCCTTGTACGGAAGTTTACACTGTGGCAAGTTGTTTCCTTACATTGTTCCGGCCAAACGATTTAGGTCAACGGGAGAGGTTCGAACGGCTCTGTAGGTATGTCAACAAATCTGTTGAATCCGAATCGTTGAAAACAAATTACGCCAGTTTGTGTCTGCAAAAGAGCCTCAGGTAAAAATATAAATTCAGTTTTTTATCTTTCATTGAGCGGACGATGACATTTTGTTAATTGCTTCTTTCAGCTTGCAATGGATTGCGCACATAAAAAAGTTATTGAACTTTTGCTGCCTGGTTATGGAGACTTTAAAACCAGGTAAATTAATTTGTTTGGAAAAGCATAGCTATCTACATTTTGCAAAAGTTCATGTGAGAAAAACAAGCTGCTTTTTAAATAAAAATAAAAAAGAGATTACTGCGGAAAGTTAGGAATTGCGTTTAGATGTGTAGACTAGTTTTGTACTAAATTTAATCAAAAAGAGTCTGAATAGCCACTAAAGTATTAGTGTTATGCAAAAGATTTCCAAGTAAAAAAGTTGTGGTTGAAAACCAAATATCCTGAGATGGATGTACACCATGATAGTAAGACCTATCCTTGATCATTATCTATGGGACAGTTGCAGCATGGCACAAAAGAACCGAACTAATAACGAGAATGACGAAAAATCACTAGGAAAATACGATATATTGGTAGGCATGTTAGGATTTTAGCATTGAAAAATTAACTTACTGCGTCACCATAAGATTTCCTAAAGGGGGAACTGAGACAGAGAAAATTATATAGGTCATAGTTCTCGAGCCCTTATTGCCAGTCTAAAGAGATAAACCTCAAATCAAAGGCTATAGAATGGTACACTTATCAATTGAGGGGCAGGCTTTTTCGGGCCTAGCTCACTCATTCCCATAAAAAAATCCGTTTTCTGAGGAAAGTTAGCGCCATTGAAAATGCACATAACGTGCTCAGTAAATTCGGAAAGTACAAAAATGTCTCACAATTGATTGAGTATTGAGACATGCCGGAGTCGAGTGCAATAAGCAAACAAATTTTAGCTTTAGCTTCGTGTTTATAGGCATCAGTAGGTAGCTTAAGATAAAATTAAAACTTTATAAATCAAACAAATCAAAGGGATTTGGGTTGTTTCATGATCATATGCTGCAAAATCGGTAATCTATAAATCAATACTTCTCAAAGTTTCAACACAATAGTAAATACTCGAGACAAAATTTTATACAAAAACAACTTATCCCTAGATTGAAATGGGAGCAGGAAGTTTCACATAAGTACCAACAGAAGTTAGCGCAACAGTTATACTTGTTATATGAATACAAATCAAAATTTGGTTTGACAAAGAATCCATCAAAACCCGAAAAAATCATTCTCTCTGCTAAATACTTTAAGGAAACCCAATTGTTATATCATTAATTTGAAGAAAATCTGGAATACACAAAATTGTGCTTTTATTAAAAAACCAGGCATTAAGACTTGGCCAAACGAGAAACACTAATGATCTGCAAGATTATAAGAGAGATAAATTAATCTTAGTTCTCAGTAGGGATAAAACTGACTGCTCAAGACCTCTCAGTTTACTTCAAAAATCTCCTTTATGGCAAGTCGAGCCTGAACTATCATTATTTGGAACCTCTCGCAACTAACGAGGTCTTAAATAAAGAATGAGATGTTATCTAAAGAGAGTAGGATGGAAAAGCCACAAGTGAAGATGGGGTCTCATATAATTTTTTTTAAGAACACAACCCCGAGCTTCTTCACCCAGCTTAAATATTTTTCTACAGTGTTTTTCGAAATAAGGACATTCCGGGCTCATTTAAAAGATCAATCATCTTTCCAATTCACAAAAAAGATGCTTTGGGCGAAGTAGAAATCTATCGAGGAATCTCAATTATGAATGCCCTATCGAAATTATTTTGTGGAATTCTTGCCAATCGATTGGAATCGTATGTTGACGTCAAAAATATCCTCAATGAATTCCAAATATAATTAGTTCCTTAAAGGCAGGCTTTAGAAATGATCAGCAAATACACTTACTTACGTAACTGTAAAATCAATTTTATTGAACACTTTGTTTTAAAAAAAACAAATGTTTGTCAACATAAGATTTTCGGCACTTATGCAATATGCAGCAATTGCAAAATTCCACATAAATTTCTTAAACAAACTTGTCAACTTGCTGTTACAAACGCCAAGCTATGCACTTCTTACATTGAAGACTCAGGTGAATTATATTTTGAAACTTTCAAAATCACCCAGATGAACGGTTGATGATTGGTGGATGGCGAAGTGGAAAAATATTTCAATCAGTTTCGATGAGGTGATTTAGATGGATAAGAACAACTTGGTCGTTGCTTAGGACGAGTTAAAAGAATCAAATTACTTCTTAGACTCCCTGAGTGAAAAGGAAATATCCTTAATCTTTAAAGCATGTTGTGAACTCTTAGAACTTAACGGAATATTTTACAATAGAAGTTTTGACTAATTCTGCACCTCATGTTACCTTAAATCCCAAGAAGAATGCTTTATTGCGTTAACATAATGTCTCATTTTTACTACACAATTTTTATATTTCCAAAAAAGAAAACTGTCAATGTAGAAAATAATAAAGCTTTTAAACGGAACTTCTTAGAAAATCCCCGTGTCATTCTTGAAAAATGTTTAGAACGTTAACTATCTCAGAATTTGAATAGTCATTATTTGTTTATTTATTATTTTATAAAGAAGCGATACAATCATATAAATTTGCTAAATGAGCTGAGGGTAATGCCATTGGTTTAAATTCTTTACAATTTTAACATGGATTTAAACAACGAATCAAACTTAGTTACTTATTAAATACTTTGAGGAAGAGTTCTTTCGCCGGTCATTTTTGTATTTGTATTTGGAGAGTGTTTAAAAAGAATACGAAAAATCATAAGATTCTAATGGGAGATTGATACAATTTCTTTTACAGAAAACCACACCGATAGCATTTCGCTGACATTGTATTTGCACACTCTAATTGTATTTACTTCGCCAAGATCGTGGGCCTTAATGCATAACAAAAATATGGACAAAATTCAACCAGCTCTTCAGAAAATATGTTGCAATATACAAGGATATTTGATTCAGAATTCGTTTTTTCAATCTATGAGGGTAATTTATGAGTTAAACCACAAGTAATTCTTAATACAATCTAATCTAATTATGTGCCCCTCTTGTTAGTGTATAATGCTTAAAGGATGTGTTCGGGAAGAATTGTCCCTGAAGCCAGTTTCAATTAAAGCCATCATCACTTTATGCACCCGGCCTCTTATTGATGGAGACTTCAGTGAACTTTTAGTATCAAAGTTTTTAACCGACATTCTGTCTATCCCTGCGCTAATTTTACATTTGGAGACGAACGCACCGCAATGTGTTGCACAGCTGCAGTCAATGAATATTCTCAAAAGAGCTCTCAAAATGTCTGAAACTTCAGGGTGGCACAAAGAGTTTGTTAAAACATCTTCGGTTAGAAAAATTGAAAATTAAACTGAAATAAATTTGATTTGTAATTGAAAAAAAAAAAAATTACAGGGAACAAAATCATTGGCGTTTTTAGGAAATCTTGTGAATCTTTTCCACATCGAAAATACAGACGAAGCTCGTTTACTGGCATATCCCCAAATGACTGTGAGACTTGCATATGTTTTCTATGAACCTAAATACAATGATTTTAATTTCTGTAACAGGAAGTGGCAACTTATATTTTGGAAAAAATACCAGAAAGTGTTGGTACAAAAGGTGTATTTTCTCAATGGCATGATCTTCTGGGTTGGTATACACCTTCCCAAGATACAGCACAAAATCAAAATGTTCCGTTGCTTAAAAAACAATTCCATATGTTGTGGGGACACAAGTGTATTAAGTTGCTTCTGGGAGACGTTCTCAAAGAAATCAATAAAAATTTCGAAAGACTTGAATTTCAGCCGCCTCCTCAAAACTCAAGCAGCAATTTGTTGCGCAGGGCCCTAGAAAGAAGTTCAACCAAAGGTAATTTGAACAAAAGTGGCAAACAATGGAGAAAATTGGACTCGCCTGAGTTTTTGATGGTATCAAAAGTGTGTTCAATGTTCTTTGCTGCCCTAACAACACTATCACAATTAAAACTGGACATTTTATCAGGTAATGTTGACTTAAGATAAAATTAAATAAATAATTAATAGGGATATTTTTTGAACAGGAATATGTTATAATGACTCAATACTTTACGATCTTTGGCAACTTATAACATCGGCTGGGCAGTACTGTGGAATACGGGAATATGCTGATCTTTTAAAATCTGACCCCACCGGCTCCCAACCGCAAATTTGTATGCTTATGTTGTTTTCAGATTGTATGACGCATTACGTTACGTAAGTGAGAATATAACAATAATTTAAGGTTCTCATTATTCCAGAAATCTACAAAGTTCACTGGGGATTTACGGCTTTTCTATATTTTTGTTTTATATATTAATTTCTAAAAACTCAAGTTTTTAATAGATTTTGGCATACTTTTGCAAAAATAGGAGTTTTTATGATGAATAACTTTATCGAAAGTGGGTCATGCGAGACATAAGTTTCTCATAGCTATTTCCATCTATTCTACTCTTCAGGTCTCGATCCTAGGGAATAGAAAAAAGTATTTTTTAGAGCTTGGAGTCAGGCTATCTTATGGAAAATGTGTGCCTTTGTTTTAGATAGATCGCTCCTCATTGGATTAGTAATTACCTTGCATCCCGTTCAATCCCAGCAATGATCTCCTGTCTAAGACTGAGCGTCTAGATTCACAACCCAGCTCTGGCAACGACAGCATTGTTAAATAGGAAATAAAAATCGATTTTAAAACAAAACTGTTAATATATTATAACAGTGCTTTTTTTATTGGTAAATCAAGGCGAAGGGTGTACCACATCTTCTACATCAGCAAGATCTGCAGATTTAATTAAAAACAGTGATCTATCAAGATACCATGATGATCAGAAATTAAAAACCCATTACACTTTCAACCAGAGATCAGGCACCAGAAATCCTCCATACAACAGTTGTTTTTTTTAGACGTATGGTTTTCAATCTGGCAAAGTGTAAGCTGTCACTTGATTTATGCTTGGTTTAGGTTTGTCATTTCATAATGAATAGACTTACTCCTGAACAAAGTTTTCATGGTTCGGTTTGTGCGAACCACCAATAGTCTCGTACGTTCGGTGAATGGACCCAAAACAAGGTAGTCACCGATTCCAATTTTCACAAGAACACTTTGTTCAGCGATTAAGCTCATTTTTGGTTGAATGTATACGTTAATGAGCAACATTTTCGTATTTGGAGTGATCATGAGCATTTGTTGAAAAGGCGACGTTTCATCCTGAAAAAGCCACAATCTCTTCAAAAATGAAGCCGGTGGTAATGTTACAGACATTCGTGCCTGAATGGGAGGACGTCGATGTGGACGACCTTTGGTTCAGAGAAAAAGACGATTAACGCATTGGAAGAGAATATTTTAAAATCGTTATTGCTGACATATGGCGCCAATTGCGGAGCCAACCGCGGCGGCCACTTGCTCGAAATCATTTTTAAAACATATTGACAAAACCCTTATCTAATAAAAATAAGTTATTGGCCATAACCACGCCTGTTAACGATAAAGTTAAATGTTGCAGTATTATATTAGTTCGAAACTTGAGAACATTACAAGATATCGGCTCCTAATATTTCATTCATTCATCATTATAAAAGAAGTCTCCTAATTGGAGTCTCCGTCTTTGGGAGAGCATTAAACAATCCATGATTCATTGTCATCTGTGGCCTATTGTATACCATGATTTAAATTTTTAGTATTTCCTCACACATAACGACATTAGACTTCTTTTAGTGAGTAATAGAATATATAAATATAAATAAATTAGGTGGCGCAACAGTCCGTAGAGAACCAGGGCCTAGTGACTTAGAACTCTCAACCATTCCTGTGTGCGAGTAATTGCAGGGATAGAGGGGACCTACAGTTTATATGCCGAATTCGAACGGCTAATTTGAGAAAGCACTTTTTCATGACAAGAATTACTCTTGGAGAATTTGTCAATTCCTCGCAAGAGGCAGTACCCGTGAAAAAAAACTTTAGGTGGCACAGGCAGGGATCGAACCCAAGACCTCTCGCATGACAGTCCAACGCACTAACCATCATGCCATGGGTACTACTAGAATACATGTATGTTAAATATATTTATTCCAACTTGAAAAAGCCTCTTTAGAAAGCATCTATATTTCCTGGTACAGTAACTGATTAAAAAAAAAAAACGTAAAACATCGTCAAGAGCCTGATAGGTAATTATCAGTGTAGTTTTAGACTAGGAAAGTCCACAGTCGATCATCCTCGATTGCCCGCGTATGACAGCATCTACAAGAATCCAGCTGTACACAGCCATGTCTAGTTTTGGCATCCCTGCCAAACTCGTCCATTTCTGCAGGATGACCCTAGTAAATTCGCGCTGCTCCATTAGAGATAGATAGATAGATATATAATTTTATTTTCGAAAAGATTTTACAAAAAAATGAGTAATGCTGATTTAAAATTAGGTTTGACAATAACTTTAAGTTGCCTGTCAGGTTAAAAAGGAAATTTAAAAATATACAAGTTTAGTAAGTAGATTAAGTTACATAAGTTATGAAAATTCATTTATAATAAGATTGCGATATCTAATTGACGCTTTTAAGAAGTAATATAAGTTTGAGTAGCAGTATCGATGAAGAACGTTGAGAAGTTGAAATGAGAAAGCAAGCCGCTGCCAATAAATTTTCTTCTGTACGTTTTGAATACTGTGCAGGTTCCAATGAAGTGCATGGTATTTTCCAATTCATCCATATTACACAATGTACATATTCCATCTGTATCTCTTGAGAAGGCTCTTCCATTGATATTAAAGAGCCCGCAGTGAGCTTTAAAAATGATGGAAATCATATCACGTGAATTGGAATCAACAAAGTAGTTCGGTATGCTCCATTAAGGTTAGAAGCAACTTCATAGAACCATTTGATGTCATGCGATTTCTTTAGCATCGTCTTTGAAAGACTAGTACAGAGCTCCCACGTCAACACTAAAGGCACTATCTTTAAAAATCCGTCCTATAACATATAATGTTGATGAAATTGACATAATCGGAAGAACTCAGCATGGTATCAATGGGGCGATTCTGTATCTGTGTATTAAGGCTTAGGCGGCAAAAATGGGTTTAACGGTTAATGAGGGCAAAGCAAAGTACATGCTGCCATCGAGAAAGGACTTACGACACCGACGTCTCGGTCAAAACGTCACCATCGACAGACGTAATTTTGAGATAGTAAAGGACTTTGTCTTTGTCTAACTAGTCTATGCTAAGAACGCAGAAAACAACACCAGCGCTGAGATCAAACGAAGAATTACTCTTGCTAACCGCTGTTTAACGTGCAGAAATTTAAAATAAATTCTATTTGAAGTTTTCAAAAAGGGACACACTCATCGGCAATGTCAAAACCGACACAAACTAAACAATTTAACTAAGACCGGAAAAATAAAGAGTAGCCTCCGCATTTACCCTAGTTGAGTAGTTCAAAATATAATAAAAAAAAGATGACATGATGATTCGTCTAAATCCATGATTTAATAATAATTGTATTTCAGCCCAATGCATTGCGTTAGGAATGTTTAAACCTATTTTTTTTATTACTATTATAGAATATTAGACGAATATGAAATGTACACCGAGCAAAAACCATTTCTGTTAAATGACTTTGTTGGATTGTCCCATTTCCTAAATAATTTTCTATATAAGATCATTCAGGATAACCTTCTTGGTAATAACTAATACCGTTTTCTAGACGTACACTTTTAATTCAATTTGTAAATTCCTCGGATAGATCGGAAAAATTTAACATCGTTACCGCTTTTTGTATCGCTGCACACACTTTTGCTCTGTCTCTATCGCAGAGATTGTCGTAGGCCTTTTGCCACGCCCAATCACTGGCTTATACAAGACATCAAACCTTCGCATTTTTTGGCCGATTTGGAAAAAGGAAAAAAGCATGCACAGATCTTATTACAAAAAATGCCACACATCATACCTCACGAAGATCGCGTCAAGCTATTTCGTAGATATGTACAAAATGAAAAGGCAGTTCTTGGTCTTACCGAATCAGCATGTGCATCGCCCAGATCGGCTTTAATTGTAATACACCGAGAACGTATAGTCGAAGATGGATATCGACAGCTAGCAGCATTACGTGCACATGCCTTGAAGGGTGTGATTCGAGTGAGGTTCATCAATCAGCAGGGTCTTCATGAAGCCGGTATAGATCAGGATGGTGTTTTCAAGGAATTCCTTGAGGAAACCATCAAAAGAGTCTTTGATCCATCTTTGAACTTGTTTAAAACAACATCGGACGAGCGACTCTATCCATCTCCGATATCGTTTGTGCAAGACAATCATTTGCAGCTATTCGAGTTTGTAGGAAGAATGCTGGGAAAAGCCGTCTATGAGGGAATAGTTGTGGATGTCCCATTCGCATCTTTCTTTCTTTCACAGTTGCTTGGTCAAACCCAGCAGGCTCTGTATTCTTGTATGGATGAATTGCCATCTCTGGATAATGAGCTTTACAGAAGCTTAACTTTCATAAAACACTACAAACAAGATGTATCGGATTTGAATCTGACTTTCTCCGTTGATCAAGATGTAATGGGCAAGATAGTGACGCATGAATTACATCCAGGTGGAAAGGGCCGCGGTGTTACTGATCATAATAAGTGAGTTATGCTTTCCAAAATCAAGTTATTCAAACATCAAATACCTAAATTAATGTTTGTATACTTTTTTAATATTGTTTCTGAAATTTAATGAAAGTTTATTACAGAATAATATACATCCATTACATGGCCTACTTTCATATGCATACTCAAATACGCGAACAGACAGCTGCTTTCAATCGTGGATTCCGTAGCATTGTAAATCCTGAATGGTTGTCGTTGTTTTCAGCTCCTGAACTGCAAAGGCTAATATCTGGCGACACTGTGCCCTTAGATTTGAGAGATTTGCGTAAACACACGCAATACTATGGCGGATTTCATGATTCTCACCGAGTGGTTGGATGGCTATGGGATATTTTAGCTAAGGATTTTACAGAGGAAGAAAGAAAATTATTTTTAAAGGTAATAAATTAATACATTTTCTTTTTATATTATGTTTTCAATGATTATCTTAAAATAATTGCAATTTACTATACCAAATTTTTGGTAGTAGCTCTTTTAAAAATGAATTAGCGGACAGGTGAAAAAATAATAATAAAAAACATAGATATTTCAAATTGGCCTCAAGATTGATGAATTTTCATCGTAAGAGTCAATCGCACAGAGAATTAAAATCGATCAATGCAATTATCCTGTGAATTGAAGTTAAATATCAAGTTATCAACGTCCTTTTTCTTCGCTGCTAGTACAAATTTTTCATCCACTAATCCAATCGAGATCCTATTTATTTTGTTCAATGCATGGGAACGCCATGATGTTGAGGTCCTCCTTCATTAAAAATTGGACATTGCCAAGCGCTAGCAGTTGTCTCCAGAATTTAGTTAGGACTCGTATCTTCGTGATCGATGTGTAGGTGGAGGTGGTGGAGGTGTGTACTCTAAACGACTGAAATAAAGTGTCTCATTCGGCCTTCCCAATCATTGTAGCGTGTTTCAGGCGGAACTTTTGGCAATAAAAGAAGTCTTGTCCTGGCTTAAAGAAAACGTGATATCAACATCTGATATCCGTGTTTTCTGAAATAGTCAGACCGCTATCAATTCTCTGGACTCTGTCTCTACAAACTCTTGTAACAGTCCATGACTGTCGATCATCTCTAATGGAGATGGCACAATCGCATATAAGCTCCATAATCGGTGTCATAACCGGACACTGCCTAATAGGAAAGTATGCCACGCGGCTAGGCGTATTCTCAAATGACCTTTGCAGAAGCTGTATGGATGAGGAAGAGGAGGAAACAGTTATTCACCCCCTCTGTGCATGCCCTGCTCTAGCTCAGAAACGCAAGAATTACCAAGGAGAATTCTTATAAAACGATCTAAACGATCAACCTCTCATGTTTCTCGTAAGGGACTCAAACTGGTTTCATTGAGCTTAGATTCATGTGGTATCACAACGGGCCATTAAACTAGCCTAAGTGTGTCCTACTACATCACGGACAGCCACTTTAACCTCTCTTTCTCTAGTGTTGCTTAAAGAGCAATACAGCTCCAAGTTGTTACGATGCGGTATGAAATTTAGGGACAATAGTTCTCCTCTTGCTCGGAAAATCATAGATAAGTAATTCATTAATTGAATATGTCTCTCTAAAGAGTGAGTTCCTTGCTTTGTCCACATAATCATTTTTAGCTTAGAATCTAGCCTTTCAAGGAGGTTGTTCAAAAATGGTTTCCATTTTGCCAGGTTTTCCAAAGTAAGGTCGAAACGAAGCTCACACATTTCAGCTAATTTCGTCCATTCTTCAAACCACGATATTCCAGATTTTACTATCGAGACTGCAATCCTTCTAGCTTTTTTTCAGTGTGGCTGAACATAAGCTTAACAATTTATTTAAAACGAAGTTTTAGAGATGAAAGGTACAGTCGTAAAAGTCCAGTTTCAGTAAGGAGCATGTAGTTTGGAGTTGGTACCGAAATTGACGTTATAAGAAGTAACTCAGCAATTTTAAATTGACACCAGACCCAGGATTCTGTAGCGTATAGCATTATTGATTGGGAAGCTGCGATAAATACCTGATATTTTGAGCTCAATGAAAGATCTTTGTTTCCATAAACTTTGTGCCAAACAGTCCCAATCGCATTCTTGGAAGCAGATAGTTTCTTCAAAAGGTGTCGTTCCATATTAAGGTTGCTTGTAATGGTGAAACCTAAGTGTTGCTATTCTTTTACTGTTTTAATGGTGTTCTCCCCAAAAACCCATTTCTCATTTGCAGCCAAGCGCCCTGTTCCTTTTCGAAAAACCATTGTTTTTTATTTGTTTAGGTTCACCGTAAAGATCCATTTCAAACAATAATCTCGTAGCCCATTTATCATACTCTTTTATCTTAATCACTACACTTCCCTATTGCTTACCAGCCTTGAGTCATTTAGCATACCATACAAAAATGAAGCAAAGAACAAAATTGTTATTTTAATATTAAAATTAGTTCAGAAGTAATATAATTGTATTAAAAGAAAACGTATAACGTTGTGTTTTCTATTCAAGTTCGTAACAAGTTGTTCGAAACCACCTTTGCTTGGCTTTGCACATCTGGAACCACCATTTTCAATACGCTGCGTTGAAGTAGGTGACGATGAAGACACTGGTGATACTATTGGAAGTGTTATTCGTGGATTTTTTACGATTCGCAAAAAGGATCCACTCAACCGACTCCCAACTTCTTCGACATGTTTTAATTTACTAAAATTACCAAACTATCAAAAGAAATCAACACTTAGAGACAAATTACGTTATGCAGTATGCAGCAATACTGGATTTGAACTCTCATAGTCACACAAAAGAGGTAAATCCAAGAAATAAAATAATTTAAATCAATTACATTTTAATGTTTTTTTTTTTTTATTTCCGGCAAGCAGCAATTGGACAGAATATTTTGATCCTTACAAAGAAGATACTGGATATTTTGTTGGTTAGAAATAACCTATGCATAAATTTATTTATTAAAATATGAATGTACATATATTGGATATGTATCTGTGATAGATTAAATTGTATTATTAAAGTGAATGTATATAAAAACACAATTACAAATATGTTTGTAAAGGTTAATAAAGTGTAGGTACACATGAATATAATTATATAAGTAAAATGTATAATGTTTATAAATATCTATTTCATATAAATAAAATAAAACATATTTTTAATACTTCTTTCCATTATTAAATTTATAGATGTGAAAAATTACTCGACACCAAAAATAAATACAAAATAAACTTACATATAAAGACTATTGGTTTTGTATCTCAAAACTGTGTTCAAGCAATTATGAAAATATATGCGTCCTAAAGATCCAAATGTTTTGAGGAAAGTACACAAGCAGCATCGGATGAATTTAGCAAAAGAGCATGTTACTTAGGGCAATTAATGAAAGCGCGTTGTTTTTTCGGGTAAAACAAAGTTTAACCTTGAAGGTCCTTTGGTTAGAACTTGTATTCGCACGATTTGAGAAAGAATGAGCTTATTTTGGAAAGACATCACCTACTATGACACAATCGGCTTTTGTCTACAATAATATATAAATGTTTGCTGGAACGGTCATTTCCAAAAATCAAAACCATTTTTAGACCTCTGCATTGGATTTTCCAAAAAGACAATACCCCTATTCAGACGTGGAACTTTTGCCATGGCCTCTATATTCACCCACTTTAGCATAATTAAAAATGATTGGCTATGTCTTTTTTATAAAGTTTATGAAGTTGGAAGACAATTTTAAGGAAAGAACACCTTAATCGAATCTTTACGTGATTCCTTGGCTCAAACTTAATGTGATTATCAAAAAAATGGAATGTTTCCGTTTCAAACCGTCTTATAGAGGTTACATCCGAAAATGGAGGACGTAGTCATTACTAATGTAAAAAACGTTATAAATAAATGTTGTTAAACTATAAAATGTGCAGTACCAGTGGAATGAGAGTTAGAGCGTCGGACTAACATGTTCCAATTGTTGAAAGACTACAATCCCGAAACCAAGCTAAACCACAAACACAAATTGACTCATAAAAATTACAATATCGTAAGAAAAGACCGGCCCGACTCCACTCAAGAGGCGGTGACGCTCTCTTTATACGAAAAGGCATTAATTATAAAGTCGTATACAACAATGAATTGCGAAAGCTCAAGACGCTAGATGTTTGCGTTGTATGCATCTCTCTCACTCAAGGGAAGCGAATGTATATGATTGCGGCTTATGCGGCTGGAGCTCCGCAGGTTAGGTACTTGTTTTGCTTCAGAACTCGAGATTCTTTTTAGGGAACTTAAACTGAGCTTGGAAAAAAACTATTTCATCTTGGCCGGTGATTTGAACGCAAAACATGAAGATTGGGGAAATCAACATAGTAATCCCAGAGGTAACCATCTTTTTAATTTGATGAATCTGATTGATTGAAATGTGGCGTCAACCTTCCGTGTCCGAAACTCCAAAGAACTGAAGAGAACAGAGACACACTCAGGACAGCGCAAATAGATCCAGAAGAAGCCATCTTTGACGATGACTTTCACATAATTGAAGATCCAAAGGAAAAAGTGGAGGCGGTGGGAGCTGCTTTCCAGCAAGTGTACAAGGTAAATGTTAGCATTCGCCCAAACCACGACCTGGAAAACAGAGCCCTACTTAATCACTTTTACCTTCGAAATGATATGACACAATGGAGATCTGAGAACCGCGGTTTCATGTGGTTCAATGACGATTCCTTGGTAAATGCCATAATCGCCGAGCAAACGGGACCAAGTCCCTTGTTATTGACGAAGGTTGAGCTTCAGCTCATCTTGAACTTTGTAAGAAAATGTTCTAAATGAGTTCGATATTTTTTAAAAACGAGTGTGAGGGCCTAAAACTTTTTCATAGAAGTTGGACGTTAAAACAAAGTTATCATAGGCATAGACCGTTCCTCAATTAGTCTAATCGAATAAAAAATAGAACTCTTTGAGGCATATTAGGAACATTCCTTCCTCAATACCTTCGACTTGACTCGATTTTATAAAAGTGCAAATTTTTGTAATGCCGAATTTTCCTCTTATTTTGGAACTGTATGTAAGCTTATTTTTGTTTGTGGTTCAAACCTATCGTTGAAGATTTCCAAGAAATTATTCACCATTCAACCTTGCATTGTACTAATATTTATATATGCTTATAGGTATTTTCCCTATAATCTTATCCTTACCTTCAAGGTATACCTTACGAATTAAGGAGGTATACATATATATTATTTACTTCACACTATTAACTAATTCCAACAAGAATAACACACAAACATTTAAGTGAAAGGCTAAATTTAGCACCTTAAATTGATCGTGACTTCTCATTCTTAAATGTAAATTTCGTCTTAAATACATAAGTTATTATGCAAATTTAATTTCTCACCTACTGAAGTGTCGTGAATAACATGGTATTTTTCAATATATCATTTTTTGTCAGGTGAACTCCTGCTGGTTCGAGATAAAGTATAACGTCTGAGTTATAAGGTATATTGTGTTACATTAAATTAGCAGTTGGTACTTGTGTAAATAAAAACAAAATATAATAGTTCGTGAGGCGTGAATTCATTAAACTATGGTCAATAGAGTTCTTTTTTGAATCATAAATTATTCATAAGTAGATACACAAATGACTGTCATATGAGACTATGAATTCTTTCTTAGCAGCACAGTGACCTGTGACCGATTTATGCTATAGTTGAGGTAGAAAGACATATCACATTGAAAAATGATCATACCAAGGCCAAGGCATTGCATTAGGTGGTTAGGTGGCAGCCATCTTAATCCATTTAAATAATAATTTTTGTCCACATTTGTGGAAGAAGTGGGCAACTTGATTTTATAAATTTGGGTAATTTGCAAATTACAGGAGCTGCACTTATATAGTTAACAGAGAACGATAGTAAATTGTTACATTATTTTCCTCTGATTGATTAATTAAGTTCTAAAATAAAATTAAAACTCGATCTAGTAGTTCTCAGTTTATCTAAGTAGCGCCATTTTGTGCAAATATTTAGAACTCGAGCATTTCTTCACATCTAATCAGGCCTGTAAAACTCGGTTTAAAATCAATTTTAAGTTCTAGGAATTTTAGATCTCGGTTAAATAGAACTGAGTTCTAACGTGTTTTTTGTAGCACTCCGTAGATAGTTCTGACTAAAAATTCTGTATTTTTACGAACAAAATTAAAGATTGGATGCTATTTTTGGCTTATTTTAAATAGCTCTATCTGTTCAGACTCAAAAGGTCGTAGCCATTGTAAACCATAATAATTGTATATAATGTCCTCCCACCCTTTGAGTGAAAAATATACAAAGAGGAAATAAAGCGCACGGAAAGTAAATAGTTTAAACATTATACAACCTTTTGCCAAGCCGTCAATCATTATGTATTTTCTAAAGATATTTAATTATTGCATACATAAAATGTCCTCACTTTTGTGAGTAGCAAAATATTTTGTGTTCAATAGGTCGAAGAGAATACATAAGGAAACCCATTAACATGGGTTCTTGGCCCATATTTTGTGAAAAGAACCGATGAATATGGAGGAGCTTACATAAATAATGTTTGGGGTAGTTTTTCCTACAGTGTTACAGGAGTTATATTTTAGATTAGGGGCATTACAGACGCCCAAATTTACCTTGACATCAAGCATGTAATGTGCTTTTGACTTATACGTTTTAGCAGGATAACGACTCGGGCTTGGTTTGAGACAAAGAAATGAAAGTTTTAAAATGGCTTGCTCGATCACCGAACCCTAATCCCTGTGGTCCAATTTAAAGGAAGGTGTTTCGAAATAATAAAATACAAATATGCCAATTTCCTAAGTGTCAAGTTTTTTACTAGTTACAAAAAGTAGAACACAGATATTTCTATCATACGTTGTATAATTCCGATGCCTAAAAACGTAAGAAAAATAAGTATTTGTTTATTTAATTATTCAAAACCAAGTAAGGTAACAAGTTTGACAGACAATTAAATTTTTAAATTTAAATTGAAAGCTAGATTTGTTTTTATTTCTGTTATTTGTGTGCATAACTTTTTCAAATGACCATTCGATATTTATCCCGTGCGGCTTGCTTTCCATTTAAATTTCAACATTGCTCCAAACAAATTATTTCGTTGTATAAAGCTTTCAAGGTACTAAAAATGTGTCCACAGTAACTAGTGAGTTTCAGAAAAGGGTTTCTATCGAATGTTATTATTGAGAAGAACATACTAAAAGTTTCTGCATGCACTTTTAACATCTGGGTTTGCTCACCACCACAAAAGGTGAGGTGTACTGGCCACACGCTCTCCTGATGTGGTCATTTGAGATATTTTCCTGAGCTTTGTTTTTTTTTTGTAATGACGCATTCAAATTCTTTCAAATATCCTCAAAACTCTGTAACTCTTACTTTTCTTCGACAAATTAAGTGAAATTTGGAACATGCTATCTTCAACATATATATTTAGATAAATTTGCACGAATATTAGGAGCATACAAACAATTTTCACAATGTTAAAATATAATTGCATAAAATAAAATTTGGTAAATTATTTAAGATGATTTAATTTAAGGAAAATAGAAAATTAGTGTAAGGCAGGTATGCTTAAATACAAGATTGTTCTTGAAAGTGAACAAATAAAATAGTTTTTATATTATTCATTCTTATATTTTGATTTCAAAAACCAAACATTTCTTACTAGAAATTTGAATATAATGAGGTTGGTTCAGAGTTTTAATTTTATATTCAAAACAGTTAAGTGAAACAACAAGAAGAAACACAATTTATAGGGTTGCCACTTTTATTTGTATTTTTTTTGGTATACAAAATCCAAACTTATAATACTACTACTATTTTAAATTTGTGTAGCAATGAATAACACTGTCCAAAATAACGTTTTTTTTAGTCTCACAAACAAAACTATATTTTTTTAAATGATTAAGATGTACTAAATTCCAATTTTTTTTTAAATTCACCGCTTTGAAAATTTTAAAAACAATCAAACTCAAAATATCTCTCAACAATACATTGTTTTTGGAAATTCTCATTAGTTAAAAAATAAATAAATTAGGTGGCGCAACAGTTGGTTGAGAACTGGGGCCTAGTGACTTATAACTCTCAACCATTCCTGTGTGCGAATAATGTTGTCAGGAATGGAGGGGACCTACAGTTTAAAGCCGAATCCGAACGGCTAATTTGAGAAAGCACCTTTCATGACAAGAATTACTCTTGGAGGATTTGTCAATTCCTCGCAAGAGGCTGTACCCGTGAAAAACTTTAGATAGTACAGTCAGGGATCGAACCCAAGATCTCTGGCATGACAGTCTAACGCACTAACCATCACGCCTCGGGTACTACAAATTCTCATTAGTTATGAGCCTTTATGTGACCCTGTATGAAGTTCTGAGAAAACGTTTAATTTGATAATTTCAAAGCTCGGACAAATACGTAGATTTTGAATCCAAACTTTAATTTTAACGGTTTTACTTTAAATTAATACCCGTTTTCAACATAATTTTTTATATATTTTAATATATTTCAAACACTTGATATAATGGAATTGTTAAGACTACAAACTTGTTGCAAGAAACAAGAGCAAAACTTACTTTGAAACCGTTATGCCTTTTTCTGCTGAAAACCGTTTTAGGTTCAATGGTTTCTAAATTTTTCGTTTTTGTAAGATAGGTGAAATCCAACACGATATGAAGATTTTCGAATATTACTTGAAATAATATAAATATTTCAACTGAATAATGAAGAAAAAGACTAAAGATTTATAAAACCATACTAAACCAGTTGACCAAATGGCAAAATCGCAAAGTGTTCTATGATTTCTCTGCCGTAAATCAATATTTTGTGGACGGAAGATGATACCCATACCATGATATCATTTACACATGGTTACGTATAATTGGGCTGTTTCAAAAGTGCTTTGAAATAATTAAGTCACTTATGTAGTATATAAAAAAATGTATCGTAGATTTCTTACCGTTATTTTTTCTTATTAAAGAATCCAATTATTAGCTTGTTAATATAATGATATAATAAAAAAGTTATAGGTTTCAAAGTCGAAGTAAAAAAATGCTCCTTTTTATACTTTCTTGCGTATGAAAAATACGAACCATTTTATTTTTGATTCTTAAATAACATTAAAAAAGCAATGCAAAACAATCATTAAGTCAGTGGGGCCAGTTGGAGGTAACAGAGAAAACTTTAATGGAAAACAGCACAAACATAAAAAATGTTTTCTTTTTTAAATTAATTGTTGCATTGGAATCTAAAATAAAACAACTGTTTTGAAAATAAGAAGACACAACCTTTTCAAAAATGTATAGCAATATAGAATAACTTTATTGAGGAACTAATGAAATACTTGACATCAAACTTGTTTTTCCGAAATTGTAAGTAAAGTAATTAACGTGTTGCAATTTAAGTATCAAGAATATAAAATAATGAAAACAAAATATTGTTTCGAAAAGAACACATTTTTTAGGTTAAGACCCTTTCCTTAAATTTTTTAGTTTATGAAATTTTAAAAAAATCATTTTTAGACTCTCACGCCCGTTTGGTCCATACCTAAGTATAATAGATTTATTGAAGCGATAGCTCTAAATATTTTGTTTTACACTTTAACGTTAGCCTAAGAATGTTACGAACAAGGCGTTATTTCGTGATCCAATTTAATCGGTGAACGGACGAAAATTCCTCTTCAGGTGCAGATTAAGAAAGGATAATCTTAGTTGCAGCATTTCATTTTCATCACTCATCAGCCGCCCTCTGACGCCGATGCCGATGCCGCTGCAACCGCTGCTGCTAGCTGGCCGCCAGTGGTATAAAACAGAATATATATTAAGACAACTTCACATCATTGGTTTTCTTTAAAAGTAATTGGTATTCGAGTAATTGTGCCGACGCACAATTTCTTTTCGAAAAAGGTGTATAACCATTTAACGCCCTATTGCACATTTTGGTACATATGTATATCGAGTCGAGTACATATTGCACTCCTCTCAAATTCTCATAAGCGCAGAAAGGACACTTATCCTCAATAGGTCTAGACCATAATCATAATCCTAGATGAAAGCCTATCTCTTGTGAGCGCATCAGCATCAGGTATAAAGTATGTATGATATTTTTATTTTTATTTTGTGATCTTGCCGCATTTTATATTATATTGTTCAAATACAGAAGTCACGCGTAAAAGTATTTTTTAAGTGGGTAAAATATATCTAGGTACTTATTCCTCAAATGGACACGATGGAAGGACATCTGAAAAAAAAAATTCTAAAAATATTAGGTTGTGATTGAAAGTGATACGGAATATATAAAAATTAGGGCGCTTTCTTTTGACATGGGGGAAATTTGTTCCCCGAAATTTGAGTCTTAGTATTCGTTCACGGGATTTATAGTTATCCCATACGAAATACATGTACAATTTGAGCTTTTTTTCCAAACTTTTATCTGCGGCTTTTTATAGAATCCTTTTTCTCAGAATTGAACGCGTAGCAAAAGTGTTAATTGCAGACTCGTTTACTCCCATCAACATAACGGGGTGTTTTCAAAACGTATAGAACTTTGAAAGTAAATAAAATAAAGATTTTGTTTTTTAATTGAAATAAAAATAACTCCATTCCAATGATAATCTTTTGGCATTAACGTGTCAAATGGTGTTCTCCAATTGGTCAATCGCTTCTTGCTTATCACTGTAGACTAGCAACTCCACATATCCCCAAAGAAAAAATCAAGCGGTGTCAAATCGCACGATCTTGAATGCCAGTTCGCGGGTCTTTTACGTGAAATTGTGTGGTTACCAAATGTTTCCTTCAATAAATAATTGTTTGTGGCACGAGCTGTGTGACATATTGAGTCGTCGCCTTGTTGAAATTCTAGCTCTTGCAAATCGTGGATGTTCATTTGATGAAAGAAAAAGTCAGTAAATCATGGCTCTCCTTTACTGTTACGTTCTGGCCAGCATCGTTTAAAATTATTTCAGTCAGTTGTGGGTGATGTGATGTAACGGTGTCTCAACATAAACTTGACTATTATCAGGAATCCAAATACGGCAATTTTGTTTATTGACGTATTTTAAAATTTCCACCACTGGACCGACATAGATTATTTTGGTAAAGTGGCAACTAGAGATAAGAGTTCAAAATTGATTTGAATTTTTCATCAATAATGATTTTTCGTCCACTGTAGTTCTTTTTAATCAAATTTAAAACTGATTTAAAAACAAATCTGTCCGTAGAATAGAAAAATATATTTTGAGCAAAAAAAGGGGCAATTAAACTTTTTTTTTTGTTTCTCAAACCGATCGATCAGTATATAATTTTTATTTCAAACACAGTCAAATATTTATTCAAAAAATATTCCGGATTTATTTCAATGATATCTATAACTGGCCCCTGACTCACTTGTGAAACAGTGCTATGCCAAATTCTTAGGTCTACCAAAATATTTGATTTTTGATAAGCTTCTGAGACGTTTAGAAAAAAACTGTGATGTACATATGTTTAGATCACTTATAAGTTTAATTATGAAAGTTCGCATGAAAAATATGTTCTTTTCCTAGAAAATTTGACGTAACTTCTTCTGGCGACCCAATTTCTAAACTGGGCCAAATCGTAAGACATTAACGACCGGGTCTGGTTCCAAGTTAAGAGAGATAATTTTCATAAGCTTTCTTGACTTTCATTACCAATTTTTGTTGTTATATTTTGTTAAAAGGGTTATAAATACCCTTATAACAATTCCAAATTCGCGTAGTGCGACTAAAGAAAGAATCTATGTACTTAACAGTACGTCCGAAATTATGGTCAAGGGTAAACTGATGGACATTCCAAGCAGTACGGGTATTACGGTTGAATTGTTTAAGGGGTGGAATGCAACCAGCTATATCACTATACTCTGTCCAACAAAAATAGTCAGTACAGAGAAAGAGAAGATAGGACGTTTACCTCTCACTCTGACTGAAGTGAAATCTCGTTAAGCTGTGAGAGAGAGCAAATATTACAGGGTTTCCGTAGTGCCCATTATAAATTTCGAAAAAGCTCTGATAAATATTAGTAGGGATACCAACTTTTGATTTTAAATTGAAAGTTAAAAATAAATTTCGTTTAAGAAAATTTATAAATTAAGTACATAATCCCGTATTCAAAAACCCCTTTGTGAAAACTAAGAGTAACATAAATTCAATTATGAAAAAATAATGAAAATTTTCGATTCTGTATCACACAATATTCACAAATACACAATTTATAAACAACACAGCACAGATTTATAATAAAATAAAAGCAGGGGTGGAATCGGCTAAGGTGATTTTTGATTGTTGACAGTCAAAATAATCGAATTTGATCTATGTAAGGTGATAATCAAATTGATACCTAAAAAGCTGTCACTAGAAAAATTTGATAGTCATTTTCCTACAAATATGTCGTTTCTGAATAGAGCTACCAGACGCTTACAAAAAACGAATGGAAATTTTTTTCAGTTTCCCTTTTTAGGTACAAAAACACATTCTTATGACCGACAAAGCTTACGTAATTCGAAAAAACACAAGAGAAATAAGAATGTTATTTAAAAACAGCCAATTTGATACTTTTATTTAGATATTTTATAGGAATCATTTTAAAATTTCACCATAGCAACAATGAATTGTGACAATTATAATCAGAAATTGTTCAATCGAATTGAATTGAGTTGAATCATCTTACACAGACGGAATGAAAATGATAGTCAAATTTGACTATCAAAAATATGATAGTCAATTATCAGCTTAGCCGATTCCACCCCAGTTCTTTTTTTGGCACTGATTATAAAACACCGTTTAAATAAACACTTTTTCAAAGAATATTTTTTTATGAACAAAATCACTATTATTCACCATCTATAATTACACCATGTATTATAAATAATTTTCGCTTAAACTCAACCCTTTGCTTCCTAGTGGTTTCGCAATTAAACCAAATACTCTATATTTTTTCTTTATATTCCTACTGGTTTTTTTTTAATTTTTAGTGAATATTATTTTTTTTATTTAAATGCATTATTCATTATACACATTCTATATAAATTTTAAGTTTTTATACAAATATTTGAAAAAGTTGACATCTCCGGGAACAAAGGGTTAATTTACGAAGAATAATAAATAAACTTCACTTACCGAAAAACAGCAAGCGACAACACCATTCCCATATTTGTTCTCAAAAGCTTTTAAAAAAGCACACATTCTGAAAGCTCCCAAACAAAATCCAAAGAAAAATCCACCATGATTTGCATTAACGTGGAAATGGTAACTCTAATAACAATCTGCTTATTTTCAATACATACGAAGAGGGTTGTTTGTGAACACATTATTTATCAGTGTCTGTGTGGCTTTGGCTGCGCATGGTAAAGGTTGTGAGGATGTACGCTCGTCGAAGCGTAATTACAACAATAATTTATGTGTAAGTCAGTGGTTGAATTTTCTTTTTCAGTAGGTAAAAAGGGAATAAAACCACTGACTGGCACCATTTGCAAGAAAAAAGCTCTCCCATAAGACGTGTACTGACTATTTTTGTTGGACAGAGTATAGAGCATTGTTTATAAAAATAACTATAAAACAATGACAGGCATACCTTGCGGCGGCGGTGTTCAAGAGAAGAAGTAAAAACTTCTTGCATCGTCTGAGAAAACCTAAACACTTAGAAGCATTTTTGGCGAAGTCAAATATGTAATCTCTCCACAACAAGTGGTTTGTGATGCACATACATAGGACTGATAGTTGTTCAGTCTCCTCGATAAAAGTACCACTCAAGAAAAGTTGCATTGGGGGAGGGTTACGCTTTTGCGACAGTAGACAGCATTGAGTTTTCGAAGCATTAAATTCTACACGGTTTTTGATTCCCCGTTGAACAATGCTGTCAAGATCAGAATTTAATGAGCTTATCATAGGCTACCGTTGGTATTCCACACCCGACGAACAAGGATGGGAGTCTAAAAACGAATATGAAAAGCTGAGGGTGCTGTCATCAGCGAAATAATCTAGTGGGTTAGTAGTTTCAGACAAAAGATCATTAATAAAAAAAAGGAAGAGCGTCGGAGACAAAATGGAGCCCTTTTTTGAGAATATCAGATTTGAACCCTACCAATACTAATTGAATTGAACGTTCCGAAAGGTAATTTCTAACCCAACAGTACCAGGTTTGAAACTTTATCCGACGACACAAACTTCGGCGAAGGCTACAAGATTTCTAAGTAATTGGACAGCAAGCCTGATAATCAGATACCGCAGTAACCAGCTACGGGTACTTCCGATATCATTTTTCTTATTATAATTTTACTGTAAATTTTAATATTGTAAGTGGAATGAAATATACAAAAGTCTTTTAAAATTAATTTCAAAGCGAATATAATAATATTACAAAATCGCAAAATTCATAGTTGTTGTTGCTTAAAGTTGTAAAGGTTCCGAAATGTGTATTGGTATAGTAGATATAACATCACACTTTTGGCCTCTATATTTGGTTGTAGTTTTTAAATCAAACCACCAAAAACAAAATAAAGGGTTTCAAATAAACTAATACAAGACGACCTTTCAATCGCTCCCAATACTTCACTAATATTTTTTTCTTTCAAAAGTCAAGTCAACAAAGCTTATAAATCTGCACACAACTTTATAATATCATGGACACAGTGCCTTAATTTTTGATTGAAATTAAGAACAAAATAAATAATCACAGAAAATTGAAAACCCATTTAATATGATATTATCTTATAGAAAATTTAATTGCCATAAGGCGATAAAAAGCAAAAGAAGTAGCAAGTTTTGGTAATTTGTTTTATATACCTTACCTACACTGCATTGGTATTAAAATAACGATTAATTCTTTCAAACCAAATAATTTAATAAAAGAAAAAAAAAGGAGTTTACTCTAATTAAAAATGTACATTTTTAATGACGTTTCTTGAAAATTCGAAAAACATTAATATTTATAGAACTGCTATGCAATGTGTGTGGCATTTTAAATTAAATAAACTTCTGACGACAGTCTCGCGGTCTTACGGGCTTGCGGCATTTCTTGTATCACCTTCTTATGGCAAAATATCATCAGACGCATGATGTAGGTAAGGTACGAGTCTTTTCCAAAGTTATTCGTCAAGATCGTATAATTAAAAAATTGTTTTGCAAACAGTCCACACATTTTTTAATATTCCAAATATAACAACTGAATAAAAAGTAATCTCGCTCTCTCGCTTAGCAAATTAGAACCATTTTCTGTTAAACAAAAGAACAAATAAAATCAAAAAATAGATACATACATCGAAAATATCTGTTTTTGTTCTTTCGGTGGATGGTCCATAAAATATTTATCAGTTTGGAGGATCTTACGCTTTCTGCTGGTCAAAGTGAAATAATGGGTCATTATCATATGGGAGGTCAGAAAATCACTGGCGCCATCTCACCTCCTGCTGATGTGTAAAATATATCTGTACGCCTTGTTTCTCAGCTCATTTTGTTTTAGCCCTTGGCATATCAATCATTTTTCGTTGTTTTTTCTTGCTTTTTGTTGTTGTATCTTTTTCTGTTTCGGTTTGAAGCAAGTGGAATTTTTAATCATTGTTTGTGAATCAAAGTATTTCCACAGATGTCTTACCATAATTTTAAAATAAATTCCCATGCTTTATTATGTTATTTTATTTTTTGTCAACGATTTGTTGTCATATACAAAGATCGAAGTACTCGAAAGTAAGGTGAAGGATGGACGAGGAAAGAAAATTGTACGATCGATTGAATATAATTCAATTAAATGTCTAAGTGAACTTAACTCAGATATGCTTTCAAAGACAATTGAATCTTACAACATTAATAAAAAAGACACTGTTTGTTTTGTTTTTAATTATACAATTTAGAAGTATATGTTTGGTGTTTTTTTTTATAGGCACATTACTTTCATTTTTAAATTAAACACAATAAATTTAAAACTCTTAATTTTGGTCTTATAAGATCACAATTTTAATGGTGTTTAATAATTAAAATAATTTCCGCGATTGCGCTTTATGAACGTCATCAAGTTGGTATTATTTTGTCAATATTGTGTCAAATGTTAGCTTCTGAATGATCAATCGTGCGTTGTTGGCTTATTAGATTAGACGAACCCCAACAAAATGTTTTCCAAATATGTTAAACCACACAAATAAGGTGGCCAATTCATAATTAAATTTGTTGAGATGATCCTGTCAACGTCAAAACATATTTTTTTAACGTAGTAATGCTTGCACGTGCTGTATGGCAGTGATAGATAAAATAATAGAAACTGTCTTAGTTTGCAAATTCATTTGCAAACAAAAGAAAATAATTATAAAAAATCCCTGAAGTATTTCCCACTATTTTGCCTTGAAAAAATAAAATAATAGTAACGAATGGTACTGTAATTTTGTAATAGAATTATTTAATGGGTAAAATTGTTACTAATCCTCAAAAACATGGTCATTGGGCATTTAATTTAAAACGCATACTCCCATATCTTTCAATATAGAACTAAACACCTGCCTTGAAAAGTGTGAAATACCATCAATTTGTTATGTTTTTAATCTTAAGATGTCCTTGTCTTTGGCTCTGCAGTTTCTATTATGTAAGTTCACCCCAGGCATATGCTATTATTTTAAAATCAAATTATTTTGATGGGCCATCCATTAAGTAAATTGTCTTAAAGAGATTATATTCTATCTACAACTTTTGTGAGTGCTCTGGTCCATATCTTGGGTGAATTCTTAACTTAACTATAATCTCCGTGTATTTGGGATTGAATTTAAAGTTCCTTGATCGTCTGACACGACTTTTCTATCTTATCTGAAGAAATTTGTCTTTGTTTTTCTAAACTGACGATCAAGAAACTGTAAATTCGATACACGTGGATGAAAGTTTTTACATCGTTTTTATTATTTTGTTTATCACTGTATATCATCCGTTCACCATTCACACTAGCTTTGGTTTAGATTTTAAAAATAAAGTATGTAGCTAATAACTCCAGTCTCCTGAAATTCAAGAATTCCTAAAAAATAAAATACCGAAATGTCAAAATCCTAACAAATTTTATTTTTGGGATTTCTTTTTCTGTAGGTTTCGAGTGAAGTTTTCTAAAGTGAGCCACCAAAAATTAGCAAATCGAATTTCCCATTTTTTGGCGGTAATTCTTTATACGTGTGTCAAATGTACTATTCTTCAAGAAGTACATTTTTTAAATAGCGATTTTTCAGCAAGCTTTTAATATATACATATGTAGGTATGTAGCTTTACCAAAATTTAATGGTAAGTACAAAATTAGGAAAAGAATATAAAAGTGCAATTTTGCAATTGCAAAAAAAGTATTTATTTGTAAAAAAAAATATTGCAATAAGCAATTTGAAAATTTTGGGAAAAGAATCGCGAAAATCAAAATCCCGAAACCAAAAACGCTGAAAATTCAAAATACATAATACAACTGTTGACTGCACAATTCAGGACCCTGTGTTAAATTTTAATTTAATTTATTATTAAAGTCTCATTTGCGATTTAAATAAGAACTCATCATTCATAACAAAAATAATTAGTTTCATTTTTGGGATTTTAGAATTTCGGTATTTGTGCTTTACGGGATTTTGGAGTTTCATCATTTTGGATTTTCAGGATTTTGTTTTTCCGGGATCTGGGTTTTCATGATTTTTGTTTTTTTTTTATTGTTTTCGTCTCCAGTAAACTTCATTAAACAGTTGTTATTGTGAGATGTAACGTAGTCTCATAAAGATCGTGCTCACTCCGAAAACAACAAATTCTACTTGTCAACATACACTGCCGGTCATAAGGTTAGAAGCAGGCATTTTCGAGAAGTAAAATTGATATTTCTCCCGTTACATGATGGATTAGAAAAAAACAACTATGGTAAATGAGGGACTATTTTGTTAACAACAAAATATAAAATTTGGGTAAAGGAGAGATTTAGCTTACGGAACTTTCATGGCAAATTGTTAATTGAGTCAAGAATATGCGAAAATAAATCGGGTCATTAGATTAGAAGCAGTGAATAAATCAACATTTTTTTGTGAACTGCATACATTTTTCTTTCGGAAAAATGGTACAATTTATAAATTAATTGTTCTTCATTGAGTGTTAACAGAAATGGGCAACAAAAAATGTTTGACAGTGGAGGAAAGGACAAGAAAAGATATTTATTGCTCTAAAGGTCTTTAATGCTTTGATATAGCCTGAAAAAAAAATCGAAGTGATCATTGTGTCAGCAATTATTTAAAAAACCATTATCTTACTCGAAAAATTATAAAAAAAAACACTTCCTCTGCCTTAAGACTTCGCGAAACGCGAAATGTCCTTAGAATAGCGTCAAATTCAGCTTTATCGACAGTTAAAACTAGGGAGAAAGCTAATGTTAAGGCCAGCTTATCCACTGTTAAATGCACAATACGCCATGCTAAACACTTAAAGCGCCTAAAGCTTAGAAAAAAACCACCACTTTATGACGCAAGGAAGAAGGAACGCTTGTGTTTCGAGAAAGATCACATAGGCTGAGATGTGCGAAATGAAATGACCGCAAATGATTGGCGGAGGGTTGTTTTTTCTCCAACGAAAAATTTAACCTAGATGGGCCAGATGGTTATAATTATTATTTCCATCACCTGAGGAGAGGGTAGTGATTTTTAAACCGTCACCATAGCAAAGAAGGAGGCGTTATCGTCTGAAGCTCAATTTTATTGTATGGCGCTGTAGACTTGGTAGCCCAAAATACCAAATGACTAGGAAAACATACAAGACCTTGCTGGAATCAGTGTTCCCCAATATTAGCGAGCTCTTTGAACCAATTTCATGGCTTTTTCAGCGGGAAAACGCTCCCATACACAAAGCCCGAGAAGTAAAATCCCTTATTGCGAACCAAAACTTCCACTTGCTGCCTTGGCCACCATATTCCTCGGACCTTAACATAATTGAAAATGTGTGGGGCTAGCTAACAAGTAAGGTACATGAAGGAGGAAAGCAATACGATGACAAGGAAGCGCTAATTCATGGTATCAAATTGGCCTGGAGTGAGATTTCTTTGGTGTACTTGCAATCTCTTTATAAATCCTTAAAAGATAGAATTTTTGAAGTTATTTTGAAGGCTGGTGGTAGCACACATTATCAAAAACCTAATGAAAACTAAAAAACATAACAAAATACAAACACTTGCATTTTATTTCCATTTATTTCATGTGCTTCTAATCTAATGACCCGATTTAATTTTTGCATATTCTTGACTCAATAAACAATTTGCCATGAAAGTTCCGTAAGGTACATCTCTCCTATACCCAAATTTTTTATTTTGTTGATAACAAAATAGTCCCTCATTTACCATAGTTATTTTTTTCTAATCCATTATATAACGGGAGAAATATCGATTTTACTTCTCGAAAATGCCTGCTTCTAACCTTATGACCGGCAGTGTATATGTTCTTCTTCAGAATGGGCCTCACCGTTGAAGATGAAGTGCTCTATAAGTTTGGCGCACAGAGCGCAAATAAATATATTTCTACGACGTGATAAGCTCTAGTAAAACTTTAATGCTTGTTTTAAAATGTATCTCTGACTCTGACCGTTTTAACGATCAGATTAAGGATGGCAAGAGCGACGAATCAAAAATCTACTTTTCAAAAAGGAGTTTAACAATTTTGTGCAAATAATTTAGAAAATACTAAAAGGATCTAATTCCTTGCAAATGAATGTTGAAACCAGTGATTCTGACGTCTTGTTGCGATGAGTGAAAAAAATAGAGCAACAATTCTTATACAAGCATAGCACTGTTCTTTGTAGTTACAATGCTCAGCGATGGTTTACCCGCTAATTATATGAAAGAAAGAAGCAGTTTGATAATAAAGAATCAATTTTAATGGTGGATTCAACATCCTTTACCATGTTTTTTTAAGTAAAAATCCATAATAAAAACAAATAGAAATAATAAATATCTACAAAGAAATAAATGTATTTTCCTTAGTTTTGTAAACTGCATTTGATTATATAAACCGATTTTATTAACATTTCCAATATTTTTAAAAGCATTCGTTCAGTTTAATTGTCAGTTCTTCGAGCGAAACAATTGTCACTTGTCCAAAGTTCCTTCATTAAACACATGAATTTTGACAGGAATAGTGTGTTTGCGGTGTGGCAATTAAATAAATCAGTTCGGGAAATAGAATCATACAAAATGGTGGACGGAAAAAATACAAGTCTCTTTTTAAAAATGCAATAAAATAAACTGAATTAAATTTTTGCATGTGAATTGTGGCCTTATCAATAAGAACAAACAATCGCAATCGCCACCTCTGCTCGCATTCCTGTGGCTAATTAGCACTTAAAATTTTCAAAACTTGAAGGACCGTAAATTAGATTACATTCATGTCCTTTACTACTTTATTGTTATAACTATAATTCGTTAAATTCT
Source organism: Eupeodes luniger (assembly GCA_951509635.1). Classification (NCBI taxonomy): domain Eukaryota; kingdom Metazoa; phylum Arthropoda; class Insecta; order Diptera; family Syrphidae; genus Eupeodes; species Eupeodes luniger. Next base: position 56,334,146 of record OX608074.1, on the reverse strand, counting down.
AACCTTACCAATTCTTTTAAATATAATACATATTTAAAATCTAAAAGTTAAACTAGGATGTTGAAAAACATTTTTTTATATTATCATTTGGTGAATTAATACCAGATTGCAATTTATTATAGGTTTCCATTAATTGATTAAAGGGGCTATGTACACCATAGTTTGATCTACTACAATTAGTATTCAATGGTTTCTGGAGTCTTATACTTGAATGACTAAAACTAAAGTTAAAACTACTTTATTCGTGTGTGGACCGCTGGTATAACTTCCGTCCTTCCGAGATGGCCAATTCAAATCTCCACATCGACGGCTGATAATAATAAGTTTTGTGAATTTTCTGCGTAAAAGATCGATTGGGGCATGGGCTGTGTGAGATAACGCTCCATTCTGCATGAACCATCAGAAGTCGCCCCAAACCATGTTAAAATGGCTCTGTAACGCGCACCATTGTTACCAGCCTCTTTTTGAAGAACAATTTTGAAATGATTCACAAACTTGCGTAACTTTGGAAATACCAGCTTAATATTTCCCAACATTTGTTTAGCTTGTAGCAATTTATTTCGTTCCGTCGAGTAATGGTTGACCTTATGGAAAGTTTTAATGTGTCACTTAATTTTTGCACAAAGTTGCGTAACTTTGGAAATAATAGCTTAATATTTCCTAACTTTGTTTAAGCTTGTAGCGATTTATTTCGTTCCGTGGAGTAATAGTTGTTTTTGTCAACAAACAGCTGTCATAGAGTGATAATACAACTTTAAGAACGCAACAAATTTAGTTAAGACCTTATTGAAAGTTTTTCCAGAGAACATTTGCTTGAAATGAATTGTTTCAACTTAATCCACATTTTAAAGTTTGAGATGTGAAAAGTACAGGTACAGGATTGTGGTCCTATTGGTTTTGATACGTGAGTATCACTTTTTTATTTTAGTTTATTTATTTATTTATTTACAACAATTGGAGCTTATACACTCAAATAGACTAATGAAATAATTATACAAACATTATACAAAATTTGTTATATTATCATTATTTAAATAATAGCAAGAGTTTTAATTATTCGAATTAGGTACAAAACATGTACTTAACATGTTGTTAAAAGATATTCTACTGAAATGAAAATTAAAATCAATGTTATTTGATGTATTATTAATTTCCATATCACTGCGAGAAATAGGCTAATTGAAATCATAATTTATAGATCTATAAGAGTAAAAAAAGAAAAAGACAGTCAATATGATAGGATAAGATATCCTTAATAAAAGCTATAGCAAACATCTTCCGTCGGTTTCTAATGTCTGAATGCCAATATGCTGACACCTAACATTGTACGAAGGCATGTTCCATCCTAGTTTGTTTACTACAAATCTTGTAAATTTCTTTTGAACTTTTTCGATTCTACTTATATGGTTATTATAATGTGTGTTCCAAACTATTCAGCAATATTCCTAGATGGACCTTACATATGCAACGTAAAGGCATTTTAGTGTGTTAGGATCTTTTAAACCGAAAGAATTTCGTGAGACGTATATAACACACACCACTGGAGAGAGTGTGGTCGAACAAATTTTCAGTACAAAAGGTAGAATTCAATCAGGGCCAGCATTTGTATCTTCATTTAGCCCAGAAAGCGCTTCTAATTCTGATAGAAGTACAGATTGACCAATCGAGCAGTTTAAAACATTGTTATAGAGTCAATAAAATTAGATTTGAAAATCTCAGCAAAAGCGTTAAAAATTAGCTGTAAGCTTATTTCGAAGAAGAACGAAGTCTCTTACAAAACTTAAGCTGTGTGCATTTTGTTTAATAGTTTTACAAGAAAGTAGCTAAATGAATGCTAAAATGGGCTTAATAACTCAACACATTAATCAATCGTAATATACATACTTCTGCATTAAAGGACGAGTTGTAAATATCGTCTTTACAGAATTAATTCACAAACAGCTGGTACAAGGTATATTTGTTAATCGTGCATACATAATATCCCAAATAATGCTAAGCACTGTAATTCAATCCTCAACAATCAACATAAAGAACAAAAATAAAATAATCAACAAAAATATATCCGATCCGAATCGGTACTTGTAAATGCGTCCACTTATACGAAAAATTAGTTAAAATCATAGTGCATTTTCGAAAATACACACCAAACCAAAATGAAATAGAATATCGTTTACAATTCATTTAACCATCACCATTGTTTATAAATATCCTCCCTCCTAGACTAATTCAGGATCAGGATCTACCAATCGTGCATTTTCAAAAACCGAATCGAACCAAGCTGCCAGCAGCCAGCTCCCAGTACATGTCCCAGCTCTTAAGTAGGTAAAGATAAGCAATAAATTTGAACTACTGACCTAAGTTAGGCGCCGTGTCTTAATGCACTGTGTACTCAGTCATAAAGAGCGAAACATTTTTAGGCGACACAACAACTTATGATGTAGTGATGGCGGTATGGGTATTGGGTACCTGTTCGATATACGAATGACTTGAATAATTGAATAGTTTCACACTCCGAAACCGCACTTGAAAAAGGAAACAGCGCAGCGTCTGAACTGTGGTCCTTTTTACAGCCTCTGTCTGACGGTGATGGCCCTCTCTCTCATCTTTCCGTCTGTGACGACTAACGACTGACGAGGCACTTGTCATCAAGCTGGGTTTATACGATTGTCGATTGTCTCATGGTGACAAGTGCATACGTTCCATTGTCTCCATGTCTGAAACCTCTTTTCGAACATGTTTTATTTGTTAAAAAAACAAGGGTATTTTCGCAAGATTGACTTGATAGTGTTTGTTACACTGATAGTTACGCAACTACCTGATTCTGATCGAAGGAATAATATAATGGAACATCTTAGGCGAGGTTACTCTTTAAAATGTTTGTTCAAGGAGAAGGTGCATGTCCTTTTGAGTGTGTTCTTTTGCCGACAGCAATAAAAAACATATAAAGGATGTGAAATTCTTTGTTTGTGGTATCGAGAATCAAAAGGAACTTTTATATTTGTCCACTTCCTTTTTTCGTATTTAAGGAATCCTGTGGAATGAAAATATCGCCTTCGTCGTATGTACTTGCTTTAATTAGATTGTGAGATTTGCATGAAGGCGCGTTTAAGATAAAACAGAGTAAAGTTATTTGGGGGTAAGTAAGTTCATTCGCAATTTTGTAAACAAATTTGTTTTGTTTTAAAAATAATTCTATAAACATAAATCTTCCATTGACCAAATTTTTAACTTGCCTTAAGCGGCTCGATTTGTTGAATTGAAAATTTTGACATTTCTCGACGTTTCAAGGTCCCTAGAATCTAAGTAAAAGATTTTAGAGAGATGTATGTGAGTGCGTGTATACGAACGTTCGTACGTCCGTACGTTCGGGAAGCTTTTTTGAGAAAAATCGAATAGTCAGTTTTTTTTACAAAAAATAAAAAGTTAAAAAAAAGCATTACTAGAAGTTGGTAAAAATTGATTTTCGAATTAAATATATTTTCAAAAATATATTGGATTTCATCTTATAAAAAATATTGTGTTCAACATTCAGTAAAATTTGTATAAAAATCCTACAGTCAGTTTTTATCATACAAAATAAGATCTACAAAAAATAGTACTCAAAATTGGTTAACATTTATATTCGATTCTCGATATCTCGTGAATAAAATAATGAAGGTACTAACTTCTGTGCTAAATTCTCTTAGAAAAATCCAATCTATATTTTTTATGTAAGAAATAAAAACTTTCAAGAAATGCTATTAAAATTGGTAGAAATTGGCTTACGACTAAAAATCTCGTTAACACAAATAAATTTTGAAATCAAACTGTTTCATCATATGCAAAATATTGTTGGTAATTTTTACTTAATCTTTTAGAATAATTCAAGCAACAACGTTTTTTGAAAAAAAAAAACACGAAAACCTACAAAAACAACAAAAAACTGATAAGAAATGGTTTTCGACTCAAGTATTAGGAGAACATAGAAAGATATTGACTCCAAATTATTTATCTCACACAAAAATTTGTTGTGAGTATTTTGTTAAAGTTTTAAGCAAGACAAATCGACAGACGGGATGGGAAGTTATCAGTGTGGGTTGCATCCCAACCTCTTTTTTTAATTTTATAGGCACTTAAGACAAATAATATCGTGTGCTTTACCTACTCTATTCTAAACTCTTAGCCTTAGCCAGCGTAAGGATCCGCAGACATAGTGTCTTTCGATTTCGGTAGACTTTATTTTTAAGTAGAATTTTCCTAATTCGCAGGCATTGGTTAATCTACAATAAGAAGGTTAAGTTTCCTTGTTAATATGATAATTGGGCCCATTTTTATTCAGTCTTTTATATTGTTACTGTTAAAAGTCGTAGCAAATTTGATTTGATTTGTATTTTTCATTTATCGAATATTTGGTTGTTAAAAATCTTTCAAAATTTTGCCTTTTATAGTTTTCATTGACATATTCACTGATAATCTAGAGGTCAAACCAAAATCTTATGTCTTTAATTAATTTGTGTTGTAAAGATAAATCATTAAGTCTTCAACTTGCGCAATAGGCCACATAATTCATTTTCATTGATTTATTTAAGCTATTTAATGTAAGTGATAGGAGCAACATTATAAGAAAAATAAATTAAGTCAAAACCTTAAATTTGTACATGTCCTTCAAATAAAATTTTCATTTTAGATGTTTCCAAACTTGCATTTTATGTTGAACATGGATTTTTGCCCATAACTTGTTGTAAAATTGGTCTTTTTCAAAGATAGGCACAGCAATGGAAAGGAAATGATTCCTAGATTACAATCCTGAAATTTCAGCCCTCTAGGTAGTCTAGATCAAGAAATAATGGAGTTCAAAAATTGCCCTCTAGGTGCCGACTTTTGACCCTGTAGGACTTGTTTTAAGCGAGATATTCGCATTTTAAGTTTGAACATGGTTTTTGTCCATAACTTGTTGTAAAATTGGTCCTATTCAAAAATAGGTGCAGCAATGGAAAGGAAATGATTCCTAGATCACAATTCTTTCTTTAGGTGGTCTAGATCAAGCCATAATAGAGTTCAAAAATTGCCCTCTAGGTGCCAACTTTTGACCATGTAGGACCATATATTTAAAGTTAAAATGATTGTTTTAACTATAATAGTACATTTCAATAAATCTGGGTTGCTGTAATGAAATGTTTAGGTATTCTCGAGTTAATTGTTTCTATGTCTTAACAATTTAAGATTTGCAGAAATAGTTCTTATTTCTACAAAAGGTACACACATTCAAGGCTTGTTGACGGAACTAACTACCTTGTGTACAAGTTATCTACTTTAAATAAAAAAATCGAAAACTAAAGTCATGACAAATCACACAAAAGACGATATAATATTGAACGGAGAAAAAATTTAATAGGCAAAAGATTACATATGTATGGAACATTTAAGGACATTTAAGAAATTAACAGACGCATCATAAATAGCTGGAAACAATTCTGGAGCCTTAAACATTTTTACAAAAGGACCAATGAAATATATCTTCGACTCTACTATTCTATCGATTTATATTTAAGGACTATAAAAAATGAGCTTGACTGCAAAAACACTTGATAAGCGGGTACGAAATGAAGATATTCGTAATAGAACCGGAAGTCCGGAACTAAAGACGTCATAAATAGAACAAGAAGGCGGAAATGGAGCTGAACAAGTCTTGTACTTGTATTTACGAGTAGACTTCAGGACGAGTAGACTTCAGGATGGAATTGAAGACGAATTTCAGGAATTTGAAGGTAGACTTCAGGATGGAGAAAAATGACAACGAAATTGAGACCAGAGAACAAGAGACCAACAGGATGACACAATAGAAGATGGAATGACGATCTAATAAAGTGTTAAATTATCATCATTCTTGCATCCAAAATTTTCTAAAACATAGAAATTCTTTTTTAAATTAACTAAAATGTAATCAAAATACTTGAGGAAATATAATAATAATATATTAATAATGTATGTAGTCATATCATTCACACAAAAATACAAGCAGAATATTTTATGGCTTTGGACCGGACTGACTAAACCATAGCAGTTTTATAATATACATATGTATGTACATATGTATTTATGCCTGACGTATAAAAGCAAATTAAGTGACGTATAGCAACATCACTGACAAAATTTAGAAAATTAAAATATATAGGTACTTTTCGAAGTTAAGTACAAATATAACAAAAATACAAAAATAATATCTCCATTTTCCCACAGGCATCAAACATTATCACTTTGCTGTTAAATAACCTCCATGAAATACAATTTACAAAGGACAACCGCCTCCTGTTTGCGATGCCGAAGTCGTAGTCCGTAGCCGGCCGGGAAGGCCGGTTGTTTCTCGACTTATTGCGCTTGTTATTTGCAGACATGTCAAGATACAACCAGCAAATTACAAATAAATGTTTCTAGGTATGTTGTTGTTGTTGTTGTCGTTGTTTTTGTTGTTGCTGCATGTATAATGACCGTGCCAAGAAGATATATATGTATTCGTATATTTTGTTTTTATATTTTTGAGGATTTGGCTTCTGTTCTTTCCTCGCAGCTCGCAGGTCAAGTTGGGTAATCGATATCGAAACTTATCTGATTGTATCTCATGAAAAGTTTTGTGCAGATGCCGGCGATAAAATCGCGGGCGTCTCTTTGTTTTTTTTTTGTTTTCTTTTGCGTTTTATGCTTGTCTGTATGTCTGTATGTCGGCAGGAGGTTACTTGTCAATATGAACGACAGTACTACACAATTAGCTTATTTTAAATCTTTTTATTGATTTAATGATAAAAGCACCAATGCAAGTGGTCAAAGTGTCGGATGCAACGAAAAACTTGCTTAATTTTAAACCGCAGTTGAATGCATACAAAATATTGCAAAATATCTCTAAGATTACTTATGTTTAAAGAACGTTATATACACAAATAATAAGTGTAGGTTTTAACATCACTAAATGAACTATATATGTACTTCATTACAAGTATTTTGAATTTGCAGAACAAGAAATTAAGACACAACACGAACACCCAAGAAAAGAGAACTTGAAGAAACAAAACATGTATTGAAAACGAAGAAAGAACAACAATTAAGAATGGGAAAAAAAACTAAAACATTTTGACGAAGATGAAGATCCCTGCATCCAACCAAGAGCGGATCCAGACTTTTAATCAAGAGGGGTTTTTGAGTGTGACAAATTTTAAATAATATAATGTGTATCTTAACCTTACATTTACATATTTCAAGGGATTCTAAGTTGTTGGTGCATTTCTTGCAGAAACGTTAGACATTGCGTTAAAACGTAGCATTTTTCCAAAAATAATATATTCTGTTTTTGTTGGCAATTTTATAAATTCGAAGAACACTACAAAAATATAGATGCAGAAACCCAAAAAAATGTGATCTTTTTTCGTAGGAAAATAAATTATTATCAGATACCTAAGAAGAATTTTCTGGTTTTTTGTGATTTATTTTTTTGGACTCAATTTTCGGGAGTCTATTATTACTGTCGTTATCAGTCTGCTTACACGTAGATTGGAGCTGATGCTGATGCTAGAAGGCAAATTCTAAAAAAAAACTGTTTAGCGTAAACTTTTTGAAAATATTTTGATCTTAAAGGAGTCAACAAAACTTAAAAATTGTATAAAGAAAAAAGTTTGGTCATTGAATTTAAGTCAATAGGTGCAAATAAGTACATAATTTATTTAAAAATTAAATAAAAACAAATTAAGGTGACTAAATAAGTTGTTAACAAATCACACGTTGCAGAATCTCTTTGCACTTCAGTTCTCGAGAAATTAAAAGCTTTTAAATTAAATTCATAGATATGAAACATTCATTATGTTTTTCAATTAGCCATTAGTTTAAAGAAAGTATCACTTTTGCCGTTTTTGGGACATTTACATATGTATATTCTTAAAATTCGTGTTTAAATCTCAGTTCTATAGCATCCAAAGCAAATTCACTTCAAAAACTAGATTTCTTTAATTTAGTAAGATCTTAAAAGTTTTTGTATTTCATAGAAAACAATTTTGAAATAAAAAAAAAACACTTTAAGAAAGTTTTACACTATTTTTGTGCGTAAAAAAATAAGATGGAATTGAAGACGAATTTCAGGAATTTGAAGGTAACTTAGTATCAAATTGGAGATCTTTTATTTATGGTTACTTCTTAAGAACCTGAATATATGCTATTTCTCTTAGAAAAGTTTTTAATTTAAAGCGTTACTAAAGATTTTTCCAATTCTAAATTGTGTGAAAACAAAGATTTTAAGTTGTTTTTTTATAAGTTTTATGACCACTACGACCCCCCCCCCTCCATTGCATCTGACGTTTTTTTCTTTTGAAGTTGCAGACCTTGAAAATTATCAATGATCTTGGAAAGTTTCAAACACCAAGTTATGTACAAAATAGCTGTTTCTAAATATTTTTTTAATACTGAAAATAATTTTTAGCTATGTAGGTATATGTTATTTTTGGCCAAATACGCTTAATATACAAAAATTAAAAAGAGGCTTGGATGCGACCCACACTGATAATTTCCTGCTCATCTGTCGATGTTTCTAAAAGTTCTACAAAATTTTAATAACAATATTTTGTGTAAGATAAAAAAGTTTGAAGTCAATTGGTCATATTGATAGTCATATCTTAAATTCAATCCAATAAATCCAATCCAAATTATTGAAAAACTGTATTTTGTTAGTATTGCCTTTTTGATCAAAAAAAAACTTTTGTTTTCTATTGGACGGAATTATATCAAAAAGAGGCTGGCATGCGACCCACAGAAAGCTTTAAATTCCGTCTGTAGATTTTTCTTAAAACTTTAACATAATAATCACAACAATATTTTGTGTGAGATAATATTTGAAGTCAATATTTTTCTTTGTCCTCAGTTTTTTGGTGTTTTTTTAGGTTTTCGTGTTTTGCTAAAAATACTGTTAGTTGATTTTTTCTAAGAAACTAACTAAACATGAGCAACAATATTTTGCATATGATGAAACAGTTTAATTAAACGAGATTTTACTTGCATTTCTTTAAAGTTTTAATTTCTTATATAAACAAATACAGATTGGATTTTTCTTCGAAAATTTAGCACAGAATGAAATCATATCAATAATCATTTCACGAGTCAATAATTTATTCACGAGATACCGAGAATCGAATATAAATTCTTATCAATTTTAAGTACTATTTTTTGTAGATCTTAATTTGTATGAAAAAAAAAAATTAGGATTTTCATAAAAAATTTACTGAATGTCGAACATAATATTTTCTGTAAGATGAAACTAGTTTAATGCCAATATCTTATATATAATTAATATAATATTCTTTTCGTTTTATTGTTTTTCTATTAGATTAGATTAGATTAGATTAGATCGTTTTTTATTTAACGTTGATTTCATTACAAATTTTACAAGAAACAAAAAGCATGGCTTTATTGCCGTCTGCCTAGTTGACAAAACATAAATATTATTACATTGAAAATAGATTCTTAATCAAACGAATTTTAATAATATTAACATTCAAAATAATAAAGTTATCAATTTGAAATATTTAAAAACTTTCATTTATAATTCTATTTCTATAGAGAAGAGCTAGTCTGCAGTACTGATATAATTTTTTAACTTCCATATTGTTAAGCAAGAGTAAAATTTGGCTTTGCGTTAGGATATCGCTTCCGAAGGTATTCCTCCTTATTTCTTTAAGAATTGGGCATCTTCCCATAAAGTGGAAAATATCTTCCCTTTCGTTTAAGTTACACAAAGAGCATATTATGGGTAAATCCTCTCTATGTGGTACGAAATTAAGCTGTAATAGCTCTCCTCGCAACTTCAACATCATTGATATTTCAGCAATGCTGTTTTCATCTTTGAAATAATTCTTTTCTTCCAAGTTGTGATTTAATTGACTGTAGACTTGTCTGTAAAGAGATCCTGTTGCGTCCATCCAATATTTATCTCGCTGCTTTAGGTCTACTGCGGAAATGAGATCGTATAGGGAACTTTTTAAGGCATCATGGTTTAGGTCGCTGAGATTCAGTTCCATGCCACAATCCCTAGCTAAATCCATCCAATCGTTATACCAACTTGTTTTCGTTTGCATAACTTGTAGAGCTGCTATCTTTGGGAGCCGGTGATTTCTTATTTTCAATATTTTCAGGATGTACCTAATCTATTTGCAACTTCAGGGTTCGTGTGAAAAGAGGTGATAAACCTGTTTCAAGGATAATGATGTAGTTGGGTGTATTGGGTGGCAGCTGAAAAATTCGCTTGATGTAATATCGAAGAAGTTTCTCCACCGTTTCATACTGCTTCGCTCCCCAAGTTTGTGCTGCGTAAAACAAAATTGATTCTGATATTGCCTCAAATATCTTGAACTTGCTGCTATGTGCGATATTTTTGTTATAGAAACATCTATTCCAGGTTGCGCTGATAGCGCCTTTAGCCTTCATCAGTTTCTCTTTGAGATGTCTTTCCATACTTAAGTTTCTCGTAAGCAAAACTCCTAAGTATTTAAATTCATTGACAATTTCTATGTCCTCACCATTGTAGCGCCATTTTTCGTTCGCACAGTTACGACCTCCTCCAGCTTTAAAAATCAAAATTTTGGACTTATCCAAATTCACAATCAAACTCCAAAGCTTGCAGTACTGTGAAAGTCGATTTATCATAAGCTGCAATGATTCAGGAGATGATGCCAGAAGTACGATATCATCCGCGAATAGCAGCGCTTTTATCACATGTCCTGCGTATTCAATGCCACAGGGTAAAAGATCCACTAGGTTTTCAATAAACAGAGCAAATAAGCTTGGACTCAATGTGCAGCCTTGTCTAACTCCCGATTCCGTTTTAAACTCTTCTGACAACTCTTCACCATTCCAGACCTTGGCCAAAGTGTCTCTATAAAGGTTTTGAATTATTCTTCCAAACTTCCATGACATACCGAGATTATAAAGCTTGTAAATTAGCGCTTGCCGATCAACTATATCGAACGCCGATTTAAAGTCTACGAAAAACGTGTACAGCTTTTTTCCTTTGTGAAGAAATGACTCCGCAATACTTTTAAGAACGAATATATGGTCAATCGTCGAATACCCAGCCCTAAACACAGCTTGGAACTCCTTAAGCAACTTACAATCATCGATCCATTTATTTAAGCGTTTTTGCAAAATCAGGGTGAAGATTTTGTATGAAGAATTTAAAAAGGATATGCCTCTATAGTTGGACAGTTCGGACAAACTTCCTTTCTTATGAATTGGGAAAATGATGGATTCCTTAAACTCCCGAGGTATCAACCCGGTTTCCATAACATTGTTATATATATCTGCCAGCCTGTTAATAAGCTCCGCTGTGCCATATTTGTAGAACTCAGCTGGTATGCCATTTAAACCAGATGCTTTTCCGTCCTTTAGCTTTGTAATAGCTAAAATAACTTCTTGTTGACTTATTTTAGCATCCAGAGTTTCATTGTGAAAGCACGGCAACGCATACTGAAAGTTAAATTTCTCTTGGATAGGATTTAATAAGTTTTCGAAGTAAGATGCAAGAAGATTTGGGCTTATACTACAGTGGATGGTAAATTTTTTGCCGTTCAGACTCTTTGCGAGGTTCCAAAAATCTTTTGAGCTCCTACACAGTGTCAGTTGCCTAGATTCCGATTCAAAAAATTCTGCCTTTTTTTGTTTACAGATTGCTTTATAAGCACTGTTAGCTTGTAAGTATTGATTCTTGAAATATCCGTCACTTGAAGATCTATAAGCTCTCAACCAACCAAAAGATAATTCCCTAGCTTTTATACAGTCCCCGTCAAACCAAGGCGCAATATAGTTCTTCCGAGAGTTGTTGTTGGATGTCATTGTTGGGTATGATGCTTTGATGATTTCCTCTAGCTGACCAAGATTGCAGTTTCTTTGCCTACGCAGTGAGTTATCAAGTCTTGCTTGGTATTCTATCGCCTTTGCCTGCTTCCATTTCAGTTTAGGCAAGAGATTCATAACCCTTGCTTCCACCGACTCCATAGATGAATGTCCAAAAGTCAAAACAATTGATAGGTGGTCCGAATACGGTACATTTTCAACATTCATATCAACAATGTGCTCAGCCCATTCGTTTCCTATTAGACTATAGTCTATCACAGAGCTACCCTGGCCTCCAACAAAGGTTAGTTCACCCTCCATATCCGACAAGCTTGTACCATTTTGTATTCTTAGCCCGTAGGAGTTACAAAAATCAATAAGCTTAAGACCTCTTGCATTGCACACTGTATCCTTAGATTTTCGCTCAATTCCAAGTGCATCGTTTTCATTTCCGTTCTCGTTTCCAATTCTTATATTTTTGAAAAGATATTTAAGTCCAAAAATCAATATTTACCAACTTTAAGTAATGTTTTTTTTAGGTTTTTATTTTTTTGTAAAAAAAAATGACAATACGATTTCTTCTTGTTTAGACGGTCACCAGTCCGAATTCGAAATCGGGGTTCTAGAGTTTAAGCGTAGGAACTTATTTCACTTACATATTATGTATATAAATCCGTACACAAGTTCATATATTAATTTATTCCTTGTTTGAAAATTATGCTTAACAGATCGTCTGTATAGGCTTCAGCTATACCAGTAAACAGAAAAATGTTCAATGTAAATAAATATATTTTCAACAAAGTCGTGCTAACAAGTGACAAAAAGTACATTGAATCAACAACAAACAGCCTGATGTATTTTAAGAGAAATAAAATTCCAAGAAAAAAGACCAGCAGCATTTATTCAAGCAGCTCTCAACCTCTCGGGCTCTCATCATCAAGGGCTTTCGACACTTAAATAAAAATCGTGAAGAAAAATAATTGAAAGGTGTTTAATCGGGATTTATGTGTAAATACAAAATATTTTATATATCTTATACTACGATGCATGTAGCAAGTCTCATGGACTTGAATATTAACATTATGTCAATAAATGAAACCTGAAACTCTCAACTCAAGAAGAACTTTAACCAAGACACATCCACCTGATAAGCTGGTACGATATGGCGATGAATATTCAAAGTGTGTACAACTGTGTATGCATAAAATTCAGTTAGAACTTATAAAAGGTAAGAACACTTCTCGATTCTATTAACATCTTCAAGATTGTCTATATATTTGTTTGAGCTAGCGCCCCATCATTTGCATGATTTACTGCAATGTTCTTTGTGTATGGTTCTTTTTAACACTTGTTATGCTCGTACCTTAACTTTGATGGATTTATCAGCTCAATAAGTTTTTATTCTTTAAAGTATTGTAATGACTGCAAAGATGCAATTTAATAAATAAAATAAATATAAGTAGGTGTTGTACATATAAAGAAGTTCAACAGATTTCATAGTCGAGTCGTGAGCTCTGGATTTTTTTTGGTGGGGTTATGTGAATTCCTTGGGCTACCCAAATAAGTCCGAGACGATTGAAGCATTGGAAGATAATATTCACCGCGTTACTGCTGACATGCAGCCAAAATTTTTGTAAAAAGTGGTCGAAAATTTTGTTTGAAATCTCTTTTAAACCCAAATTAATTCATTCATGACATTGAAGATATTTTGAAAACATTACAGAACCATTTTTTTCAAATCAATTTAGATCAATATTTGTTTTTATTTTATAAGACATTTTGCAATACATTTATGATTATATTTACTTTTTTTCTGGATTTTTGCCATATTATTGATTTGCTTGAAAACAATTCTGTAGTTCTTTTGGAGGGTTTCAGTTTAAGGTTGTTCATAAATCATTACAGCTCATACTGCTCAGATAATTTATTAGAGGAGTGATGAATTTGCAAGCTTAAGAATTAAGATTCTTTAAGATTGATTTTGAAGTAGGGAAGTAATATGGCTTTTTTTTAGAACAATAGCAAAAATATCACTAAATCATCATTAACGTGGCGTTGAAGTGTGGTTCCCTACTTAGGCCAAAAATTGGAATAATTTCTTTATAATGGAATAAATGAATACCAATCACTCTTTTTTTTTAATCTATTAGCAAAAGTTAATATTTTAATATTTTGCGCTTAATTTTCTTAAAATATATTTTTAAGAAATCTGTATTTTATTTTATTTTAATGCTTTGTATTTTTTTTAATGCTTAAACCATACCAACATAAATTTAACAAATAGTCTGTTCCTTTCTTCGGCCCGTTCCCATGAAAAAACTGAAAAATCATGTTTATCCGAATAAGCTATTTTAAATCAAATATTTAAAAACGACTTTATTTACATGAATTTATTGATATTTGCTATTTAAATCTGTATCTTTTTAATAATTTTTATCGATCTTCTTATTTAAATGTATCTTGGCTTCTTTTTTTTATTGGAGATTTCAGGATTACATTTATTGGGACTTCCCATCACGGCACGTAGCAGCAAAGTAGGAAACTCGAAAATGATATTATTTTTTTAGATTTACAAGGAAATCTTGTAAGAGAAAACTAAAACAGAGTCTGAAAAGCATTAATCGTATTAAAATAAAAATTTATAATGATTTCACAAACATAATTAAATGTGTATCTTTGTAAATCAAGAAGAAAATTTAAAAAAACATGTTTTATTTATTCTTTATTTCACTGTTAAAAATTTTGATTTTGCTCAATCTGTTGACATTTAAGTTATTTATCAATTCCATTCTTAAATTAGTGAAAAACTAAGCCCTTATTTTATAATAAACATAAATGTTTGTTACCGTAATCATCGCCCATAACTTATTGGCGCTCATAAATATTTTTTTAATTTGTGGTTTCACAGTTTTAGAGCCGTTATCAGCGCTCACAAGACCAAAAATACTCCATTACCAAGATCGGAATCTCAGACTTACATTTCAGTTTGCCTACAAAGCTACGTAGGACTAAATGTGAGAAAGTGTGCGTGAAATGATGCACAAAACCAAACACGTTCTCACATTTAGTCTTACGGCCCATCAAAACTCTTCATTATATTAATCAGCCCCATCTAAATGCTTCATTTTGAATGTTTCATGGCCTCGTTCAAAAACTAAACAATCCTAACCAACAGAATCTGAAGTGCTGACATGGTCTTAAATTGGAAGAATTGTATAGCTTTTTAATTTCAATCCAAATAAATGTTGTAAATGTATATTAAATAAAATAAGATTGACCAAATACATATTTAATGATTTATTAGTGCTGTTTTTTGTTTACTTAAATTATTTGCGAACGCAATATGCGCTGCAACTGGTTAAGTATAATTGGAAATGGACAAAAGTGTAACTCAATACTTTGTAAAACAACAAAACAGACAATTTTTTCAGCTGTAGTTTGCTTAGAGCATTTTTTTGGCAACGTTAGAAGTTCAGGTGGAAACAATAGGCGGGTGCCTCCGTATTTTGTTGTACAGAAAATGCTACGAGAAGCATACTTGTGAAGTTCCATTGCCAACTTTAGCTAGTTCAATTTCCTCAGAGTAGTATTTTCATCATTTAAGTAGTTCGATAATTGCAAGACCAAATTTTAGTTTTGTTTGTTGCAGAAATATTCCTAAAAATTTCTTTTTGAGGGACTATGTTAGAGTTAGAATTTTGATTGTAGTTAGATTTTGGAATACAAATTTGAGGGAACCATGTCTTAAAAATAAGCTGCTTTGTGTAAAGCATCTTTAAGGAACAGAAATAGGCAATATGGTTACACAAAATACCAACTAAATGCTGCTATTAATGCTAATTTTGTTTCTAAAAAGTTGATGAAGGTTAGCTGAAGCGGAAATTTCTTTAATGAACATATGTACCTAAAATATTATTGGCTTTCTTAAAAATATTTGTATGCACTCACTTCTGCTTTATATCTGGAAACTATTGTTTATGTATATTTTCTTCTATGTTCTGCATTTATAAAAAACATGTATGTACGTAAAACTCATTATTTTTTTTCATTATTAGCAGCACTTTTACTAAACATACCCTTCAAACAATAATAAGTAAACTTGAACTTTGGTAACTTAACATTTTCAAGGAATGAATGAAAATTATATTTTTCGTTAAACTGTGGGAATTCACTAAAAAAAACTTCTGTAAGTCAACAATAAACATTCATGTCGATTACATGATCTATTGAATGAGTTGTGCATGAATTCAGAACGATTTTAAGACGCTTTCATTTTGTGATATATGTCAAAATTTGCATTTTATTTGCTCTGCATTTATTCAACAGGTTCGCTATAATCGTTCTGATTATTTTTTTAAAACATTGGTGTTCCTTTGATGCATAGTTTTGTTTTGATAGCAAATACATGTATGCTTCCATCAATCAAGAATGTTATAACTCTTTTTTAAAATTTAATATTTATTAGGAATTAAAAAATAGTTGCAAGCTTAAATCATTAAAAACAAACTATTTATACAAATTTTAATTACTTGCAAAAAAAATATTTGGGCAGTTCATTAACGAAAATTTATTAGAATTCAATAAAAAAAATTGCGCTCGCACCCTTAACTTGATGGTTCTTCGAACGCATCTTTGATACAATAATTCAAGGTTAATTATGAAATTTAAAGAATTTCGTAGTGATTACTCTAAATTAGTGAATTAATTATAATAAACTGATGTTGAACATGCTTTTTTCAAGACAAAAATTTACATTAAAGCTTAAAACTGACTTCTTCATCGAAAAAAAGTAAAAAGAAAAACCTGAAAAAAAACTTATTAACCACCCCATTTTGTTTTTGTTGTGCAAAGTGCCGCTAGCCCACGGCATCGTTTTTTTTTTTGTTTGTGCTCACATCTATTCATGGACTAATTGTCAAAATTACAAATACAACAATGTTACAAATACAACAATGTAAACAAACGCGTTTTGGAGAGTGAAACGTACGAAAGATTCCGATCTTGGTAAATGGAGTATTTTTGCATAAGACTATGAGCGCTTGGTGAATACTTTACTTAGAGACACAAAACATTTGTTTCTCTCTTCATCTGCGCCCTTGGCAATTATTTTCACAACTGTGTATTTTTGCTGTTCTTTTCCGTTGTAAAGGTGGTTTGTTTACGTTTTTCATCGAAAAAATAAGTAATGTTGAACAAAATATACAGATTTTTAGTAGATCGTGTGAGTACTACGTAGACAACGGCCAAATGTAAACACGTTGGATTAGGTTAAAGAAAACAATTGTATTTTTCCGTAGACTTGGAGCATGCTCTATAAATTGAGTTAGATCGATCTCTTAATTTTCCGCCCCTAGGCGGTTGGCGCCCTTGTGTGCTGCACATTTCGCACATATGGTAGCGGTGGCCCTGGTATAATTTACCATCTTCAGTTTCAGATTGAAGATCTTTCCACAATTTACTATCAAAATTATTATCTAATGCTAAATTAAAATAAACTCCTTTGTTGTAGCTATAACCTTAAAATGGTTTAAAAGAAATTACTCAAAAAAACATAAAAATTTTTAAAATAAAATTAAAAACTAGAAAATTACTTCATAAGTGTTTAGAATTGAAAATAGTACTTAGGAGCTTTATTGATGGCTTTGTCTGCGTCGGTTACTTTAATTTGTATTTTGGATGACGACCATATGTATATTTCAAGAAATATTAAAAAAATTAAAAACTAATATATGAAAACAATTATTAATTATTATAATTTTAAATCGACATTTGGTTTTTTCGACTAGTTTTTAACATAACGTCTCTAAAAAGTTAAAAAAAAAAACATTTTAGATTTCGAATAATTAATTTTCAAGAATCTTTTGAGAAATTTTGAATTAATTAATAATTTTCTAGGCCCTCAGTTTTTAGATGGGGTAGAACCAAAAATCATTCGTCAGAATATGCTTCGTTTTTAAATTCAATACTTGTACACGTATTCATACTAATTCATGATTTTCTTGAGGCTATATAATGCAGGTGAATAAAATGGGTTAGGTACCCTAGCCCCACAACAAAAATCCCCAAATCTAAAATCTCCGAGATCAAAATCCCCAAAACCAAAATCCCTAAATCCCGAATTCCCAATAAAAACATAAACACAACTTAACTTTGTTCTGAATTATTCCCAAAATTAAAAATTCTTAAGCACAGATTCACCATATTCCGAGTATATCTAAGAAATTATGTTTGGCGCCAAACATAATTTCTTAGATACACTCAAAATATGGTAATTCGGTGCTTAAGGATTTTTAATTTTGGGAATAATTCAGAACAAAGTTAAGTTGTGTTTATGTTTTTATTCAAACAAGACATAAGAAATTAATAATATCTATGTTTTTCAAAAATAATAAATACATTTTGAATTCATGGTATTAAATAAACAAATGAAACAAATAATCTATCATAGTATATAAAATGATATAAATTTTAAAAATCCAATTTTTTCAACTTTTGACCGTCTTGTTTTTTATTTTTAACTTCATGTATGTTTTCACGCTCGATTTTTCCAATTGATTTTCCAATTTTTGTCATTCCCAAGCCAATGGTTTCCAATCATTATTTATCCCAATGTCAAGTTTTTCCAATAATAATGTTTTGAATTGATAGTACGGCGGACTAACAGCTATAGGTAAACAAATTAAGTATGGCAACACTGAACAAAAAACAGGGAAGAAATGTCAAAATCAACCAATTTTTGCGTGTGTTGTATGCGAAAAAGTGAACTTTGAAAATTAATTTAAAATAGAAATAAATGTTTCTTCGCTCTAAAATTGCTATAATTATTATTTATTTGCACATATCTATCAAATAAAAAAAACCGCGTGTCGAAATTCGTACTGCGCTAATGGAAAGTTGAGCCAAAAATTATATTGGGATTTGGCCATTTGGGACACCAATTTTTTGGGAAAAAAAATTGGGAAAAATATCTTGTTTGGAGCCATGGATTTTGGAAAAAATGGATTGGGAAACATGATTTGGGAAACTTGACTCGGGTTCATGTTTTCTTTTTGACGCATCCAGAAAATTGGTTTTGAACCAGAAGTAAAGTTTTGAAATGTCGTAATCTTCTGAACTTTTGCTTAGCTCCGAAAAGTACACTCAAATGATGAAAACCAACATGCATTGACGGAGTTTGAAAAAATTAGATTTGGGGATTTTGTTTGTGGATTATGGGCATGGGGATTTAGATTCTGGGATTTTATTTTTGGAGATTTTGTACTTGGGGATAATGATTTTGTGGATTTTTAAAAGTGTGGGGATTTTGTTTTTGGAGATTTTACACTTGGACATTATGTCGGTATCGCGAATAAAATAGAACCATAGAAACCATTACAAATTCACCATTTTCAGGGTATATTATGTTCTAGTAACCAGAATAATTTGTAAGCCACACTAACTAGCACTAATTTGTGTACAGCCGGTGTGATTTATAAACGACATCGATGCATTATATATGCCGAATTGAAATTAATTGTGCAAAAACTGCACTCAAAGTGGCATATTTTTTATTTTTAAAATGTCTATCACGAAAGTGTTAAAAATACCCCAATTATTTTGGTTTAATTTGGCCGTTTATGCTATTTGAGTACTATTATGCTAGAAAGCTAGAAATTAAAATTGGTCTGTAGCGGTAATTTTTTTAGACATAGAATTGTATTTAAAAATAAAACACAAACATTTCAATCACAAATAAAACACAACTATTTTAATGGAATTACCAAAAAGTAGCTTTTATTAGTACGAATAGGTACATACACTTCACGACATTTGAAGTTTAAAAGCTGTTTTTGGGTGGCATATGGCTTCCGCGACTACTGTGCTTTATGATATTAATTTTGACAGTGCCATTTTGCAACCACATTTAGACAATGCTTGTATTATTTCGTCAATAGACGTCGAATGCTGGCCTCTACATTTATTATTCATATATGGGCATATCCACAGTATTTATAACTTTCATGTTACCACAGTATATTAAGCCTTAGAAATGAAATTGGCACTTTCTAAGTGGATAGATTTTCGTATTATGACTTATTTCAATTATGTAACCTACTTGTGACTTGATTGGATTAAAATTTTTAATTAAAATTAATAAAAAATAGGCTTAAATATTGCAAATTTCAAGCGTACCAGATGCAAATTTATTAAGTTTTATAAACAAAAAACATTTCAACGACCTTTGAAACAACTTAACATCATTAATATATAATTATTTATAATATACACTGATAGAAAAACCTCGAAAGAAAGGTGTGCTACCATTTAAAAAATAGTACAAAACAATTAAATTAGAGTACCTCCGTTTTTACAAATATTTAAATCTGCTCTTTTTCTCTATATAACTTACTCAACGATCGATTCTGGTAGTATTTTATAGGCTTAAATTATTCTCTATCAATCAATAAATCATTTAAAATTTAATTGAATCATGTGCCTCTTTTTAAAAATAAATAATGCCATTTTAAATTTTAAAATTGAAAACGTGATTGGTATAAAATATGTGATTTTTTTAGCGGCACACCTATCGATGAGATCTAACAGCTAAATAAATGATTGTGAATGATAATTTTACGAATAGAATAATCAATAGTAAAAAAAAGCTGTTGATCTAAATTTTGAAATTTCAAAGTTTGTACGACAGTACAAAATCAAAATTTATTATGAAATGAGGGTTTTTCATTGAATGCTTTTCATTGATCTAACGTACCGGATATTACGTGACGGATATTAACGATGTTTCAAAATGAATCACGCAAGTATTTTCTTGTTATTTAGATGATAAACACTCAAGAAAATGTTTGTTTAAAGATGTGCCTTAAAATAAAAAAAAAAATGTTCAATTGTTGAAAATGAAAGATTCTGTGGATATACCTATATACATATGTTTGTGGTTTATCAGCATACTCGTATACCAAGGATTTGGCCCCACAAATTAGTGCAAGGGGTCAAATCATACGAAAGAGGTAGCCAACGACGCTTTTAAGGACCGTGTAAACCATATAAAGTAGTTATGTTCTTGGAATGCAATGGAGACTCATAAGGATTGTGCTCATTTAAAAACCGATACTTCGGATAACTTTTTTACATAAATCAGAAATTCTGTGCCTTATACTTAGGTACATAGGTAAATTAGTGAATGTTTCTGAAATCTCTACTTTTGTTTAAAAGTCTGTTCGCTTCAATATCTGGGACTAAACATAACATATTCTGCTGAGCAACGAAGATGAATGTATTGAACAAAGGACTCAAAATGTAGGTTTAATTTATTTCTGTGAGGCTTCTTAATAGTAATCAATAAAGTAACATTTATTCTTATGAGAACAAAGTTTACTCTTCCCCTGCATGAGATTTAGTCTTGTGCTTTTGTAAACAAAAGTTGCACTTATTGAGAATTTTAGAACTTTCGTTGGATCTCCTTTAAATGTTGCAACAATAAGAAAACACCTCTTTTTAAGTTCTTGTTACAATTATACGTATACCATTAATTCTTGAATTCTTGAACTGATTATACTAAATATTGAATCATATAAACAAAATCCATTGAAGCAATAAAGCGATAAGTCTTCTTTCGACTCATCAATCAATTAAATTTAAATGCCCCTTTTGATTCTTAAGTGATATTTTTTCAAGAAAAGTTCTTTTGGTAATTGTTTTTACTTTCGATTAAGTATGACGCCAACAAGAGTAAACAATCTTTGAAATTTTGGTGTTAAAAAACCCAATTCCCAAAAGGACAGGAAATGCTCAAATATATCTTGTTTTTGCAAAAAAAAATAATCAACGGAAATTACACTATAAGACTGCAGTATATGTATATTCCTATCTTGTTTACTTCCTTCCCCTAGGTAATTATTATGCTCAGGCCATGTCCTGTTTGTTTATTTGAAGGCTAAAGTGAGGTGCGCGTTGAGTGCTCTCGGTCTGTGTTATAATATGTAGGAGTAGGTGTAACACACCTATATAATTATATAGGCGTCATTGGCAATCTAACAATTGCTTTTCTATTCGTTTTGGGTTGACTAATTACCTTATACGAAATACGAGTATGTTTGTATACCTGAAGTGCATAAATTTAAGTTATTTCCATTTAGATAAATTCATTCAGATACTTTCAAAATGTTTGCTATGCATACTTAAGTTGCAAAGGTTGCATTTTTGTTGAATGATTCTCCATTGGAAGTATACTTCGTATTGTATTTTATGGTTT
Source organism: Eupeodes luniger (assembly GCA_951509635.1). Taxonomy (NCBI): domain Eukaryota; kingdom Metazoa; phylum Arthropoda; class Insecta; order Diptera; family Syrphidae; genus Eupeodes; species Eupeodes luniger. The sequence goes on along the minus strand of OX608074.1, from coordinate 56,312,056 downwards.
TAAGGTACATTTATACAAATTAATGCGGTACCTATACCTAATTACAAAAAAGAAGATATTTGTATGTAGAATTGAAGCTGAAATTTCATTCAGTATAGGTCGGAAGATTTTTACGAATGATTTTTTTAAGAACTTATATATACAGGGTGTCCCGTAAGTAATGGATAACCCTGAAATGCCGCATAGTAGACTTTATGACCGTCCTGAAAACTGATAAAAAAAAGTTCTATCCCAACCACAAGAAAAGTTATATGCATTTTTTTGTTCAGTGCACTATTTTTTTTCTTACTTTACATTTTTGAATACCCTGACTACAAGTGAATGAGTTCCATAATTTTTTTTTTGCAGGAATATTCTACATTACTTTTGCCAACACATAAGTAAAAGAAAAATATTATAACAGTTGGACTTCTTAGAGAAAAAAATTATTTAACATTGAATTTCAATGCAAAATGTGAAAACAAATAATTTTTGAAAAAGTTAAATCGTAGCTGGTATAAAAAAAATGCATGAATACCTGAGTGGCCAACTATTTTAAAAAAATGCGCGTTAAATGCAGATTTCAAAATGGTATTACTTATTATTATATCTAGAGTCAAAAGCAAGTTATTGGTAAAAATCTGCAATACTAGAGTAAATTTAGCAAAAACAAAAGTTTTCAAAATTAGCACAGTAAACGTGAAAATAATACCAAGCGTTGAACATAGCAGATTTTTGATTTATTGGCTGTTTTTCCGATGTTGTCCTAATGATAAATCCAAGCTTTCAACTTCTAGGGCCGAATGCATTATTGATAAAAATGTCAAAAAAGTGCAAAAAACGGTTACATTTTCGAGCTTGTTTTGAATTTTACCTGTTCTATTGGGCTTTAACAAACCCATCAAATATTTTGTTGGTTGTTATTAGTTTATTTGTTATTTTATCTAAACAAAAAGTTTTTGAGCCAGGTTTTAATCACATGATCACTTAGTTAGAAAACAAAAACAAAAATAGATAATTTTTTAATTTTTTTTTATTTAATGCAAATGCTCAAACTGTTTTCCACCCACTCTTATACAGGGTCTGCACCTCCGAATAAATTAACGTCTTAGTGAACGTGCAAGGTTTTGCTCAAAAATTTGTAATGCAGCTGCCTCCACACGGTTTCTTAGCTGCTCTAAAGACCTGATCGGCTTGCTGTATACGATTTCCTTAATGCATCCCCAATAAAAAAAATCAAGTGGATTTAGGTCCGGTGAACGGGGTGGCCATAAAATTGGTCCCAGACGTCCTATCCATCTGCCTGCACAGGCACATCATAGTGTGCTGGTCAACCATCATTTTGAAGCCAATGGGATTCCTTTACTTCTTGAGAAACTTCTTCCAGCAAGGTTGGGAGATCATTTTGGAGGAACTCCAAATAACCTTAGCCAGTTAAAATCCCCGGCAACTCAAAGGGTCCAATTATTTTCCCATTGAGAATCACAGTCCAATAGTTTATTTTGAATTGGTACTGAGACCTGTCTTCCCTCATGATGTTTGGGTTTTGTAGTCCCCAGAAGTGGAGATTATGGAGATTAGTGTAGCCATCTCTTTTAAATGTAGACTCATCGCTCCAAAGAATTTTGTCAAAAAACTGCGGATCTGCTTCAATTTTCATTACCATTTGTCGACAAAAACTCATTCTCGTTTCAAAATCTTGCAGCTGGAGAGTTTGCACCCGTGTTAGGTGAAAGGGATGATACTTATGTTTACTAAGCACATTATGCGCAGTCGTCTTTCCGATCCCAGTGCGTCGTGCTATTGCTCGGATTGATACTGTAGGATCTCGGTCAAATTCCGCAAGCACTAAGTCTTCGGTATCTCTACTAGCAACCAACAAAATATTTGATGGGTTTGTTAAAGCCCAATAGAACAGGTAAAATTCAAAACAAACTCGAAAATGTAACCGTTTTTTGCACTTTTTTGACATTTTTATCAATAATGCATTCGGCCCTAGAAGTTGAAAGCTTGGATTTATCATTAGGACAACATCGTAGAAACAGCCAATAAATCTAAAATCTGCTATGTTCAACACTTGGTATTATTTTCACGTTTAATGTGCTAATTTTGAAAACGTTTGTTTTTGCTAAATTTACTCTAGTATTGCAGATTTTTACCAATAACTTGCTTTTGACTCTAGATATAATAATAAGTAATACCATTTTGAAATCTGCATTTAACGCGCATTTTTTTAAAATAGTTGGCCACTCAGGTATTCATGCATTTTTTTTATACCAGCTACGATTTAACTTTTTCAAAAATTATTTGTTTTCACATTTTGCATTGAAATTCAATGTTAAATAATTTTTTTCTCTAAGAAGTCCAACTGTTATAATATTTTTCTTTTACTTATGTGTTGGCAAAAGTAATGTAGAATATTCCTGCAAAAAAAAAATTATGGAACTCATTCACTTGTAGTCAGGGTATTCAAAAATGTAAAGTAAGAAAAAAAATAGTGCACTGAACAAAAAAATGCATATAACTTTTCTTGTGGTTGGGATCCTCCTCTGGGGTTTCCACCTTGCAGTGGTGGGGAGGCTTACGCTTAAAATTCTCAGCTGATCAGCTGTAGACTTTTATTTCTTAAGTCCTCAGCTGGCCAGCTGAGATCTTTTAGGCAAACCAAGAGAAACCCAAAAGACGAAAAACCATGAACAGTACACAACAAAAGAACGAAAAACCAGCGGGGATATACGCTGAAACGTCGACAGAAGTCACGGCTGCCGGCGCGGGCTTTGCCTCTCTAACAGTAAGAGGGGAGAAGTCGCCAGTGACAGACAAGCACGTACACAAGGACAAAACTACAGAGACGACAGTAACGAACATTACACAGGAGGAAGAAGACCTTCTTCTCACTCCTTTTTCCAACCTCGGTGTAGAGGATGGAGCTAGCATCGGAACACTAGACGACGACGACACATGTTCAAATGCTAGTTCTACCCTCTCACGATTGTCTACCACTTCAGTTCGGAGTAGAATCTCCAACTGTAAGAAGACAATCAAACGACTTGGGAAAAGGAAATGGGAGGAATTGACGACAAACGAACAGATAAGACTTTTCAACGCTCGTGCTTTCCTAAAGAACGAACCTCTTATGATGGGGGGGCCACATGCCCAAACATCGGGGGAGGCGAATTCCAAAGGGAACACTGACATGGGTGCGCTGATGGGACCGCCCAATCCGCCGATTGATATAATTCAATCCAGGAAAGGAATGACCCCTTCAGTTGCACCCCCGACTAGGGAACAGACGCCGTTGCAACCTTCGAGGCCGTCTACACCCACCAGACCCAGTAAGGGGCCATGTGCAACAACGGGCTTGGAGGATGGTAAGACGGTCTCGAAGGAGAAGAATCTGGAGGTTGCTTGTGAAAGCAGTACAAGGGGCCATGTCCCCGAATGCAGCTCTAGCATAACCCCTTCACCTTCGTCAAGCAGCGGTGTCATGGACGTAACTTCACTAAGTACTAGGACGACAAAAACGGTGATCGAGAAAAAGACAACCAAAACTCTCACCGTAGACAGAATACTACATAGGAGAATACGCAACACTGAACGGACAATTCGACGCCTATCCAACAAAGATCCGGACTCCTTAACGGCAAGGGATAAGATAGTGCTCGAAAACGCTACACGTAACCTTAAGACACTGACAGCGACGAACAAAGACAAAAATATAGGGACTAAGAACCTGATGAAGGAGAAGGAGATGGTGGGCCATGTGCCTCCCCTGGACCCTGATTCAGTGGCAAAAACGTCCAAAAGAACAAGGCAGGATGATACTATTTCGCCTACGAAAAGATCACCCCTGCAGAAAAGAAAAAAGACCTTGGCTACAGATGAGACGTTGGAGGTGCGCAAATTCGCCATTGCGGATTTCGGCAATCCCTCAAGAAAACTCTCAGAAGACCAATGGCAATTATTGGAAATGAGAATCCTGGATGAGGTTAACGATGCTATCGTTAATAGCAGGCCACCACCACTCTTTGGGAACCTCAAAACCATCCATGGGTTCAAAGTTCTGACGTGCGAGGACGACAATACCCTCGTTTTCCTGCAGGACTTCGTCAAGAGAACGATAGCTCCCTGGCCCAACGCTGATCTCCGCTTGGTCGGTCCGAACGAAATCAGCGACTTCGTCAAACCTAAGGCCAGAATGACGATCAAAGGTCCCGCGATACCCCGAGATCGCGTAGAACGATATCTCCAATCTCTTAATACGGAACAGCTAAGTCAGAGCTGGAAAGTAATAGAGATGGGAGAAAGAACGGAAGAGGGTACAGAAGTGGTGGTGCAACTTAGCCACAAATCTATACCCCTTTTGCGGAAAATAGGATTCAAGGTACGCATCGGCATAAACCGGTGCAAACTGCGGCTAATAACAAACAAACCAAAACAAGTAAGTAACAAAATATGAGCATGAAATTGATTCAAATTAATCTTCATCATAGTAAAGCCGCCAGCTCCAATCTTGTCTACATTTTGGGAAGTAGACAAATTGACATTGCCCTAATTCAAGAACCCTGGATTTCAGGTGGCAGAATTAGAGGACTACACACATCAGACTTTACACTATACAAAGCCACACAAGTAGCTAATAGTAATATAAGATCTTGTATTTTAGCCAGGAAGAAGTTTAATCTCTTTCTTTTAGCAAATTACAGTGATCCAGACCAATGTGCTGTAAAAATAGAGAGGAAGGGACTCCCACCACTGATCCTGGCATCGTGCTATATGCCGCATGACGGACAAGAAGGGCCTCCCGCTAATATCACAAGCCAGCTTGTAGAGAAAGCTGCCTCTGAGGGATGGGACGTGGTACTAGGCTGTGATACAAACTCACATCATTCTCAATGGGGTAGTACCGACATCAACAACAGAGGTGAGTCTCTTTTTGAATTTATACTAGACCATAATCTTTTAGTAGCAAACAGAGGTAACGAACCCACTTTTGTAACTAAAAATAGAAAAGAAGTGCTTGACGCTACCATAACCAATAACTCAAGCACACTAGTAATAGATCAATGGAATGTTCTTAAAGAGGAATCATTCTCAGACCATAAACTGATAGGGTTCTTGATACACAATGAAGTAGCAACTCCAAAACCCTTTAGGAACTTCAGGAAAACCAACTGGAATATATTCTGCAGGGAAGTAGGACAGGGGATTCAAAACCCGGACACACTTCTAATTCAAGAACCCTCTGACATAGATATTGCGTCAGAAAAACTCAGAGTTGTTCTGAATAGCGCTTTAGAAAAAAGCTGTCCCATTAATCATATGGGAAAAGGTAGGAAAAAACCACCCTGGTGGACCACTGAAATAGGCAACTTAAGAAAAGAAACTAGAAGACTTTTCAACGTCGCCAAAAGAACTAGGAAAGAAGCTGATTGGGAACATTATAAGGCCAGTCAACGTATTTTTAAGGTCGAAACTCAACGGGCAAAACGTAGCTCATGGAGGACCTTCTGCGACGAAATAGAAAGTACAAATGTATCAGCAAGACTCAGGAAAATTCTGACCAAGGATTCAGTCGCTCTAGGATCCCTCAAAAAACCTACAGGCAGCTGGACTGAATCTGGTGGCGAAACGCTTGAGCTCCTTATGAATACACACTTTCCTGGCTGCGTAGCTGATATCCGCAGTCCAGAAACAGAGTCTCATACAGAAACCCTAGTACCATCGGATATTATAACGGAAGAAAGGATAAAATGGGCCATTCACTCCTTTTCCCCGTACAAATCCCCTGGTCTAGACGGAATCTTCCCTATGATGCTTCAGAAATGCATAAACCTTATCATCCCACACCTAATTAACATCTTCAATAATAGCCTTAAATGGGGGTATGTTCCCTTATCGTGGCGTGAGGTAAAGGTAGTTTTCATCCCTAAGGCTGGTAAACCTAGCCATACGGAAGCCAAAGACTTTAGACCCATTAGTCTAACATCTTTTATTTTGAAAACTTTTGAAAGGCTAATTGATATACACATCCGAAGCACACTGAAACCGGACTGTATATCGGAATTTCAACATGCCTACATTAAAGGAAGAAGCGTTGAAACAGCATTGCACAGTGTTGTCAGCGTCATAGAAAAATCACTGCATGACAAGGAATACACCCTTGCAACGTTCTTGGATATTGAAGGAGCCTTCAATAATGTGAAGAACGAAGCAGTGAAACAAGCCTTGGACGACCACAAAGTCGAAAAAGTAATAACACAGTGGATAATGAGTATGCTCCGAAAGAGACAAATTAACTCTGAGATAGCGGAAGAAAGGGTAAGAGTAACCACATCCAGAGGCACCCCTCAGGGTGGGGTTCTCTCACCGCTACTCTGGGTTCTTGTCATGAACGGCATACTCTCTAAATTGAAATCAAGTGGAGTAAGGATAATAGCCTACGCTGATGATCTTGCATTACTAGCGACTGGCAAGTTCCTACCCATTATCAGTGAACAAACGGAATACGCCCTCTCGTTGGTAAGCAAATGGACTAGGAGCTGTGGGCTGACAGTCAATCCAGCTAAAACAGAACTAGTGCTATTTACTAACAAGCGCAAAATACCTGATTTTAAAATTCCTTCGATTGAAGGATGCCCTCTTAAAATCTCTGATCACGCAAAGTATCTCGGCGTGATCTTAGATAAAAAACTAAATTGGGGGCTGAACATAAAAGATAGATTCAAAAAGGCATCGATTGCCTTTTACTCCTGCAATAGAATTTTCGGGAAAACTTGGGGACCAAACCCTAAAATTATCAGATGGATGTATTCGGCAATAATTAGACCAATACTAACCTATGGTAATTTGGTATGGTGGAAAGCTTTAGAAAAGAGCACGAACCTGAAAACTTTGACAAAAATTCAAAGACTTGCGTGCACTGGCATTACGGGAGCAATGAGATCCACTCCAACTGCGGGACTGGAAGTTATACTCAATCTGATTCCCCTAGACCTCTTTGTTCAAGAATCTGCGGCCAAAAGTGCCCTGAGACTTAGTCAAACTAAAGTCTGGATAAACAGTTCCATAGGACACGCCCAGATCCTTCATAAAATTATGGGTCATAGTAATACAGCAGACTATAAAATACCCGTACTTGATTTTCATAAACCATTCCAAACTGCCATCCCAAGCAGAGAGGAATGGATAGATAATATACCATACTCCAGTGAGTCGTCAATAGCTATCTATACTGATGGCTCTAAAATGGACACTGGTGTAGGGGCAGGCTTCTATTCTGAATCTCTCAAGTTGACCGCCTCGCTTAGGCTTCCAAACCACAGCAGCGTCTTCCAAGCGGAGGTCCTGGCAGTGACAACGGCTGCTAAAAAGGTATCAATGATGGCGATACCACGAGCTGATATCACCTTTTACATTGATAGCCAAGCGGCAATAAAAGCGATTACTGCAACTGAGGTGAAATCAAAGCTTGTTTCATGCTGCCGCGAAGAGCTTAAGGTTCTTGGCGCACAGCACAACATTAGACTCTGCTGGGTCCCAGGCCACAGCGATATAGTAGGCAACGAGAAAGCCGATGAATTAGCAAGATTAGGGTCAATGCTTGACGTAAGCCAAGCTCAGCTAGTTAGCATCCCTACCTGTTATTTAAAACAGGAAATCTCAAAAAGAATAACAATTAAGGCCGATGAAAGATGGAACCTTCTTGACACCTGCGGCACTACAAGAAAGATCTGGCCCTGTTTTAACAAACAAAGAACGGAAGGAATTATGCAGCTACAAAAGGGATCACTTCGATCTCTTGTAAGCATAATCACCGGACATAATCTGTTAGGTTATCATATGAAAAAGATGAGAATCAGTTCAGATGATCTATGCAGAGGATGCGGTGACGAGGAGGTGCATGAAGATACTTCGCACTTTCTGTGTCACTGTCCCGCACTCTCCCATCAAAGGAAGAAACTGCTTGGCAACTATTTCTTCGAGGATTTAAAAGAACTCTCTAGTACGCCAGGTACTAACATTCTGAACTTCGTCAAAGCCTCTAAATGGCTTGACTCACTGAACACATAGGTTTTTCTTATTAGCTTGAGTAGCAATATTCATGGGTATCACAATGGATCTGTATTGATCTAAGTGTGACGGTAAAGACATCAACTGTCAGCCCCTCAACCTAACCTAACCTAACCTTGTGGTTGGGATAGAACTTTTTTTTATCAGTTTTCAGGACGGTCATAAAGTCTACTATGCGGCATTTCAGGGTTATCCATTACTTACGGGACACCCTGTATGTATGTACGTTCTTCAAAATGAGTAATCAAGCTGATTAATTTGTTTGATGTTTGTATTATAGATCAGTATTCAATGTTTTGGGATTGTTTTTTTTGAAAAGTTAGCTATTTTTACCTATACTCTGTTATTGTCCCTTAAACAACGCAACATGCCCGTTACTTTTGACCGTAATTGACAATTTGTTTGTAATTAACTTCAATTTGAAGCTAAGATTATGTCTATTTATTTATTTCATCAATTTGAGATTTAAAAAAACTACAATAAGACTACCAGATAAATATATTTCCTTATGTGTTCAATCTAAGTTTAATTAAATACTTAAAATATTATTAATATGAAAAGCTAAATTCGTTCTTAAAACATAATTCAAATTTAAAAATCAATAAAAATAAAAATGTAATATAACAGTTAATTTTTCAAAGAAGATCTACTCAATTGAAAATCAAAATCAATAAAATTTAAAACAAGGATTTATTTCTTTGACAAATCGAATTAACTCTGTGTACATCTTTTTGAAACAAACAACGTATTCGAAGTTGTCGTGATGAAGCATACAAATTTATTAAAGACATTAAAATAGGGCATTTGATATAATAAGATAAAATATCACTTATAATCATCACAGAATACATTTTGCGTCTATTTTCAAATTATTGAATTCCAAAAAGTTGTCAATTTTTGAATTGTGAACCTTGTAAACTTTTTTTGAACCATTTTAATTCTCTTAGAATGAATGTTTTTAAAAGGGTTTCAGATTATACAGCAGTATTCCAAGATTGGTCTTACATATGAGGTAAAAAGTGAGAAAAGGGCCTTCGAAGTCTATGCTACTGCGTTTGATAAAACCGAGCATGGAATATGCTTTGGATACACTACATTCAATGTGTTTAACAAAGTTGAGTTTATGGTCAAAAATTACACCAAGATCTTTCTTCTCCTTAACTCTTTGCAAAACTTGGTTCTCTATTTTATAGTCAAAGATAATGTCAGAAAAGTTGCGACAGAAAGAAAAACATCGACAGTTTGCGACACTTAAATATAATTGGTTTTTTGTGCATTACTAGGATAATTTCGAAATATCATCTTGTAAGAGATGGCAGTCATTTTATCCATCAAAAAAACTTTCATACAAATTTACCAACAAAATATTGAAGTACGCATTTACTTCAAAAATTTGTCCGATCAATTTATTTATATTATTTAAGTCTTAGAATTAGAACTCATATGTATCTATGTATGAATATATGTACATATTATGTATAATGTATTCAAATTTAAGACCGCAAGCCTTGTTTGTTTTAAAACATATTTAGCATTTTTAATATTTGAATTAAATCAAATATTAACTTCAAATCATGTCATGTTCTGAAATTCATATCAAAACTTTCCACAAAAATGGAAAACATTCTGAAAACAAAAGAGTTGATGCAAAAACTTTAAAATTAGTCCAGTTTATATAATGTTTCAAAATAGCTGTCCCAATTATGAAATATAATAAGTTGAGAGCGATAAAGTATTCATTGTTATTTCATTTATATATGTACATAGCTATAATATTAGTTTAGTTAAAAAAATGTATAATTTCACTCAAAATGACCGCCCTCAGCTTTAATGTCAGTCGTTGTGAGTATTGACCTAGAGTCTGGTACTCACTATTTCTATTGATATTTTTGATTTTAATTGTACCTTAAGAATTAATTAAAAGATTCTTGCGAGAAAGTTTTTTAGGAATCTCTCCAATTCTAATCACAAAAATTAAGCAAAGAGATTCAAATATGGATTTTCTGAAAGCCAATCTAAAGATTCTCTAAAATCTGGGATATTGATCCTAAGGCACTTTTGTTTTTTCTTGGCTTTGTTTCACTCTCTAGACTCCTGTAGCAGAATCCATCTATCTCATATTTGTTAGAACCAGTATTAAATCTTATACCATATCTCTATGGTAAAACTTGGCAATTTTTTTCTTCATTCGTTCCCAAAAATGGCGGTTCAATCGAAGCATTACAGAAGAGTGGGATTTCAATCGCGCAGTAAAAATTCATCAACTTTTGACCAACGCACGATCCAGGAGGGTCATATGGGTCATAAAGCTTATACAGTTAAGTTGTATAAGTAAAGATTTCATCTAAAGATTTGTTAGCAATTTAACGATATTCACCAAAAAGCTATTTGCTTACAAAAACAACAAAAATCTTTGTTTTCACACAATTTAAAATCATTTTCATAAGAGAAAGAGCAAATATTCAGGTTTTTAAGAAGAAACCTTGAATAAGAGATCGCCAATTTGATATTATGGTGCCTTTAAATTCCTGACACTCGTCTTCAATTCCATCTTATTTTTTTTGAAGCATATAAATATTGTAAGACTTTTTTAAAATATTTGTTTCTTTCAAAATTGATTTTCTATTAACTACAAATACTTTCAAGATCTTAACAAATTAAATAAATCTACTTTTTGAAGTGAATTTGCTTTAGAAACTCTAAAACTGAGATTTGAACACGAATTTAAGTATTTAAATGTCCCAAAAACATCAAAAGTGAAGCTTTCGTGTCCTAAGAAAAAAGATCATATTTTCTGGCATACTTTCTCTTTTTTTTTTTGCATCTATACTTTTGTAGCGTTCTTCGCATCTATAGAAATTCCAAAAAGAACATAATATATATTATTTTTGAAAAAAGCTACGTTTCAACCCAATTCCTACAATTTCTGAGTGAAATGCACAAAAATCTCCCTAAACGGTTATATGTTAGCTCTTAAATATGGCATATTTAGAAAACTGTTGAAATCTTGGAATGCTTTCATATGCAGGGAGTCGTCCAAATAAAATTTTTAGACCATATCTTGCTGGAGAACAGTGTTCTAAAATAATCTAAAAACTAAAGTTGCCCTTGAAATATGTAAATGTAAATTGTGTTAGACTGCTTTACAGAACATTAAAGAATATTTTTGAGCGGCTTTCAAAAACTCGTCTTTATGTAAAGTGTCAGTCTGTATATACATACATATGTTTCGAAATCAACCAACATCGTTCTTAGAAAATATTTTTTTTTTTAAGGTGGAAAATACTTGTTGGCTTGGCAATTTTCCTACGGCGATATACTTCTGTTATATTTACATTTAAAAACAATCCGACGGGAAACTTTTACATAAAATAGTTTCCTATTTTTTCCTTGGATGAACTCTAACCGGAAAATTATTACTCTTGAATCCAAGCGTTTATTGCTTGTTACTGGAATTTTTCAAACGTAAACTATAGTATAAAGAATGTTTTGCATTCAGTTTCTAATAAGAGGTTGACAGTTGATTGATCCCATTTGTGTGTTGAAATTATATCCAAATCCATTGCTTAAAGTTAGTCATCCATTCTTAACAATATACCTATCAATTGTTTATGCACAAAATAGTTTACCAATTTACATTTTAAATTATACATCAGTGCCTTTGGAAACCTTAAAATATTCAAGTATTTTTATGTTCTAAAGTACCTCTTTTTATATGGGAGAGTACATTCTAAATACTTAGAATTTAAGTGCATCGCATATTTTATTCTACATTTTTGTATCACAATCACTCCAAAATTCAACAATAATCAGATCATTTTTTAACAAAACAATGTAAATTACCTATGAAAAAGTATTAGAAGAAATTACATCAATCTCTTCCCTTAAGCCTACGTAGCTTCCAATTTCAGAAGATGAAACCAATTAATGTTACACGCTAAAAAAGACGTTATAATCTAGGACAAGGTATTACATATGTATGTATATTCCGATGGTGGCTGCCAACGTATCTCTATTATGACCATAGTTCTTAGCATAAACATTTTTAAAAACATTTCAACATAATATGTAGCCATAGGAGCTATTAAGCTGCATACATAAATACTTCAGTAAATATCGGAGCGTAATAATTCGTCTCCTTATCGAATACAAGGTGCCAATTCCATCCTGACTTCAAACACACACAAAAAAAGAACAAAATTATTTCCACCTGCATCGTGAAAACATCAAGACCACCTTTAAGAAAAGTAACTCTAAAGTTAGATTTATTTTAAAGGCGGCAAAAGACACACAAGCATCTTCAAATGTTAATAACAAATAACACCGTGAGTAATAAGTAAGTATACCTAAGTATGTCTTATAAGCAGCCAAAACTCTGATTATAACACGAAAAGGAGGAGCTTGGCGTTTTTGATTCACGTGTGCGTGACGGTGACGACGATGCGACGCGGCGTTAAAATTTTAAAAATGGAGTCAACCAACACATGAGGTGTTACGCAGAGGGCTAGAAGTTGGTGTTTTCATGCAAGTAGCCAATAAGCGTTCGGCCATAGCATTCTTATGGAAACAACAATCTCGAAAACCTGTTGAGTGTTTTTATCTTTGTCGCATTTACTCGCATTGGTTGAAATATTGAAACATGCATCATATAGGGTGATCATCGTTGAAGAACGAAAAGAGACATAGGCAAAGACCCAAGAGGCACCTTGAAGTTGAGCTCCAGGAGAAGTGTTGAAAACAGGTAGTTCAGCTTGGCATTGTTGTTGTCCGTCTTTATAGTTTCAGCATCTTACGAATCTCTTTTGCAAGGCATCGTACTATTGCCTGGGACTGCACAACAAGATATCGACACCGAAATCAACATCAGTGATCAGTGATCGCAGTCAGGCGGTACAAAAAAAATCTTAAGAAAGAAACTTGCTTCGGATATTTGGAAGTAACAGGTCAGTTAAAGGACGAATGCCGTTTCGTAAAGACGTCGAACTTCGCTCGTTTGTGGATTATATTGTTGAATGTGAAGACTGAAGATTGTCGGGTCCGGTGGTTGGTTAGAACAAAAATATAGCAACAATTGATTTTATTGAAAAACATAAAAAGTGATTGTGATAAAAAACAAAACTACCAACTAAATACAAAAAATAAACAAAGTGAAAATAAATTAAAAATAAGAAATTAGAAATATTAAAAAAATTTCATCTGTAACTAAACTTCATTATGATAACAATGAATGAATTTGTGGATTTACGTATGCAGCAGCACATTGCTCATGAAATTTATCGGCATCAGATTATGCAAAGGATTCCTGGTAAGACATTACAATGGTTGAATTTCTATACGAAGGCTTAAGGCTTAGTTATAACGCCGAGAGCTATTTGAACTAAAAACCAAAACACCGACGGAACTTTGCAATTTATTTACTTACTTATTTTATTTAAGAAGTTAATCAAGTTTTTAATGCCAAACAAGTTTTGTTGTCATTATGACTAACTTTTTTTCGCCAAATCATATTTTCCTGTTTAAGCCTAGTACGCTGCTGATGCGAAACGAAATTTCCCATACAAAAATGACATGACGAAATCATAAACGAAAAATTTCGCTGTGCTTTTCGTTTTTCAGTACGCTGCTGAACGACGAAATGTGTCATTTTAGTGAATAGCTGTACTAGATTTCTTAGTACAATTCTCCACTCTTTTCGTTCTCAATTTAATTGTCCAGTTTATTAATTGCTTGCGAAATTTTGACGTTTAATTTATTTATTGAAAAATTTTTCGTTTATGATTTCGTCATGTCATTTTTGTATGGGAAATTTCGTTTCGCATCAGCAGCGTACTAGGCTTAAAATTGAAAAAAATGTGAACTTCAACTTCCAGACAGAACTCTCCATAAATATTTTTCCGCTGTGGTTTTCGTTTTCATTTCGCTCTGCACTTGGAGACCACCGGAAAATTTCGTTTCGCATCAGCAGCGTACTAGGCTTTAAAAAAAAAAAAAAAAAAAAATTCATAGAAATCAAATATGACAAACAAGTTATAAAACTCATAATAGCGCGTCGTTTTAAGAATAAACACATGTATATTCAAGCCTTCATTTATGGATTTATGAATTAAAAGTTAAAAAATATATAACTTAATATCTAGCTGTCTTAAAAAATTGAACTGATTGGTATAACAATTGTATAACACTTATTGTTTCAACTGAAGTTAACCAGATTATTCGAAGTTTCAGAAGAGAATTATTATTAGATGTAAACTTTAAATGCATTTTGTTTCTCTAAAAGTTAATCCAACGCAATTAAAAAAAAGTAATATAAATATAATGGTTTATTGATTTCCATTGAACATACATTTATTCAACTTCAGTAAAAAAGTGTTAAATTTTGACACTTATATGCACATAATTTTAGCGAGAATTAAAAATTATTTCGAATCTAAAAAAACAACATATATCATAAAACTAGTTAGTTGTCGTTCGATGTCTATTTATGACAGCTAATTGGAAGGTCTTGCAAATGTAGCTTGGCCGAGTATATAAATTGTTTTAAGTTCTAAGTTTGGTTAACTTTATACGGTTGTTATTATTATTTCATTTTATTCAGATACGCAATTTAAACATGAACTAATTATCGAAATCAACTGCAATATCTGGAATGCAAATGTGTGTCAGTCTTATATACGCCCAACCAAAGTTTATGTATGACACCCATCTCGATTTGGTCTGCTGCTTCAGTAACTTACTTGAGTCTCTTGGCCAGTATTCAAAAAGAGCGTTCTAAATGATTAGTGAAAATACCATCCTTGATTCATTTATACATGGCTTGAATACCGACATAATGTAATATGCCTCACCTTTTTTACCATCACTTAAACAATATGCTAGTTGCATTCATCCTTTTAAACAATTTAATCGCAATACTCGAGCTTGCAGAACGCTCATCAGTATAACCTCGTGTCCAACTTCGGCTTCAAGCTATCCTATGCAGAGATATGTTTTTTTTAGCCGTACAATGCGAATGTTGAATACTTTACTTTACGCTGCCTCTCCTTGTCATTGCAATATTCACACATTTAAAATGAATGAATGTGCACCGAAACTACCTGTGTCTTTAGCAAAGAAGTCTTGAATTGAAAAGTATAAACTTCGGCTCATTTAATATGAAAGTCTAAAAAACAAATCTTCATGACTGTTTTCAGTTATGTTTGGGGAAAATGTCGATTATTTACCATTATTGCAAAAATATCAAGCCTTACTATTTACGGGAAGATACAAATATAATTCGGTAACATAATAATTATTATTCTACTCGCATGTTTGGTATAACCGTGTTTTTTTTCAAAATTTGTCTTGTATTCAATTGAAAAACCACAATAGCCATACATTTTACCCATGTATTGTTTTTTGCGTTGCATTGTATTTAAGAAAGTTTATCAGTTCAGTTTCGTTTTATTTGTAGCACAATATTTATATTATTTTGAATTTGACAAACAATTTAAGAGATTTAATACCAGATCATAACTTAATATTCAACCACTCGAACTATAAATTTAGAAGATCGGCGCAACCATTGCTGTCGAATTTCTGAATTTATTATTTATTCAGATAATATTTCATGTCACCTATTTAAAAATTTTGAAACCCTGAAAACTGAGTTCAGTTTTATAAAGAAATGTGAAATTGAATTACATTATTTTATACTCTTAAAAATCTTCTCTTGCTATTTTGCGGAGTGAGAACGTACTAAATTCGTTTGAAGAATAGACCATTAGAAGATCCGCATAGTTTCTCTTGTTTCGTCAATTTGATAGAAACTATCTTTTAAAGTTTTAATTTGTTTTCGGTTATTTAAGAATCGATTTAGGGACTTACAAGTAGGAACCGTCTCAAGTAGGTAACTGCGAAAAGCTAGCAACAAATCTATGATTTATGTTTACCTGCATTTCAAAGCCCATTTATCTAACTATATTTATTAACTTAAAACTTAATTTTCCAGATCCTTTTCCACCAATACTGCCAATCCCTATTCCAAGGCATATAATACTTCCTCCTCGAGTTAGCTTATCTGGAGTTGAAGCAACTCTTCAAAATGATGATTTATGGAAACAATTTCATCAAATCGGAACCGAAATGATTATAACAAAAAGTGGAAGGTAAGAATACAATTTTTATTAAATTTACTTTTCATTTTATAAAAATAGGTAATTAAAAATCATGTTTAGTTGAAATGATAAATTTTGTTTAGATTTCCTTTTTAATTCTGCCATAGTCAGGAAATATCATCATATCCTGATTATAGCAATCAAAATTTTTGTAGTGCAGTAAATAACATAAAATAAGGAATATATACATACATACACATGCATTTACATTTGTATATAGCAAGTAATACTTAACAAAAATATATTCCTGAGAATCAAAAATATATATATATATGTACGTGCCGTCATCTCTTCTTTAACGCCACTTAAAGGTAAATTTTGTTGAATTTGCCACGTTTATCTTATTTAAACAATAGTTTCTAGTGTACTAAAAGCGTACACTCGTAGAACCATAATTTTCAAATACACATTCACTTATCCTTTATTTTTGATGACTAGACAGACGTTGGCACTGACTCTGACGCTGACGCTGTCGGTTGC
Source organism: Eupeodes luniger (assembly GCA_951509635.1). Lineage (NCBI taxonomy): Eukaryota > Metazoa > Arthropoda > Insecta > Diptera > Syrphidae > Eupeodes > Eupeodes luniger. Next base: position 56,295,371 of record OX608074.1, on the reverse strand, counting down.
CTCTTGAAGACTAGACAAATACAAACCGTAAATTTCAACGAAATTTACTTAAAAATTTTCATAGGTAACATAATTTATTTACATACTGACTGAAGGAATATCTCTATTTACATAACTGTAGGGTGGTCCTAAAAAACGATACAACTAACAAATCGTATACAATTCTCCAATTAAAAATATTACTATATTAATGAGAAAGTCTTTTCAATAGATCGAAACTATTTAAAGCTAAGAATGATGTTTTTTTATTTGCTTGTTTTTAAATATTCAAACAAATTGCTTACTACAAATTTTTAAATCAAGAAACATTTCGTTTTTTCGGCACCACCCTGTGGTGGCTAGGCCTAGTCTTTATGAGCGGCTTTTTAACATCCTATAAAATAAATAAATGGCGGTGTTTTATGCAATAAAATACTATAAATAAAATTTGAATTATCTATGAAAATATAACAAAGTTTTCTAAGTGTTATTCAAAACATCTTCTATCAATTATAGCTGTAGCGATTAGCGCAATATCATAATTTAAACAACTTAAATGATAGATCGAATGTTTTATACCTACTCAAATCTTGCCTCAAGAAATGGTATACATTTTATTTAGGACAGGAGCAATTATCGCCTTTAAACTTAAACCTCCAATTGTGTGTGTCTCCTATATTTGGCATAGGTTATCATCACCAATACCATATTTTGTATTGTATAAAAGAGAGTAAAAAGGAGTTTATTCCGACAGCCTTCAGAAATAAGAAATATATTTAATACAAATGAATATCACACATAAACCAGCATTATACCTATACTAAACATATACCTACCTACATATATATTTACTTTAATCCGCGACAAGATGATATCAATGCAATCAATGAGCTACGATTTATTTTATTGTAATTAATCATTCTGGTGATAGGCACACTGCATGCCTACCCAACTGTCAGACGAACAAAAACGTCGGCGCCATGGAATACCACCTGCTGACCTGCTAACTATGGGAACTGAGAACCCAATGCTGATGGTCAATTCAAATAAGAGATCTCATCCCTTGAGTAGCGTAGCCGTAGCGCCTCTTGAAATTTGCTCAGGAATTTTTGTTGGTTTTTGTGTTGATTGCTTTGTGTGTTGTGTGTTTTTTCAAATATTCAATTTTGTTTGTTTTTGTTTTTGTTTTTAATTTTTTTTATTTAAAAACCAGACGTGCGATGATGTTTAATTTATTCTAATTAATCATTGTAATTATATCAACTATGTAGGATATGGTGTAGACGCACTATTTGTTTTCTTATGCCTATATACCTGAAGATACTTATTTGTTTTCTCCTTTTGTTTTGTTTTTGCAGGCGGATGTTTCCATCGATGCGCCTGTCAATATCCGGTCTTGAAGAAGAATCGAATTATTGTGTTCTTTTGGAAATGGTTCCTATTGGTGATTGTCGGTACAAGTTTTCTGGATCTCAATGGGTGCCAGCCGGTGGTGCAGAGCCTCAGAGCCCGCAGAGAATGTTTTTGCACACAGATAGCCCAGCTTCGGGAGCGCATTGGCAAGCACAACCTATTCTCTTTAACAAAGTTAAGCTAACGAATAACACTTTGGACAGTAACGGGCATGTAAGTTAACTAATTTAAAAATACCAACTGTGTAGATTTTAGTTTTTCATTCATATAAAACTTGCTCAGAAACATTAGATCTTTGATCACCTCAATTGTGTTAAAGGAATTCCTCAGGTTACTGTTAAAAAGACCTGTTTTAAAATTCAGTTTTCCGATACAAAAAATCTTACGAAGAGAGGTTGAGGAAATAACTGCAATTAGCTCTTTTTTTCTCTCCAATAATTTGTAATACCTACATTTTTTTTTTAATTTCTTAAAATTTTTGAAATTAGGGGTTTTAAGTCATAATTTCACTTTTGACACCATGTTACAATTCGGTTAGTTTATGTTTAGATGTAGAAGCAGAAAACCAAGAGATTGGTGAATATTTTGAACGTATCTTATTTTGATTATTTTTGTTTCTTTTTTTAGATTGTCCTTGCTAGCATGCATAAATATCAACCAAGAATTCATATTATACGGACATCGGATCCTACACAAATACCGTGGTCACCACAGCAAGCATTTGTGTTTCCAGAGACAGAATTTGTTGCCGTTACTGCATATCAGGTAAGAATATTTATAATTCAATTCTAAAAATTTAATATTTTGGTGCAAACTAATTTTTCACTGAAGAATTCTGCCAAATAAATGTTTAAATTATGACAATTTTTCCATTCGTAGCACTCTAGTGCTGAAATACTATTTTATTTGGCAAGATTGATAAATTGTATCAAATTAAACTCTTTTGAAACGTCACATTTTGAAGTGCGATCATTTCATTTCATGCTGCCAGATTAAAAAAAAATATGATAACTCCAAATTAAGTTGTCTCAAAAGATTTTATATGTAGTATGTAGTAAATATTATAGTAATTATGGAATCACACGACTGTCATATGATACTTATGGGGTTTTCCATGGGCTAAATAAATCAATTTATTCATGATCTTGATCTGTCAATACTCAAATTTCTTTTTGCATTATTGAATTTATTTAATATCAAATCTGCAGATCTGGATTTTTAGATGATTTTACCCCTCTTTGCACAAACACCAATACAATTTTTAACAAAATGTTAAGCTTGTAATTTGACAGTACTACCACACTCCATAGTACATACACGAAGTTACACAAATACAATGATAAACAAAAAAAAAAACAGGTCCAATTGTGTTCCATGCGCCACGAAAATAAAGCAATTTTTGATGGAAATCTGAATTTACCCATGGAAAATGACAAAAAACATAGCATTTATAATAGTGTTAGTTTCAGTATAAAGTCAGTATTAAACTTCATTCGCATTTGTCACAATTTGTATGGCAAAAAAAGAAATAATTTTGTACCCTTGTTTTTAGTTAATCATGAAAAGTTCTTTATATCTAATAAAAATGTTTATTTTTGGTTATTTACAGAACGACCGAATCACAAAACTTAAAATAGACAATAATCCATTTGCAAAGGGATTCCGGGAAACTGGTCAATCTCGCTGCAAAAGAAAAATGTCATCCTCACCAGAAATTAGATGCACTACCAACAATGACACATCACCGTTAAAACTAAATTCCCTACCCAGCACGAGCGGATGTGATGTGATGCATGCAACAAATGATGACGATCACGAGTCATCGCCAAATGTCAAACGAATGAGATCGAATGGATCAACCTGTTCCATGTCATCACTTGACGAGGTTGGATTTCCCACATCGACGACAAGTAGCAATAGTACAAGTGGAAAAAACTCCCCCAACATTGATCTTGTTGGCAGTGAGTTACAATCTTACCAGCATCCATCACCACGAATCAATATGCCAAACGATGCTCTGATGGTCCATAAGATGCAAACATTTATGAATCCCTCATTTGCCGACTTGGCTTATTCGTACTTTGAAAGACCTCAATATCCAATGCATATGCATTCTTTTGGAATTCATCACCAACAACCTAATGAATTTTCCCTAAGCTTAGAAACTAGTGATGTGTCTGAAACTGAAACATCAAATGGAGATGCGCCCATTATTGCACATCAACCATCAGAGGTTTCTCATTCTGAAGCTGGGGGTGGAGGTGGTGGTGAATTGCTTAGAGCGACCAAAAGTAAAAATTTCTCCATTTCCGCTATATTGGGAAGTAAAAGTTAAAATCATGAATAATTGTATAAATTAATGCGATTTTATTAAAGTGCAAATACACATTTCATAAATTTGAAAACAAAATTGTAAATAAAATATTTGTATCAACTCACAAAATTGATGGGGAAAAATAAATTTCACAGTTCACCTTTTTTATCAATAATCTCCCATAAACATATGTATGTAAGTTAATTTCATGTATAAATAATAAAAACTAAAATTAAAAACTAGTTCTGTAAGATAATTTAAAAAGAAAATGATAGTTAATAAAAATAAAAATAACTCTAAAAATAAAAAATAATAATTAGTGTTTGTTCTTAAATATTGTTTAGTCCAAATTCGTAAAGCAATGAAATATTTCAGGAGCTCACTACTTCCCAGTAATAGTACTTGCTTCCAAAGGTGGATCCAGACTTTTAATCAGGGGGTCACCGTCACATCACACTTAACATAAAAATGAGTTTTTGACCACCGCTTAAAAATGTTCTTTAATGTTCCGTAAAGGAGGCTGACGAAACTTAAATAACATGATGTGTATCTTAACCTTACATTTACACATTTCAAGGGCTAAAGTGACAACTTTAGTTATTAGATTATTTTAGAACACTGTTCTCCAGCAAGATATGGTCTAACTGTTTAATTTTTACGACTCCCTACATATGAAAAGCAATCGAAGATTCCAACAGTTTTCTTAATCTGCCATATTTAAGAGCTAAAATACAATAGTTTAGAGTTGCATTTTAGTTTTTGTTGCATTTTGCACAGAAATGTTAGAAATCGTTCTTTAACGTAACTTTTTTTTAAATAACATATTCTGTTTTTGTTGACATTTCTATAAATGCGAAGAACGCTACAAAAATATAGATGCAAAAACCCAGATTTTTCGAAATTTTAAAGAAAATTGTCTACATAGCTTTTTTTGATGTATTTTTTTCGGACTCAATTTTCGGGAATGTATTATTATTATGTTATCAGCTGATGCTTAAAGACAAGTTCTAAAAAATGACGGTTTTGCGTGAACCTTTTGAAAATATTTTGATCTTAAAGGAGTCAACAAAACTTTAAAATTGTTGAGAGAAAAATGTTTGGATCTTAAATTTAAGGAAATACACTTTGGCCGTTTTTGGGGCATTTATGTTTATAAATTCTTGAAGTTCGTGTTTGAATCCCAGTTCTATAGCATCCAAAGCATATTCACTTTAAAAAGTAGATTTCTTCAATTTTGAAAGATCTTAAAAGTTTTTGTATTTAATAGAAAACAATTTTGAAAGAAAAAAACACTTTAAGAAAGTCTTATACACTATTTATGTGCGTCAAAAAAATAAGATGGAATTGAAGACGAGTTTAAGGAATTTAAAGGCAACTTAATATGGTGATCTCTTATTCAAGTTTAACTTCTTAAGAATCTGATTATTTGCTCTTTCTCTCAGAAAAGATCTTATACAAAAATTAAAAGCATTACTAAAGTTTTTCTAAATTCTAAATTGTGTGAAAACAAAAATTTTAGTTATTTTTGACAGCAAACCAATTTTTTGTGAATATTGTTACATTACTAGCAAATCTTTAGATGAAATCCTTACTTAAACAAATTAACTGCATGAGCTGGAAAGTTGATGAATTTGTGCTGAGCGATTGGAATAGGGCTTGATTTCAGATTCATATTATGTTCTTGGTCCAGTTCTCAGTTAAAAGAAGTATTTTTAGCAACATAGTTTAAAGAAGTAAAATAAAAAATGTATTTTTATATATAAGAAATTAATAATTACAAATAAAAGTTGAGTTATATCCATCAACGCAATACGATAAGTTTTGAATTCAAGGAAATTCCTACGAAAATTAAACACCACCCCCCTTCGATCCGCCATTGCTTGCTTCTTGGCACCCTGGTCATCATACTTAAAAAAAAGGCAATAATTTTTATATATTTAGGTGCTGGTATTCTATACCGATATGGTTCAAAAACAAAAGAAGGGGTTGATGGAGATGTGTACTCTGAACGACTGAAATTAAGTCTCCCATTCCGGCTTCCAATTATTGTAACGTGTTCCAGGCGGAACTTTTGGCTATAAACGAAGTCTTGTACTGGCTTAAAGAAAACGTGATATCAACAACTGATATCCGTATTTTCTCAGATAGTCAGGCCGCTATAAAATCTCTGGACTCCGTCTCTACAAACTCTATTACAGTCCATAACTGTCGATCATCTCTAATGGAGATGGGCAGATGGCACAACAGTTTAATATTCACCTTTGCTGGGTGCCGGGCCATAGAGACATTCCAGGTAACTGTAAAGCAGATGAACTCGCCAGGAACGGTACAGTGCACTACCACGTTTGGCAATCGCCACTTGTAAACTGTTGCTAATGTAAGACGCTATGAAGAAGGCAAACACCAGGTGGAACAACATCACCACGTGTCAGGTCACAAAAAACATGTGGCCAACACAACATTAGATTTAAAGCGATCAAGGTGCTTGCTATCTCCAAGCAGATCGCATAAATATAAGCTCGATAATAGGTGTCATAACCGAACACTGTCTATTGTCTAATAGGAAAGCAGGCCACGCGGCTAGGCGTATTCTCAAATGACTTTTGCAGAAGCTGTTTGGACGAGAAAGAGGAGGAAACAGTTCTTCACCTTCTCTGTACATGCCTTGCTTTAGCTCAAAAACGCAAGAATTACCTAGGAGAATTCTTCTTAAACGATCTAAACGATCTAAATCATATCAGCATAATCAGCCTCTCACGTTTCTTAAGGGACTCAAACTGGTTCCATTGAGCTTAGGAGGAAGCCTCAAGATTCATGTGGTATCACAATGGGCCATTAAACTCGCCTAAGTATGTCCGATCCCATCATGGACAGCCACTTTAACCTAACCTAACCTAACCTAGGTGCTGGTATTTTAGTACTTGATGAGTACTTCAAGAACTCAAACAACAGATATGAAAATACTGGTACTTGGTGATTTTAATTATAAGAAACTGTATAACTAATATTTTTGCTGTATATTGTAAAGTTGTAATCTTTATTAACAATGAATAGGGAAGATATTTTGTACAACTGAGCTAAAATATTTGTTCTTTTTATTATATTTAATTTTCCGATTGCACAGGAGTGTAGAAAAAGGTTTATTTTTAAAATGTTGGCCAATTTACATTGAAATTTTTGGAATTATATGTGCAGAATTAAATTGTTATGAAATAAGGGAAATAATAAGAAAAATGCACGTAGACACCTAAATGTAAAGTAAAACGAAGGGGAAATTCTACAGAAAGCAGCTTAGTGATGGACTGATAGAAATAACTACCGAGATGGCTGGTTTTTAGGTTCTGAAACCCAAACATATATGGTTATTTTATTAGAACCTTAGAAACCCTTTTTGATATTTGAAGTTGGAGACAATGAGCGTAATCATAGTTAAAGTGATTCTTTGTAAAAATTCTAAATGTTAGTTTTGAAGTATTAGGAACAAATATTCTGTGATGGTGCCAAAATAATTAATAGGAGATAATGACGCAAGTAAGTTTCATTTTGACTAAAACTACTTAAACCCTTTATTATTTAAAATGTAATCATCTGCGAAAATTAAGACTTTTATACTCTTCCAAATGCATCCTCCACAGTTTTCATTTCAGTAAACTAGAAATAGTTTAAAACGATTCGAAAGATTCAGCATTGAAGGATAAGGAGAAAGAGAATTTGTAACCGGTATTTTTAACTTTTCATAGGAAGTTATTGAAATGGGTCTAATTTGTGGAATTGAAAATTTTAATATTTCAAGGTCCCTGGAATCTTATTCAAAGGTTCTTAGGGGGATGTATGTATATGTCGAGCCTTTCCACCAAATTATGGTATAGGCACCAAAAATACTTTCGTTAAGCACAAATCAAAAGTTTACTGCTGATCCACGAAACCATTTATGCCTAAAGTTATTGGAAATTATAAACTGTACTTAAGCTGAAACTTGACGAAAGGTTTTATTATTACACGTATTATGAGCAAATTTTAATAACTAGAGTTGTTTTTGTATTGAAAATGTTGCTTACGATAAAATTTCGGAAAGGGGGGGTCGATGTGTTTGCGTACGTTCGTACGTTATCGTTACCTTTTATCGTCGGTCATATCTCAAGAACTATTCAAATCAACTTCGAATACATTTTGTTTTACAGAAAAAAATAACAAATTATGCAGAAAGACTCAAAAAAATAAAATTGTGGTTTTTTTACGATTGTTATTTAAGAGAAAAGTGAACAATTTCTTCTCATTAGAAATAAAAACCTTTAAAAAATGCCACTAAAAATTAGTTTTAGATTAAAATATAAAAAATATAAACAACAACAAAAAAAAATACATAGAAAATGGTTTTCGACTCGAGTACTTTGTTGTTAATATTTTGTAAGACGAATGGGAATCAGTGTGGGTCGCATGCCAACCTTTTAAAAATACAAGACAAATAAAATAAAAATATAAAAAAATAAATAATAATATAAGAAAACTTGAATGGCATTTATATTTCAAATAAACTGCATTAATTTATCTTTTTTTATTACCAACAAAATTAGGAATAGATGAAGGATATTACAGTGAAGAACTTTATACGCGTTTTCTGAAAATATTACTTTAGCACTTGGTCTCTCAAACCAATTCTTTGAATTTCAATTTTAATTAAATTATTGATGTCAACTTTAAAATCATTGCCTGCAAGTAATGTTTGAAATTTGGTTTTCAAAATGTACCTTTGTACACATAAAATTTATTTTAATATGTTTATTCAAATTCAAAAATATTTTCCTAAGAAATCTCCAATAACTAGTTCACTCTTAAAACTGGTCTAACGTCTTATTCCTTATAAGTTATGACTCGCTACCCGTATAGTCGTACTTATACATATATGTATACTATACATAATGTATACGAACATAAATATTAAATATTTACAAAAGACTTTTAATTCCATTTTCACTAATGGCATGGGAAGAACGCTTCGCTACTTACCATTTGACATCCAAATTAGCTACATGAGGCATCAAATTAACACCGTCTCCTATGCATTAAGAAAAACAGACAAAAATTAGTTTACATATTTTCAAAAGAAAATACCATACTATGTAGGTTAGGTACCTACCTCCTATATACTATACATACATATGCCTTCACATAATCCGATTATTGTTTTGCTTAACCAAAGCCATTAAATGTCTCGTTTTCCAGACACTCTAGCCGAGCTGATGATGGCTTTAGGTGCCACATTGATTTTATGGTGACATATGGTACCACCTCCTTGGTTTTCCTGCATGTACTGTACATATAGTCTTAAGTCGCCTTATAGACGACGAATTAAAGACGCCCTTACTTCTTTTCTTTCCTATTATATTATAACTTTGCCAATTTCAGGCCAGTTCTTCGTTTTTTATTATATATTTTAATAAAGAATTCCTCCAAACGCTGATGATGACTTATGTGTAGGTATGTCTTGGAAATAGATAGGTATAGAAACTAGAAAGGTATTGATATTGGTGGAAGTTTATCCTTTTTAATTACATAATGAATGTTTATTGAGAATGACTTTTTTTGTTTGTCTTGTACCCTTCCAATATACTCGTACAAAAATGGTTAAAGTCTGGTCCAATGTCCTACGTGTAGACATGACCATCATAAGCCTACAGGTATCTTACAAAAGTCACTTGATCACATGATCACATCTGTTTTAACATTATCATTTGTTCCTAATGTGGTAAAATCTGTGTAAGATATCAAAACTACAAAAACAGACTGACAACAACAAAAACAAGATACACTGCTCAGTGGATTCAATTCATAAAGAAAGAATCTGAGGTCGATGCCGAACCAGAACAAGAATAAAAACAATAAGAACAACAAAAACAACCTGCCGCTAACTCTGCAGCGTTGATGATGCTGATGCTGATGCTGACGCTGAAGCTGGTTGCCGCATCAAAAATCGAATTCGAATTCGGCTATCAGCTTTTCACAGGAGACCGCATCTTAAACGCTGGCGCCATGTCAAATGGTGAGATTGGGCATATTTACTGCGATGTTATGTTCCTTAACCTTCATCACGCTCAACACAAAAATGTCTAATATCAAATGTTGTTGTTTTTTATTGCCTTCTGTTTGCGTTGGGTCGATGTATCCGAATTCGAATCGCAGCCACCGTTCCTTATCTTTTTCTGATGTTCACAGACAAAGGGAAAGGGCGACGGTGACGGTGACGGCAATGGCAACGGCAACGGCTATGGACGGGACGGGAAGGGACGGCAGTAAAGTGGCAGAGATCCGAGTCGAGTTCGAGTTATGTCTTATGTGTTTTTGGTTTTATCTTTTTGTTTCTGTGTTTTCCGTGTAGGTACCCTCTACCGTGTTCCGTGTTTCTTTTCTGTTGATGGCACAGATCTTTTAGTGCAGGTAACATTTAAAACTTCAACATCACCATCATCCACTTAAGAATTGTGTCGGTTATAATAAGTGCAGAGATTGAAATTAATATTCAATTGTGGGCCCACATAATGTAGACATAAAAAAAACACGCGAAATTCCCTTGTTTTAAGATGTATGTATGTACATTGTACATACCTACATAGGTGGTAGGTATTTCATAAAGACAGGTTCTTTTCAATGCCAGGCTGAGACTATTCGTTGAAATATCTCAGACAAGTTAACTATGACTCATTTCTTTTTTCTTTTTAGCATATACCTACTTGGGCTTTTAATATTGTGTGTATTTTTTACAACACAAAGGTATAGTTTTCATCAAATAATCCTTAAACTCAAATTGCAAGTCAAAGTCAATTATATCCTATTGGCGGGATCTGTTGATTCTTGAAACCTACCTATCTATAATTCTTAACGGATAGGTACATAGGTAAATCTCTACGCAACTTTGAATTTCACATTATTTGTTTCGAAAGAAGAAAAAAGTACAGAAACTAATTTTTGAGAAAAACGATTTATCTAATAGAAATACTAATAACTTTCCTTAGATAGATATCTATTGTATTGTATGTAATGTAAAATGTTCTATCCTTTCATTGTACTTCAATTATATGTGATAATAAGAATGGTATCGTGAAAAAGAGATCTACACTTACTAATTTATTAAATTTCACGTCCTTTTGTTTAAATAAATGTTTTTGAAAAACGTAGACAAGTCGATTGTATATTTACTGATTTTAAAAAAGCTTTGGACAAGTTGTGGCACATTACATTAATTTTAAAGCTAAACAATCAAGGCTTTAACAACAACTTCTTAAATTGGATCTCATCGTATTTAAAAAATATAATTTATAGCGTTGTATTTTGCAATGAGTATTCGGATCAATTTTTGGTAAATTCTGGCGTCCCTCAGGAAAGCCATTTAGGTCCAATTTTATTTATAAATGACTTCGTTTCGATAATAAAAAAACGTGTGTCCTTATTTATGCTGATGACATTAAGTTTTTCAAAAGTATAAAATCAACTTCTAATTGTTTACTTTTGCAAAAAGAATTGTAAATATTTAGAGTGCAATCGTCTCGTTTTGAATGTTGGCAAGTGTAAGACCATGAGTTTTACTCGCAAAAAAGATCCTTTGATTTTAATTATACGTTTGATAAATGTCATTTAAGTAAAGTCTCTGTGTTTTCTGATTTAAGTGCATTGCACATGAGCAACGAACTGCGAACTGCGAATGGACGAACAAACGTGATTTTACACATTTCAAAAAGTCAATTCCACACAAAAACACATTTAAATTATAAGAAACCAATTGACACTAATATTAGAATAATAAAATTTGCATTTTGTTCTCTAAAACAAGAGAATTTTGTAAAAACAATTTGGTAGTAACGAATCGCAGTGTGGTTGCTGCGAACTGTCAAACTCTATTCGCGTTCCACATACCATCCACACTGCAACGAATAAATTGTTCGCGCTCAACTTAACCTCAAAATTATACCACTCTTGTTTTGTTTTTGTGTGAAAGATGATGGCTGAGGAAAATATGGAGAAAAGGGTTGACAATTCGTCGCTACCTGCGAATAGAAATAAAAGCTCTTGTGAAAGAAAAGTCAAAATATGCGAACATCCACAGTTCGCAGTTCGCAGTTCGTTGCTCATGTGCAAGATGCTTTAGTTGTTATTCTTGATTCCATAAAATAACTTTTAATGAGCATATAAACTCATAGTTAGGAAAGCTAATAGGATCATAGGATTCGTTCTTACGTTCTTAAGGTTTTCTTTATTTCATTTGTAAGACCTATACTTGAATATATGTAGTTGTGTAGTGTGGTCACCTTACTACTCAGTTCATATAACAATACTTGAAGCAATTCAGAGAAGATTTATGCGTTATTGCCTTCGTTTTCTTCCATGGTCACATGAATATACACTTCCCCTTACTCTCAAAGTCTCGCTTTAATAAACCTTCCAACACTCATAAGTCATAGAATGCATTTGCAATGTTATTTTATAGTTGGAATTATTAATGCGTCAATATCATCTCCATCAGTTCTAAATCAGTTAAATTTTAGTGTTAGTCGTACAAGCATTAGGCTACGGCAACAATTGTGCCATATATTTAGTAGATCAAACTATGGTGCAAATAACCAACTCAATCAATTGATTTCAATACATAATCAATTTTACTTTTGAATAGAGTCTATAAATGATAATGTAAAGTTTCCGTTAGTATTTAACGAATTGAATTAAATACATTTTCATACAAAAATTAATTGAAAAATGTGAGAAGAAATATTACTCCAAAAGTCGATGCACTTTTTTAAGACGTAATTTTTTGGATCCTGGTTTTCAAGAAGAAACGTTATTATTGTAGCTTTATTAAAAAAAAATATGGGTTTGCCATTACGTTTTAAGAATGATTTCGGGAAATTGGCCGCCACAGCTTATTTACTTTCTTTAGTTGGGGCTACAGTCCGGGCGGATCTGGACCTTTACCAAAATGCGTCTCCAGCCAGCTTGCTCCCTAGATAGCTGTCTCCAGTTTCTCACTCAAAGTTGATTGAGGTCTTCTCTCAACTGCGTGTGCCACCTGAGTCGCGGTCTTCCTCTACTGCGCCGTCCCTCGGGATTGGATTCGAAGACTTCTGGGCTGGAGCGTTGATGTTTATTTGATCTACATGACCCAGCCATTTAAGTCGTAGGACTTTTATTCTTTTAACCAGGTCAGTGTCGCTGTACAACCCGTACAATTCATCGTTGTATCTTCTCCTCCACTCTCCATCTATGCAGACGGGACCAAAGCATCCTAAAACGCTCTCAACTTTCTTTAAAAGGGTCCAAGTCTTATTGCCATAAATGAGGACCGGGATGATGAGTGTCTTATAGATGATGATTGTAGATGCTCGAGAGAGGACTTTACTACTCAATTGCCTTCTAAGTCCATAGAAACAGCGATTTGCAAGAGCTATTCTTCGTTTGATTTCAGCGCTGGTGTCGTTATCTGAATTTATAGGTCACCGCGGATAGCTCGAATTAATTCCAGCAGAGCGGTCCAAGAGCTTATTTTAACAATTGCAATAATGCTCTAAATATTCTCCTCCAAGGCTTAAAAATAAACCAAAAAACGATTGACGCCACAAAAAGTCTCACAATTTTTATAGACACGCCCGCCACTGGCCCATGACACGACACGAGATATTACGCTTACAAAAAGTTTCTTATCACTACATAGTATAAAACAAAGTCGCTTTTTCTGTCATGTGTCATGTTGTATGTCCCTATGAACGCTTAAATCTTTAAAACTACGCAACGGATTTTGATGCGGTTTTTTTTAATAGATAAGAGTAACTCATGAGGAAGGTTTTTATGTATAATATCATCCATTAAATAGTGGACAAATACTGTTATTTTTGAGGTTTCTAATGTGATGTCGCAAATAATTACATTTTTTCCGCTTACATTGCAAACGCAGGCTGAATCCTACGAGATTTATCAAAATAACAAGAAAGCTGTGAACGTTGTATATAAAGATATTCTGTAATATATTAATTATTGTTGTAAAATAAATAGGTAAAAATGTAAAAAAAAGTAAAAATGTAAAAAAAAGTAAAAATGTTAAAAAATTGTAAAAATGTAAAAAAAAAGTAAAAATGTAAAAAAAAGTGAAAATATTGTGTATAAAAGATATTCCAAAGATAAGGAAAGGGGAATTGTTTTAAGTACTCCAAAAACGCGTGCGGGCTACGGCCAGTAAATGAATAAATCAAATCTACTGGATTGATTTTATCATTTTTTCAGTGAGTTACATATTTTAAACCCGTGCAAAGCCGGAGCGGGCCGCTATGTTTTTTTATAAACAACGTTCACAGTTTTTCTGTAGCGTATTTAGTATATCAGCATTGCACCCGTGCGAAGCCGGGGCGGGTCGCTAGTTATTATATAAATTGATTATTACGATGCTTTGCACATTTTGCATTCGTTGTTCAGGACTCAGAAAAAAGTCTATTCATTATAAAATGGCAAACTTTACTGAGTATAAAGTTAAAGCACAACAAGTTAAGGAATTAACAATAAAGTGTATAATCATTTTGAAAAGTACAAATCTTTGTCTTCTAGATATAGTTTGAAACATTTTAGTATCTTACTTTGTTTATTAGTCTTTATTTGACTCCATATGAAGTTATGAGCAAAACTTGAATTTAATGCACTCGCAGTTTGGAAAATTACGTTTTTGAATTACTGCTCAAGTTTTAAAAACAGCCGATTTCAACCTTATTTTTGTATTGGAATGGAATCGTTCAAAAGCTCTAAGTAAATGGTCTTCGAATTATCTTGTTTAATTAATTAAAAGTTTTCTACAGCAAAGAAAGTTTTTTGTTAAAATTTCGCTAAGCAAATCAACCTCCATTATATTCTAAAAAGTCCGGCGATCCTCAAGGATCGATCGTTTCTCCTTTGCTATATACAATATCTACGTATCTGATTTTCCAGATTACAGCTTTCGTAAAAAATAATTTTCGCAGATGATAAATGCATCTATTGCATCTCAGAAAACTACCATCTAACCTTTTTGCACAAAGCACCATTGAGCTATACCTACTTTTATTGGTGGAATATTAATATAAACCCTGTAAAATCTCAAGCTCGTTTCTTTACAAAAGAAACGAAAGCAATGTAATCTACCGCAAAAAAATTATGTAGTATGCAATGCTCTAGTTCAAATGGAAAAAAAAACTAACTCTGGATAAATCCGGGTCCAATGACCCGATTTATTTTCGCATCTTCTTGACTCAATTAACAATTTGTCATGAAAGTTCCTTGGGCTAAATCTCTCATATACCCAAATTTTATACTTTTTTGTTAACAAAATAGTCCCTCATTAACCATAGTTGTTTTTTTCTAATCCATCATGTAACAGGAGAAATGACGATTTTACTTCTCCAAAATGCCTGCTTCTAACCTTATGACCGGCAGTGTAAGTATTGTTTTTGTTTTCAAAATTCAATGCTCTTTTATTTAATTTTTAATAATACCTGAAAACCGGATATTAATATGTATTGCACTTTTTGAGAATAAATTTAAAAAAAATATTTGTACTTTTTTCCAAGAAAAACAATTTTTTTGTTTTGTTTTTTTAAGTTTGATCTGCTCAGGCCAATTATTAAATTAATAAATTTTAGATTTCTTATTTTGTATTGCATATACGGTTTTTAGAAAATAATAAAAAAAAAACAAATAAGCTGTATTAACTAGATTTCATCTTTTTTATGGAGGCATACGTTCAATTTAACGAAATTTACCAGATGAATTTTCTCTCCAGCACTCCGTGTTCCCGAACACGATTGTGAAGTCTTGCAAAAAGTGAGCAGTGGGGATGTTCTATTGGGGAACATCCTCAGAGTTCAATTTCTGTGTTGCCCGACTGGGGCCATCCGCTAAAATGTAGCAATTGTGCATAACTGTCAATTCTTCCCGAAAGTAAATTTTCATCGTTTTGTTTTGACAAGTTGATGCGCAATTTAAATTTGATTACTAAAGATAATGGCTGCGTTCAATCTCGTGTTGGATAGGGTATCTTGGATAAGTGGATTTTTAGATACCTTGTTGAACGAGTTGGATAGCTGTATTGAGATAGCTGTCAAAAAATAAAAACAACTTTCAGCTGTTCACAAAAAGCAGAAAAACATTTAAGCTTCCAAGTCAAAATTGTTGTAAGATAAAACATTTAATGGATATAATTGAACTGATTCGTCGGACGATGATGAATTGATAGGTGCGTAACAATTTATTAAATAAGAGATAACCTTAATCTGTAATCTATGTTAAATTTCTTCTTAGCTCAATTGGAATTCTATACGATTAATAATTTACTTGCGAAATCTCCGGTTTTAAACGATTTACGTTTAACAGAAAACTATCCTAACAGAAACGAGGACTATTATGAAGTAGCTTCTTCATCGTCTATTATGTACAGAACATCCTCAAATACAACTTCAACTAACATTTTGTATCTTTTTGTTTACCAACAAATACAAAAAGCTGAAAAGCTGAAATCAATTTTCAAGTTTCTTGAAATTCAACCATGTGTTGAATCAGCTGTTCTGTCAGATACCTACATACCCCAGAAATTCTTGGATACCTTTGGATTCCTTTTTGACATCTCAGCTGTTTTTGATCAGCTGTTATTTTACACTAAAACACTAACAAAAAGGTATCCGGATACTCTATCTGTCTGAGATTGAACGCAACCAATGTCATTCTATATTTATTTGTAGCAATGTAAAACATATTTTTTTGTATTTTTTATTTGTATAATATCTACTTAATGTAGTGCCCGTGGCATGATGGCTAGTGCGTTGGACAAATAGATCTTAGGGCCGAAAGGCATTAGAATTAAGTATTATTTTTTAACTAAGAGTGTCCGTATGGGACCAGTAAGTTAGTTGTAAGTTATGGTTAATTAGGCTAGTTTTATGAATGTTTGTCTAGCTTTAAGATAGGTTTAAGATGAAATTAATAAAAATGAATTACAAAAAAAAGAAAAAAGTGCGTTATACTGTCATGCCAGGTCTTGGGTTCGATCCCTGCCTATGCCATCCTGAGTCGTAAGTCACTAAGCTCTAGTTCTCAACGGACTGTTGCGCCACCTAACCAAGTAAGGTGGGTACAAATCATAAATGTATGGTGCGCATTGCACAACATTTGCAGACACTATAAAGTACAATATGTAGAAACTGACACCTTGTCGCTTTTGGAAACAACTTAGTTGATACTGACGCAGAAAACGAAGTAGAAGCTGAAGCTGCAACTACCAACAAAACAAGTCTATTGCGGCATCATATCGCTAATAATATCCATATAAGGATGTAAATGTTACATACATATGTGCTGTGCATACATAAATTTGTTTAATGATTTCCTCTCTCCGAAATTTGTCTACATATTTCAAAATTATGTCCTTTAGTTTCGTCGTTTTTATCCACCAAAATATTATCAAAGTTTTCAACTGATTTTTGCATTTTTTTTAATGGTGTACTCGACATCTTCTGAAGCCCGATTTTTTTCTTTGAAGCAATCACAATTTCACTAATTTCTTTTGGTGTAACATACAATCATTAAGGCTTTTATTGACAGCCAATTGATTCTTCTTTTTTGTGCTATTTACGACAATTGTGGATTCGTTTGTGTCTTTCAAAAATTTGCTTGACAAATGTTCATCATTAACCACAACTGAGCCAAAATCAAACTTTTTTGTATTTCCTTTAACAATGGTGTCAATTCCGCATAACTTGGCTATAGTATCATCCGTAGTTGATATTTTACTAATTTGTTGAAGGGACCTCCTCAAGTCGCTATGTCTTCGGCTTTGTTATGCGACAATTTTTTTCTAATGGAATCTTTCCAATCCGTCCATACCTTTTGAAGATAAACCATTTTTCAGATTTTTTAAAATTATTTCTGTTGTTTTGTTTACCTATTTCCAACCACTAGTATCTTTCTGTGGTGGGCCATGACTGTTCAATTTATTTGTTAACTCATCCCACAGCGCTTCAGCAGCCACACGCTCGCCTTTGAAGAAACCTCTCGCCAGATCTTGGTACTTCTCCATAAAGCTAATAAAAGTTGCTTCTTGAGCACAATTTGCATGCTTACCCCTGTTGGAAACAGGTATTTTATTTTAATAAATTAATAATAGTATACTCGTGGCATGATGGTAAGTGCGTTAGAATGAAGGTAATTTGCTACATGGTCCTCATACGGCCGATGATCGTTTATTGTTGTCCTGTGTGGTTCAACGTTGCCCCTTCCCAGATGGAAAAGTTTCGGGTGTTCGAGCGGCAGTGTTTACGACGCTGTTCCGGCTTATATCGAAAAGTCGAATCTTCTTTCGTGCATTACTATTCCAACGAGATCCTATACAACGGGGCTCAAATCAACAGAATTGACCATTTCGTGGTAAAACTCGTTCGAGGTCACATTGCAAGAGCTATGTCTTCGACCAACAATTTAATTTTCGGGGCGTTCTATCCGAACGACGAGTATTTTGGGAGTGCACGCTTGAGCGGCTTCATTCCACCAGAGGCATTCCACTTTTTAGACAGATTGGTAGTTCCGCTAATCTACCACGTCAGACGACGAACCGTGGATAGGCGACTCCTGTACAATCGGGACGTCATGGCACAAGGCGGAGCAGAGCTCCTTCGGTTCAGTAGGGCTGTGTCCGAACGGGACCGAACTGATAGGGTGAAGCAGGAGACCAGTTTTGCTGGATTCAATCGGCACTTGATAGTGGGTAGTCGGGATGGGGTTTTAAGCCTTGGCCGGCTTACATACTTGTTTTATAGTTTTAGGGTTTAGTTTTAAGTAGAAAAGGCATGGGGTACAAAAAAAATACGAAAAAAAATATAAAAAAAATTAAAAATAAAATAAAAAAAAACGTGGAATAAGAAAAAAAAGGACAACAAAATATGAAAAACAAAAAATGTTAGAAAGTTAGATTTTCTGTTGTGGTTGTTTTAGTTTTAAGTAGTTTATAGGTAGAATAGGTAGTTTAAGTTGGTTTATGTTTTATTTTAAGGACATTGTTTTAAGTAGTTTAGCTTTAAGATAGTTTTAAGTTGGAATTAATAAAAATGTTTTTTCACGGGTACTGCCTTTTGCGAGGAATTGACAAATTCTCCAAGAGTAATTATTCTTGTCATGAAAAGTGCTTTCTCAAATTAGCCGTTCGGATTCGGCTTAAAAACTGTTGGTCCCCTCCATCCCTGACAACAGTAATCGCACAAAGGAATGGTTGAGAGTTGTAAGTTACTAGGGCCTAGTTTTCAACGGACCCAATTTATTTTTTTTATAAATTAATAATAAAATTAAATAATTTACCAAATACTCACTTCTTGCTTCTTTTCACACCGAGTACTTCATTCG
Organism: Eupeodes luniger; assembly: GCA_951509635.1. NCBI lineage: Eukaryota > Metazoa > Arthropoda > Insecta > Diptera > Syrphidae > Eupeodes > Eupeodes luniger. The sequence continues at coordinate 56,276,275 of OX608074.1, read as the reverse complement.
AATTCAAATCATAGAAAATCGTTTAAGTAGCAATGTAGAACATGGAAATTCACTTTAATTTAAAATCGAAAAAAAATATTTTTATTTTGGATCGATTTTAATAAAGTTTAAAACAAATTTTTTAATAATACGTATTCACTCAAACAACTTGGCACGAATACGATAACTTTGGCGCCAAGATATAATAACGGTTTTTGGTAGAGGGGCTTAATACAAGCATTTTTTACTATGGGAGGGGGAGTCTATCTCCCCCCGTTTAGGCGATAGGAGCAATTTAAAAAAAATATTATTTAAAATGGAAAAAAGTAATTAAAAAATAACAGTGATACTTACAATTAAGTTTTATACATTTTTTTAAAGCCAACATTCTGTTTTATTAGCCAGTTTTTAATTGAAGTCAAAACTATGCGTAGTTTTTGAAAAATTTAATTTTAAACTCAAAATTTGAGTAAAAAAAGTTAAAAAAAAGGTTTAAAGTGTAATTTTTCAATACTTCAAGATTATGTACCATTGTTTTTATTTCAGAATTTATTGCTCTTATTTGTTTTTGATCAAAAACTGAAAACTAGATGATTTTATGTCTTTTAGTTTTTGAGAAAATTTAAAATAACCACAACTACTATTTTAATTTAATTCTTTTTTTTTTGCTTGAGTAGTCTTATTTTGATAGTAACAATGGTAGGTGCGAGTTTGGGTGTATGCAACAGTAAGGTGTGTGCGAGTTTGGGTGTATGCAACAGTGGGATCTGTAAGGGGGGCCATGCTGCCCCCCTGCAACCCCCCTGCTAGAGAACACTATAGGATTTGGGGTGGGTGCAAGTTGGAGTGCGTGCAAGGTAGGGAGGGGGCAAGGTTCGGTGGGTGCAAGATGGGGTGCATGCAAAGTTTCTTTTGCATTTAAATAAGCTGGATTTAAGAAAAATTAATTTACCCTAGGTGTATCTTAATCCATATTCGATTATTACTATCAAAATAAGACTACGTTAATACTTAAGCAAGGAAAAAGTAATTTAATTAAAATATTTTTTTTTTGGTAATTTTCAATTTTCTCAAGAATTAGAAGACATAAAGTCATCTAGTTTTCAGTTTTTGATCAAAAACAAATAAGAGCAATGAATTCTAAAAAAAAACAGTAGATAATTTGAAAGTTTTAAAAAACTACACTTTAAACCTTTTTTTAATTTTGTTTGCATACATTTTTAGTTTAAAACAATTTTTTTCAAAAACTATGCATAGTTTTGACTTGATTTAAAAACAAGCTAATAGACAAAAAAGTTGGCTTTAAAAAAAGCTATAATACTTAATTGTAAGTATTACCGTTATTTTTTTATTATTTTTTTTCCATTTAATGTACATATTTTTTTAAACTGCCCCTACCGCCTAAACGGGGGGAGATAGACCCCCCCTCCCATAGTAAAAAATGCTTGTTTTTAACTGTTCTATACAAATCCGTCATTAAACTTTGTCGCCAAAGTTATCGTACTCTCTCCAACAACTTTATTAAAAAACTAAGATAAAAATGGGTTTCTGACTTTTCACCATGCTAAATCATGACTCTGTATGTATTACCTTTATTTATTTAATATTTGTTTGTCTGTTTGTAGCAATTTTTTGAAAATTGCCTCTCCACCCCCTCCATACGATTTTTCTCTTTTCTGAACCCAACCTTCTCGTTCTAGCCTTTTGGTGCACCTTATACCAATCACCTGGTATATGTGTTTTTTTCTAACTTTAAGAGAGCTATATCTTAAAAAGCTTACGGGATAGAGTAATTTTGAAGTCGGATTTGAATTAAGGCAAGCAAAATCTATTGAAAAAGTTCAATTTGATCGAAAGGAACAAATCTTTATAACTGCAGTGAGTGTACCTAATCACAGTTGATTGAATATGTCAATTTGTATTTTTTGTACGTTCTGACTCAATCCTTTGTTCATTGAAATAGCTTCAGTATAGGAATTAATCAAATTCAAATTCAATACATATTTTTAAACTTTTAGTGAAAATGATGATAAAGAATTTAGAGTGCGTTCATATAATATCTGCTGACGAGAAAAAGAAACAACTTACACTTTTGCATTTCATTTTATCAAGTAACCCTCATGGTCATGTTTCCGCTTCTAATATTTGTTGTTTGTTCTTATTCTTCAGGTTAATCACTTACTATGTACAATTATATGTACAAGTTGTTATATTTTTACTGAAATTGTCCAATGTGCAATACATTCGTACCTTTACAAATATACACAAAGGATAACAATTCCCACAACTCCAGCCAAACGAAAAAGATTTAAATTATTACTAATTGTATATTCTTAATTTATGCCATTCACTGGAAACCGAAAACCAAATTAATAATCTCACCTAGATTAAATAAGGACATACATACACCGCAATGTATGTACACAATGCGGTATGGACGCCGCCGCTGCCGCCGACACCGACACCGCCGGCCGCCACCGGTGCTGGTAGTAAGTATGCTTCTTGATACCTGGCGTCTCCGATAGAATTTATTGTATAAATGTATATTTTAATACCACTTCAGTTTATAATACCTACTCGAGGTCTGCATTATAGACCTCTTTGTGGGTGAATAAGTAACAACTCATTAGAATATAATAAAACTCAAGTAAAATCCCTTCTTACAAGTATATACGTATGTACATTGGCACTCTACCGATCTACGGAAACGCCAGATGAAACTATTGTCACTTTGTTAGAACAATCTGTATTTTTGTATTTCAGTATTTTGTCCTCTATGTAGCGTCTTGAAAAGAGATAATCCTTATGAGGTACTCATATGTACATTGTGCAAACAATCGCTAAATAATTGAATTCATATGAACAATAAAGTGTGTCCTTTTATTTATTTATTTTAAGTAGGTCAACCTATGTATGTATGTACATATATGTATGTCTTCGTATTTTGTATGCAGATATAAATATTAAACAATACATTTCCTCATATTTATAATGCATATCTATACCGTACTTAAGGCCCAATAACTTTAAGTACATATATCTAAACAAAATGACAAATTTTTAAAGTGGATTTTTGTTAGCTCAGTTTTACTTGCATTTATGTAGGCATAGATAGCCCCTGCACTGCGAAGAGTGCAAAGGCGAAATTTCATGTATTTTCTTGCAATAACCAAGTGGGCTGAAAAGTAGTTTTTTAAAACTATTTTCCAAAAAATAATTTATTTAATAAATAAAAAATCAACTAAGCTTCCAAAATAAAAAAAAAATCGAGTGCGCTAAAATTAATACTACAATATTATTCTCTTCCTTGAGCTTAATCTTGAGATTACAATTTTTAGAAAGCTATATTATGTAGCTATTTTTGAAAGAATTCTACACGCACTAATCCCACCTTGAATGTAGTTAACAAATTTGTTTATTCAATTTTTAGATCAACCTCTTTTTCCTGCGTCAATATTCTTACAATTGTAGTAAGCAAATATTGTTGTTTTTTGGTTTTTTTAAACTGTTAAAAAGAGCTTTTTCTTACTTTAAACAAAGGTATACAAAGGTTATCTATTAAAATTTTGAAAAATATAGGGTCTGGTTAAGTAGTGAAATGGTAATTAACTTAATAAGTGTCAGTGAGAACCAAGTGCCGACGTTTTGAAAGTCTGGTCCCCAATGTAGTTGTCACCGTCTCAACGAATTCTTCAGGAACTTTAACTGATCAAGTGGTCACTATGCTTACTCGAAAGTGACGTGGATTTCAGCGCAGATATGGTTATAAAATTTAATTATTTGTGGAATGAGAAAGTTTATCCAGAATAGGGTAAAATCTAACAAACCCAAAAAGAACTCATGGTTTGATTCGAGCTGTAAAAAGGTTGTTAGGTTCAGAGATGTGAATATCCGTTGTTAAAAAGCCAACCCCACTGAAGAAAAACAGAATAAATTCAAACAAGCTAGAAAGAACTGCAACGGTCATATTCGACGAACCAAGCTTTTCCATGAGCAGAAATTACGAAAAAAATACTACGATATGTCCCAAAGGTAGTCAAAATTTCTAGACATTTGTAAAAAAACGTACGAAACACCACGTCATCCTCGGTTCCAACGCTTGTCCATAATGACACTCCATAAGCTCCATTGATAAAGCCAATTTGCTTGCAGCAAATTGATTCCACGGACGCTACCAGAGAGTGTGATGAGTCCTCCTGTTCTTGAGAGCGTAAACGATTTTATGGGACGAATGTTCTGAATGAAAACTAAAAGAGGTTGACATACACAAATCCGCTGGCTCGGATAGTGTTCCCCCTGTTCTGAAGAGGTGTAGGCTTTTTCATATTTCCTTCTCTACAGGTCTCTTTCCGACCGGATGGAAACAGCATTTGTCCAACCTTTAAAAATGCTAGGCCATAGAACTATAACCAAAACATTTACATCCCTTGAACACCGCCGCCGCAAAGATTAGTGCCTTTCGCTATTTTATAGATATTTTTACAAATAATGTTCTCTCGAATTAGTCAGTTGCATTCCATCCCTTAAACAATTCAGCTGTAATACTCGCACTTCCAGGAATGCTTATCAGTTTACCCTTGAACTCAATTTCGGGCGTACTGTCAAGTATGGAGATTCGTTCTTAAACCACACATCGAGAATGTGGATAACTTTGGCCAACTTTGTGTTTCCCTCCCATTTTGATGATCAGAACTTTAAAACCAATGTACACCGATATCTCATCTTAAATTCTTCCCTATTTTCCTAAATCTCGCACTGTGTTTAAATATAAACATACCTATAAAGGGTAATAATAACCCCTTGAGTGCCTGTAAATTATAAAAATTAAATGCACGACTGGGTCGCACGAACTTGCTCCTGTATGGAAAGAGTCTGTTTAAAAAAGTACCTATATAAGATTTAAAAATATACCTGTAAAATAAGTTTGTCTTCAAAGATATATGTAAATGCCATTTGATTTGTGAAAAAACTTGTGATTCATCCCAAGACACAACTCCTTCTAGGACAACTCATCCCGGAAATTAAAAATACTTGTAAGCATACTTAACGAAAACAATTGTTTGTGTATTCAACTAGTTCGTTTAAAGCTTTTTCCTTTGGATAGCTTTATTTTAATTTCATATTAGAAGAACCAGGATAAGAAAGAGGAAGAACATGATGTTTAAATTGTAAAGCGATCGCCTATTGGTTGTGTGGTTAGGTAGGTGTCTAAAACGAATACAGAATAGCGCTCAGCTTTATGCAGATAATGAGTAATGAAGGAATGTTATTAGTAAGTAGAAGATACTTACTACAATCCAATCACATTAATTCTTTCCTACCAGTTTTCAGCGCAAACATTGAGTTATTACGTTCAGTTAATTGTTTTCGTTAAACTTTAAAAAAAAAACAAGCATACGAACACGTACAATAAATAGCTATTCATGTGTTGTTTACAGTCAGGCTCTTGTGCGTTTTGGATTTTAGTTATGAAGTGACACGTAAGCAGTACTTGTAGAGGTTGTACGTAATACAATATATAGGTGTACGTTGAAAAAGTGATTATAATAGAAAATACATATACTCTTTCTGGCTAGTTTCTTTAACTTGTACTAAGTTTTTAATTTATTCTTTTATTTAGGCGAAGGCAAGTAAAAGAATAATATTTTAAAATCATATATACAAAGGTTCCAAGATATATCATATTCGATGCAGTGGCGCCAGACGGCCATCGTTGGTATTTACAATAGTTATATTTATAAAAATACATAAATATGTACCAAATGCATTAATTTGGATAAAAGGTAGGAATGTAATTAAAATGTTGTCAAAATAATTTACATTTAATATAATTAAAATAATTTTAAAAAACTATTTTAATGTTCAAAATTTTACCTGAAAAATAAGTTTGTCTTCAAAAATTTAAATGCCATTTTAAAAAATATTTTTGGTATGCAGTTGTTTAGGGATTGCAAATATACGCTCTACATTTGAATTTCGTAAAAAAACGTTGACCCGTTTTTGAGATATAGAATTTTGAAAAAAAAAATTCAATATTTTTTTAAAAATCCAATAAAAAAAAAATTGCACTTTTGATAATCAAATATTGGTAAGGCAGTATAAGAGCTCGTTCAAAAAAAAATTATTGAAATCGGTTCATAAGTCACTGAGAAAATTAAAAAACAAAAAAACGGTTCTATGACCGGTACCTTTCCTGAGCAATACAAAAATATGTTTTTCTTATTAAAAGAAGCAAAGTTTAAAAAGAAAATTTTAAAGAAAATTTTAAAAAAATCTATCGGTTCGTTTTTGAGAAAATTCGAATTATTGTTTTTTGACCAAAATAATTGTATGGGGGCCACTGTTAGTTTTGATCTTAAAAAAAAATTAAAAAACGCCTAACGCGAATCTGCTCAAAACCTTAACTTCCAAGTTTGAACTCAATCGACCCAATGGTTTAGGCTGTAGGAGCGTGGACAGACAGACAAAATTTTGCACGAATGCAAAACTTTCCATATAGTTCCTATATGTCGCAAGTAAAAATGTATTACTTTTAGATGATATAAACATTGACATTCTAGATAATAATCAAGACACTGATAGTTATATGTTTTTAATGTCATCTCACGGGTTGGAGTCATTAGTAAAAGAACCAACTCGTATAACTTCTGAATCCCAAACGTGCTTAGATCATATGTTTTTAAGATTGAATACCCAGATTTAGCGAAAAGTATCTTGTGAGGTGATGGATTGTTAAATAACAGACCATTGTTTGGTTTGTTTAGAACTTAAAGGTCTAATACCACAACAAAATTCTAATAAAAGGATTATACCCATTCCAGCCAAAGAAATAATTAATTTTGAACAATTAAAAACAGACTTACAATTTGAGTTTTGGGACGAGGTCTATAGAGAACCCAATTCATCATTAGCTTATGACATTTTCGTTAAAGTCTTGCAAATGCATTTAAAAAATTCAACTACAGTAAAGTCTAGGTCAAATAAAATCCGTAAGCTCAAACGAATTAAGCCATGGTTAACGGAAAAAAATGAGAAAAAAATGTAAACGATATCCTTATAACCAAAGACAACAAAAATACATTACACTTAATCAGAAAGTTATTAAGGAGGTAAAATCGTCTCGCGATTTTTACACTAATAAATTTGAAAGTTGCAGAGGCAATATCAAAGAAGAGTGGAAAGTTGTTAACAATATCTTAAATAGGCAAATTAACAAAGAAGATATACTGGAAATTGAAGTGGAAAATCAAACACTTTCAAACCCTGTTGAAATTGCAAATGCATTCAATAATAATTTTTTTGTATATTGCAACTGAATCAAAACCATGGTCTCCGCAAAACAATTGTGGTTGTGATATGTTTTCAGATTTGGCTTGTGAGGGTTTTCAATGTAATAGTTTTGTTTTTGAACCTTGTTCGTCACATGAAGTTTTCAAATGTATAATGTCGCTTGATAACAAACACTCAAGTACCTCCGATGGTATAACCAATAATCTTTTAAAAAAGATTGGTTTTTATGTTGCTGACATTTTAGTCTACGTGTTTAACAAGAGTATTACTTGTGGTATTTTTCCAAAATCCTTAAAAGTTGCGGAAGTTATACCATTGTTTAAGAACAGGTTTTTTAAGTGATTGTCAATTAGGATTTCGTGAAGGTCGCTCAACAGAAGATGCAATATTAAAATTATGCAGCGAAATATGCGAGGGTTTTAACAAAAAAAGTAATACCATAGCTTTATTTATTGACATGTCCAAAGCGTTTGATATGGTCAATCATGATATTCTTTTGAACAAACTTTATAAAGCTGGTTTTAGAAGTGAAATCCATAAGTGGTTTGCTTCCTATTAAAGCCACAGGACTCAAAAAGTAAAACTTGGAAAAGTCTTTAGCGAGGTCATGAATATTAGTATTGGTGGGCCGCAAGGTTCTGTATTGGGCCCGGTTTTGTTTTTAATATATGTGAATTCCATATTCCAGCAACATTTTAGTAGTAGTGTAACGCCTTTTGCTTATGATCTGGCTTTTACTTACGAAAGCAGTAACTTATTTGAATCTTTAGTTAAACTACAAAAAGACTTGCAAGTTTTAAGACAATGGTTTTCAAAACATGAGCTATTAGTAAGCGAAAAAACAAAGCTTATGATTTGCAGCTTACAAAATGTAAAAGCAATTGATTGCGACATTTATTTTCACTCTGCAGAATGTAAGAAAATTTGCATGTCGACCCACACTTGTAATAGTAAATAAAATAGAGTCGGTTGAGAGTTTCAAATATCTAGGTATTTTAATTGGTAAAAATCTGAACTGGAAAGCCCACACATCACAATTAAAACAGTACATGTTATCTGTTACTCGAAACATTTTTATATTAAGACCATTTTGCTCAAAAACCTTGTTGGTAACAATATACTACGGACTCGTTCACTCGAAGCTGCAATATGGTATATCTTGTTGGGGAGGCACTTATTGCAATACACTTGAACCTCTTGTTTTGTCTCAAAAGAGTATAATAAGAATTATCTGCATTAAGAACAGATTTATCAGCACATGGCCTTTATTTAAAAATCTTCATATCTTACCGCTAAAACATCTTTATTATCTTTATAAAGTACTTACAATTTTCTTTATGCGTAGTGGTTTTACTTCCGCAACTCAAAACTCAAATTTGTACAACTTGAGGATAAATAGCAATTTTTTAGTTAAAGTTCCAGCCTCTAACAAAACCCACTACTCGAATTTTTTCAATGCCATAGCACCTAAACTTTTTAATAAACTGCCTCACAATATTCGAATTTTAAACGAACGGAACCTCTTTTTGAAAAAAATCAAAATATGGCTCTTTAAAATGAATAGCTCAGAAATCAAAAATTTATTGATAAATGTAGTTTAATAAACTTTGTATTTTTTTCAATATTCTTTATGTTTTTAAAATTTTTATAATTATATTCTTCTCTTTTAAATTAACATTATTTATTACATTTGGCATCTTAGTTTTTCTAGCATTTGTTGATTGTATTTATGTATATACAAATTATTCTTTAAATAAAACGTGACCCCACACGTAATACATATTTAAGTTTCTTTTATAAAGGGTCATTCGTCACTAGCCTTAAATGGTTACAGAATGACTTTTTATCTTTTCCTTTTTTTACAATACACTTTAGAGTATGTAATTTAAAATTATTATTTTGTAAATTATTGTAAAAAAAAAATTGTCTTAATTTTAAACACTTTAAGCAACTGACTTTGTATGGTTTTTTATGTTTTTATGAGCTGTGGAAAGCATTCCATTGCAGATTGAGAGGTGCATGGTTCAAATATAGGGGTCCCCTCAATGTTTTAGCCAATTCACCTTTCCAACTAAGATGACGTGCGGTTTTGTGAACAGAAAATGATTTGCCGCGACATGGTAGTCCATCACTATTCACATTCTTTTATGTTTTTGTTGGGGCGTTCGACCGAATCCAAGTTTGTCCAAATATAGTATATTGCTTGGGATCGTAGCCTATTGGATCGGGTGTAGGAAATGGTGTTGTTTTTTGCTTAAAATCATCTTTTTATCTTCAAAAAAAAACATTTTTCTTTAATTTTTTGTTATGAAATTACAAACGTTAAATAAAAAAGTATACTTTAAAAAAGATAAAGAAGCATTTTGCTGCTTTTAAAGGTGGACGAGTGCTTAAGCGTTAAAGAATACTTTAAATCATTTAAAATTATCTAAGAGTCAACCCTCATTCTTAAACTCATTTTTAAAGTCGACTTTGAATTTAAAAATGATTTAGAGCATTGGTTCTTAACCTTCGAGAGCGGATAGTCTACGGACCCCCCTCAAAAATAAAATTGAATGTATTATAGATGTATAATTTTTAAATTATCACCAGGCAATTAAAAACATGTTATTATTTTTATAAAAATATCCTTTATTAAAATGTCATTGAACATAATATGTACATATGTATGTACATACATAGGTTGACAGAATAATTAATGTGATGGCTGGTGTTTTTTTTTTAGCTACCAAGTTATTTATATTTGGCTCAAACGAACATACAACTGAATTCTTAAATCATCTAATTTATTTCTATATTTGTGTTTCGTGTAGACAAGATTTGAAAAAGCTTTTTCACATATATATGACATACAAAATGGAATTAGGACCTTAATAGCTCTTTCGAATATTTAAGGATTTTGCTTTCTATCACTTAACTAGAATTCAAAATGATTGATGATTTAAAACACCATTTACAGAGCTGAATCTCAAGAAAAATCAATACGCTGGTTTTCTTCTAAGGCTGATAACGTGCTTATTTCAATCAAGACGATTTTTAATCCATAATTTTATGTTCTCAGGAATTGGAAAGTATTCTGGAAAACTTTTTTTTTTAAATGTTTGAGAAAACTGAGTCTGGTAAAATTTCGTTGGCACTTGTTAAAAGAATGGAAGCAAAACAGCGTCCATGTATTTTTGTCTGTGGTATTTTTAAAAGGCCAGTAAATCGAAGTTAATAATGAAAATTTCATGGTTGGACGTTTTTTAATAGCCCCCCAAATTAAAGATTACAAACCAATTATTTCCATGTTTGTACATTTTTTAAGCAACCATATATTCGGGGGCTTCGTTTTTAGGTTCTCAGGATTAAAACTTTCTTCTCAAGTTCTTTATTTCTTTCAAGAAACTCTCTTACTCTTCTATGTTTTTGTAAAGCAAGAGTGTACGCTTCCCACCCTCTGATTTTTTAATGAAATAAAAAGAACTAAGTGAATAACTAACTATTTCATTTCAAGTACAGATTACACCGGTCAACAAGGTTTTGTATTTTATACTTTTTCATTTCTTTTTCAAAACTAAATTATTACGTTATGTTTTTGCGATACAACTTTTTCTTTTTGTAATTAGAAAAAAAAAACATATTAGTCTTTTGGAGGCTAAGTTTACACAGTGCGGTTTGAGCACATACAGTTAACATCGAAATTTGGATTCGAATTAAAAATTAACTCTAAAACTAATTATTAAAAAACATAAAAACTTCAGATAGTGTCAAATGAATAGTCATTTCGTAACTAGTAAGAAATTACAAAAACTTAGAAGAAACTACGAAAACTAATTAGAAATTACGAAAACTAATAAGAAATTACGAAAACTAATTGAGATACTAAAATAATTTAAACTAAATCTAGAAGATAAAGATTTGTACTTTGTAAAAGCAATTTTAAGTTAAGATTCCAATTAAGGCCAACAAATTCCTTTGTAAAAGAATTGTTTGGTTTGTGCAACAGAAAAAGAACTTTATTTTGTTGACCAGTGATATCATTAGACCAAATGCATGATTGGCTTAAAAGAAAAAACAAAAACAACATTTTCATATACGCCTTTTAATACTTTGCAAAAGTTTAGTTCAATGTTGTCATCAGAATTTTGTGTAATAGTTTCCTGAAAAATATTAGTTATTTAATTTTTTAAGAAACGCCAAGAATTTTTTTTAACCTCATGCACAGCACTGTCAAAAAAACTGCAACACCAAAAGTCTTTTTGTTTTCTTAAAAAAACCATCTCACTTATTTCAAACACATATATTTTATTTCGTATAAGCTTATAATTAGACAAAAAAAAAGGGTTATGTCAACTGCAATGCACAGTATGTATTTTATTTAATATTATTTCTTTTTAGAATGTTTTATATACGTTAAATTGTTACGTACGCAACAAGTCCTTTGTGTTAAATTATTTCATTCAAAAAGTTGTTTTTTTAAGTTTACAATATAAAAAACGAAAAATGAAAATGTGTGTTTGGATGCAATAAAAATTTAGTGTGGTTCAAGTTTTTCAAATATTAGATTTTACTTTCTTAACTAACCACCAGGTTCTTGAGTGTTTCTTGAATTTCACCTGCGTCTATATTTTTTTCTGCTGTCCCAGAAAGATGATTTGAATTCACAGCAGCCGATGTTGGCCGGGCACATGTCTTCTTATGCATGAACCAATGTAGTCGTTGACACTCTCTGTCGCAGTATTGTACAGCTTTGCACTTTGAACACTTTTTATCGGGTTTTTCTTCACCGCAAGTGCTGCAGAATGATATTTCATCCTAAAATATATAAAAATTCATTAAAAATACACAATAAATCATAAATAAAAAAAAAAACTTACAATAAACCCACGCTGTCCATTAATGGCACTTCTCAAGACAAATAAAGCTGGCGGTGAATCTTTATTGGCTAGCTGCGATACAACCTGACGGAATATCGTACATTCCCTGAACGGAAACTCTCGAACGCAGTCTCTGATAGTAAACTCTACATACTCCAATTGTCCTTGTTTGTTTTCTTTTAACACACGTTTAACAAACAATTCAATAAAATCGTGCTTTCCATCGGAATCATTGTTTTTTTCTTTTCTCAATTGGCATTGCTCCTCACAACGCATTATTTCAGAGATTGTCCAACGCAAATAGTGATATTTGAATGCCATTAATTCGTTTATATCGCACTTTTTATTCATTTCCTTCTCGGTCATCAGCTGCAGAACTTTTTTAAGTTTTGGCAAATGTTTTATTAGATTTCCGTTTCTTTGTAAATTGAGCGCAATACGAACAGGATGAAGATTGACTTCGATGACAAATTTATGAAAACTATCTAGCAACTGAGGTGGCAAACAGGGTTCTTTTTGGTTACCCTGAATTTTGGTAAATTGTTCAATTTGAGCTTTTGGCACGTAGTTATTTATTGCTTCGACACATGTATAATTTCCAACGAATGCTGCCATCTGAGAAGCTGTTCTCGAGACTGAATTCAACGTTGTTGGAATAATTCCAGCGTCTAATAGTAAATTACATATATCTTTGTTTCCAGATAAAGCTGCAAAATGAAGGGACGTGTAGTTTGCACCATGTTGATTGAAATTGACATCAGCACCCTGTTTAAAAAAAAGTACATATTATTATTGGTATTCACTGAATAAATATACATTCAAATGGAAAAACAACATTTAGTTAAAATATTTTTTTTATGTAAAGTGGTGTATTTTGTGTATGCAAACACAACTATTAATTGAATCAAACTATTGAATTAATTTGTATCCACCATAATAAGTGATTCAACCTTCATAAAATTAGTATTTCTTGCCTACATCGCTGTTACTTAAAATATGTTTGCCCTTGCTTCTGTTTGATTTTATGGACAGCAAAATGCGTGTATGTCTCATCTTTAATTTGCTTTTTGATGATAGGAACATATTTAGGTAGAAATGGCGATCAAAAGCAACTTCATTGGTCCAATTACGGCTTAGTTGCAATGTTTTGATTCTAAAACTATGAATTTAAAAACGATTGAAAATCTTTCCTCGTCATGGCTAAGAGAGCTATTAAAAACCGATTCTTGCATATTCAATTTTTCTCAATGCTATTATCCAGAAACCTGGATAGAGGCCCAGTTTAGAGTATGTAACCGAATTAATAGTTTTATATGTGTTGGTTTTCTTCCTTCTATGGTCTAAATAAGCTCCAAGATGCAGGAAACGAACCCTTAATAATTGTTTTATTTAATAGTATCAGTAATCAAGTGAATTGAGAAAAAAAACGTTTCGTTATTTTCTCTTTCCTTGAGCTACGCGTTTCCAGGTAAAAATATCAATGCTCCTTGGTGAACACTTATGCCATATGGAAAATGGAAAAATTTAAGCCTTTTGGTCAGGTGGCTAATCAGGTAACATAAGCTTTCACGATATTGGTAGAAAAAATTCAAGCTTGGATATTGTTATGCGTAATATTTCCAACAACACCTAGAATCTTATAGAACGAACAAAATTTTAATTTACCAGTAAAAATATTGACCTCAATGGAATAACTGGTAATTGGTAAAATTTAGTAATTTTTATTTCATTATTTTTCAATCTACGACACTCAAATCTAAAGTTTTTTTAGTAAAAAATATCATATATCATTTGAAACCTGATAGGTCCTTATCAGTGTGGTTTTACACCAGAAAAGTCTACAGTCGATCAAATATTCACATTACCATCTCTTCATCGATTTCAAGGCCGCATATGACAACATATACAGGGACGAGCTACAGATATAGACCCATGTCTAGTTTTGGCATCCCTGCCAAACTCGTCCGTTTGCGCAGGATGACCACTAAGAATTCGCGCTGTTCCATAAAGGTTGGAAACAACTTAACAGAACCTTTGGATGTCAAAAAAGGCTTTTTTCAACAACGTCCTTGAAAGTGAACAGTGCAGAGCTCCCACGTCAACACTAGAGGCACTATTTTTCAAAAGTCTGTCCAAATACTGGCACATCTTGATTACATTGACATAATCAGAAGAACTCAGCGTGATGTTAATGGGGCTCTTCTGAGTATTGAGGCAGAGGCGGCAAAAATTGGTTTAGCGGTTAATGAGGGCAAAACAAAGTACATGCTGTTATCAAAAAAGGCCTAACAACACCGACGAACGTCGCGATCAAAACGTCACCACCGACAGACTTAAGTTTGAGGTAGTTGAGGACTTTGTCTATCTAGGCTCCGCTAGGTACACAGAAAGGGACCGAGCAAGATGGAGAAGTTTGTTGGAACTGTAGAGTCACCTTAAGTAAGTATGTTTAACTTTTTTCCTATCAGGATTCCAAAAAGAGCATTACAACTTTAATGGTCGCGCAAGAGAACAATAAAATCTGTTATGAAAACTTAACAAACGTGTAACTTAAATTGAGTTTGCTTCTTTTAAGAGAACAATCAAACATTTTAGGGTTTAATAAATGGTTGAAGACATCACTGAACACTTAGACGTCAAAGGTCATTTTGTTCACACCAAGCTTTTTTTTGTATTTTTTGTTTTAAAAGCTTTATTTTTATGTTTTAATTTATGTTTCCCTGGATTAGACAGACCATGGGAGATGATGATCTGCTCTAAAAGCGAACGCGAATAAACGGTTACAAATTCTGTAGAAAGAATACTCAGAAAATATTTAAAATTGTTTTTTAAACTTTTATTACAATTGCCAATTATAATCAGATATTTTTAATACAAAACAAAATCGCAACATGATGAATTGATTTTAAAAATAAAGAAATGCATTCTTCAATTTCGAATTTCATATTATTTATTTATAAAAAATAAATCAAGCACTGTAATGAATTATGAATGTAACAAACTGGAGATATGTACATTTAAAGCAAACACAGAATCTATGAGCTCGAAGAACTCTTTTCCTATTGAAAGCACATTTGGTAGCACCTTATTTTCATATTGAATCCATTTGATTCCACCCAAATTAAAATCACCAACTACACGAACAGTAATCTAATGAAAATGATCATAATGCTTAGATAAAAACATTTCTATTGGTATTCAAATATGATAATCAAAATCAGAAATATAACATGCAACTATTGTTATTGCCTTCAATAATTGTAAATTGTTATTTTATAGTCAAATTTTTGCTGATTTATTCTTGTAGGAAGACTTCCTATCCCTTTGGCATTTTTTACAATCAATCTCACGATAGTATACCTGGGCCAGTTTCATCTGCAAATGCTGATTCTGAATATTTAAATCGAGTTCCCACTCTAAAATGTATGAATTTTAAGTCCTTAGCATTTTTTACACCAGTTTGAAACATTCTATATCGGCAATAACCTTCTGTCCAATTCCATTAATGAACGCTTAAGTTTTTCAATTTTGTAATTGTTTAATGTCGTATTACAAAGATCTATTTCAGAGACGAATGACCAAATGGCTTTAAGGGTTATTGATAGAAGTCAAGAGAGGAAAAACAAATTTTGTCGAGGATAATTTAAGAGGTTTTTGCGACTGTGATAAGGTTTCACTTCACGACCACAAAAATAGATAGCAAAGCCTAAAAGGAATAAATGCTTACACCTATTAATTATCTTTGCTTAGATGGACCAAACAAGAGCTCCAGGTGAATAGAGAGTCGAGTAATTTAAGGAATAGCAAAATGCAAAAATTATGTAGGCAAGCCGCTGCGCTCCGCCCAACAGAATATTATTCTACATGCAACGCCTGCTGTCAAGACCGAACATTTCAAATGCCTTGGGAGTGTTGTCTCAAATAATGATGTTACGGATCTGCACGTTAAGGGTGGATATGGTAAATCGCAAAAGAAAATTTAATGAAAGTCGAAATAAGGAATCGTTAAACGGCTATGAATGGTCCCAAAAATTGAGGAAACCCATCGAGGAAATGGAAGGTCTTAGAAAACAAATTGAAAAACATAACCAATAATTAAAGAATTGGAACTCATTCATTTTGATACAATCGCGAATAGAAAATCTTATCCAGTTTACTCTATTCATACGAATTTAAAGAGCAATAAGGATGTTATTTGTTCATATATCAAAAATTATATTAATTAAAAAAGATATTTAAGTAGTTATTTTTTTAAAGTTTGTTTTTGTAAATTTTTCCGTAAAAAGAACAAAAACCATGAAAATACAATTATTGTTTATATTTTTTGTTTTACATTTGCGAACAAATAGTATTTGCACCTACTTGATCCAGCAAAATTTTAACTGCTTCTATGTTTCCTTTACTACACGCATGCTGCAGGGGGCTCATTCCATTTTCATCCACAAAATTAACAGTGGACTTGATATGGGTTATCAACTGTTTGAACTCGTTCGTTTCATTTTTTGATAGTTTTTCAAAGATTTGTTTTTGTAGATCACTGATAACAATATTTTCAGACATGTTTTGATGTTATTTTACCAAGTGGGCTCCTTATTTATTTTATTGTGAATGTGAAAACGAAGATTTATATCCCACAAAAATTTTCAACAATACGTAGATTTGGCGTTAAAAAAATGTCAATGTCCTTGCAGCAGCAGCACAGCACTTGCTCTTTTGGAAAATGACAGTGACAGTAGTTCTATTGACAGAACGCATCGACATTGCCAGAAGGAAATAAATGTAATTGGTCAGTTTATATTTTTGAGATCTTTCTCAGTCAGAGCTGGAGAACGGTGAATGAACACAATTATTCACTATTCATTCTCACCTAGATGTGCATTTCTTTTTATCTTTTTATAATTGTGTAAAAGGGAATATTTGGGAATTAGAATCATACAAATTTTATTTCCTGATTTCTGGCAGCAAAAATCAAAAATGTTGTTTATATTTCTGAAAATACAGAAATCTCTGTGGTCTTAGAAATATAAACTGGACAAATGAACTGGAAGCCCAAGCCATTACATTACGTCGACAACATGTTTATTACTGACCACTTCCGATGCCTCCGCACACCCCGCATCCGGGAAAAACGCCATACTATAGTCAAAAAATAAAATATAAGTAAAATTAAGCACTAATATAAGTAAAGTAGAGTAAAAGGAACCTTTTTGACAAACAAATTTCAGCATAGAAGATTCGCTCAGGTCAAACCATGCCGCAGTCAAAGTGTTAAGTAAAATTTAGTCCTGTCAAAATAATGATTAACATTATTTTTCCGAAAAAAACAATTTGACTCGTTTTTATATGTCTTTTCAGTTAATGTTGTTTTTTGTATGGTTTTTGACACCAAGTTGTGCACTTTCCTTAACACATCTTTTTAGGAAAAGTCACAGTTTTACGCACCGTTCAGGCCGGAAAATAGCCTGAAACAAAATTTGTCCGGGAAAAACTGTATGAGAGACAAGTACTAGTTACATTGTATATTATACATATATTTAAATAGTAATACCAGGAAAAGGAACATACGACATGACGCCTGCTGGTAGGAGGCAAAAGAATTTGGAATCTATGTAAAATTCATTGTGGGAATACAAAAAATTTAGTTAAACCCTCTAAGGCAAAAAATAAATCGTAGGAGTAAATAAAGGTACCTGTATCACTTTTATAATGTGGGACAGTTAAAGAAATTTAAGGAATTTTTTTTTAAACCGGCCATTTTTGATGCGCATGCATCTCAGAAATTATGTAAGTATTATGTTATAACCATATTAATAATTAAATAATTACTCAAAATAGTTTAGATTTCTGTTCTTGTAAAGATTTTAATTTTACTTAAATTCTCATAATATAACGGTAACTGCTTGTTCCATTTACAATAATTATTACCAGCAATTTTAATTTCTTTTTTTTTTACGTGTCATTTCTTAAAGTGTCATTTTAGTACACGTGAAGATTTTAATATAAAATTTCCATTGAAAAACTACAAAACCATTTCAAAAAGCCATACGAAAAATAAAATACAATTTTATTTTACGTTATAAACATCAAAATGTTATATCTGTTCACGTGAACATTGAAATTCACGTGACAGTCAATATGTTGAAACAATTGGAAACTGAAGTAAATGAAATGTTAAGTGAAAATTATGATTTCACCTTTTATTTGGTATATCCATATTTATGTAATAGGAGAAACTTTATTTCGTTATATACGTGAAAATTGATTTTTTATTTCATTTTATTTTTCTAAACGATGTAACTTCAAGTTATGTTTTAGTATATTTCATGATCCACAAATTATAGATAAGAACTTTTTTTAAGAGTTTACCATTCAAAAGTTACAGTCAAAAAACAAACCTTTTCGACAAAAACCATAGTTTATTGGCAACTGTTTGTCAATTGTTAATAAAGATGTCCTCAGTGCCTTTAGCAATTTTCATCGATATGAAAATTTTCCTAGGTTTGATGAATTACCTGGCATCAGTTTGTACTTTGCAGTGTACATTATAGACAAAATAACGGGTTTTCAGACAATTGCAATAAAAAGGCATTGTAGCTGTTTGAACATGGGCGATATATTTTTATTTGTCCAATGATCAATTAAAAAGCCATTTTGACCACCCGTTAATCTTTTTTACTACCATATAACCATGACCATGTAACTCATACTTCCTTGACCTACTACCTACACCAACCTACCCACTAATATAACATCTCATTTACAAAACCACACTCTACCCACTTAACTTGATCCAAAAATAATATTTGAAATAAATTCAAAAATCGTCTGTATTTGCCATCCAAATATTCAAAGTTTGGCAACGAAGTATTCTACAATAATTTTTCGTACAGGCAGCGCCGTTAAGGTGGTAGGAGGCTTCAACAAAAATGTCAATTTTTCTTTACCAAACGCACCTTAAGGTTGTAAACTATTGTTGATTGTCCAATAACTATTACAAACGATTTTAAAATTTGATAAATAATACATTCATCTAAAGAAAAAAATCGGTCAACATCGGAAGCTGAATTTTTGTTTTATTTATTTTTTTTAAAGCTAGACAAAAATTCATAAAACTAGCCTACTGAATAATGGGGTCTCAAAATTCACATATGCAAACGTCGTATAGGAGCACAATTATATTATATTAAAAGTTTTGAATAAATGTCATCATTGTAAAGAACATATTCTTATTCAGTGCTTGTGACGCGACATCTGCCGTTTGATGGAAAGAAAAAGAGAGTTATTACAATATTTGAAAAATTATTAACATGACATAATAACACCAATAACAACGAGTGCGTTGGTGTAAGCAATCAAATTTCAAAAATTAAAATGTCGAGTTCTGTAGTCGGCATTTATTTTACTTACTTACTTTCGTATTTATTTCAATTGGCCAGTTAATATTTTCAAGATTTTTGAGAATTTTATCAGAAATAGAAACTATTTTTTCCCACCTATCAATCAAAATAGCTGTGCTCTTGTTTTTTCCCTTTTTAACTGTGTAACAGAGAATTCTTAAAAAATCGAATCATAAATTTTCTATTCTCAGATTTCCCACAGCAAAAGGGCATTTGTATGATAAATTTCGTTTACATATCTGACAACACAGAACTCTCTGCGGTCTTAGAATTATAAACAGGCCAAATATGTTTTGGATTTGTTCAGCTGTCCATCCTTATGTTTTTTGACATTCTCGATTTGGATTGGTTTATGATGTGTCATTTTGGATTATTGAGTTTACAGCTCCTAAATATATGCAACAATTTCAATAGATTTATACTGTTTATAACCTTATTAATAACCGTTTCCGCTCAAAATAATTATTGTTAATTTCATGTTTTGTAGCCATGCAAAAGAATTCTGTAGGGAAACTCAACTAACAGTGCATTTGAGTGTACGTAACAAGTCATTAGTTAGCTTTTAGTTGAACTTAGCCCACAATAACAACTTTTATAATGAATTTCATAGTGATTGAAAGCTACATATTACCTTTTCCAAAAATTGTATGAGAATTTAAAAATTGCTTCTCTTTAGCAGTTTATTCTTTACCTCAACTTATCCCACCAAAACTCTAAAGTAGTTAACATTGAGTCAGTGCGACTCCCAAGTCTAACAAGAAGAAGATGCTTCCCAATTCGAAATCAAGTTAAAAAACGCTTTCAGTCAATATCTGGGCAACTTAAAGACTCAATGAAAAAACCTAGTACGTCATTTCATTCAGTCTTGTTTAATAAGTTTTGCTTCCAATCTTAGGATTTGTTTTTGCAATTTACGAAACTGGAAGAAACTAGTTTCTAATATTTAAGATCTAAGAAGAAACATGGAAAACTTTCATAATAAAGACAAACGCTCTGTTTTTTTTAATACGTATTTCCAATACATTTTAGATAATGAAGCCTCAGTTCTTTATTGTGCATACTTGTTTAAATAAATTTATTATTTATTGTTAAAGGTTTGTAAATTTGAGAATCATATAAAAATCGTTCACTAAAATTGAAAGAGCATTTTACTTTGTCATTTATTTAAACATAATCTATAATAAATAAACTGACTGGAGAAAGAGATTTCGGAAATGATTATGTCTTAAGCGAATACATACACAATGCACTGTGGAAATTAATACTTTAAATATATATAAATAGAATACTTTTTTCCCGATTAGTTATAACCGTCAACGGAAATATGTTGCCATTGACCCTGAAAAAAACAAACAAAAATTAATTTAAAACTAGAAAATAATAAGTAGAAAGTTTTAAATATACTTACAGGAATGCCTATATGCCAACCAGTACCAGCTGGATTCTCTTTTGTTATGCTGCAGCGTTTGCATATTATGCCATTTAAGGAAGTGGCCCACACTTCATTTCCCACGGAAATCGATTTAAATCCTACATTAGTATCACCATGTGGAGGAATGTTTGGAATGTTGGGCAAGAATTGCCAATGAGATCCTTCTGGAAAAGTTGTACAAATTTCTTTGCGCACAGCTAAGCGATTGTTTGAATCAAGGGCCCAAACTCCCTTTTCTCCTGCTGATACAACCTTAAATGTCACTCCCGGAGGAGTTTCAATTGGCTGCCAAGCGTCACCCAAAGCATTTTGAGAGCTTGTGCCATATCTGAAGTATACTGTTCCATTTTTACCAACGACCCATACTTTTCTGTTTGTGCCTATACTTATTGAGATCAGCGGTTGCTCGCACGGTATGTGATGCCAAGATTCACCCTTTGGATTTGACTGGCTCACCCCGTTTCTGACTAGAACATCGCCATTTATAGCCACTGCCCACAAGGCAATAGAAGGATCACTTGAGTCGTTTAAATTCAAAATAGAAGCGTCAATAATTTTTGAATTTCCCAGTTCCTGCCAAGGTCCGCTTGTTACTAGGCGACATTTTCGCAACCAACGCCTCCGTCGAACACAATCAGTTATTTTCTTAGAACCATGGTACGATGCCGGAAAATCAACGGCATATTGCCAACCGTCTTTGTCAACTCCCCCAGGTGCATTGAAATCCACCATCCAATCCGATACCCATTCACAATGCATAGACAACAACTTTGTGTGTTCTTTACTTCTCTTGTGTTTCCCTGTTACATCACTCCACATGTGTCTATCTGTTGGTAGACCCTTAGTGGTATATCCACTAAGTGGGTTCCACCGCTGGTTTTCATAAACGTAGAAGTTGTGTGAATCGGTCATCGTATTGATCTTACCGCAACTACTTTCGAGTCCTTTCAGAAAAGTTCCACCCCAACCACCGTTGTATACCCAAGCGGTGCTATCGCAACTGATACCCCATACCACTCCTTCGTGACATGAAAATATCTTTTTGATGTGACCCCCAATTTGACGCCAAAATATATCACGAAGTGGTATTATAACTGATGGACTTTGGTAAATAATGTTGAAGAGTTTGACACGCCCGCTTACGTATAGACACGTTACAGCATCTGGGTCAGTGCTGTGAGGAAATTCCGTAAAGAATTCTTCATTTACAATAACATTGTAGCCAACGGATGTTGATCTGGAATAAACAACAATAATTAAACCTAAAAAAACAATAGGACTGATCAATCTCTTACCGAATCGTCAATGTGAATGTTGCTCCCGGCGAAAAAACCATATTAGGGTTTCTTACTTCGGTTGACCATTCAGAGTTTTCCATAGAATTCAATACAATAACATCTTCGTTAAATCTGAAAAGGAAAAGGTTTATTTTAAAAAATTGCTTCCTCTAAGCGTGATTTAATTTTTAAAAGTTTGGATATATACTATATCGGGTTGTTCCACAAAGTTTTCATTATCGAGACCATAAAAATTGGTCAGGGCGAAATTGGTATGGGAGCTAAGTTCCGTAGACTGTTACCCAATAAACAATTTCTTCTTTTTTATTTGGGCTGCTTTATAGTCTTATAAGTTGGTTCTCTCCTACCCTAGCAAAGATTTTTAATCAAACGTCTTGGAATGGTATTCAGTCGTTCCCTCACATCACTAATATAAACCAGGTTTAGGTGAGGTTTAAAGTAATATCCGTGTTCTTTAAGTCACGAGTGAGTCAAGAAATAATTCCTGAAAATTCTGACGAATATGTTGGGCGGCAATATATTGCTTGATGGTGCTCAAGCCTTTGATTAGGTTTGGCACTTGAGGCTTGAGTACAAACTGCATAGGAAGTCCTTCCTAAACAGTGCTTCGAAATACTAAAATTCTACATTACGAACTGACCCTTTTGAGCACCAAAATTACCAAAAACTTAAGAAAATTAAAGCCGGTGTACCACAATGAAGTGTCTTAGGGCTAGCCCTGTATCTATTACATACGTTATCATCGTTACCTTTGCTGTCTATACTGCAAAATTGGTACCAGAAGTATCCGTTACGAAAGCTACACAAAAATTGCCAAATTCAGTCGGTAAAGTTAGTGTCTAAATCTAGGTCTAAATCCAGATCTTAATCCCGTTTGAACTTATGACATCCAACAAATACTTAACCTATTCCAAATTTCTGAGACAAACTCCTACATGAAATTACAAATGCCTCTTGGTATGTAAGAAAAAGCGATCTACATCGTGCCTTTCAAATTGAATTTTTTAAAAAACAAGCTGTATCAAACAATCAGCGACTGGAAAGTAATAACAACTCCAAAATAGAGACCGTCTTAAATGTACGAGACAATGTTCAGAGGTTACGAAAAACCAAACCTCATAATCTGAAAAAGGACTTCAAACTCAAAATTGTTACAAAATATAAATTTGAGAACTTAAAAAGTGCAAAGATAAATTAGACCACCTTCCTTTTTTGGCCATAATAAGGATTATAATAATTAATTTTCTATTTTTACCTTGGATTTAAATGCATTGCAATTACTCTCAGCTTTTCTACTTTGTGTCGGACTTTTATGAAAGGATGACATTGAAAGTCAAAACGAATCTGATCTGCATCGTCATAGACACATCCAGTAATTGTAAGTTCTGTGCCGGGTGCCATTCTGGAGACATAAAAAGAAAACACACACAAAATTAGCATCTACAGTATATTTGTGCACATAGAAGAAAACTTACCCATTGTACAATGTATTATAATAAGGCGTCTCAGTTGCAGAAACATCAACA
Organism: Eupeodes luniger; assembly: GCA_951509635.1. Classification (NCBI taxonomy): domain Eukaryota; kingdom Metazoa; phylum Arthropoda; class Insecta; order Diptera; family Syrphidae; genus Eupeodes; species Eupeodes luniger. The sequence continues at coordinate 56,252,494 of OX608074.1, read as the reverse complement.
TGCTCAATATATGCATTTTTGTCTTTAGAATATTGAACTGCTTTCAAATTGCTTGGATCAAAGACAAAAACATCGCCCATATCAGTGGTTGCCCAGATTGAATTATTGGCAGGTTTTCCCAAGACTTCGTTAATCTGGCAACATACCGAAGTGAGGTGAGACATCCAGTCTTCCATTTCGGTGTCGCCAGCAAACATAAGTTTTATTGGGGAGCATCCGATTGGAAGTCGTGGTGCATGAATAGAAATACGCGGAGATCCAGGCTCACTGCAACACTGGATGCAAGTTATTTCCGATAGAGAAAATTGAATTTTTGTCGTAACTCCATCTGGATTAAGAACTGTAAAGGTACCCGAACCTGAACCTGAATCCTGTGAACATGAACTGACCCACTCTAGCTCAATGTGGCAGTCCTCGAAAAGTCCTCCTGGTTTCTGAACTCTGGCTTCTCCTGATTTTATCCACGATGACATTTCAACTGCCTTTTCATATTTACTAAACTTTAATGATTTCAAGGCAGTTTCACGTACTTTTAGTCTCTTAATAATATCTAAACGCCATTCACGAGTTAGCTCCTCGTTATTGTCCAAGAAAATACTATCGTTAAACCAATTGGGTAAGTTTAATGGGTCTACAACGAGTGCTCCAGCTGTCATACAATTCCACATAACTTCAAATTCCGCCCAGTACTGAGAGCCACCATGGTCGTCGTCTTCTCCAAAAACCCCAGAGTCCCGTGTACAATCAGCATCAAATACTGCAGAATCGCTTTCAGGGTGAGCTTCAGTACCAACAATTGAGCCCACGCTTCGAACTGGAGACCAAGCTCTTGGATTTTTTAGTTGTGTTTCAAAATGTTTTCCAGCAATTTCGCCAATATCCGCCGCTGGTGCACTAGAAGCTTGTGAGTTTTCTTGCAGAATAGCAACGTGTTTTCTACGATGATCTTTTAAGCTTCCTATGTTGGGAGGTGAATCGGAGTTATTCTTCCACAAGTCTGGCTTATGACGTAATTGATCTCCAACTTTGGATTCAACGTGGCCAACGTTTTCGATTACTGCACAAGTTTCAACCACAGCTCTTTCCTTATACAAACTACAAATGCTTCGATGCTTGGACCCAGGTGAAGAGCCTCCGCTCTTTCTTGACATTAAGCTCATAGTGCTTGATGTCCGACTTACTTGCATTGGGCATTGCAAAAGACGCCACTTTTTGCCGGTAAGATCAAACGCCGATACACCAGATCTAAAATACAATCTACGGTCTTCAGAACCAATAGCGAAGACTTGGTCGTTTGCCGCAACTGCTACCATAGATATACTACCAACCATTTCAACCCATCCACTTCCAATGGCTGCATCTTCGCTTATTCCAGCAGCCTCTCCCTTGACTCCTCTGCGAAACCACACGTGGTTGTCATTGGTAACACACCATACAGCATCTGTTCCCACTGATACTTGTAAGATTTTAATACCGTTCCCAGGAGGCTTGACCTCTAGCCACGATTCTCCACTCAAACATTCCCTCCTTACACCAGATCGAACAATTGCTCGGCCATTGTACAAAACTCCCCAAACTAATCCGAAAGGACCGACACTTATTTGGGCTATTTCACATCCAATCGGTGTGCTGATTGCTGTCCAACGCAGCCCTTCAGGTGAAGAAGTACTCACTCCTGAACGAAACATAGCCTATTGAAAGATACATAAGTTAGAAAGACTTTAAGAAAATTTTAATACATAAATTCATTAAATTTCACTGCCATCGATGACACTTGTATTGTATTGCAGGCAAAAAAGACCTTATACCAAAAGTGATTACTGCAAAACTTGGCAATAACATATTTTTTAACTGTTCGACGAAAACTACTGCAAAAAAAACTAACCGGACGAATTGGTAAAAACATCACATTTCTCAGCACAAAAAACAATACGCTGTTACTTGATTAGGTCTGGAAAATTCACATAGGTACCTTTTTTGACGAGTGTGGCTGCAGTAAGCCATGTTGTGAGATTCGACAACTTAAAACTTCACGCACTAGGCTGAGTAGAATTCTGCACAAAAATTCTCGGATTATTCGCTTAAAAGGTGTGCGAAAAATTGAAGGAACACGAACGTACTCTTCGTTATCGCTTCGCTGTTTATGAAATTGAAGACATGGATTTGAACGCTTATGCCGGATAGCGCGCTATTCTACAATTGCTATGCCACAATGATGTTTTGGGTACCAAACTCATAAATCGCAACACAACCGTTTTGGCGATGTCAAATGGACAATCGGATCGGCGATCTGACCCTTTTGAACATTTTTGTAGAAACGAATCGTAAGACCGATTTGATACAAAAAATCCAGAAATGACTGAAACGCTTTAGGCTAATATAATGTAGGTGATCCTCGAATAATAGCCAGAAATCCTTCTCGGAAAATTGAAATCACTGAATGTGCTACTTATTGCACTTCAGAATTTTCAGAAAATAGTTAGCTTTTAGCAAGCGTCAAACTACGATCAGAGGCTCAATACAAGTGCATGTGATAGTTGTTAGAAAGAAAATAAAACATACTATAGTCTAACACACGCACAAAATATAAAACATAATTAACATTTAACATGAACTATTACAGAACAAAAAATAAAATAAAGACGTTTACGATAGTGGAGCACTGGTTCTAAACAATGATTTTAATCCCACCTTTTTTAAATTTAAATCTTTCAATGAACAGTTAAAGTTATATAAAATGCGCATTCGACTTAAAGCTTTATTCTTCCCATAGTTAGTTTTACGGAAGCCAATACGTATAAAATCAAATGTAGGCAGTTGATAAGTTCCGCCTCGGTTATTCAAATGTACACAAGATAGCAAATAAGGTGCATCAGTTTCACCATTAAAGAGTTGAAGAAATATTAAGTCTTATTAACACGATGAAGAGATGGAATTTGAAGAAGCTGAATACGATGTTCAAAGGGAGGCAGATGCTGCGATTACAACAATCAAATACACTTCCAATTCGTTTTTTTAGCAAAAGTTATCGTCTGGCATTTTAAAGAGTTGAGGGAAAGGCTATCTTTCCTACACACAAATGCAAAACTATAATGTCGTTTGTAAAAAAAATACGATCATCATGGGTTGACTTTATTATTTTAAAAATCTTCATGTCTTCAGCAAAAATGAAAATTTCAACATATCGATACGTCGTTAATATACAGAATGAACAGAACACCAGATTGAGAAACAAAAGGTTTTGAATGACAATTTTTTAAATTTTATCTCATAGGATCTGTTTTCAAGGTATGATTTGATCCAAGCTGAGAAAACTGGAGGAAAACCAAGAGCTTTAATTTTTAATAAAATAACTCCGTGGCGAAGTTGGTCAAAAGGTTTAAAAAAGTCAGTGTATTCACAGTCCACAGTTATATCTAATGAAAGGTTCTTGTAAGTGAAGTTAACTGGAAAGCCATCTGAGTTTTTCTTTAGGTTTACAAGTTTTCAACATTTTTTAGGATTCTCTTTCAAAGATGTGCCCATATCAGTAACATAACTAGGGTATACAAAATTAGAAAGAGACATAAATTCATTAAAGAGTTGAAAATAAAAAGAGATATTGATTGGAGACAGAGTTTTGAGATAAGTTTTTCATGCCTTATTTAAAAAAGGCCACTGTAGCGCTTTTTACTTATAAAAAGGCCATAGGATCAAAATGGGGCTTCTCCTCAAAAATAACCCACTGGCTATACACTTCGGTAATTAGACCGATACTCATTTATGGAGTTGTCGTATGGTGGACCGCACTGGACAAGATGGTAAATCTAAATAAGTTCATCAAGGTCCAGCGGTCAGCAGGTATGTGCATCACAGGAGCACTTCGCTCAACACCAACCGCAGCCCTGGATGTGGTTTTAAACCTAACACCTCTTGACATCTTCTCCAAAATGGTGGCAGCCAACTCATGTGTGAGGCTTAGAGCCACCTCTCAATGGAACAGTAACAATACTGGACATACTATCATTCTAGACAATTTCAGATCTATCCCAGATCGCTTAGACTATACCACCCCTAAAATGGTATTCGGTAAAAACTTCCATGTGTCCATCCCTTCAAGATCCTCCTGGGAAGAAGAGGGACCCCTGGAAGACAATGCGGTACACTTCAATACAGACGGTTCAAAGACCGATTACGGAGTTGGAAGTGGTATCTATTCGGAACAACTGAATCTCAGTCTATCATACAGACTTCCCAATCAATGTAGTGTATTCCAGGCAGAGGTAATGACGATTAAAGAGGCACTATCCTGGCTCAGAGAAAACGTTATATCTTGCAAGGATATACGAATCTTTTCGGACAGCCAGGCTGCTCTTAAATCTCTCGCGTCTGTCTCCACAAACTCACAAGTAGTCCACGATTGTCGATCGCCTCTGAATGAGATGACAGAACAGTTCAATATTCACCTCATTTGGGTGCCGGGCCACAGAAACATTCCGGGAAATTGTAAAGCCGATGAGCTCGCCAAAAACGGAACACTTCTGCCTAATGTTAGACAAAAACATAACATAGGAACACCACTTGCTACATGCAAATATCTTCTCAAACAATATGCTCTAGAAGCAAGAAATGCTAGATGGTCACAGAGTACCACCTGCCTAGCAACCAAGCAAATATGGCCAAGCATAGATTTAAATCGGTCAAAAGGCTTGATATCCTTGAGCAGACAAAATATAAGCTCTACAATTGGAGTAATAACAGGACACTGCCTCATAGGAAGACATGCTCTGAGGCTAGGGTCTACACAAATGACTTCTGTAAAAGCTGCATGGACGAGGAGGAAGAGGAAACAGTCCAACACCTTCTATGTACATGTCCAGCACTCTCCATTAGAAGGAATAACTTTCTTGGCAATCCCTTCTTCGACAATACCAGTGAACTGGCAACGATTGACACAAAGTGTCTCTCTAACTTTATTAAAAGCACAAAATGGTTTGTTTAATTTTCATTACTCCCCCATGAGTAACCTCATTAGTGGTATCACAATGGACCCTTGCGGTCTAAGTGAGTCGATGACATCTGGACAGCCACTCCAACCTAACCTTATTTCTTTTGTTACGCAGTGAACACAATTCTTTCGTGTACCTTTAAAGAAATCAAGAAATGCAAACTTTAGTCACCCTTACTATTGTTTGTATTTCTGGAATTCTTTAAAGGTAAATTTTTGTCCAAACAATTATCAAGTCTCTTATAAAAATTTGAAACTGCTTTGTCAATTGTATCAGCAATTCCAGAAATGGTTAAATCTGCAGACAACAACTGGAAATTAGCTCTCCTGAAATCAAAATTATATCAATAATCAAAGGAATAATTGTGTTCAGTGAGGAAATGGTTAAATCTGCAGACAACAACTGGAAATTAGCTCTCCTGAAATCAAAATTATATCAATAATCAAAGGAATAATTGTGTTCAGTGAGGTGATTACTTAAGTCAAGAAAAATGTCCAAAGATGGGTGGTATTTATCAATATTAGTAATTCCTAATCTATATTCTAGAACAAGGGTAGTAATAGAGTCAGAAGAAAATACTACAGCTGGTTTGCTGTAAGTCAGTAAGAAATGTTCTATAGAGAAAAGATAGTTCCAATTGTGAAGTAGAGAGAGAGGCTTCAAAGAAGGATTCGCCTTCAGATGGAATCCAATCGATGTGTGGTAAATTAAAATATTAGTGTCAGAGTAGGACAAATTAACAAAGTCCAATGCCAAGGAGAGATCGCTATAAACACACTCTAAACTTTTTAGAGAAATGAAAATGTTTAAAATGAAAATAGCCTTAGTTTGTACCATTATCTTTAAACATACCAGTTCAATGGATAGTTCATATGGAAAAGATACCGAAGAAGAGAGAGAATGTGTATTTTTTACCGCTATTAGAACAACTCCATCTAAATCTTTTGCATTACCAACATGACGATCATTTCTGTAAACTTTTAACTAACAAGTTCTGTGAACCTTAAGCCAAGTTTCTGTCAAAACGAATACGTCGTCTACTGCAAAGCAAGCATTTTTTCTTTTATTAAATTCATATAAATGTATGGGTCTGTTGTTTGGTCTATTATTTTGAACAACTGTGCACATATTTATTTAGACTGACATTAGATTTTTTATGAAATTCTTGTTCAAATAATAATTCAGAAAAGGTTATAATTTAAGAAACATAAAAAAGATTATTTGGCGACTATCTCTGATTGGTATCGAAGATTCAAGTGTAATACAAAAACGATTTTTTAAAAATAAGAGATTATTTGCCTTATTAATATTATTTAATCATTCTGCTCCATGACTTGGAATTTTTCAACAATATCAAGAAGTGCAGCTCTATATGCTACCAATATGTATAATGTGTTATGTCACTACTTTACTTAAAGTTATAAAATTTTGTGTAAACAAATATTTAATATTTTGCCTTGCCAAGTATTTTGTAGAAATTAAATCAAAAAACTTACCCTTCCATGAGCAGTCACCGCCCAAACAAGCATTGTACCAGCAGGAGCATTGGGAATATTAAATCCCCCTATCGCAACGTCAATAAAAGGTTCTTGCGTCGGATCTTTGTGGAGTGGGGCTACGGCACACCAATTATTCAGGGCACTATAGCGTCGAAAACGAACCTGTTTAACAATAAAAGGTACATACAGGTATTTAAATATATTTTAGTAAGTTAATCAATATATACATTATTTATCAAACTTAATAAAAACGTACCCATTTGCGCCTACGAACATAACAATTCCAAGCATTTTTACATTGATAAGTTGCAGGAAAATCTAAGGCATACGTCCAAGCATCATGATCAAGGGGTTGGCCATCTAAAGTGCAATCAAGATGCCAATCGCCCTCCCATTGCCAAGCCATTGATGGTAATCTTATTTTGTCGATGTTTCGATCAATTGTCCCATCCATCGAAGAGAAATGGTAACGATCAGTTGGTAGCAGTTTCTTGGAAAATCCTTCAATCGGTAGCCATCGCTCATTTTCATAGGACTCCTCTTTGACACGAATCGGTACATCGAGTCCGTGAACATGCACGTAGACTTGTCTATCTCCGCCTATGGCCCACATAAAATTTGTCACCGCTGAAATCTTTTTGAACTCCAATCCTAGGTAAGGAAATTCTCGCCATCCCGAAGATGATGTCGACAGTGTATACACTCGACCCTCGCTGTTTGTGGCAAATAATAAGCTGCTTGGCATGTTGGGGCGATGCACCGGCCAATTCAATGCCTAGACTTTGTGATACCAAAAAAAACTTATTTCAATTTTTGTTTTATGAAAATCAGTTTGCGAAATCGATATTCATGTACGCATAGTACACCAAAGGGAGCTCCCGTAAATTCCTTAGGGAGTTTTGTGTTCAATTTCTAACAACTACCATTCGAATACTTGTTGTTATTTCTGTGACTTATTCACGCCATTTGCACTGATTATTAAATTAAAATTTTCTATTTAATTTTCGGAAACAAAGTAATTTATTCATGTATACTCTAATGTTTTCCAACGTTGTTGGTTGTTGGATGGTTCTTCACTTTTTGTTATCGTTTGCAAAAACTGAAAACGAAAAGAAAGGAAGACAGCAAGTGTCATTTTAAAAGTTGACAGATTTGCATTTTAGATGTACTAAAAATGTAGGGTGCTTCATCACAATTAACACTTAACACACAATGCTCGCGTTCAGTTGCTTATCCGCTAAGCTAGTAAAGGCATTACACGGTGAACATGTTGGTGTGATCCACGGTTTATGAAATATTTTATAAACCGTGAACTTGCGGCTTACATGTTGGCTGTGTACAACAAATTTTGAAGTTTACAACATGGCGTTGTGTGACAACAATTGGTCATTTGTGTAGTTATTTTCGTTGCGCTAACATGTCGTCGCAATGCAAACAATTTATTGAAAATTTCATTGAAGCAATAAAATGTAAACCGGCAATATGGAATTCAAAAAGTGATTGTATAAGAACAAATTAGAAAAAAAAAACAAATCATGGGATAAAATTCTAGCAAAATTCACTTGATTTTATTTAAAAAAAATATATAACAGATTGCGGGCATGTTATAAGAGAGAGCTCCAAAAAGTGCGTAGTAGCGAACGATCTGGAGCAGGAGTTGACGATATATACTTTAGTAGGTATGTACTTTAGTAAGTATGTGATATTTAATAGGCGTTCTTCTTTTTAAGCTCGGAGCAGAGCACTGAGCTGAGCAGAGCAGTGTCTGAGCACATCGAGTACGCTCTGAACAGAGTTTAATCAGAGCTCTCCGAGTTATTTATGAAACACACTGGAGAAATGAATTGTCAATAGCTTAAGAATTTTCCAACTGTATCTTTCATACCACGCTCAGCTTTTTACTCCATTTGCTCGGTCATTTTATCAGAGCTCATATAGCGCTATCCGCTCCGCGCTAGCTCTGATTGAAAAAAGAAACACAAACTTAGCGCTCTTATGTATACTTCTGCTGAGCCAAAAAAGAAACAGAGATTTTTTTTTATAGCTCAGTTCTCTGCTCTGAGCTGAACAAGAAAAACGTCTTTTGTGAGCGACCTGATTCGAATAGGTAACGTTATTTGTCAACACAAAGATAAAAACACCGGACAAAATAAAAAGGAAAAAAAAAACAAGTCTAAAAAAATAGATTAAACTAACTGTTGTTTGTATAACTTCAAAACCCGAATAGGTTATCTACTTTAAACTATTTATTTAAACGACTTCTTCCAATCGTCCGTTTCATATTTAAAATAATACTATTTCCCAATTTGGTGCTACGTATGCATATGAACACCATAGTACTCTCATGAAAGTCGAATAGGGCGGCATCTATATATTTTTTGTAGAACATTTGGTGGCGAAATTTATGGAGACATTTATTTTCAGACGGGAGACTTACAAGTGTGATAATTCGAAACAGATGAAAATAGCATTTCGTTTCATTCGAACATTCGTTTTGAACATAAAAGTATCAGCCGTTCAGGAAAATGAATTTCCGTCCGGAAAATAGAAAAATACATTTTTAGAGAAAAATAAATGCGCAATCACACTGTTTTTCATCAAAAAAAAATTCTTTGTGTGATTTCCGATCGATCAGTATATAATTTTTGTTTCTAATCAAAGGGAAACACCGTCAAATATCGATTCAAAAATTTTTCCGGATCGATTTCAATGATAGCTATAACTGGCGCCTTAAGGAGTATTCATATAAATACGTGCAATATAAGGAGGATGAAAATAAAATTGGCAGTTTTGCTCTTTGTTTTCGTGTAGGAATTTTGTATTGTTGGATGAGATTTTATATTTTATATTTTATATTTTTGATGTTTATAGGTTTGTATTAGGTAATTACAATTTGAACTATGACATTCAAATAAATATGTAAGTGTTTCAATCTTATACCATAATAGGTAGCTATAAAACAAAATAAAAAAATCGATCACCTACCTACCTTACAATTTTTTACAATAATAATGCGATTGAAAGGTGGGTTCCAAAAATAATGAAAAATATTATAATATATAAGACTTTAATGGATCTCTAATTTTTTACACATTTTAAAAGATAATAAACCTTACAAGGTATTACCTTATGATTTAAGGAAATTTCAACTTGAACATTTTTTAAGGATAGTTGCATTTTTTAAATGGGATGAAGAACTTCTAACATTGTTTGTTTTAAAAACTAACAAACATTTTTTTTAATATATAAAGTATACGTTACGTACCTTTCAGTAAAAAAAGTATTTCAAGTGTTGAGACATATTTTTTATTTGTAAGTTCTTATGGTATAGGTAGGTATTTATTAAAAGAATTTTGTTCAACAATAAGGTCCTATTTACAATTTTGAGCTATTAAGGATTTAAGGACAGGCTTACTTTTACTTTAAAATACCCTGGCCCATTTCAACAGTAATGTAACGGTTAGTGCTTATGACATAAACCCCGTTTGGGTCTTTATTTAAAAAAAAATGCTAGACTTTTTATAAATTTGATGTCCTTGTCTAAATCTTGCACCCAAAATAACGGCATATAAACATTGAAGCATATTTTTAAGACTGGAAATAAAGTCACCATACAAATTCTTTGGGAAAAATCGAATATTTTCATTAAATTTTCACTAATTTTTTCCTTCGTAATTTGGTTTCTTTTAGTAAAAAAATGTTTGCATTGCTCCAGAAGAGTACCCCCTATAGAACCGTTATTTTGTTTTTAATTTTTCTAAAAAATAATCAACCGATTTCAATAAGCTCTTATACTGTCACAATAATATTTGATGATCAAAAATGTCATTGATTTTATGTTTGATTTTGAAGAAAATATTAAACATCCGATATCTAAAAAGTGGATCATCATTTTCTTGCCAAATTGAAACGTAAAACATATATTAATAAGTTCAAAATAATTTCATACTAAAAATATTTTAAGACTCAAATAAAAAAATGTATACATAATAAAAAATTAATTTAAAAAAAACCGCTCTAACCATTTTCAACTAAATATTTTGAAAAATTAAGTTTTTTTTTTTAAAATAAGTTGATAATCTTAAGGACTACGAATGTTTTAAAGTACCATTAAATTAAATTTTTACTGTAGCACAGTGTAATTATATTATCAATTATATGTACCTACATACATAGGTATACAGCATGTTATAAAAAAATCTAAATCTTTTTCCAAACATAATTTTTGTACAGTAATGCAGACTTCCTACCCCACTGTAAGCTATTTGAATGTACATATTTCCTATACCATTATTTAGTAAGTGAGTCGAAATTCGCATGTGAATTATGTTTTATACAAAAGATGTCAAAACAAATAATCAACTTATTACCTATATCTACGATTGAAAGACCAAGAGAGAGAGCTTTTTAAATTAACATCTTCGAAGTATAACTAATGAACAACTATAACAAAGTATTTCGCATGTGGCTGCGACTATGGCACTTTCCATTTTGTGCTCAAAATCATAACTTAATGAATGAAGGGGTAAGCTTTCACAAAAATAAAGGACTATAATTTTTCTTTTAATTTAAAACAAGACTTGAAGGTTGTGCACGATTTGTAAGAAGGCAGGTACTTGCTAAGAACTGTTATGGTCAGTATGTTTCTTAAGGCTGTATGACCTCATCGAAATCTTAAGCTCACTAGGATTATAACGAAAATAATATGCATATTTAGTGAAAAGTGAATAATATATTATTTGAATTCCTTGTGCGTGGACAGAAAAGCGATTTCTTCTTAGATTTCTTACTTTTTAATGTCAAAGGCCTTAGAGCGTATTGGATGAGTTTATATTGACAAAAACCCTTATATCCCATATTTATAATACAAACTTCACTAAAATGGGTTGTGCTGGGAGTACACCGATGATTCCTGCAACTAGTGATATTTCATTGAAACCAACTCTTGCCTCTGCAAGTGATTCTCCTCCAAAACCAGAACTTATCCTCAAAGGTATGTTTTTTTGTTGTTGTAATAAAATAAGCTAAATACTATTTTAACTATATTTAACACAAATCTTTCCCAAAACTATTAAGTCCAGAGTTTAATATAAAATATTTTTATTTTGTATTCAAAACTCTTAGAAAACACCCCTGCTAGTTTTAATTTAAGTTCCGAATAGTATTCGTGTACCTACCTACGTAATTGACTTCCGTTACAAATTAAAAATGCATAGTGTAGGTAGCTAAGAATTTGTGAACATAATGACGAATTAATCGTTTTCATTGAAAGCAGTATTTTCTTTTACATTTCGACACTTTTAAACATTTAATCCACAAGCTCATTCCGTAAAATTATTAATAACTATTTGAACGGCAAATGATAAAAAGTAAAGAATGAAACGATTTTTAAAAATGTTCAAAAATCCTTAAATGAATCTGAGAATTTTAAAAAAGTCTCAAGGAATTATTGATGAAACACTTAATTAGCCTTTCAACAACAACTTTCGTGATCGTCAAAGCGAAGGGAACATTTTCACGCAATAAAATATTTAACAATAAATCATTCCAAAAATAAATGTATGAGGTAAATTCTGAAAGAAAATCAATGAACAACATGTAGACACACAGAATCACATGCACACTACATATGAACATTGTACATACATATGTGTGTAGTATGTAAATTACAAAAAATAGTTGCAATAAAATTTTGAATATAAAATTATTCCTTAAGTTATTGACTTTTGCTTAAGCCATAAAAACTTCGTTTCAAAGAAACGAGTTACATTCTTGTCGATTAATTTGTAACGAGATTTTATATCAAAGTACAATTTTAATTGTAATATTTTTACAATTATGAACATTATTATATTGGATATCATTCTATTTTTTCTATTGTTTCTAATTTCCGAGTGCATTTATCAAGCCTGTCCCTAAAAAAGGCGAATCCTCCTCACAATCTTACTATCGTCCAATTGCACTAACGTCCCTTTTTTCCAAGGTCATGGAAACGCTGATGAATTCTCAGCTTGAGAAATATCTTGAAGAACGATATGCACATAATAAATGCTGGTGTGCCTCAGGGCTCCGTTTTCTCTCCGACACCCTTTCTTATTTTTATAAATGATTGTTTGTCTCTAAATTCTAACACACTAAATTGTTTTGCCGATGAGAGTATCCTCGCATTACATACACACATTCCATGCACTGGCTTTGAAAGGAAAAAGGAAGAAACGAAAGTGACACTTTTTGTATTTTCACTAACCACATGTCTCTCTCTTTCTCTCTCTCTCTCTCTCGCTCTCTCTCTCTCTCTCTCTCTCTCTCTCACCATCCATTCACTTCACTCGATTGCACTTTAAGTAAAGCATTCGCCAGCTTACTGTCCAAGTTAAACATGACTAAAGAAGTTTTACTTCAAAAATGTTTGAAGAAAAAGTGATCTAGCTAATGGACAGGTTCAGACGAAATAAGGCAAGGGACTTCAATGTAAGGCAGGTTTCTAGTATCTGATTGGCCAGCTGCCAAAAAATTGTCTTCCAATTAAGGCAATTTTACGAGAAAGTAGATTTGAACGTTAGTCAGTAAAAATCTCCCTAACTAAGTCAATTGCATTTATGTCAAAATGACGGTTAATCACGAATGGTCATTTAACTAAAAGCTGAACTTTATTACCCTGTGATTTATTTACTTTCTGAACAATTTCAATTAAAGTTTTATGTAAAAGGGTTATGTAAATTGGTAATGGAATATGTTATATTTATTTAAACTACAATATAGAAGTTTTTGCTGGATGAACTAAAATTAAAGGTTGTTGAAGTAAAGTTCCGAATTTGAATTTTATGATACTTTAAGAACTAACTAGTAGCCTTAGTCAAAATGTACATTCAAAGAAGTTAACTGCAAATGAAGTCCCTTATATTGTCTGAAACTGCCCAATGTTGTAGGCATTTTTGTAACGACTGGTAACACTACTCGTCAAAATGTCAAATTTGGTGAAAAATGACAGACACCATTTCCATTTAGTAGCAAATCTTCATAGTAGTTATAACCTTGCACAAATAGGAGGGGAATCGGCTAGGCAATAAGTGATAATCAAAATAATAATTGCCATGGTGAAAGATATGAAAATGAACATATCAAATTGACTCTTTTATTATTGCTTTCAGACAGATTTCTTCATCCCAGGGTTTTTTGTTCTTTTAATTACTCACGAAACATTTTCAACAAAGATTATAGGAAGATTCATTATTATAGCATACCATTATATTCTATTTGGCAGATAATTTTTTGTATGATTTTAAATGAAATTTCAGTTGAAGAACTTTATTTTTTTGTAAAACTGTTTAGCTTTTTTGGAGATGGGGTTCGTTTTTGTTTATGACTTAATTGTAATGTTCAAAATCATTATTCAAACTTTAGCTATAGTAGCCACCTTAGGAGGCACTTTTAATTGTACTATGAATGAAAGTACTAATAAAAGTGAACACATTGATACTAGTATCTCATTAAGAATAGAGTTTTTGCTTTTAACGTTGTCGACTTTTTTAAGAAACTGTAGAGCCGATCTTGACTTCTCTATAGTTTTAAAATTAATCATACATAGCTTCTAACTAAACTTCACCACTTTATCTATAAGAAGAAACTTTCGAATCTAACTCAATTTACCGAAAAAAGGACTTGTTGGCAATTTTAGATTTTTTAGTTAACACATAAATCACGGCAAAACTTTTCAGGTCGAAAATTCATTAGGCACCTTTTAGTGAGTTTTCGTACTGTTAAATAATCATGATATAGATGGTAAACTTCTCAAATAAACTTTAATTTAAATGTATTAACATTTTCCATCAGTAATTTATTTATTTATTTCATTTTATAGATCTACCAGATGTTGTGGAAAAAGTTATTGAATCGATAAAAGAACCAGAGTTAAAAAACCTTAAGGATATATCAATTGAAAATACAAATTTATCAGATTTAAAGGATGAAACTGTTACTGCTGTTAAAAGTGATGTCAAAAGTTTCCTAGACATAAACAACAAAAACTTGACACAAGCTGTAACACAAGGAATTCTTACAGATAGTATTTCTTCTTCTGCTACAAAACGACCACCAGAAATGGAAAATTTAGAGCAAAACAATAAATCCAAAAATAAGGACAGCCCAACAATTTCTTCCGATGTAGATAGTTTAAGGACATCTTCTCCAGAATCGGAAATCGAGGAAGCACTTGCTAACAATAACGATCAAAATCCACCAACTCCAAAACCAACATTCTCTGAACTTCAAAATCTCGTTGTAGGCCCAGTTCATTCATTGGTTAAGAGTTACGTTGTTAAAACAACAACAGAAACTTTTGTTAGCCAGGATGGGGAAAAAAATCCAGCTAATGATAATTCTGGCAATGGCAAGTAAGTGTCACGTTGTACTAAGTTACTATAGATAATGTACTATTTTTCAGCGCACCTTATTTTATATTAAATTCAAAGACAATTTTATCAAATAAAAAATACCAATTCCTTTAAAAACAAAATGTTTCCTTATGTAAATATATGTAGCATTTTATTGTACATACAACAAATTTAATTCTTTTGATTAAAACAAAAAATGAAAAAAATTTAACGTGTTTTTATTTTTTGAAATAAATATTTGCAACGATGCTGTAAATACAATTTTGCAATCGAATATAGTTATGAAGATTCTTGGACTTAAAATGGTGTGTGCTTTATAGAGTAAGTATAAATATTTATTTTAATTATAATAACACAGGTTTTCTTTTTAATTTGCACACACAAAATTAAGCTTCTTTTATGGAAACATACATACCTAATCACTGCACGATATGATTTACAGTAGTTGCAATTAGAGGCCCTCATTTAAAAAAATTTAGCTTACCACTAAATCCTTCCTTATTCATGATAGTTTTGCATATCTGTTCATTTCTTTAAACAAATGAATGAAAACAATCAAGGCCGTATCTATACATTTTAACAGGGAGGGTGTTTGTGGTCACACACTTAACATAAAGATGAGTTTTTGAGCACCGCTTAAAAATGCTTTTTAATGGTCTCTAAAGGAGGCTGACAAAATTTAAATAATATAATGTGTATCTTAACCTTACATTTACATATTTCAAGGGTTAAAGTGATAACTTTTAGTTATTAGATTATTTAAGAACACTGTTGTCCAGTTAGATATGGTCTTACTATTAAATTTGGACGACTTCCTTCATATGAAACATTCCAAGATTCCAACAGTTTTCTCAATATACCTTATTTTGGTGCATTTCACACAGAAATACATTATGTGTTATTATTATAATTCGTTTAATACTAATGTTAACAATTCGTATAAATATAATACATAGTACCTACTTAAAATATAAAACTCAAACTAAGCTGTTGAAAAACATTAATTTGCATTTTAAAATTTTTGAAACTTTGAAACAAAAAGTAATTTTAAAACACATGGATCACGGAAATCATGACCAAATCTCTTAATGAAACCCAGAACTCTATTTGCTTTTTTAATTATGAAGTTAATATGTACATTGAATGTTAGTTTAGAATCTAAGACAACACCAAAGTCAGAAAATATATATAATCTACTTAAAGGTTAAGAATCGAACATGCAGATACTTAATTAAAAACGATTGGAACTTTTTTGCATGTAAAACTCTTGGTTTTACATTTGTCAACATTTAAAACAATACGATTATTACTGCACCATTCCCTGAATAATATTAAGCCTTCTTGCAAAAGAGGACAGTATGATGTAGACTCCAAGCTTTTATATTAAATTAATAGATATGAAACGATTATTATGTTTTTCAATTGGCCATTAGTTTAACGAAAGTGTCTTTTTTGCTGTTTTTGGGAAATTTATCATCTTGAAATTCATGCTTAAATCTTAGTTCTAGAGCATCCGAAGCAAATTCACTTCAAAAAGTAATTTTCTTTATTATTTTAAGATCTTAAAAGTTTTTGTAATTAATAGGAAATCAGTTTTGAAAAAAAAAAAACATTTTAAGAAAGCCTAACACTATTTATGTGCGTCAAAGAAAAATAAGATGGAATCAGGAATTTAAAGGCAACTTAATATCAAATTTGGCGACATCTTATTCAAAGTTTCTTCTTAAGAACCTGAAAATTTGCTCTTTCTTTCAGAAAAGATCTTAGAAAAATAATTTAAAGCATTACTAAAGATTTTCCTGTGTGAAAACTCTTTCATCTGAAATGCAACAGACTAAAAAAACAAATTTGCTTAAGAATTTATTCTCCACAAATTAGGACTTTAAGCTGTGTTTTTTTCGGTCATTTGTGAAATATGACCTATTAGTAGCTTTACGCATCTATCCAAATTTTTTGACTTTCATATTTGTCTGTTAAACAAAATGATTAAATTAAAGGTTTTTGGAGTATGCCTTAAACGACAAAAAATAAGATAACGCAGTTAAAAACTCGTTACGCGTTAATTACATACGAGGTGTGTTCAAAAAGTACCCGGAATTTTTAAATTCCGCGGGTCTGGGAGTCCGAAGGTCAAAATTATTTTTGTATTGTGTTGGTATACATGCCTCTAAAGTATGATGCAATTTTCAGCTATATTCACTGTTTACTTTGTCTGTGGTAGTTGCTAAGGATTGACGTGTTTTTATGAGTTCGGCGATAGTTGCTGAAACTGCTGAATTTTGACCAAAAAAAACAAATCGCATAAACATCGCTCAAGAGCTGTTAAATGACGTCAACGACGATCCAAGTTTGCTTGAAAGGGTCATAACTGGTTATGAAACATGGGTGTACGGTTATGATGTCGAAACCAAAGCACTATCGTCCACCTGGAAGCATCTAACGTGAAGAACGAAAAAAGCACGTCAAGTTCGATCAAATGTGAAGGTTTTGCTTACTGATTTCTTCGATTATAATGACATAGTGCATCAAGAGTTCTTACCACAAGGTCGTACGATTAATTAGGAGTATTACCTTAAAGTAATGCGACGTTTGCGTGAAGCAATCCAAAAAAAAACACTCAGAGTTATGGAAAAACAGTTCATGGCTTTTGCACCACGATAACGCACCTGCTCACTCGTCGTTGCTTGTTCGTAATTTTTTGGCCAAAAACAATACCGTAGTCATGCCCCAACCTCCATATTCACCAGATATGGCTCCGTGTGACTTTTTCCTGTTTCCAAAGTTGAAGAGACCCATGAAAGGACGGCGTTTTTCCTCGATTGAAGAAATAAAGGCAAAATCGCTGAGAAAGCTCAAGGACATATCAAAAAGTGAATATCAAGAGTCCCTCCAAGATTGGGAAAACTGCTGACATAAGTGTATTATATTTGGGAGGGACTACTTTGAAGGGGACCACATTGATGTAAACGAATAAATAAATATTTTTTTGAAAAAAGCGAAAATTCCGGGTACTTTTTGAACACACCTCGTACTATTATTTTTTTTTCTATTTTTATATTAAAAAAAAACCTTGATATTACACCTTATTTATAGGAAGTAGGATATTAAGGATATTCAAATCAATATGTTTATAAACAAAATATTTAATTTTTAATTTTAAAGGTCTGAAGAAAATAATAACATTGCAACAAATGGAAAAGACACTACGGAATGGGAAAAACAAGCGGATATGTTGGCACTAACTCAAAAATATAATCCAATTGAAGCAATGCGTAAATTTAGAAGAGACAACGCCCATAGCGGTGGAGATCGAAATGGTAGCGCGTTAATCTTAAGAAATGAATTTAAGCCCAAAATTCAAAATATATTCGAAGATCTAAATGAATTCTTACCGTTACAAAGCCCCCATCGGTCAAGGCTTTCTAGTGCGATGAGTGAAAGGAGTCAAAAGGTCAACGCCGCCACCGCCACCGCCGCCGCCGCTACAGTTGCAACCATAACCTCTGATTTAGACGATAGCGGGAGAAGTACGAAAATTGAAAATGAAGAACATAATAAAATAGAAAAAGTAAAGGACATCAAATTGAAGAAATCACCTGCTCCTGTTAGAAAAACAAAAGACTCTTATTTAGTAGTTCCCACAACGAATGGGAGTGTTAGAGGAGTTCCGTCGCCTAGTCCGCATAAAGTTAGAGAAAGATGTGTTGTTTGCTTTAATAAATACAAACACTAGCGTTAGTTTGAAGTTTTTTATTTTTGAATTTAAAAATAATTTAAATTTAAACGTTTGAGATGAAAAGAGTTTTAAAATGAAAAATATTAACAGTGAGTAAACAAAGTTTAGAAAGGGAAATAACATGTCCTAAGTTAACTATAAGTAGATAAAAGACCGAAGTTCATCCTCTAACACAAGGTAACTTTGTGTTGCAATCAAAAGGCAGTAAATAATTGTAGTGAAACGGTAAGTTGTGTTTAGCAGCCTTGTAAAAGAATTCAATTGTTTATGAATGCAATAACATTTGACTTCACGCTTTTGTTCCATTTGAAGTTCATTTGAATTCACTACATTTTCTTGAAATCTTTTGAAAAGAGTTTAAAAACTGTAAACAAACGAACAAAGTCTTAAATTATTCAAATCAAGTTTTATTTTTTTTTAATTAGGATACACTCAAAGGGTTTAAATACCTTTAATATACTGAAGATACGGTGTGAGCATCATCTAAAGAAATAGGGTTTAGAAAAAGGGTGTCGGTGTACACTGGTTTTAAATTCTCCATAGCGTATTAAGGCATTGCACATTCGCGTAGTACGGCTAAAAAGAGGAAAAGGAGAGAGAAGGTAAGCTGATGGGCATTCATAGAAGCGTGCGCATTACTGTTGAAGTGTTTGGGGAGGAATGCAACTGGGTATTTCACTAGAGCATAGGTCCTTAATAACGGTAAAAAAGGCTTGTTTTCGAGTGCCGTAATTGTGTTTATGATGTTATTGTCGCCAATCATTTTAAAAGCTCTCCAAGGAGAAAAATTTCTTGCATGCATCGTCTCAGAAAGATTGAGAAAACATGATTGCATATTTTTAACGTCAAATGATTGGTGGCTATCCAGTAAATGGTAATCTTCTTGAATGGTAAGTGTTTAAAGATTGCTTTCACAAAAATATTCATTCCTTTGCAACGCTGCTTTGTAGTTCCGTTGAATGTAAGAGGACATTTTCTGGAGTAGCATAGTTGTTTATGATTTTGATCAAAATCCTTGGATCCAACGATACAAATTTTGACTTTAATTATTTTATAATTGAAAATTTATTCACGACATATCGAGAATCGAACATCAATTTTTACCAATTTTAATTGTTATGAAAAAACTGACTTTTGGATTTTTATAAAAATTTTACTGAATGGCGAGAACAATATTTTCTATAGAGTGCAATTAGTTTGAAGCCAATATCTTTATTTTTTTAAAAAGATAAATAAGTCGAAAATCAATTTTTACCAACTGTTAGTAATGTTTTTTTTTAGGTTTTTTTTTTGGAAAATACTGTAAATTCGATTTTTCTCAAAATTTTACCAGATGTCAAAAACGTTGTTCTTCGTTGCATAACATTATTTTGTAGATAAAATAGTTTTTTTTTTGTCATAAAATATTTTAATTATATTATATCAAATTTAATTCAAGTCGCTAGCGTTATTAGTTCGTGAGATATTTTGAGTTAAACCAACATTCTGCATTTTTCTGCATTATTATCTGTATTGCAAAATGTATTTAAAGTCGATATCTTTAATGGTTTTTGAGATATGAACGACGAAAAAAGCTTCGCGAACTTACGGACTTGCGGACGTACGAAAGTACGTACACACGCAAGCACAGACAGTTTCCTAAAAATCTTTTATTTAGACTCTAGGGCCCTTGAAACGTCGAGAAATGTCAAGATTTCCAATTCGACAAATCGGACCGATTACAATAACTTTCTATAGAAAGTTAATAAGATTTCGGAATGCACTGAAAAGTACAATTGAAAATACATACATACATATGTATGCATATAAAGGTTGGATCATGAATGATTTGCTTTAAGTTACATTAAATGTCTCTTACTAAGGTTCAGTTATAAAATAAGCCTCAATAAATTAGAGAACGTTCCTTGGTTATAAAAACAAACAGTTTTTTGATGAGTACTTTTCTAGATTTCATTATAAGACCAAGTCAATATCCTCTTTTCGATTTTTCAAACTTAAAATTTATATTCAAATGCATAACGTACACATTATTTATTATTGCTCTGATTTACATCCATTTTGTTAAATAAACAAGCTACTACATTATTTCAAAAATATTTCAGTCTTAAGTAAAAAATAACATTCTTCTATAGCTGGATAATAAACAACACCAATAACACCAATTTTTGTTTTTTTCTTAATAAAATTTCAACAGCAATAAAAATAATTACGATCATGGTACATCGTCGGTCTCACACAGGGAAATGGAAATATTGTTTCTTGAATCTAGTAATTCAATGTTTTGTTGTTGTTGTTGTTTTTGTGATTGGTTAACTTCTATTTCGAGTTCTAATGGTTTTGGATAATCTTTTTCGATTTGCTTTTCCAAAAGCGTTGTATCACTCTCGGCTTTGAGAATCTTTTTTCGACGCTCATTTATAACTTGTAGCGAATCATAAACCTCATTATTAGATTGTTTTCCATTGAGGTTTTTCAAAAATATTGTATCATATTCGTTTGATATTCTTGGTTTCGGTCTATAGAATGTATTGGATGAATTACTTCTGTAGAGTACTTTATTCGATTGGCAGCTCTTTTCTTTGAGTAGGGTTTTCATTTCAATTTTAATTGGTAATGTTTCTGGTCTTGATTTCTTTAAGATTCCAGGTTTGATTTCTGTGATGGTTGTAGGTTTTTCATGAATTGGCGGTTTTTCGTCATTTTCTGGACTTTCTTCGAGAACGCAAGGTTCTATACTGGACTGGCCTGATAGTTGACGTGCTGTGATTGGTTCCGAGCAAATGGAAAGTTGGCTTCTGTATAGAAAAATAGGAAGATGTAAAAACATATATGGTTAGAGTTCTAGTTTAAGAACAAATCTAACTAACTAACTTTATGCTAACTTTTTAAAAATTATTTTTTTAGTAAAAATGGAAAAAAAAATAAGTAACTTAAAATTTCAACATTAACTAGGAGAGCTTCAGACATTCAAACATGTTATGAGTAAACTTGGTAAGTGAATTATATTCGAGTTGGTTTTTGATATTTGCAGGCGTTTCAAACCGGAAACGGAAACTGTTTCCATTTTCATATCAATTGTGTGTGACGTTAAAATATGTAAAATAAAATTATTGGTTCGTGAAATATTTGCGATTAACTAAATTCGTCACTTGTTTTTGAAAAATTAAACAAAAAATAATTAACAACAATACAAACCTAAATTCTCGTTCAACAGAAGGTGTGGAGGACGGTCCGGAGTTAACGCGTTTAGTTAATTTACTACATGATCGTTGAGACTGAGGGCTATGTAAATCAACTTGAACTTTTTTGGAGTCAACACTGGGAGTACGGCTTGTCATTGAAGGACATTTGTTTGTCCATCGAGCCCCATATGACAGATCCGATAGTGTAGAACTCCGACTGGAAAATAAAGGAAACTATTAGAATTATTCTTCTTTAGTTTAGAATTTTAAAAACGTTGAATACCGCCTTGAAGCTGTTCCGTCATTTTGTAAATCCTCGTTTTCTATAGGTTTTTGTCTTAAAAGAAGATGACGTTTAGCAGTATCAGAACGTTTAGTACGATCTATAATTCTTGATGCTTGGCTATCCGAAAAACCTATAAAGACAGATAAAAACAGAATCAGCACAATTATGAATTTTAAGAACTGCATCAGCCTAGGAATAATATGATTCAATCATAAAAAGGTACCTGTTTCATCGACTGACATAGCATTCCAGTGGGCTTTTTGAAAAGGCGTTGGGTGAAGCAAAGATGATGCAGATTCTCTTGAAGTTCTTTGAACAAGGCTTCCACTCAATCGTGGACTACGAGTTCTTGAATAACGTCCGTTTGATTGATGATGATGGTGTCGATGTCGCCTATGTGAATTCTGTATTATGTACATAGGTTTTCGGTTAGGTGACAATAGGTGTGCTAAAGCTGATCCATTCACTTGGCTAGTTACATTTTCTGAGAGATTCGGCACCGAACCACAACGTTGAAGTTTTTGTTGTTTTGCAGGCAACTGGGTTGTTTGTCTGTAAAAAAAATAGAATATGAACATTTATACAAAAGTTTATTAACTTCACATAGGAAGTTATTCTAATCGGTCCGATTTGTCGAATTGAAAATGTTGACATTTCTCGACGTTTCAAGGTCCCTAGAGTCTTAAATAATAAAATATTTTTAGAGAGATGTATGTGCGTGTTGTGTACGTACGTTTGGGAAGCTTTTTTCATCGTCCATATCTCAAGAAGTAATGGAGATTTCGACTTCAAATGAATTTTGTTCTACAGATAATATTGCAGAAAGAACTGTTTTTATCATACCAATTTAAACAAAAGTGAGAAATTTGGTTAACACAAAATATCTCACATACCAATAACGCTAGTGACTTCAATTAAATTTTGTATAAAGTATTGTGACATGATACCAAACTAGCACGTTTTTGGAAAAATATCACTTTTTTTTAAATAAATCAAAACAACTGAAAAAAATAATTATCACCTATAATATTTTACGAACAAAAAATGATTTTATATCCAAAATAAATGTATGCATCGAAGAATAACATCACTTCAACATATGGTAAAATTTTAAGAAAAATCAAATACAGCTTTTTTACAAAAAATAAAAACCTGCAAAAAAACATAACTAAAAGTTGGTAAAAACTGATTTATTACTCAAATATCTTTTCAAAAGCTAAAAATATTGGCTTTAAACTAATTTCATCTTATAGAAAATATTGATTTTCAAAATTCAGTGAATTTTTTATAAAAATCCAAAACTCAGTTGTTTCATAGAAATTAAAATCTACAAAAAATAGTATACGCAAAATTGGTAAAAATTCATATTTGATTCTCTATATTTCGTGAACTAATGAAGGTATTGACTTTAAAATGATTTCATTCTATGATAAATTTTCTTAGAAAAATCCAATCTGTATTTTTTTATAAATGAAATAAAAACTTAAAAAAAATGCTACTAAAATTGGTAAACATTGGTTTTCGAAAAATCTTGCTAACAAAAATAGATTAGGTAGTAATTTTTAATTAATTTTTTAAAATAATTCAATTGACAAACTATAATTCGAAGTAAAAGAGGCTGGAATGCGACCCACACTGATAACTTCCCATCCCGTCTGTCAATTAGTCTGGCTTAAAAGGTTTGTAGGTTTCCGTGTTTTGTTAAACCTACAAACCTTTTAAGCAAGACTAATTGACAGACGGGATGGGAAGTTATCAGTGTGGGTCGCATTCCAGCCTCTTTTACTTCGAATTATAGTTTGTTGGAAACAGTCTCAGGGAAAAAAATGTTGATGCGTTCAGACATTAAGGTTTTATTATTATTTATAAATCATACAAAATAACATGGGATTCGAAAAAGTATTTTCGTGTTCTACAATTTTCTCAAAACTATAAATTACTTTAAGATTTGGCTTCTAAGGTTTTATCAATTATTTTAAAGACGACTACTTTTACTAACCAGGGCCCAGTGACTTACAACTCACAACCATTCCTGTGTGCAAGTAATTTTGTCAAGGATAGGGGCGCCTACAGTTTCAAGCCGAATCCGAACGGCTAATTTGATAAAACACTTTTCTTGGAGGATTTGTCAATTCCTCGCAAGAGGCAGTACTCGTGAAAAATCTTAAGATGGCACAGGTAGAGATTGAACCCAACACCTCTGGCTCTGGCATGACAGTCCTACGCACTGACCATCACGGCACGGCAATATTTACGAATTCAAAAACAATTTTCACTGACACCTCCTTTCAAACTACCACTTCCTTTCCTAATGCTCACACAAAACATCAGAAGCAACACAAAAAAGCAATAAAACATAATCCTATTATGCCATTAAAGTTACTTGTCTTCTTTGAAAAATGAAAAACAAATTATAATATGTAATTCAACTAGAAATGTGTGCCATACACAGATACTCATTTAAAATTAAAATCTAAATAATTTAAAATTATTATAGGAATGACAAAAGTCAGTGAAAGTAAATAATTTCGTTAAAGATACATTAATATTATATTTGTATTGCAAAACCTCTTCTTCCCTACTCAGAGATCAAAAATCTAATTCCAATGGCACACATTAGGAACTTATTACCGCCATTTGGACATTTCCGTCTGATTATTTTGTGTGTGCACCATCATAGGCATCATAAGACAAAGTGTAGTATGTCATTATAAATGCTGAGGGATAAAATGACTGTTTCGAACTTTGAATACTTTGTGTGAGTTAATGCTTTAACTTTTTTCCCATAAAAACCAAATTAAAAATTTTTAAAAATAAAGCAACTTACCCCAACGTCTTAGAGAAATGAATTAGTGCTGCTGTTAATGCCTGCCGATCTAATTGCGCCGCTTGAGGAGGCTCAGCTGGAGAAGACCGAAATACTCCCAAATGATGATCCCATCGAGTGTTCTGATACGATACTCCTGTAATAGTAAAATGTTAAATATAGATATGTGTTTGCATAACTAATTAAAAAACTATTTTGTTCATTACTAACCATTTGCTCGCCTTTGCGAAGAAGCACTGCTCGAATTACTTCTTATATTAGTTTTACTATTAGAAGCTGCTTTAAGTCTTGCTGGTACGACTTTTGCAGCTGAGTCACGAGCCTCAAATGTCATAACACAAGATGCAACAACAATAAACCCACCGAATCCCATCACAATAGGTCCAACATATGATAAATTGTTTAAGTGAAAACCCTTTGACTCATTCTTAACGCGAACTGTGGAGTTTCCCCTAATCTCAGATCCTACAGAAAGTTGATCGGCATAGTAACCTTAATACAAATTTAATAATTACCATCCCATATTTAACATCCAATGATTTTTTTATTTTTATTTTTATTTACCAACAGTTGCCATTCCCGCTCCCAAGAGCATAAGAATCATTCCTAAAATCAGTGCTCGGCAAGCATGCCAGAGGCACTTTGATGACATTTTTCCGCGAACAACTTGTACATTCCATGTTGCTCCAGAAGCAGGGTGAGCACGTCTTAGTTTTCCTAAGGAGTGTTTCCTTCTTGTTGATGTACATTGTGCGGAAGCTTTTGAAGGCATTACAAAACCTAGGTGTAACTTGTTAGATATTCATAAAACTCTCCTATATATAATATTATCTATGTTTGTACGATTTTAAGCTTCAATTATAACTAAAACCATAGATTCGATATTTGCCGGATTGAAAATTCAGTTCTATTAAACTCACATTATTTTTCTTATATTGTTTGTTTTATTTATATTGTTTGTTTTATTTAATTTATGATTTAATTGTTTTAAAAAAAAACACTCAAAACAAAGCGGATACAGATACATACACAGACAAATATTTATCGTATGTACCTACATTAAAATCTTTTGATACTCGTTCGTTTTTAATTTCCTAATGGATATTACGTTATATTAAAATCTAGCTAAGCATTTTTCTTTTGAGAAAACATTTAACACGAGAAAATCGTAGGATAACCATTTTCTTGTGAGATATTTTTCTTCATATAAAGGACAGTTTTTTTTGTGCAAGACAATAAAACCTTCAAACAGAAATCAACACGCACATCTGAGCTGAACGGCTTTTAAAAAGTTTCTGATAACAAATTGTGGTGAAAATACATGGTATGTTTTTTAGTTCATCTCAGAGAGAAAATAAGTTTCTGAGAGATTTTGGAAAAATGGTGTGGGTATTTTGAAAAAGAAGGCAAGGATAGTCTCTTCGACTCAAACTATATTCAACAGGATACTAATACTCGCATATTTATAAGAATTGAGTTTGTTTTGCAGACCCCATGAATACAGAATGTTTACAGAAGATACAAAAAAATGTCACTCAAACAGAAAGTACTTACTTAAAAGATAAATGTTAAACTACTTGTTCATAACATAAACTGGTAATAAAATACCTTTTAGCTGGAAGATGCTGGAAGTCCTTATAACATCCCTAAAACTACCATATGTCTGAATTTTTTCGAAGTAAGGACATTTTTGTGTTCAATTTTTCGAGATAAATGTAAAATATATGTTCCCACCACTTTTTGTTTCAACAACATCTTCAGTTTTGTTGGCTTCGTGAATGCGACATCTATTGGTATTGTGACAAATATTTTTCGAAGTGCGTGTATGTATGTTAAACCTGTGTATATAAAAGCTTAGTGTATAAAAACTTTTGCATATAAGAACCATAGCACTCTCATGAGCTTTGTATGAAAGAAGCCAAGTTAAGAAACAAAAATTTAATGAAATTCTATTGCACCGATTTTCAGAAAAATCGAATTTTCGGTTTTTGAGCAATCATTTGTTATTTTTGGGCCTTACAAAATATGAAAAAACGACTAACGCGAATCTGCTGTAACTTAATTTCTTAATTTGAACTCAATCAACCCAATGCAATAGCCTAGGCTATAGGGGCGAGGACTTCTCTACCATCGTAATGTGAGGTTTGATTAAAACTTCGAGTTCAATATTTTCTTGAATGGAAAATTTGCAATATGCCAATGTTCATACGTATCCTTGTACATGTCGCAAGTAAAACAAATCTAGAATCCTTGGAAAAATGAGCTGCAGAAAAGAACATGCTATGCATTGTATTGTCTAGAAATTATCTTACAAATAATGAAATAAAATTTGATAAGATTGTGATAGTATGTATTTTTATTAGAATACTACACTGTAAACTGTTGGAGTTATAAATAAGAACAATTAATGTTTAATAAATTGTAGGTAATGCAAAAGATGCTTGAATTTTAGCAGCACTTCTTTTTAACCAACAATATTATAAATATAATATTAAATTAAGAGATTCATGCCTGTTAAGAGGTCATGTTCTCTTTAAGAAATAAACATTATGTACATTTTTAAAATCCCTGTAACATAACGATAAAACGAACTTTATGTAAAGCTTGCTGTATATATTTTTGAATCGGTTAAAAGAGATATATGTTGTTTAAAATTGCTAAATCTAACACTAAAACTGTTTTAACGCCCTCTTTGTACATAAAAAGACGCCATGTCTTTGTATATGAATGTATATGTATGTATATACAAAGGCCATGTATTATTTCCATTCAAAAGCATATAAAACAACCACTTTTAGATTTTTGTATAGGTAGGTTTTAATCTTTGTATTTTTCATATACAATGGTTTTAATACAAGAAATGTCCATAAAATAGCCCGGACTTTAATCTTTGTATGTATGTGTATAAAAACTAAGAAAAATTAATAGATGTCGCCATGTTCGATTTTCATTTACAAAATTTTATTTCATCTTTATGGGAATGAAAATAATATTTTCCCTTGGGTCCCGTGAATCTCTCCAATTCGCGACACCAACGCCAATGATGCGGTATGTGGTCGACCTAAAAGGTTCTGCTCATTATAGAACTATGGTTTTATATACAAAGACTTCATTTATTAATGTTAGTTTATGGCAAGAATGCACGAACGTGGATTTTTGAAAATTTAGCAAAAAGTACTGTTTTATTGAACGTGTTTTACATAAAAGATTTTTGAATAAGGATGTTGGCTTTCCATATTGGTAATATGAAAATAAAAAATTTCTTCATTTTATTTTCATCCATACCTTGCATAAAAAGGGGGGCAAGTCCATTTTTTCGCAAAACCTGTTTTTTTACTCATCATATGAAGAAAAAAATAATCTATACATTGGTTTAAACCAGAGGTCGATACGACAAAAAATAAGCCCGTTATAGCAAAATTTGGATCTGCCACCCTAGTGCGTTTGGTGCAAAAAAGTGGCAGATCTGGATCTGCCTCCTTATTGACACAAACGAAATTCTTACGTTATTTGCATCAAGTTAGTCACGTTTTAAAGTTCCAGTTAAGAGGTTATAATTTTTGTGTTTTCACCACTACTGAATATGCCGAATGTATTGAGCAAGCTTTTAAAAACTTTAAAGTTGTTAATGTTGACCAAAATATGATTCTAAACTTCAGTCAACACTACGAAGGTCATTTTAAAAAAGTGATAATAAATGCAGAAAAGATTTGATTCAAAATATCGCAATATCTCATTTTTGAATATAGTAAGGAGCACATTGAAACTGTTGCAGTCAGTTCATCAACTGGAATGCCTGTATTCGAATATTTTCCTATAATGAGGAATGTTGAAGCCAACTTGTCTGTTCTGCATCAAAAAACCGATGCTATGAACCGATGTATGATTAAACTTTGCCTTTAAAAATGGCTAAATATAAAGATATGATTCAACTTGTAACTACGTTCCACCCAATAAACTGTTTTTCTACAAGGCTCTTAAAAGTGAAACTGTTGGACCAACAGATGACGTTTCCAGTGATGATGACGATGATCAGGCTGAAATTAACCTTTAAATTTGTAATTTGATTTGTTTTTCCTTTTCTTTTTATTGTGAAACTATTAAAGTGATGATTTATAATTCTAAATATATTAAATAACTTACTTTTAAGTATTTTATTATTCATTGATCAAAATTTTAAACCAAATTTATTACATATTGGTGCAAATCGGGGGCAGATTCAAACTTTAAAAAATCATAGTAATTACATACATACATTTTTTATTTACATTAAAA
This sequence comes from Eupeodes luniger, assembly GCA_951509635.1. NCBI lineage: Eukaryota > Metazoa > Arthropoda > Insecta > Diptera > Syrphidae > Eupeodes > Eupeodes luniger. The sequence continues at coordinate 56,223,308 of OX608074.1, read as the reverse complement.
CTTATTTTAAATGATGTAGAAATATCCAAATTTTTTTATGACATATCATTTTCTAACATTAATGCAGTAAATATTTTCTAAAACTGTTTTTTTTTTTTCATTTCCCACAAAAAGTTAAATTTGGACCTGCCCCCCTTTTGTTGCAAGGTCCTCAATTACAACTTTAGATGTACTTCAGCGAAATTTATTTTGCTTGTGCGAAACTACGCCAGATTTTACTTTCCAGTAATGCAAGATTCGGAAAAAATTAAAACTTTTCTAAAAAACATGTCAGAAATATTAGAAATTGTGTTAGGCAGGAATAGATAGCCAAAAGCAAAATAAAATATCCTATCAGAGGAGTTCATTGTTGAAAATTTTAATTAACTTGGTCGATTAGAGGGATGCCACAATCCCACTATTAAATATCACTGAACATAAAAATTGCAAAAAAATAATGGAATTTTCAGTAACAATAAATTTTGTAAAATATTTTGTATAAAACTACACTTTATGTATTTTCCCTGATAATAAATAAAAAAGAGGATAGGGTGCGACCCACACTGATAATATCCCATCCCGTCTGTCGATTTGTCTTCCTTAAAACTTTAACAATATATTCATAACAATATTTTGGGTGAGATAAAAAATGTGTCAATATCTTTTTTGTTGTCCTAATACTTGATCGAAACCATTTCTCTTCTCTTTTTGTAGGTTTTCGTGTTTTGTAAAAAAAGTTTTTAAAAAATTAACTTAAAATTACCAACAATACATATTTAATTTTAATGATGAAATAGTTTGATTTCAAAATCTATTTTTGTTAACGAGATTTTTATTCAAAACCCAATTTTTACTAATTTTAGTAACATTCCCTGAAAATTTTTATTTCTTATCTTTACAAATACAGATTGGATTTTTCTAAGAACAAAATCTTATGTTAATATCAAAATTTAGCACAGAATGAAATCATTTTAAAGTCAATGCCTTCATGAGAATTGAATATCAATTTCGACCAATTTTGCGTACTATTTTTTGTAGATTTTAATTTGTATGAAAAAAACTAACTATTGTATTTTTATAAACATTTTAATGAATGTCGATAAGATGAAATTAGTTTTATCAACTTTTAGTAATTTTTTTTATTTTTATTTTTTGTAAAAAAAACTGTAAATTCGAAACTTTTACCAGATGTAGGGAAATTCCAACGGTCTTTTCTATTTAACCCCTTAATTTTATTACTTTTTTTATTTTCTTTAAAATAGTATGTAATGTAGTAAATTTTTATTGGTACGAAATTTCCAGCAGGTATAAAGAACGAAAATCGGTTGAAAAATATGTGGCCTCATCCTAGTGATTGGCAGTGTATATCTCCCTAAAAATCTTTTATTTAGATTCTAGGGAACTTGAGACGTCGAGAAAAGTCAACATTTTCAATTCGACAAATCGGACCGATTACAATAACTTCCTATGCGAAGTTAAAATATTCAGTAGCTGTTCATGATGCTCAAGGTTTTAATGTAATCGAATGAAACATACACTTTTTACTTATTTAATAGAATTAGAATTTTAAAAAATATCTTTTAATTGTATACATATTTTCGTTCGTTAATCGCAGAGGAATTCAAAATAACCGAAAGTGTTTTATACTTTTGAAAGATGAAATGCTTATTTGAAGCTTTATGAAATTTATTTATTTTTTTGAAATTAATTTATTTGTATATTTTGTTTTTTATTGGTTTATTTATTATTTATTCAATAACTAATTAATATTTATATTCAAATACGTTTTCTTATTTTATCTTCCTTTTTTTTAATTATTTTGTATTTTCAACTTCCCATTCGAAGTTATTGTAAAGGCTCCTAGAATCTAAATAAAAGATTCTTTGAGAGCTTTTATTTCAAGAACCGTCAGAGATATCGACTTCCAATGATTTTTGTTCACAGTTAATAACATCAAAATATGTAGAAAGGACTTTCAAAAAAATTGGCATGGGTTTTTTTTCCTATAGCAATTTAAAAAAAAAGTGAAAAATTTGGTTGACCAAAAATATCTCTTTAACCAATACTGCTAGCAATTTCCATTAAATTTAATATTATACATTGACATGAAACCAAATTGAATTAATTCAAACAAATTCAACTGAGGGTTTGTTTTCTAATTAAAAAAAAAAAAACTGAAAGCAAATATGTGTCCCCTTGAATATTTTGCAAACAAAAATATATCCCCAAACTTATTGTATGCATGGAAGAATTAAGTTTTTAAAATTAAATACATTTGTTAGATAAATGGATTTGACATTTTTTTTAGAAAAAATAGAAACCTAAAAAAAACTACAAAACGTTTTTTAAATTTTGATTTTTGACTCAAATATCTTTGCAGTAATTAAAGATATTACCTTCAAACTAATTTTATCTTATAACAAATATTTTTGTTTAAATTAAATGAAATTTTTAGTAAAATCCAAACGTCAGTTTTATTTTTTAAATAAGAACCTTCAAAAACTTTAAGGAAATGCGTCGCACAAACCAAACCATTATTCTGGTAATAAATGTGAATGATTTTCAAACGCTTTTTAGGAGCAAGTCCATTCATTATAAAATGGAAAACCAAACTGAGCACAACTCAATTGACAGCTGTCAAAAAGACAAACTAAAAATATAGCTGGATTAAAAACCAGACGTCTAAAAAAACACCCGTTATTATAAGAAGCCATATCTCTGTTAATTGTGTAATATTATTTTAAATTCTTAAAACTTCAGTTAATACAAAAAATAAGTCATCAAAAAATACTTACATATATGCATCTATATGAACCTTTTAAGTGTCTTAATTTAATATTCAGTTTTTTTTTCAATACACCTCAATTTCAGACTTGGCAAAATATACACAAGGCAAACATTTAATATAGCAGAATTTCATTGATGAATTCAACTTAAAGAAACGTTAGTAAAAATTTCCCTTCACATTTACTCGAAATTCAATCACAGGAAGTATTTTGAAATCTTTTTTAGTGGTTAACAATTTATTTGGAAGGAAATAACTTCAAGGACCATTTGAAATCTCACCATTCAAATAGCGCATGATTCCAAAATTTCCTACCCCTTTATATTTCACTACCCCATTTAAAGGAGTATTATAAATAAAAACTCTCCAATAATATAATCAACACAGTAAAACAAACTCAACTCAACGAATCTAGACAAAAAGCTTATATCCTACTCCAATGCCAACTTTAACGTATGAAATCAGCAATGCCTTAAATTAAAGAACAGTGACAAATTAAGGCTATTCGTATTGTGACGCATTTAATTTTTATCCGTTCAAACTATAGGAATTGAAAGTGTTTCATGTATAGTTTGAAAGACGAAACCCTTACTCGTGGTCGAAAATCTCACTGTCATAAGAAAATTATTCGGCTTGGATATTATAATTTTCAGCCGTGTGTCTATTTGTGTATGACAAATTTCCAATTTCAACACCCAGTAAAAATAAAAAGAAAATGTATTAACAAAACAAAAATATATGATGTTATATTAAAATATCACAAAAAGACCTCCTATCTTACCTTGAAAAATTCAAATTCTTCAAAAATCTCTCGATTCTAAGAAAAGTTATCAAGTGTGTCTGATGGCTCTTGTTCTCTAGCTGAAGTGAAAAATTAACGGTGTGGTGTGAAAAAAGAGCATTCAATGATTTTATACTAAGTGAAGTAATGTTTTCAAAGAGAATTTAATGTGAAGTGAAAAATTGCATAATAAGCTATATTTTATAACATAAATATACAAGAAATATTTATGAAAAAGTTACATGAAAATGTTTGAGTGCGAGGAGTTAAATGCATCCACTGATTAATCAAAATGCGTAACAGTTTAATTGTTGACAAAATATTTGCTGAAACGTTAAATTTTTTATTAATATCATCGATTGGATATCCTAACTGTGGATATCAAACAAATGCTATGAATACTTCAAAAGAATTTTTAACATCAACAACAACAACACCTTCTTACACGATATCAACAACAATAGCATCTTTAAGTCAACTACGGAGAGCGAATAATAATTTGGATAAAAAACATTTTAATGGTAAGATGATAGAAATAAATTATTCACATGATATTAATTGAGAAAGCACATTCTCGCATAAATCTTCTTTATAAATAATATAAGAACACGATGCTTCGTGGTGGGTAAACTATTGATAGTTTTAGACATCTCGGATATCGTCATTATAATGAGCACGTACAAGTACAAGGACATTTTTACTTTGCTGTTCACAGGTTTAAAGTTTTTTTTTGATTTTTTGTTAATTAAGTTACGTCAAACGAATATGAAAGGAACCTGAGAGTACAAAAATAAGTATTCTTTATTGAAGACATGTTGATGAGCATTTTTTTAGATAAGGTCTTATAAAGTAAATTCTCAGAAGTAAATTCCTGAATTTTTACAAATATAGAAAGTTTTCGAAATATTTGGTGCACGTTTTCATCAGTGAGTAGAATTGCTATTTAATTAAATTCCACTTACTTTTTTCTCTTTACTGACAAATTAAATGTTTTTGTAAAGTAAAGCTAAGATGCTTTCGTTTTATTTTCAAGGTGGATATATGTACATAGGTATCTAAGTTTCAAATATTTAGTTATAAAAACGACTTTCAGATGTATAGTTATGCATACAGCTTCGTTTCTACGATGAAAAAGAATTATTCAACGGCAACACAATTTTGTGAAGAATAATTTGTAAACATCTGTATGCCGCCCTCAAATATGTTTTAATAAAATTTTAATATTTATGATACTACTCGCAGTCTTCATGGATATAAAATAAACGTTATTTATTTATAAATCATGATTAATTTTGTTTTACGAAAATTTAAATGGTCTTTTAACTGCCATTTCAGTATTCCTATGAAATTCGAGAAAACAAAATAATGCCTAGGATACAGAAGTCATTATTATTATTAATTGCAAAACGTCTCTGTGAAGGATTATTTTATGATCTACAGTGCTCAATTAATTTTTTTAGGATTATTGATAGTATGTTGTCTACAGCGAGTGAAAAAGGGGGAGTGTTCAAATTTCCTAGTTATTGTCCCTGTAAATTTTGTATTGTCAATAAATATGTACATCTATTTTTTAATTCATCTCCTTCTATATTATTTCTTCGCCTTTAATGATTGCACTGCTTTGGGCGTATACCCGAGTTATGCAAATTAAACACCAACTTTGAAGTTGTGTAAAATTGTCCTCTCCATAGCTGGAGAGTATTTAAAAGCTCAACTGGATATTGGCATAGTACGCCTACTAAATCGGCAGTAAATTCATCACGGGCCAATAAAGATTTTTTTTAAATTAAATAATTTTTTTATTTAGCTTTAGTTGTGTTTCTAAGATTACTGTGTTAACTTATTTATTCTTCATTATTAATGTTAAAAAACACATTCAATGAGTATTTGTTTGAGTTATTAGTGAAGTTTATTATCTGCCTAATAAATAAATGTGTGCCACAACAATGGCTCGTTTAAAAACTTAAGGACTATATAGTCCTTTTAGTGATTTACAACTATTAACCATTGATGTGCAAGTGTAACTAATTATGTTTGAAATGGAGCTGAATGTAAAAATGTATTTCTTTCCATCTTGAGTCCTATTAACTTGGTATAGGAATGAGTGATACTCCCAGAGGATTTGTGACTTCTTTGGAAGAAATGTTACCCATGTGTTAACACATGCATTCACATCTTCTACGGCGATTTCTGCAAACGACAGATGTTTTAGGCGGTAACTGTGATACAATTGTAATTGACAGTTTATATTTTTAAGATTTCAGAGAATTTTCTCAATTTTTCAGAATCATGAGGCTTTATATTTGTTTATTCCCTATTTAAATTGTGCGATGGAGAATAGTTTAGAAATGGATTCAGAGTTTTAACAGCAAAAACCATACATTTCAATGAGAAATTTGGTTTACATATACATATGTATATTTCTGAGAATACGGAAGTCTCTAAGTTCTCAGAATTCAGAAATATAAATATCAAATAATTAAATATCTTTTGTGAGAAAAAATTTGATTTACATGTCAAACCTGGATTCGGACAACCTTAAAATATTTTGATAGTATGCAGTGAAACTGAACTCCATTCATATCCAAGAGAGGCAAAACCTTAGGATCAAAAAGAAAAACACTTTACAAATTCCCCTAAAAAGTAATTGTCCGGTGGAACAATTTGATGTCGGACATAAATATCATAATTTGAAGAAAGTGGATATGATGAAGAACCTATCTTACGAACGTAGGAAACAAGTACAACCTAAAATTAAAATCACATTTGAGGAAAATTAGTATTATTTAGTACGTGATCGATGGACAATTTGTTTTATTTAACACAAATTGTATATTACAGGGTTATCCATTTTGCGGTTTTTAAAGTAAACGTAAATAAAACATATTCTTATATTTCGTTTTATTATAAAGTTTGAAGGTTGACATTATGTGTGAAACACTACATCATTTAAATTTAAATGACCACCACGCAAATTGTTGCAAACATCGATTCTTTTGAGATAATTTTCGACCACTTTATGACACATATTAGGCGGTATCTCAGCCATAACTTGACGAATGTTGGTTTTGAAGTGCTCAAGAGTTAAAGATTTATCTGCATGAACACAGTCTTTCGCGTAACCTCACAAAAAAAGTCCAGCGGTGTTAAATCGCATAATCTTGGTTGCTAGTTGATATATCGCCACGACGAGAAATTACGCTGCCAGTAAATGTCTCTTGCAATAAAGCCATATGCGCTCGAGTTGTGTGGCATATGGCACCGTCTTGTTGAAACCATACATATTCTCTCAGTCGTATTCTTCAACAGCAAGCAAAAAGAAGTCGGTTATCATATGGCCATAACGCTCCGAATTGACGGTGACAGTTTTTCCATCGTCGTTTTCGAAGAAGTAAGGTCCAATCACACCTCCTGACCAAAGAGACCACCAAACAGTTACTTTTGGATGTAATGGTATCTCTTCAATTACTTGAAGATTCTCACCGAATGAGAAAAGTGCTTCGTCGCTGAAAAAAATTGTGTTCCAAAAATCGCCTTTTGTTTAAGCAATGGGTGCGACGTATCTGCGACGCTACGTTGTGAATGGTCAGATGGCTTCAACTTTTGTGTGAGCTGGACTTTATATGGATGTAGGTGTAGATCCAAATGCGAAATAAGCCATAATGTGCCGTAAGACAGTTCTAATTCCTGAGAACGATGAGGATTCGACACATTCGGGTCTTCGGCAACACTTTCACTTACAGAGGCGATATTTTCAGTAGTACGAGCAAAACGATGATGCACAGGCCTTACAATATCTGTAACCAATCCAATCTCTTCAAATTTCTTCACTACTTTGCCAACTGCTTGCGTAGTTTGACCATAATCTCCTCTTAAAGCACGATATGTGGCTGTGGCAGACTCACCATTTTTGTAGTAGGTTTTAACAATTTTTCTGCGTTGTGACATAGTTAAGCGATCCATTTTCGTAAATTTCGAACTTTCAACTGACAAAAAACGCTAATCCATTTTTGCAAAAATGGTTTTCATCAGTAAAAGGCAAAACGGTTTGAAAGTAAGTTTTGTTCTTGTGACGAATCTGTTGTCTAAACAATTCAATTATATTAAGTTTTTGAAATATATTAAAAAATATAAAAATAATGTTAAAAACTCGAACAAATAGTTAAAATTAGAGTTTTGATTCAAAATCAACATTAAAAAAACAAGTCCAAAACGTATTTTCAAAAACTATTAAAGTATCGAATTTAAGTTTTTCTCGAAACTTCAAGAAAATAAAGACTCATAGCTAATGATAATTTCCAGAAACTAAGCAAAATACTTAAATTATATCTAAAAGAGAAAAATTTGTATTTTTCAAAGTCATCATACAATTTATTGTTAAGAGATATTTGAGCTGAGTTTTTAACTTAGGCTCAAAACCCCTGTTTTTGGTTGTTTTTAGCTTTTTTAAAGGGACATATTTTAAAAACCTGATCTGATAGACACATTTAAAAGTGGGATTCGAATTAAGAACATTATAAAAACTTCAAAAAAGTATTGTTTTGTTGTGCAACAGAAAAAAATTAATTTTTATAATCATATTTCTCTCAAAATCACCTTAACAAATTTTCAGTAAATTACTAAGTATGGTTCTGTTTACTATGGTTTTTAATTGAACTTCCAAATAAAATGTTTCTACCCTTATGAACAAAATTTATATTGCATACTAACATTATGGTGCACCTGAGAAGTAAACGTACTTCTATTTTTATGCATTGACTTCCTATTTTGCGCATTTTATTAAATTATGGTATAAGAAACAGTCCAGTTGTCTGAAGAATCCACTTAGGTGATTTTTTCACGGAACTCGGGCAAGTGCTCCTACATTCAAACAAAAAAAGTTTATAAATTGTAAGGGAATTCACAATTAGATTTTAGCCGTCACTTTTGAAGCTGTCATCTTTCGAAATTTGAAAAATAAAAATACTACTTAATTAATAAAATTTAAATTTACTTCAAAAACACCACTGTGTGCCATACAAGCAACGATACAATTGCAATTTTCTAAGAATATTTTTTGCTGGCCGTGTTATTTTTTGAAAACAAGATCTCCAATGGCCACCTGCAGAATCATCTGATTTAACTTCTTAAGACTTTTTCTTTGGTACCACGTAAAAGGTAAAGTCTATGCCAACGCATGCCAATTGGTCATGGAAAGTTTCAGGAAAGGATAAAGTGCCGCAAACGCAGGCTCGGCGGCACATTTGCCTCATATCATTTTCTTTTGGAATTGAGTAAACATCAACTGATTTCTTTTTAAAATACTCGTTTCTTTAAATCGCAATAAAATCTATTTTTGAAAAAAAACTTATATATAATATATAAAAACACGGTAATTTAATTATTTTATTTTATTTAAGGTTATGAATGACCAAGAATTAAGTTTTGTTATAAAAAAAATAGCTGATATTCCTGGTAGCTAGGCTTTATACAAATAATATCCATTGTAATTTATTTTACTTGATAATAATGAAAATAAATAAATAAATGTTATAAAAATAAACCGAAAGTCCCAATTTAAGCACACATTTTGCCTTATTTTTAAATTCTCATAGGAAGTTATTGTAATCGGTCCAATTTGTCGAATTGAAAATTTTTATATTTCTCGGCATTTCAAGGTATAAAAGATTTTTAGAGAGATGTCTGTGCGTTTGTACGTACGTTCGGGATGCTTTTTTCGTCGTTCATATCTCAAGAACCAGTGAAAATATCGACTTCAAATAAATGTTGTCAAAAAATTGAGTGGGTGATGGCATCAAACTACGATCAGATGCTCATAATAAGTACAATTGTTAGTTGTTTGTAAACAAAATAATACAATGTTAGCCGAACACATGCAACAAATACAAAACATAATTAGCATTTAACATGAACTATTTGAAAACAAAAAATAAAATAAAGAAGTCAACAATAGTGGAGCAAAGCGAATAAAATTTTATTGAATTGTTTTAAAACGTTTTCTATGAATTTTGTAAAAGGCCAACAAGGCAATTCTACAAAGAAAGAGTTCGATAGAGATCATTGAACTCCTTGGAAAGTGTTATATAAAACCAAGTATAGAACTTGCTTTATTAACAGTAAAACTAATGCGATGTGTAAATTCTAAGATGGAACAGAAATGAAGACATAAATAGGATCTATTTTCAAGGTAAGATTTGATCCAAGCTAAGAAAAATGGTCGAAAACCATGAACTTTAAGTTTGAATAAAATAATTTTGTGGCTTAGTTGGCCAAACACAAAAACTTCAAAACGCACATACAAAACAATACTATTTTAAAGGGTCAAAATGTCCTTAATTCGAATATCCCCTTTAATGTTGTCTACCACATCAGGTTTTTAAAATATGCCTATTTAAAAATGCTAAAAACAACCAAAAACGGTTTTTTTTTTTAAGGCTAAGTTAAGATTCAAAATAAACTCTTAACAATAAATTGTATGATGAGTTTGCAAAGTACAAATCTTTCTCTTCCAGATAAAATCAAAGCATTTTAGTACATTAATTAGTTTTTGGAAATTCTAATTAGTTATGAATCTGTATTTGAGTCTATATGCATATGAAGTTTTGAGAATACCTTAAATTTGATACTTTCATAGTTTTGAAAAATAGGTTTTGAACTTAATTTTAATTTTATTGGCTTGGCTTATAAAAATACCCGTTTTCAACATTATTTTTATACATATAAAAATAATAAATTAGGTGGCGCAACAGTCCGTTGAGACCTATGGCCAAGTGACTTACAACTCTCAAGAGTCAATTATACGCCCGATGATGGATGACAAATATCCGAAACGCGTCGCGAAATAAACAAATTTAAAAGTTGTGAAATTAATTGTTTTTCAAAAATAAAACAATAAATATAAATTAAAATTAAAAAAAAAAAATAATATATGTTTTTATTTTCGTTTTTATATTAACTCTCAACCATTTCTGTGTTGTCAGGAATGGAGGGACCTACAGTTTTAAGCCGAATCCGAACGGCTAAAATATTTCAAATGAATATTGAAGAAAGGGATTATAGATTTGGAAAACCATCAAGAATTTTATTGAATTTATTAAATTTATTAAATTTGGATAGACTCAAAAATCCATATACATATATGTACGTGTTTTTCGAATTTTTAAAAGTAATATCTCAAAAATCTGACGTGATATATTAATTTTGAAGTCGGATTTGAATAAAGGGCACCAAAACGCATTGGAAAAGTGCAATTTTATTCCCAGTAAGAAAACCTTGTCAACAAGTGTAACGTATACGCTTTGACAAATTTTGGACACCCTTAAACAATTCATCAATTTTGTATCAAATGCAATTATAATTTTTTTGTCGGAAATCTTGATTGGAGTAAAATAAATAGAACTAACATTCAAAACCTTACAATTTTGTCTATGTTAAATAATTGTTTTCATTCTCACGTTTTTTGTGCATCAAAAGAATGACACACACCTAAATCTATAGGGAACTTTTGGGAAAATCCATCAACAATCCGATTTAGTATTACACAATACTGTTACAGCCTCCACAACCCGTGTTGCATTTTATTTTGTGATACCTAATATATGCAATTTAAAGATCTTTTGTTGAATTTAAAAAAGATACAAGTAATTATTGAAGAAACATTTCAAAAACTGTTGTGTACTCCTTTTTTCTTCCTTATAAATGATTGTTAACCTAAAAAATTTCTTCTTATTGGACTATTTCTATTCCGATTGAACCTCGGTTCATTTTTGTGAATGGTTTTGACTCTTTAAATTGCTTGATTGTTAACATACTGCAAAGGCCATTATATAGATACTTTATCATTCTAAGGGATTTTATCATCCCATGTTAACAAAAAAAAAACATTGACAAAATGCTAATCCTCGTCCAGTAAGGACATGGATAAAAGTGGGCGTAATAGCTTACATTTTAACAGTTATTTTACATTTTAACCTTGAATAAGTAGTACATTTTATTTTAATTAGCATTTTTTTGCTTTCTATTTAAATTCTACTTTAATCTTTTTTAATTCTTTTGATGAAAAATAAAATTCCATTGGTAGTTCTTTTTTGTACACAGTCTATTTTCTGTTCATCATCATTCTACACACAAACGTACCAACAGTAAAGCTTAATTAGTCCAGTCAACGAATAATTAAAAATAAGTAGTAGACAGACTTTTCTTTGTCTATTACGGTGTCTTTGAAAAGATGTTTACAAATGACTATACCAAAAGTTCTAGCTCTTGGCCTCGATAGAGATAGCAAAGTGTGGACTTTTTTCATGATGAGTGTCCACGTTAACTGCGAGAGGGACCCTGAATAATGTTATGGACTGATGACAGTTAAAATTTAAAAAAAATTAATAGTCGCTTTGTTTTCGTTTTGATTTGTGAAATTATGACAAACAAATGAGTGATAATTTCCAAGACATCTTAACTTTGAATTCTGCACTGGATATTTGTTTTCAACGGGCGGGCGGTTTGGTTCACACGACACTACGCATCGAAACATAATAACCTTATTAAAGTAAACTTTTGTTGAGCGCATTATTTCGCGTCATGCGCCTGTTGCGGGTCCTCCAAGTTCCTGCGTTATATGTCTGCGTAGATAAGCCCGAGACGATTGAAGCCTTGAAAGAGAATATTCGGAGCGTTATTGCTGAATTATTGTTTATTATTCATGTATTTCGTTATTTTTTGCTTATTTATTTGTGTATTTATTTTATCGTTTTTTTTATTATTATAATTATTTCCTTATTCGAATCATTTATTAATTTTTTTATTTTTTTTTTTAACCCATTTATTTATTAATTTTTTGTTCATTAATTTTTCTTTTTATTAACAAATTCCCATTCTTACAATATGTTCGCGTTAATAATATTATTTAATTTTGTTTAATAATGATGATTCATGTTATAATAAAATGTATTTAAATGTATTTTTTTTTTGTACAAGCTGTTTAAACTGGTTAGTCTCTCAATCTCAACACATGTATGCCTTTTTTTTAAGTTTTTAACAAAAGTTTTTCTTGAAATCTCTAACTAAAGATTTATATTATTAATTACAAAATTGTGTATACTTTGTGTACTTGAAAGTAGTAAGGTAGCACATATACCAATTTCTGAAAATTCTGCAATATAGGTTTAAGTTTAGTATAAGAAATGTTAAATTTTGGCTACAAATAAAATATAAAAACTCAAGTATATACATAGATAGATCTTCCTTTAAAACGGATAGTTTTCAAAGCCACGTATGAGGCGATATTCAATCGATAAGATTTATAAAATAAAAGATAAGATTAAATATAAAAAAGAGGATGGGATTACGACCCACTCTGATAACTTCCCATCCCGTTTGTCGGTTGCTTAAATTTTTAACAAAATATTCATAACATTATTTTGTGTGAGATTAATAATTTGAAATCAATATTTTTCTTTGTTTTCCTAATACTTGAGTCGAAACCCATTTCTTATCAGTTTTTTTTTTTGTTTTTTGAAACATATTTTTAGTCGAAAACCAACTTTTACCAATTTTAATAGCAAGTTTTTATTTGTTATATGAAAAAATACAGATTCGATTTCTCTAAAAAAATTAGCAAAGAATAAAATCAATCACCTAGGTTCTATATTTCGCTTTCACTCGAAATGAAATTGAAATCGATTCAAAATATAAATTGGAGTTCTGCCATCCACTTTTATCGATAACGATTTAATTTTTTTCGAACTCAAAACAAAGTAAACTTCTGTGTTCTACATTTCAATATTTGCTATGTGTAGGTGATTTGAATTCGACCAGATTAAGTTGGTGGGATTCGAATTCGACAATTGAAAGTTGGAACTAACACTTAACTTTTTATATGATGTCATTTCGAATAAAACAAAGTTCTTTCAAAAACTTTTAAGAAACATTCAGAAACTAGACTTTGACACTAGTCTTTCCCAACCAATATTTGGAAACTGCTTATCGCAAGTAAACGCAAATCTGCAGCTAGCTCTCATATGCATCAACAAAATGAAAATTAAAATACTAATATTTTATATTTATTTTATGAAGAAAGTACAGAACAAATAAAAACATAAGAAATTACAAAAATTGTGACAGTGAAAACAAATTGTTTATTGACTGATGTTGTTGTATTATCTATCTAAATCCCAGCGTGTAAATCCCAATTCTCAACTCGACCAATCGGACCGATTACAATAGCTTACTATGCGAAGTTATCAATGAAACTTTAGATCAGAAAATATTATTAAGACAGTATAAGAGCTTGTGAAGACAAATTTTTGAAATCGGTTGATTAATTCTTGCGAAAACAATACAAAAATATTTTTTTTTATTGAAAGAAGCTAAATTAAGAAAAAAATGTGAGCGAAAATTAAAAAAAAAATATATCGGTTCGTTTTTGAGGAAATTTGAATTTTCGATTTTTGACCAAAACATTTGCATTGGGACTACCTTTAAACCCTAACATGATTAGGCATAAAACCCGTTTTTTCCAAATTTGAAGTCAATCGACCCAATGCTTGGGGCTGTCGGGCCAGGACAGACAGACAAACGGACGGACGGAATCGGGAGACCCACTTTTTTCGACTTCCCTATCATCGTAATATCATGTTTGATTAAAATCTCAAGTTCGAAATATTGTACGAATACAAAACTTGAGTAATGAAAACAAGCATACGAACATATGTACATGTGTTCTATTAAAAAAAATAATAACAAAACCATAAAACTGTATTACCACCATATTAACGAGAAAAGCTCTCAGGTATTGTTAAAAAAGGATGCATAACATGTGTTAGGTATATAATGTTCAACTATCTTGGGGATAACTCAAAGCAGCAAACAAAGTACATAGATGGATATGCGCCACTGAATATCATTCTAAAAAGGGATTAATCTTCATTTTATCCCAACACATTAGCCTCAGCTTTTACATAATGTTGGTATACACAAGACACCAAATTCAACGTATGTACATTATTATAAGCTAGCGTTTCGGTAATCCCTTATAATGCACTCAGGAATGTATTAAGTTGATTATTGGTATCATTGGAGGATTTAACACAACACAACACAACACAACAATATAAAAAAAATTGATTAACTGGTCAAAATGATAAATTTACATAGGTACATATTTTTATTACAATATTACATCCTTAAGATCCTCTCTGCAAAAGTGAAAGGACAACTCCAATCTGGGGAACATGCGGTCGATAAGTCTTCTCCCTAGTATCAGTAAGGTATTCGAGAAAGTTATTAATAGAGCTCTGTCTAAGTGGGCTGAGGACAACAAAATCAACCCAGATAATCAGTTTATCTTCAAGGCGGGACATGACACTATTTATGGTGCGTCTAAGCTTGTTTCTGATATCCAGTGGAACAAATTTAAAAGGCAATGTACGAGAGAGAGAATACTACGAAATGCGCATTTAAGCGGCTTTATCCCGCCCGATGCTTGCCTCTATTTAGACAATCGAGGGCTGATACAGGATAGAGAGGCAGTTCCGCTAATCTACCACGTCACCCGTCAAACTGTGGCGAATCCTTTACAGTCGAGACGTCCTCGCACTGGACGGAGTTGAACGCCTTCGGTTCATTAGGACTGTGCCCGATAGGAACCGGAGAGATAGGGTGAAGCACGAGAACTTTTTTTAGTGGCTGCAAACGGTAAACATTATTTAAATTTGTCTGAGACGTAGTGTCTGACAGTCAGGGTGGCACCAAAATCAACAAAAAAAATTGGAAACGATGGGCGTTGCAGAGTAATGTAAGCTGAATTTGTTTCTACTGAAAATGATGACATGGATTTGAACCAACTCTAGTGCATGCAGTATAGCCCTTCATACAGTCCATATCCATATGACTGTAATAAAACCAAAATATATGAAAACAATTTAATTAAAATTGGTATTCAGCAGACACCTTATTTGACATATTTCGGCTACAAAATCAAAAATACTAATCGTCGTTGCCTAAAACTTCAGAATTTTATGAACCCAATATTTCTTTATACGTATGTACATATGTATATCCCGGAATTATTTTGTATTAAAAGTGTCTACTAAAAACAAAAGTTTGATGTTGCAACACCTTGATCTTGTCCAGACTGTGTTGAAATATGTATTTCTTAGTTGAAGAAGAGATATTGTTTTTATTTTTTTTAATGGCATACCTGCCTCCTTAGAATGAAATTATAATCCATTGAATTCTTTAAAATACTCTTTATTTTATTAGCAAAGTAAAACCTGATACAAGAAAAACCTTTATACTATAATACACAGTTTTTAGTGACGAATGAAAAAGTCTGAAATTCCAAGCATTTTAAATATCATAATTTCTTCATCTACGTTTTATGTACATTGTAAACGAAAATCCAAATTTTTACAACAAAATCTTTATTTTTATTTTCAGATTCAAGTACTTTAAATATGATAACGTATTTTGACAAAGAAGATAACTCCACAAAACTAATAAACAACCAACCAATGGTTACAGACATAATTAGCATTAAATCAACTGCGCCATCGGTTTTCAACAATTCAAAAGAAGCGATGTTAAATAATTCCATGGATCTGATCTCAAAAAATAGAATATCAACTACTTCTCCAAGTTTTCCAACAACTAACATCTCAACAATAAAACCTGCAACTTCTAAAAACGAAAACAAATTGACCCTTCCGAAGTTTCAAAAGACCGATGCCCCTATGCTGAATTACATTTTCGATATGTTCTCCACAGCAAATAAACATCATCATCATGATCAGAGGTAAATTAGAAATTACATGGCTCTCCATAATGCACAATTAAATTAATTTAACTCTTTATTTCATTATTATTTTGAGTTGGATTCAAACACAGATCATTTGAGCCCACGGCCACGCCCACTTTCATAGCTGTTTGAAATCTTACTGAACTGAAAATTTGAAGAAAGCATGATTAATTTTACTATTCTAAGGAAGAGGGCTACATAATTTTGAACATGATTGAATGAGTTACCTAATTGCAACGCCTTATTAGAGGAATTAAATTGATTTTATAAGTGTACCTTCATAAACTTAGAGCTTGGCTCAGTTTTGGATCTCATTCTGTCGACTTCTACGCTTCTGAGTGTAAAATTTCAATTTTTTTCATTCCTTGAATTGTCCATATACCCCAAAAGACTCAAAAATGTTCATAATTACCCCTATTGGATTGGATCGTCGAGAAATTTGGAATGATTTTTTTTCCTGAGATAGTGGAATAACCTTACTTCATCCAAAACGATGTAAAGATTTGTTCCACTGTTCGGTTAGATTAACCATCAAATTGCCGGTGGACCTATTGATACGAAAGTAATTAAAAAGCTTTCGTTCTTCGAGATTTTTTCTTAAGCCGATTATAAGCATTTCCATGAGTTTGGAAAAAGGGACGTAAGTCCCTTTTTTTAGCAACATTCGTTAGGAAAGAGACCTGTAGAATAGATAGGAACGATGAAAGAGTTTTCGCAGTGGTTTTTCCGCTATTAAAAAACATGTCCTCAGAACAATAGAGGGGGATACTATTCGGTCAAGCGGATTTGTAAACGGACAGGTATTTCAGTACACTTGCAAATGCACGGGTGCGAACGAAAGTTTGTTGCATAAAATCATTTAAGCTTACAAGTAGAGGAGGTCCCATGACACTCTCTGGTAGCGTCTTATTAGCAGCAAACTGCGCTGCAAATAAATCGAATTTATCAATTTTTACATAAGGAGTGCCATTGCAAACGAGCGTTGGAACCGAGGATGACTTGGTTTTAAGTACGTTTTTTATAAATGACCATAATAAATGACCATTATAAATATTATAATAATTTTGTTCGCGGAATATGACCCTTACAGGTATTTTTGGCTTGTTTAAACTTATTTCGGATTTCTTCAATGGGGTTGGTTTTATAACAACGGTTACTTACTTCTCTGACTTGACCCTAATAACCACATTACAGCTCAAATCAAAATGTGAGTTTTCCTTTCGGTTTCCATATTCGGGATAAAATTTCTCATTATTCAATGAATTAGCTTTGTAATTATAACCGCGCTGGAGTCCACGTCACTATCAAGGAAGCTTTAGTTACCACTTAATTTTGATTTAAGACCGTCTCAGTTGGCTTTCTCATATTTCGAAACTGGTCTCGAAGGAGTTTTTTCTCTAAATACCTTTAACTAGAGGCGTAAATATGCTGTACGCTAAGTCGTTCCAACGTCAAAAATTCGAGTTGCCTCGTGGAATATGAAAGTGGTAAAAATTTTCATCAACTTTTCCATTTTTAATGATTAAATTAATGTTGACTAAGTGCTAATAAATTGATATTTCGCTAAAAATTTTATATTCAACTAGCTGATCCGTCAAACGCTGTTCCGTCGTAAACAGCATATCGGTTAGGATCATCGGGATTCTCGGAAGGATAACTTCTTCACCATCAAATTTTCCATCGAGTATCATCGCGTAATCGGTCCGATTTGTCGAATTGAATGATTCTGTGTGTGCGTGTGTACGTGCGTTCGTACGTCCATAGATTCAGGTAGCTTTTTCGTCGTCCATATCTCAAGAACCAATAGAGATATCAACTTCAAATAAATTTTAGATAATAACACAGAAAGATGCAGAAAGGACTCTCCAAACAAAAGTGAAAATTTTGATTAACGCAAAATATCTCAAGAATAAGTAACGCTAACGATTTTAATATTTTTTTTAATATAATAGTGTGACGTGATACCAAACTAATATAATTTTGAAAAAAAAAATCAATTAACGGTTTTTGTATGAATTTAAAAAAGTGAAAAAAAAAATAATCGTCACTTCGAATATTTTACGAACCAAAACTGATTTTATCTCCAAAATAATTGTATTCAACCAGTACTTTAATGGGGTTTTCCATGGGTAAAATAAATCAATTTATTTTTGACCTAGTCAAAACACAAATTTCCATGGGGCAAAATAAATAAATTTATTTTTGATTTAACATCAAATCTGCAGATTTGGATTTACTTGACAGATTTAGCCCTCTTTGCACTAATACTAATACAATTATAAAAAAATACTAGATAGAAATTCGACAGATATATCAGACTATCTAACATGTACACGAAGTTACATTAAAACAATGACAAAAAACAAAATAAATTCAATCGTGTTCCATAAGCCACGAAAAAATCAATTTTTGATTTGAATTTACCCATGGAAAATTAGATAAATTAAGACAATACAAATTTTGTGTATGTAATATTTTTGCATTAATTTAAGTTTTTTTTTCATTTTAGATACGGGCCGCATTTTGAAGATATACCAAAAGAAGGAAATCCCACAAATATAACAGTTCAAGCTGGAGCGAGTGTCTTCCTAAACTGTCGAATTTCTTTGCTTCAAGATAAAACTGTAAGTTTTAATTTAAATTTTGAAATTTTATCTTTTTTATCCACGATCATAATCTTATAGACAAATTTTGCACATGTCCATTGTCCATTTTTGCAGACTACTTTTTTTTTCAATTTGAACACACTAAATTAGTTATTTTTACCCTCAAAATGTTTAAAGTATAAACACATTGCGAGCATTAGGAAAATAGAGAAGGATTTAAGATCAGATACCGGTGAACATTGGTCTTAAATTTTTGAATATCGATATGAGAAGGAAAAATAGAGTTGGGTAAAGTATTTCACGTTATTGATGTGTGGTTATAAAAAGAATCTCGGTACGTCTGGTGAGCATTCCTGGTGGAAGTGCGAGTATTACGACTAAATTGTTTGAGGGGGGAGCGTTTCCAGCTCTAGATGGAATGCAGTAATAAATATCGTATGTACATCAAGCAAATTCGTATGAAAATTTGACAGTTTCATTGGGCGCATTCACTAAGCTAGTCACTACGTCACTACAAGTAATTGGACAGGAGACGACATAAGGGAATTGAAAGTAAGGCAAGTTTCTAGTACCTGATTGGCCAGCTGCCAAAAAAAATAGATTAGAAAATTAGTGAAGAAAAATCTCCCTTACTATTAAGTCACTTATGTATTTCAAAATTTGATACTTGATATTTATTTATTTATAAAGCAGCTGTACATCAAATAAAACTTATAAATAGTCAAAATGTCAAAATGACAGCGTATCATAATTTTAAATTCATCTTAAAGCTAAACTTTATTATACTGTGATTTATTTATTTTCTGCGCAGTTCCATTTTATATTTTATGTTATTTATAGGGTTACTTATCATTTTGGTAAGGGAATAAGTAATATTTATTTAAAATACAAATACAAGTCAAAATGGAATTGTAGATTGGCTAAGAAGTTTTACTGTCTTCAGTTGTATTTTTAGCACGATCAACTGAAATTTTGTTAGTGAAGTAAAGTTCCAAATTTGAAGTTTATGTAGTTAACCAACTACTAGTTGCACTAGTCAAAATGTACGTTCAAAGAAAGCAGTTGACTGCAAATGAAGTCCCTTATGTTATCTGAACCCATTCTGATTGGCTTAATGCAAATACAAAGTGAGTTAACATTTCCCCTCCGATGCAGTGCACAAATTTTGGCTACAAAATTAGTAGACACTGACAATCAGCTACCAAAACTCAAAATTAAAAAAATTTGTCAGCATTTAATTACATATGAACATAATGTATAGTATTTAATTACTCGTACGTAACTCATGTTTTATCTTATTTGTGATTTTATTTTAAAAAAAATTTTTTTTTTTAATTTTCAAAACACAGATGTTTCCTATTTTATTATTTTTACATTTTTCATTAATATGACAGTTCCGGATTGACTAGCTAGTGCAATTTGCATTCTGCAGGTTCAGACGACATAAGGGATTTGAAAGTAAGGCAATTTTCTAGTATTCTTTGTGATTTTATTTTCTGAACAATTCTATTTGGTGTTTTATGTACTCGTTAAAGGATTCCTTGTCAAATCGGAAAAGAAATAATTAATATTTTTTTTTAATATAAAATTCAGGTCGAGGTGGAATTGTAGCTTGCCTGAGGAGTGTTTTGTAGACAATTATGTTTTTTCGTAGTTTTTTCATGATTAACTGAAAATAGAGGTTATTGAAGTAAGCTAGCTGTCTTGGTCGAAATGCATGTCACTAGCTTAATAAATGCGTACATTGGGCAGGTTCAGACAACATAAGGGACTTTATTTGCAGTCAACTTCATTCTTTGAACGTACATTTGGACCAAGGCAACTAGTTAGTTTTTCAAGTGTCATAAACTTCAAATTCAGAACTTTACTTCACAAACCTCCACTTCAAATTCATAGTACAAAAACTACCAAAATTATTATTGTCTACAAAACACTCCTCAGACAAATCCATCACGATTTGTATTTTGTATTGTAGAGAAATATTACTTATTTCCCTTCCAATTTGACAAGGAACCCTTTTACACAAAAGATTAAATGGAATTGTGCAGAAAATAAATAATTCATGGAGTAATAAAATTCAGCTTTCAGTTGAATTAAAAAACATCATCAATTGTCATTGTGACATAAGTTCACTTGACTTGATAGTTAGGGAGATTTTTCTTGACTAACTTTCCAGTCAACTTTCCAATAAAGTTGCCTTCATTGGAAGGCAATTTTTACTATCCAATCAGATACTAGAAACTTGCCTTACTTTGAAGTCCCTTATGTCGCCTGAACCTGCCCATTGGTTGACATGAAAAACCATGAAAAATGACAAATGAAAAAATGTTCAATCATGTTCCTTTCAACAGGAATTTATTTCTTGAAATCAAAATTCAGAAGTAAAAATCCTGAAACGGTTTTTTACATTTTGAAAATACAGGCTCCAAAAACGAATGCGTTTTTTTTTTATAATTTAATTAAATAGAGTTCAATTATGAACAAATTGAAAATATGCCTAACAATTATTTAAAAAAATCATTTGTAAAATTTGTAGGTCTCTTGGGTGCGAAGAAACTCTATGGGAGAAGACGCTCTCGAATTGCTGACTGTTGGCTTACATACGTATACAGGTGACAAAAGATATACCATGGAATTTCAATATCCAAACAATTGGAGATTAAAAATAACAAATGCAAAAAAGGAAGACGAAGCCACATATGAATGTCAAATTTCGACGCATCCGCCCAGAGTCATACAAATTCATTTAAGTGTTAATGGTACGAGTAAATTTTGTGACTAATTTATTGTATCTTATACATTTATATTTGAATTACTATCTTTACTTTGTTTTTAACTTTAACAGCACCGAAAGTTGTCATTGTGGACGAATACAGTATTCCGTTGCAGGAAAAATATTATGAGATCGATTCAACTCTGCAGTTGTCTTGTACTGTGCGAAATGTTGTGATGACTTCCTCCGTAGTTTTTTGGCGACATGGTGATCAAATTTTAAACTACGATACAACCAGAGGAGGAGTGAGGTGAGTTTATGTGACAAAAAGTAAAGAGACATATTGTTATTTTTTTCGGGGTTAATTAATTGTTAAACATCATGAAAATACATTTTTCAAATTCTTCCATATTTTAAAATTTAATTCTAGCGTGAGAACAGATCTGATGGAAGATGGTGCTAATTCTACTCTTTCTATTGCAAGAGTAAACAAACAAGATTCCGGTAACTACACGTGTTCAATTAGTGATTCCCAGGACTATACTATAATAGTTCATATACTAAAAGGTAACCAAAATTTAATCCAATCTATATGAACCTAATACAATATACCTTTGTATAAGTTATCCCTTGAGCTATAATTTCAATCTTACTCCGACACTCCCATATAATGATCATTAGGCGTGTACCATCAACTGAGCGCTCCGAGCGCTCAACTAATTTTTTAAGTGAGACAAAAAATCTCAGCTGAGCACTGAGATTTTTTGCGGAGATCTCTGAGACAAAAAATTCATGGATTCATTTCTCAATTTGCTTGCTCACCCAAAACAGCTGTTCAGTTGTCATTTGTCTGGTGTGGCGCGTAATTTAAATAATTTTAATTTTAGGAGTTCCATCAAAATCTTTTCATGCTCCTCATTCCTTTTTTTATTTCTTATTTTATCTGATGAACTACTTAAAATTTGACGCAAAACTTGTTCTTGTTTGTTATCCATTTTAATAGTTTTTTTTCCAAAAGTAACAAAGAATTATCAATAGAAAAAAAATAATAAATTCACATCAAAAACTACAATTGACATCATATGTTTTTGACAGCATATGTTTGTACGGAGATTCTTGTCCCACAAAACGATTCTGCCTCCGTCAATCTGACATTGAGCGCTCACTGAGCGCTCAGTTGATGGTACACGCCTATTGGCTGCGTTCAATCTCGGACAGATAGGGTATCCGGATACCTTTTTGTTAGTGTTTTACGTGTAAAATAACAACTGATCAAAAACAGCTGATATGTCAAAAAAGGAATCCAAAGGTATCCAAGAATTTCTGGGGTATGTAGGTATCTGACAGAACAGCTGATTCAACACATGGTTGAATTTCAAGAAACTTGAAAATTGATTTCAGCTTTTTGTTTTTGTTGGTAAACAAAAAGATACAAAATGTTAGTTGAAGTTGTATTTCAGGATGCTCTGTACATAATAGACGATGAAGAAGCTATTTGCCTCCGAATTTTAGAAGGTAATTATTATGTTTCATCTTACAACAATTTGACTTCGAAGCTTAAATGTTTCTCTGCTTTTTGTGAACAGCTGAAAGTTGTTTTTATTTTTTGACAGCTATCTCAATACAGCTATCCAACTCGTTCAACAAGGTATCTAAAAATCCACCTATCCAAGATACCCTACCCAACACGAGATTGAACGCAGCCATTGATAGTTGCTCATTATTATGATCATTAAATTATTTAACACAGTCCTAATTTTTCTATTTACGTTCTTATTGTAGACAAATTTATCTTTTTTTTTATTATTAGTCATCTCATAAAAAGCTATCTTTACTATTATTACCTAGAAAATGTTTATTTATTAACATAACAAATATTTGACAATATTAACTAATTTGTATCTTTTATTTATTCACTAGGCGAAAGTTTTGCCGAACTGCACCACGGAGCCGGCAGGCGCACATGTGATCATTATTCGATACTTCTTATTATCATTACTTTAAGTCTAATTTTAAGCAACACAAATAATAAGTTTAGATAGGAACTAATAAAATGCTTAGAATTTTGTTAAGTAATAAATTAGTATTTTAATAAAGTTTGTTATGTTTGAATATTTTTTTTAAGTATATTTATTACAGGAATGTAAAATAAAAACATAAACATTTGGATTAAAAACATTTAATTATAAATAAACCTACTTATAAAAAAAAACAATTACCAAAATGTACACTACATTGTTGTTGAAATACTTTGTTTGTACAAATATTTATTTGTTTTCCAGCATTGAAAATAAATGTAGATATAACTAGTAAGATAGTAAGTTGTGCGGTATAAAAATGATCTAGATTACATTCACTGCATTTTAAAAATTTAAGAAGTTACAGTAAAGCTCATGTAAGCTTCTAAAATTAAATCCCGCAAGAGCTCGAAGCCTACTGACTTATAATGTAACACTCAAACATTCCTGTGTACGAGTAATATCAGAAATGGAGGGGCCTACAGTTTCTATGCCGAGTCCGAACGGCTAATTTAAAAAAACACTTTTCCTGACAAGAATTACTATTGGAGGACTTGTCAATTCCTCGTAAGAGGCAGTACCCGTGAAAAGAAACATGCATTGATTACCTCTAGCATAATAGTTTTACGGACTAACAATCATACCACGGGCACAACGTTCTAGGTTTGCACTGAGGTAAGCGCTTCGTTTTATTTCGGGATGGAATACATATGTAGATACTATACAAACGAACGTTTTTCTTGTAAAGTCCATAAATCTAAACATCCATCGACAGGAATTGAGTTGACATTCCCACATGTAAAGTGTGTAATTTTAATTGCCGACATTTCCTGCAAATTTCCCATAGCAAAGTTTAAGAATAAGCCAACCGATCATTTCGAGCTTTTTTATATGAACAAGCTTCATCTTCAACAAGAATACCATTCAATTTCATCATCGACATTCTTCACATCTATATTTGGTTTCAGTTCATTAACAAAAGTCCTTGCGTTCTTTTTTTCGAGCCTAAACTTCCATACGGAATAATTTTCATTATTTAATTTTCCCAAATAGAAACTCATACCTTCAGCTGTTATGAAAACAATTTTTAATTGATTCCTGGGCCCAGTTGTAAATGCACACATTTCCAACTAATATTTCCAGAGGTTTTGAAATTGCAAAGCCGGTAAAGCCGGTAAGTAGGGGAACCTGGGGACACTTGATCCCCACTTTTGAAATTTTTGATTATTTCGAATAATAAAAGATATTTTGCTTTCAAACTGTTATGGTTTGTAAATCATTTTATTGTTTATCATATTGCATAGCTACACATAGAATTTATGAAATATGAAATACATTTTTTGACGTTTTTTAAAAAGAATCCAAAGTAACCAAGTGTCCCCTATTGAGGGAGACTTGATCCGTGTATAGGGTAGACTTGGTTATTGGGGGATCAACTCTCCCCTTCTGCAAAGTTATTTTAGTCTAAATTAAATTTCCGCAAAGATTTCTTGAATTGAAATAAAACGACGCGTTTAGTGTTGGCCTTGATAGTTGGAGAATTGATTTTCTTTACGATTTGATGCCGTCCAATTTCAGAAATGTCATCTTGAACTGGCCACTTAAATGTGTGGTTATTTATTTTTTTTGCAAAACGCACTATATAACCATGCTCTGTTAAAGACGATATCTGTGCAATATAACGATGCATGACGTTTTTTAATGAAAGTATGTACACTACTACCCAGTCGTCAACATTGAATAAGGAAGAAGAAGGTTCATTTTGGTTTTCAGACTCACAGCTAGATGAATTAAACGAATCTTCTGAAACATTGAACGTTGATTCCGGAGATGGTGGCAATTCGTCTTCATTTTCTGATGATGATGAAACAAATGCTTTTATATTGCGTTTTGCCTTAATAGCTTTGTTTTGGATCTTTTTGTTTTTTTTTTGATTTCTTAGTAAAATTTCCTCTTCAATTCTATTTTTTTCGGGTGTATATGTTAAAATCTTTGTTGATCC
Source organism: Eupeodes luniger (assembly GCA_951509635.1). Classification (NCBI taxonomy): domain Eukaryota; kingdom Metazoa; phylum Arthropoda; class Insecta; order Diptera; family Syrphidae; genus Eupeodes; species Eupeodes luniger. The sequence continues at coordinate 56,197,631 of OX608074.1, read as the reverse complement.
TTTTTTACGTCCTTTTGCAGTTAGTTTCCGAGGAGCTGCTTTTGGAAATGGTCGAATTTCTTCTGGAGTTTTGAGACATGCTTTAGAAGTTGAAGGCTGAGTTGGTGTTGAGGGTTGTGGTAATGCCACCACTAGATTTGTCTCTTCAGCATTTATGTCATTTTGAAATATTAAGTTCTGGATAGGTGAAAGCAAAGCTATATTTGTTTCAGAGCGATTTGAATCGGGATTATTCTGAGCCTGCGAAAAATTTTGCAACTGTGAAGCAACTGGTTGGTCTTCTGAGGTTTGTCTGCCTATGTTTTCAGTTGCTACTTCTTGTTCTGGTCGATCAGATACATACGATGAAAGGTAATCATCGTCAGTAAAAATGTTGCAGTTAAAGGGGAAAATTCCTGTAACCCGAAAGCCACTTTGAATATTTTGCGGCGTGAATGCTCGTACAAATGCATTTCCAAAACACTCTGAAATGTCATAAATAGTTAAGGGCTTACCAGCATTTTGAAGCATCCAATTGTCACAAGCGGTGTTGTAGTAGGCTTTTAGTGGTCCAAACACGGTTCTGTCTAGTGGTTGGGTCTTGTGAGATGTATGTGGAGGTATGGTGAGAAGATGAATTCCATTTCTCTTGGCAAAATTTAATGATTCAATGCTTATGTGGCTGTCATGATTGTCCATTATTATCAAACACTGAGATTCCAAGGAGCACTTGCTAAATTTTTTGAAGTGTTTCAAAAAATTTATAAAGTTAATTGCAGTCATCCAACCTGAAGGGAAAGTGCTACCCTCTGTGCCTGTAGGTGCACCTTTCACCATACGGTCCTGCCAATTTTTGCGTGGGAAGACCATAAAAGGGGGAACATAATTCCCTATTGCATTTATGGCACAGCATGCAGTTACCAGTTCACCGCGCTCACCAGAAGTCACTTTCCCTACTTGCTTCAAGCCCTTAGTAGCAACAACTTTTTTTGGCTTGTGAACCGTAGTTAACCCTGTCTCATCTATATTCCATATTGATTCTGCCCCAAAGTTATGTGCATTCATTAAAATTCGCAAATTTTCGAAAAACTGGGAAATGTTGTGCTTATTAAAGCTGGTCGATCTGCTCAAACTAGTGGCTTCAGGTACGCGCAGTGATAACTGGGAGTTTCTTCTCATAAACCCATAGAACCAATCGTGGCTTGCAGTTTCATTTTGCCACTTACTATATTTCTGCGGAGGTTTATTATTTTGCACAGCAAATTCGTAAGCTAGTTTTCGCACAGAATGTGAAGATAAGCCATGATTTAGTTTACTTGCCTTTTCCAGGTACGCAACGAGCAATGTTTCTTCAACTGCCGAGAAGACTTGAGACTGTGCATAATCTGGCTTATAACTGATGTCACTCTCATTTACTTGCTGTCGTTTCCGGTAATATCTTTTTAATGTCATAACTGGAACACCAAATAGTTTTGCGGTTCCTTTTATCGAATTGCCTTCTATGACGTTCTTCACAGCATCCCTTAGTTTGTTAGGATCTACCGGGTCACGTTTTTTCACGCCCTCCTTTGGCTTGTAGACTCTAGGCATTGTCTATAATATAAAATAAACATGATGAAATAAAATTTTTTTCAAATAATTGTTCTCTGGGAGACTTGATCCCCGGATCAAGTCTCCCCTACTTTATTGGGATCAAATCTCCCATTTGTTCATTTTTATTATTTTTCTTCGTTTTTATGAAAAACCTGGATATTTTATTCAAAGTAATCAGCAACGACTTACCAAAATTAACACAGTCCAATGTATAAAAATGTATTTGCTGATGACTTTCACTGTTCACTCTCAAAAAACTAATAAAATATTCTTAAAAAAACAATTTTTCAAGTGAAAACACAAAACTCAACGCCTACTTTAGCATAATTGTTTGGGACGGGGAAAATAACGTCTAAAGTTTGAATTCAGAGGAAAATAGAGTATTGCCAGTTCGGAGTTTTAAAAAATAACTAAACTCATGGAGATAATGCCCAGGGATCAAGTCTCCCAGGGGATCACGTGTCCCCAGGTTCCCCTAAAGATTCACCTGGGAGTATACGTATTTGTTTATTTTACTAAATATTGTACAAAATGTGCTCCATTTTCGCCGATAGTATGAAGAACTACATCGTTTGGGCCAGTACTACACATGTATCAAATATAATGCGATACGTACAAATTTCCTCATTTGTAAAGTAATTAGGCTCATCTGAAATCTCTGAAATCTGAAACTCAGGTTAAAATAAAATTAAAGACTTGATCAATTTTTAAGGTGTATTTAATAAATTTAACATAATGCTAGATAAAAACAAAACTATTTTTTCAAAATGCATTTAAGGAATTCTATAGCTATAGCGCATTATACAATAGCACCAATAAATTGCTTCCTTTTTTCTACAATCATAACTCAGACAGTATTAGTTGACTTTGGTAACAGCATCATAAATTCCTTTCGCAACATATTCGATATTATTGTGATTAAGTCCACACATATTTATTCTACCAGATTTCAGTAAATAAATATGGTATTCTTCGACAAGGAACTTAACTTGCTTCTCTGTAATTAGAAGTAAATTTTAGGCTTAATTTTCTTTTTAAATTTAAATAATAAATATTTGTTACCATTTAAGCCAGTGTAAGAAAACATTCCTATTTGTTGCGTAATGTGGTCCCAGTTTCCTGGTGTCTTGAGTTCAATAAGAAGATCACGGAGTTTAGTTCTCATTGTCATAATTCTCTTAGACATAATTTGTATACAATCCATCCTGAGAAAAAGAAAACATTACTTGAAGTTGATCCAATATTTCATAGTTATTAAAAAAAAAATAAGGACAAATACCTAAAATTTGGAAAGATATTAATTTGGATTCTTACCATTCCTGACGAAGTTGAGGGTCATTTAAGACTTTTGAGACGATTCTACTACCGTATGCTGGAGGATTTGAGTATGTCATTCTGACAAGCAAAGTTAATTGCGAATGAACAGCTGCGGTTGTTGCTTCTGATTTTTGAACAACTGTTAAGTTTCCAACACGTTCACCTATTGATCAAAGAAAAACAAAATTAATTGAAAAAAGTAAGTAGAGTAAAGAGCTTGACAACACTAAAATACATTTCAAACAAATATTGTTTTCAATTAAAAACGATCCCAAGTAGGATCAGAAATATTTTAAGAAAAAAAAATGGTTCAAAGAAAGAAAGAAAAATAAAGCTTACAATATAATCCAAAGTTCTTAGCAAAAGATTGTGCAGCTAGTAGTTCAAAGTTGTTTTCAACAAAATAGCGCACTGGCCAAGCATCTTTATCGGGATCTCCGCTAGCAAAACCTTGATATGCAGAGTCGAAAAATGGAAACAGTTTCTTTTCACTTATGACCTTTGCAAGTTGTTGCCATTGTTCTTTTGTAGGATCACATCCAGTTGGATTGTGAGCGCATGTGTGCAGTATTATTACTGCTCCTTCAGGGGCAGCATTTAAATCTTCAACGAATCCTTCAAAGTCAATTCCACGCTTTTCTTGATTCCAATATCTATAGGTTTTTCCAGTTGTAAATCCTGCTGCCAAAAATACAGCTCGGTGGTTTTCTAAAGATGATTATTAAAATAAGTTCATAACAAACATCATCATTGATTTATTTACCCCAGGTAGGCTCAGAGTAATAGAACACAGTTCTACCTAATTTCTTGGCCAAGAAATCAGCTCCCAGACGCAACGCACCAGTTCCCGACAGTGTTTGAACGCCAAATGTCTTAAATAATTAATATTTTTTGTTATGTATATATTTTTTGTTTATATAACATAGTCTTACTCGCTTCTCAGCTATGGCAGGCGAGTTCTCTCCTAAAAGCAGTTTTGTTGCAGCGGTTGTATATGCATCCGTTCCTTTAAAAAGCAGTCGATATTAAAAACAAGATGATTGATTGATATAAGGATCTGACTTACCACAAACTGGCAAATATTCATGATTAATTGATTCGTCGGTAGCGATCTTTATTTCTGTGCTTCTTACAACCGGTAATACCCATGGTTTTCCATCTTCATCACGGTAAGCTGAAATATAAAAACAAAAAATTATGAATAATATATTAAACAGATTTTTAAGTCTCAACTCTGATGTTATTAACTCTGTAAAGTTTTTAATAATTTAACTTACCATGAAAACAATATAAATTACGGCTAAGTTGAGCCTTATGAAAAATAACATCAATACTAGACGCCGATGCGCAATGATGTTTAATATAAAAAGGGAATCTTTTGTGTCGCCAAAAACTAATTTGAACAGGAATATACTAAAGTTAAAACGAAGGAATAAAATATTCCTTAAACAAAATTAAAGTCTTACAATTAAATACTAGAAAAGTAATCGAATGAAGAATTTGTGTTTAAATGTAACGCAGAGTCATTTATTATCATATCAAAAATATAAAAACTTTATTCAAACGAAGTTATCAGTTTTTATAAAACAGTAAAGAAGAATTGTTTGCTTCTTTAGATAAAAGCCAACGTTGTTTGCACACTTGTTGAGATTATGTTCATATAAACTTTTTTATGAACTTAATTTCTTGATTTCAACCGATTTCATTTATTTGTGTACCGTATGATTTCGGGGCCTTGGTACACCACAATTTCGTCTACTATAGAATGTTGTTCAAAAAACGACAAATATTTTCAATATAAATGTACATATGTTCTTTAAAAATGTTCAAACACATTTTGGACTGCACTGCAGCCTCCATTTCATCACATATGTATATTATTTCGTTATTAAGTCTACCTTTTTCGGCTCCTACAGTGAACTAATTTTAACAAATAAGGTGTCGAAAAAAAGGCAATTTTCTGAAGAGTATACGAATTGAATGTCCTAGAACCAGAATGAAAAACAAAGTTGCTGGTTATAAGAAAAGCTGTGCATGCTCATTTACATATTTGACCCACACCTTATATTTACATTTATTATTTAGAAAGTAGTACCCGTGGCATGATGGTTTGTGCGTTGGATTGTCATGCCAGAGGTCTTGGGTTCAATCCCTGTCCCTGAAATTGACAAATTTTCCAAGAGTAATTCTTGTCATGAAAAGTGCTTTTTCAAATTAGCCGTTCGAATTCGGCTTAAAACTGTAGGTCCCCTCCATTCCTGAAAAAATTACTCGCATACAGGAATGGTTGAGAGTTGTAAGTCACTAGGCCCTATTTCTCAACGGACTGTTGCGCCACCTAATTTATTTTGTATTATTTAGATAGTACAAACACAGAAAGGTTTATTAGGTTTGTAACTTGAACATGACATTTGAATCAATTTTTATTTTAAAACACCACCAACAATTAGATTTTCTAGTACTACAGCTTATTTAACCCACTTTGTTTAGAGATCACCTGCCTTAAAAGTAATATCGAAGATGGGAAAACGAACAACAGTTGAACAGCGTGAAAAAACGCTTCATCATCATGGACTTTTTCGACGAAAAATAGCCGACATTGTTAACATACCACCGTTTTGTACTCGAGAATCGTATTGAAAATAAACCTTCAAAAAAAATATTTAGTGCATCATTATTCTGAAAGAAAATTTGCTCCAAATCTTAAAACAACTAGGCATAAAGGATACATTTCGGTTTTATCAAGACAATGATCCGAAACAAACACCAGGAATTGTTCAAACTTGGCGAATTTATAACTGCTATCACGTCATGAAACCACCAGCACAGAGTCCGATTTAAATGTCATCATTTGCAAGCGCCATATTTATAACAAAAATGACCTAAAGTCGGCTTTAGTTGAAGAATAGGCAAGAATACCTGGAGCCTATGAAAAAAAAACTGGTGGATGCTTATCAAAATCGGCTTAAGAAATTTATAGATCAAAAGGGAGGACATACCAAATACTAAACTTATGCAAAATGTGTCTTTTTATTAATAAATAATAATAATGTTTCTCGATTTTTAAAATGGGTCAAATAAGTTTTTGCACCAAAATATTGATTTAAATTTGTTTTCTAGCTTTAATATAAAATTAATAAATGAAGTTTTTATGTTTTAATTAAAAACTAAATTAACATGTCCTTGTTTTTATTTTGTTGATTACTTGCTTCGTTAAAGAGATGTTCTCTTTTAAAGTTTTGAATAAATGGTGGGTCAAATAAGCTGTGATATATTGCATATTCAATATATCATACCCGTGGCATGATGGTTAGTGCGTTGGACTGTAACCCGTCAAATCTTCGGTCGATAAGTCTTCTTCCGAGCATCAGCAAAGTTTTCGAAAAGATCATCAATGGGGCTCTGACTAAGTGGGCTGCGGACAACAAAATAATTCCGGATAAACAGTTCGGGTTCAAGGCGGGTCATGACACAATTCATGCTGCGTCTAAACTCGTTTCTGATATCCAATGGAATAAAACAAAACAACAATGCACAGGTGCTGTTCTGGTTGATTTGGAAAAGGCCTTTGACACCGTATGGTTAGAGGGTCTTTACCTAAAACTGAACAGGCTTGGCATAAGCAAGCCATTGTTGTATATGCTTTATGATATGCTTAACGGTAGAAAGTTTGTTGTCAAAAGTGGCAATGTAACTTCTACCACAACATTCTTAATTAAAAATGGTCTTCAACAGGGAGCGGTGAATTCGCCGATTCTCTTCAGCATTTACACCAGCGATCTGATAGGTAGTCTTACAAAGGCAATTGCGTATGCCGACGATCTTATTGCGTACAGAACGGCCCGAAAGGTTGAGGTTATTAGAATTCTCTTGCAGCGTGATTTCGACAAGATTCAGCGATATTGCGACGACTGGAAACTGAAAATAAATGTCCAGAAGTCTGAGACAATTCTGTTCCGGACTCCGTTGGCTAGGGCCACTAGGGATACGTGCAAGAATTGGCGCAAGATGGTCATCGTTGATCTTCACGGGCAGCCATTAGCGAGCAAAAGTGTAGTGAAGTACCTCGGTATCTGGTTAGATCAGTATTTATATTTCGACAGACATATAAATGCTGCTCTGACCAGAGCCAGAGGAGCCTTCGCTCTGACAAAACGGCTCTTTTTTAGCAGTCGGCTTGACCCCAGAGTGAAGGTAATTTGCTACATGGCCCTCATACGGCCGATGATCGTTTATGGTTGTCCTGTGTGGTTCAACGTTGCCCCTTCCCAGATGGAGAAGTTTCGGGTGTTCGAGCGGCAGTGTTTACGACGCTGTACCGGCTTATATCGAACAGCCGAATCTTCTTACGTGCATTACTATTCCAACGAGGTCCTATACAACGGGGCTCGAATCAACAGAGTTGACAATTTCGTGATAAAACTCGTTCGAGGTCACATTGCAAGAGCTATGTCTTCGACCAACAATTTAATTTTCGGGGCGTTCTATCCGAACGACGAGTATTTTGAAAGTGCACGCTTGAGCGGCTTCATTCCACCAGAAGCATTCCTCTTCTTAGATAGATGCGGTCTGATACAGGATAGATTGGCAGTTCCGTTAATCTACCACGTCAGACGACGAACCGTGGATAGGCGACTCCTGTACAATCGGGACGTCATGGCACAAGACGGAGCAGAGCTCCTTCGGTTCAGTAGGGCTGTGTCCGAAAGGGACCGAACTGATAGGGTGAAGCAGGAGAACCAGTTTTGGTGGCTTCAATCGGCACTTGATAGTGAGTAGTCAGGATGGGGTTTTAAGCCTTGGCCGGCTTACATACTTGTTTTATAGTTTTAGGGTTTAGTTTTAAGTAGAATAGGCATGGTGGCACAAAAGAAAAAACATACAAAAAAAAAAATAAAAAAAATACAAAAAAAAAAAAAAAAAATATACAAACAAAAATACAAAAAAAAAATAAAACATGGAATGACCAAAAAAAAAAGACAAAAAAAGACAAAATATGAAAAACAAAAAAAACGTTAGATAGTTAGATTTGCTGCTGTGGTTGTTCTAGTTTTAAGTAGTTTATAGGTAGAATAGGTAGTTTTAGTTAGCTTTAAGTTTTATATTAAGGACCTTATTTTAAGTAGTTTTAAGTAAAAATAAAAAAGGATATTGATATTAGTTTTTTCAAATTTTCTAATAAATACAAAATAAATAAAATTTAATTGAAGTAAAATAGATCTTAGGGCCGAAAGGCATTATTATTAAGTATTATAGTTTAACTTAGAGTGTCCGTATGGGACCAGTAAGTTAGTAATAAGTTATGGATAATTAGGCTAGTTTTATGAATTTTTGTCTAGCTTTAAGATAGTTTTAAGAATGAATTAATAAAAATGAATTTAAAAAAAAAAAAAAAAAAGTGCGTTGGACTGTCATGCCAGAGGTCTTGGGTTCGATCCCTGCCTATGCCATCTAAAGATTTTTTCACCGGTACTGCCTCTTGCGAGGAATTGACAAATTCTCCAAGAGTAATTCTTGTCATGAAAAGTGCTTTCTCAATTAGCAGTTCGGATTCGGCTTAAAACTGTTGGTCCCCTCCATCCCTGACAACAGTACTCGCACACAGGAATGGTTGAGAGTTGTAAGCCACTAGGCCCTAGTTCTCAACGGACTGTTGCGCTACCCAATTTATTTATTTTTATATTGCATATGCTAATAAAAGTACGTAGGTTTCGGGAGTTCCCGCACGTGTACGCTAGTATTTTATATTTATTTTATTGAAAAGCACAGAACAAATAAAAGCACAAGAATTATGACAATCGACAAAAAAATTTTATGACTGATATTATATAATGTCAAATTCTTTAATTTCACTTGAAGTGAACGAACGAAAAATAGAACCTTGAAAACAGTTTCACTCATTTCACCTAATTTCGGAAACCTAGCTATTAGATTGGATCTGATACTCATTACACTATGTTTATCTAATTATCAACCGTTTGAGATAGTAGATGTAGGAATTAAGTAGATCGCTTGGATCATTACAAAAGAAGTCTTTTTAGCATATAACATGGACATAGAAATGAGAAACTGTCTTGCCCTCTTCATTCATGATGCTGCAAGTCGAAATGATTCTCTAGCTTTTAAGCGGCTTTCAGTTAAGGCACCTATTACGAATCTAATTTACAGTCTAAAAAGAGAAATGAGTTGTCTTGAGCGTTTAGTTAACATTTTTGTTTACAGGCAAGTGGTGGTGTTAATTCATCAGTAGTTCGATTTCTCTTTGGCGGTTAGATTTAATTGCCAATAATGGTTAAGTTGTAGAACTGTAAGTTTGTCAGCTTTTCAGTTTCCTACAGTACTTCGAACAGCAGGCAGCCAAAAAAAAGGTAAATATTGAACTGTCTTGCCATTTCGCAAGAGGAGATCAAGAATTATTATAGAATGTATGATACTGAAAAAAATTAAAACAAGTTGTATAGTTTCAAATGATTGCCTTAACACACTCTAGTCAAATTAATTAAGAGCACAAAAGAATACAATTTCATTAAATGCGATGTTTAAAAAGTTTATACTTAATAAATGAAACGAAAGTGGTGATATTATGTAGTTGAAGCTAATTAATTCTTATTAAAATTATATTTTTTGTAATGTAGACATGTTTGAATTATTTTGTAAAGAAGTAGTACAAAAGATATTTCAAATGACCATATTTATTTATTTTATTATCTATTTACAATTTAAGTCTGATAATATTTCAAAAAGCTGTTTATAACAACAATCGTTCTGCTGGATATATGTATATATCCATATTAGTTTTTCGAAAACCTATCTATAATGTTGTTTAAACAAATTCAAATTAGTATTTCCAGAACTACACATAACGTAGCTGTTCTATTGAATTTCCTTAAGAAAAATATTTTTTGTTTTGAGGCATTTAAATTTCGAAATTAATTTAAAAATAATAAACTTTCAGGAATCCTGACTCTTTATAATTTGATAATAGAGTAACGTAGAGCTTAGGGGCTTTTAAAAGAATATAGATTTTGCCATTTGCATAAACTTGGCGTATTTATCTCATTTTTGCTAAAAATTGACTTACGGTTTTTCATAATTATGATGGTGTATAGCACCTTAATTAGGCTGATTTATTGTCACATTTGAATACATGCTCATTATATATTTTTCTCTATTCCATCTTATCTACTACCTACTTATATTTTAACTTATATTAACGTATACATTCTATTTTTAATCTCAGCTGTTTTTGTTTTGAGAATAAAACAACTAGGTAGGTATACAATCAATGCATTATACATCTTCAGGCTTGTGTTACTATACCCAACAGAATTTATATATTCTATAGGTAGATATCCAATTAACTATATTGACGTAGTTTAAAATGTTATATAATAACTATAAGTTTATCCTCAAGTGGTAACTAGGCCTATCGCCTTTTCGGCAAATGCATTACGAAAATTCCAGTAGTCTATAATTAATAACTAAGAGTTATATAGGTACATATTCTAATTCGATTATTTTTAATACAGTAGCTAAACAGGTACTATAGATTATCAAATCCAGCAACTGATAAGATTATGTCAGAATTTAGAAAATACGTCAATAAATGCCTAATTTAACGATTCGAAGTTACAATGTATTACGTATCTTAAAAATATACACAAATATTTACAACAACTTCCTGATAATAAAAACCAAAAAAAACTAAAACAATTTGTTTGACCTCTAATTCGACCTTATCTCATCCACTTGCTGGAATCTTTCTCATGTATAGAAGAAATCAAAATTATCCCATAATAATAGAGATAGACACACGTACCTCCAACACCCAGATTTGTTTTTTTGGGGAAAGTGTCCTCTTGAAAAGCTCTGTTCAATGCAAAGACTTCAATTGCAGGCCCTTTTTCCACACTTTCAAAAATAGACATTTTATATTGAATTTGGTGTTTTTTATTTAGAATTATTAAACAAATTATTGAATATTATGCACTCGCACTACAATTACCGGGTACCGGACGCGGTGTTCGTGTTGTGAATTATGAAATATCAAATATTAATGAAGCTGAAGCAAGATACAAAAAAAATACTGAAGTGAAGACGTCAAGAAATAGAATCCACCAAAAACACTCTACTAGAGTGTTTTTGGAATCCACATTTAACAATATTAAATTCCATAATCAAATACTTGGGTCTACACGGAACATTTCTTTTGACTGGATTTTTGGCAAAGCATATAATAAGCAGAGCAGGTTATAGTGAATATATAGAGTAAAGCACTTTTCACATGAGCACGACCAACGACCAACGAATGAACGAATATTCGTCGATTTTGACATTTCTTTCACATGAGAGCTTTTAATTCGTCGCGAATGAAGTTTGACTTTTAGCAGTATTCACATGAGCGCGACCAACGAACGACGAATGAATTACAAAATGTGAGTTTATATACGTTTGAAGACATATTTCCACACAAATTCTTAACAAAACGATAGCAATATAGTTTCTATTTGATTTATGATGCATACTTTTACTTTTCAATATCATATATTAATAAATTTAAGAAAACAAATTTATTCGCCGCGAAAAAAATTTTAGTTGTTACGAACTGTAAAACTTTATTCGCGTTCCACATTATCCACACTCGCAACGAATAAAAAAATCGCGCGTACTTAACCTAAAAAAATCATTCTTGTTTTGGTTTCGGTGGTCAATGTCAAACTTCATTCGCGACGAATTAAAAACTCTCATGTGAAAGAAATGTCAAAATCGACGAATATTCGTCCATTCGTTGGTCGTTGGTCGTGCTCATGTGAATAGTGCTTTTAGGTTATGAAGCGCGCGAACAATTTATTCGTTGCAGTGTGGATGGTATGTGGAACGCGATCAATTTATTCGTTGCAGTGTGGATGGTATGTGGGACGCGAATAAAGTTTGACAGTTCGTATCAACTAGAATTTTGTTCGCGACGAATAAATTTGTTTTCTTAAATTTATTAATATAATGATATTGAAAAGTAAAAGTATGCATCATAAATCAAATAGAAACTATATTGCTATCGTTTTGTTAAGATTTTGTGTTCAAATATTTCTTTAAACGTATATAAAATCACATTTTGTAATTCATTCGTCGTTCGTTGGTCGCGCTCATGTGAATGCTACTTAAAGCATTATTCACATGAGCACGACCAACGACCAACGAATGAACGAATATTCGTCGATTTTGACATTTCTTTCACATGAGAGTTTTTAATTCGTCGCGAATGAAGTTTGACATTCACCACCGAAAAAAAAACAAGAATGATTTTTTTAGGTTAAGTACGCGCGATTATTTTATTCGTTGCGAGTGTGGATGATGTGGAACGCGAATAAAGTTTGATAGTTCGTATCAACTAAAATTTTGTTCGCGACGAATAAATTTGTTTTCTTAAATTTATTAATATTTGATATTGAAAAGTAAAAGTATGCATCATAAATCAAATAGAAACTATATTGCTATCGTTTTGTTAAGATTTTGTGTGGAAATATGTCTTTAAACGTATATAAACTCACATTTTGTAATTCATTCGTTGTTCGTTGGTCGCGCTCATGTGAATGCTGCTTAAGTGCGGCAAATATGGCCCACCCTTAACATCTTTTTAAATAAAACCATAAATTTAAGTCTAATTCATTTATTTTTTTTAAACAGTCTAACAAAACATTTTTAATTCAGCTTTTAAAAACTTTAACTAAAAAAGAAACATAACAAAAAGTTAAAAACAAAAACTTAAAGGAACTTCAAAAATCATATTAAAAAAAATTGCGGCAAATATGGCCTGCCTGTTGTTAAATATGGCCCAGTGTGGGCCATATATATAAACTTTATACATTTTTTTAAAATCATAATACCACATAATGTTAAGAAAATATTAAACACAATTTAATTTAAAAAAGAAGTTACCAATATAACTCAAAATTGAATGTTAAAACACTTAAGAAAACTTACCAAAAAATTACAACCAAAAGTAAAAAAAACAAAGTGCCCGTATATCTATCACAACCGTAGCCCCACATTAAGCACGAAAGACTGAGGCTAAACCGGTTTGAACGTGTTCGTAATGCAACATTTTTTTTTTCGCTCCGGCTTCCGGTTTGGGAAATACCGCTATAGGCCATATTAACCCACATTTGCCACATTTGCCGCACTTACTCTAAGGTTTTTCAACACGAGGTATCATTTTGAATAGACCGCTATTTGAACAGGTTTATGCGAATATAGGGTTTTCCACTAAGAGCTGTCATTTTAAATAGCCTGCTATATACTTTTGTAGCTGTCATCTTTTAATGAAAAAACTTAATATGAAATAACACACGCTCCAACAATGCAGTAAAGTTTGTAAAATGCACTAAAAATATTGCGAACATTTTGCAGACACAGTTTGCAAGACTAAAGCACTTTTATTTTGCCCGTAAGCACTTTCTTCCCTGATTGGGTCCTTGAAATGCATCAAAATGATAATTTTTAGTTATGATTTCTATTTTTGTTTGAAGGATACGTTAAGAAGTAAATTTGTCAAATTTTAAACATAAAATGATTGAACTGTACTTATTTTAAAAAGAGGCTGGTGCAATTGTGACGGTGAATGGAATTATGATTAATGATTTTATGCCGAAAATTGTAATAATATAGATGTTAAAGAGGTTTATTTTCAATAAAACGGAACTATGTGCCACATAAGCAACGAAACAAACGCAGTTTTGCAATAAAAGTTTAATCATCGTGTTATTTCTCGAAAAGATTGACAACTCAAGTTTTTCCGTAAATTATTGGTAAGCTAAAAGTTTTCGTACAAAACCAGTTTTATATAAAACATGCTAACAACTATGAGCAATTCAAAGATGAACTAAACAAACAAACCTTTTAAAACATTCAGCGCTAAATTAAATGTATACAAACCAGCTGATGGCTGCTGTCAAAACAAATATATCCCTTTGTTATTTTGAAATTTTGTTCACAACAACCAAAACTGCAGTTTTAATTAAAATAAAAAAGTATAATTAATTAAATTTACAATTAAGCTGTGGTAAGTGATATTATGTATAAAGATTTCTTATAATTTGAACTATTGTTTTGTTTCTTATTTACAGAACATGGAAGAGAAAAGAAACTGTTGGGTAATCGTGAACCATTTTCCGAAAACTCGGTTTTGTGTTTCGTTTAAAAAGCCTGCAATATTAATCCAGTTCTAAAGTCCTAGCGGCGCGTCTATTGTGTTCAGCCAATGATGGAATTAATATTTTCAAAACTCTTTAGTCAAACGCACTTCAACTCCGCATGTATACCTACTATTTGACAGTTACATACGGTTGATTGCACCAAAAGTCTCCACTTTCCAATTCTTGATTATCTTATACTTTTTGTTTTTGTTCATTGTGATGTTAAGTTAAGAAAGTCGTAGAAAAGCTGGCAGTCGAATAATTTTTAATTAAAATATTAATAATATATAGTGTATTTATTTTGTCTCTTCCTTTTGAGAAATTAAAAATAAAAACTATATTTTCATTGTAAGAACGTGCGTATTGCGAATTTTGAAATGGGGGCAGCTTTAGGTGTTTGTTCGGCAGCACAGGTAAAATTCGATTGTAAATAAAGGAAAAAATAACGAGCAATAAATTCTGAATCTACTTATAATTTCTATTAAGAAAATCCAATAATTACGTAGTACCATATTGAAATTAATTTATAATCTTCAAGGTACTTGAAAAAGAAAAATGTTATTCGTGGACTTACATGATCGATGAAAGTTTTCATATTTGTCTTTCCTTTTTTTCTCCATTGTTTGTATTTGCATCTGCAGAATAAAATTATGACAAATACTAAAAAACGTTGTTTGTTTCTGTTTATAACGCAGAAAGTTGTTTTATCTTTACATATCTGCAGGTATTCATATTACAGTAGAACCCAGACATATCCTAATAACCTTTCCCTCTTCTTCGTATAAGAATACAAAGTGGGTTTTTAACTTTTCTATCTGATTGGACAAACCAAACATCGTTGTCAATTAAATAATTTATTGTGTTGTTTATATTAAAAAGCACAAAGCACAGAAAAGGCCATTAAATTGAAATTTTGTAAAGGTCTTCATTACTTTTAGAGGCGCCATGCTTAATGAGTCCAAGAGGACAACTGAAGTAAAGTTAAAAGTCGTCGGCATATAGATGACATCGATCCTCTAGAAACACTGGACGAAGTAGGTAAAAAACTGGACAAACGGTCACCAAGTTTTTTACACAGAATGACATGGTTGACAGTGTCAAAAGCCTTAGAAAAATCAAGCAAGACTAAACAAATTTACAACGTCCTTCGGAAGCCAGATTGTTTTGGAGTGAGCAAAGAGTTTGCTTTAAGATAGCGTTGATTTGTATCTGCAAAATTCTCTCAAAAACTTAAGACAAATATGGTGGAATTGAGATAGGTCTATAAACTTAGTTCCTTTAGCGTTTTTAGGAAGTGGTATGATTTTTGCTGTCTTCCGAAGGTCCAGAAGAACTCCTGACACCAAAATAGTATTAAATTCATATGTAATGTATGAAAGCAAAATTGGCAAAATCATTTTAAAAAATTTAGGGTTAATATTTTCCAGACCGACAGCACTTAACTTCACAGAAAACAGACTTTCAACAACATCAGCAGCACCCACAGAACGGAAACTGAAACTGGGGTGATCTAAATTTTTCCTAAAGAAATTATTTTCCGATGAACTCGGCATATGCGTGGTTGATGACCAAAGTTATGCAAAATACTCCACAGTTTACGTCCATTCAATAAAGAACTTAGTTGATTAGACAAAATCTGAGATTTGGCTTAACGGATTTCAGCTTTGACTTTGTTTCGCAACAAACAAAACAAGCGTCGTAATTCAGTCAACCGATATCGCTTCCAGTTGTCGTATGCATTATCCCGTTGTTGCATTAATAGTCTTCTGTTCTGCGTAAACCATGGTTTATCATTTTGTTAAAGAATTTTGGTTTTTCAAAGGAACATGAGAATCTTAAAGGATTTGGATATTATTCGTTAGGAATTGCAATTGTTCGTTTGGGGAGGGCAAAAATATACTCTCAAAATTAATGAATTTAGTATGCTCTTCAAGAAGCATCCACATTTGTCGATTTAAGGGCACCTGTTGCAGTTCTAAAGCACTCGTTGATAGCTGTGTCAATGTTTGAAAGGTTCTTTTTTTGTGGTCCATATGAAAACGGTTAAACTATGTTGAAGCGTACCTTCAACAAGGGCCTTGTGAATTCGAAAGGATGTTTCGATATGTGGTCCCTTTCGTTTTGAACAAATCATTTTTAATAAATTGTTCCGAGATTTTAATTCGGTTGTAACCTTCTTGACATGCATATCCTATTTTAAATTGCTCGTAAAAATAGTTCTAAGAATTTTTGTTGCTTTAAGGTTATAAAATTTACAACAACTTCATGAAACTGAATTCTTATACATTGTATTGTACAAAATGTTCCTTTTGCTGGTTATAATGAATTTCTAGATTTTTGGTATAACCTTAAACATGGTTAATCAACCACATATGGAAAATTTAAAAATTGTACACGCAAGGAAGACGTTATTAAGCTTGACTTATGCTACGACTTCACTGCCCAATTCATTTTGCTTTTGATATCTCGGACTTTTTTTTATAATTGACATAATTTTAATAAATAAATAACAATTTTTTGATTTGGTTTCTTTCGCTTAACAGCTAGCCTGTTGCTGTACAGGCACGGCATGTTCATTATGCTGTCAAGCATGTCCGTCGTGCAAAAACTCCGTTTCTTCGCGATTGATGTATGCCCTGATGTTACTCATTGGAACCATACTTGGGGCTATCGCTCTATCACCCGGACTACAGGACACTCTGAAAAAGCTACCATTTTGCCAGAACTCAAATACTACAGTTACAAAGACATTGCTAGAGAACACATTTGGACAAATCGACTGCCAGTATGCTTTAGGTTATATGGCTGTTTATCGAATATGTTTTGGGCTTGTTTGTTTCTTTGCTCTAATGGCATTAATTATGGTTGGTGTAAGATCGTCTCGGGATCCAAGATCACATATACAAAATCAATTCTGGGGATTGAAGTTTCTTATGTGCATTGGGGCAACAATCGGAGCAATCTTTATACCAGATGGATCTTTCGGGCCGTCAATGATGTGGATTGGACTTTTTGGAGGATTGGCATTTATTGTAATACAATTGATAATAATTGTTGATTTTGCTCATTCTTTGGCTGAAAATTGGATAGGTGAATATTTATATTTTAAATAAGATTAAATATTATTGTCTTCTTTTTAATAATCCACAGAAAATTCTGAATCCAATCGTGGCTATATGTATGCACTTGTGACGGTTACTCTAGCTTCGTACATATGTTCCATAGTTGGAATCTCATTATTGTTTGTATATTTCACAAATGTATGTATCTTCTGCTTAAATTATTCCATAATTTTCATATTTTGAGTTTTCCATTGCAGTCAGATGGTTGCGGACTTAATAAGTTTTTCATTTCATCAAATTTGATTTTCTGTGTTGTTTTGAGTGTCATATCTGTACTACCAGCTGTCCAAGAAAAGCTACCACATTCAGGACTTCTTCAAAGCTCAATGGTTACTTTATATACTGTTTATCTAACATGGTCAGCTGTTACAAATAATCCAGGTATAAATAAAACCAGTTATGTTTTTAGGAAATTTAACACTTTATTTAGTCCTCGTATACAAATTTCGGTTCTATAATAAAACTATGAGGATTTTATGGGGTCAAATCCCATCGTTGACTCTAACGAGTCACAGCTCAATGGGAACACACATGAACATAATGAGTATATCCGCTCATCTAGATTATATAGAGGGTGTGAAGATAATGACAACACCTCTCACATTTTGGACAAACTAACTAATGTTGTTTACGAATATATATTTGTATTGAAAAGATTTAATTTTAAATATAAACTAATTATAAATATATTGATTTATTTAACAGAAGTGGAATGTAATCCAGGAACGATGTCATTTGTTAAAGACAATCCAAAGGCCACTTTCGATACGACAAACATCATTGGTCTTGTCGTATGGTTATTATGTGTTTTCTACAATTGCATGAGCTCAGCTGTAGAAGTATCAAAAATAACAAATACCGAACCAGATAAGGAAGGTAAGAGATCTTAAAAGTGATATTTGGTTGGCTATTATTTTTTGTTTCATGGGATCTTATAGACCCTTAAATTGTCATTGCATTTTGCTTATTGCATTTTCTAGGGTAGATAATTTTTTGAATGCTTTTAATTATTAAGAACTGATTTTTTGATAATTTTTTCTAGATCATTAGTTAAATTTAACGATAGAAAATAATACAGATAGATTACTTAAATGATTTACTGCTAGTCCCTGTTTAAGAGATGCACGAAATTGATCATTCTCTTCCAAATTAGTTTGAGTAGGTTTGAGTAGTGATTATTTAGAATATTTAAATGAAGGACAATATCTTCGGGGATTAGGTACCTTAGCCCCAAAGCAAAATCCCCAACACGAAGTCCCCAAAACAAAATCCCTAATCTAAAATCTCTTAAACCAAAATCCCCATATCCAGAATTTCTAAAATCAAAATCCTTAAGCACAAATTCACCATATTTAGATCATTGTATGAGCCCTAAAACCGTTCTGTAGGTGTATACTGCATTTGTAAAGTTAATATTAATATACACATGTTTGGTATGGTAGCCAGCTCTTAAAAGGGTTACCAATCTTAAAAATATAAAAAGTTCAAAGAATTGCATGTATAGGCACTACAAATACCTTGAGGACTACACCAATTGCAGCACTGGAGAAATTGCTCTCGCTAGCCTCTCTCGATATATTCGTGAAGGAACTGGCGGCAAAAAGCTCATTACGTCTAATATAGTGTTATAACTAGAAAAGGGCTTCCTTTGCTCACAGGCACATAAAGAACACCATTAACATAGACATTGTCACTCAAAACAGACCTTTTTAAAGCCGTACATAGATTTTAACCCAGTAGCATAAACTGAAATTCCAACAAGGACTGGTTGGAAAACAGATGGTTTCAAATGGGGGAGGAGGTAGGGCCTAAAATCTTTTCATGTAATCCTCCCCTAGAAAGATGAATAAAGCTTCCAAATTACTGCAGTGATATACAATACAGGCCAATAAAGCAGGCAAATGAACAAATCTACCAAAATTTCTTTAAAATTGCTAGCAGCAGATGGACAGATCTTGAAACGTGCAGAGTTTCTAGGAATCTATGGCCAAAGATTTCCAAAGGTTAAACAAAATTTTGCAACTAGGTAGGCCTCAACTGTCCTTATTAATAGGTATTCTTACTCATTGGGCACCCACGACGTCTCGTCCTTGCCGCCTAGAGACATTCTTAAATTTTCCCAAAAATTAAAATGGTTCAGGCAGTCGCCCTCAATCTAAATTCTTATCAATCATAATCATCCTCATGGACCCTCCCCAATCCTTTCCCTTTCCTGGGGAGCAGAATGGATCCAAAGAGATCCAAGTGAGATGGTGATGACAATTCTTATCAGTAAAAGCAGTTTCTGCATTTAACCTTGATTATTTTTACGAAAAAGCACAACATAGTACCAAGCCTTATATACAAATAATGAAAACTAACAGGCATTGACAGCGTTTTAAAATTATAGATTTGGAGATTACGTTTGTGGATTATGTGCATGTGGATTTAGATTTAGAGATTTTGTACTTGAAAATAACGAATGTGTGGATTTTTTAAAGTGTGGGGATTTTGTTTTTGAACTTCTGTATTATGTCGGTATCCCGTTTTTCTTCGGAACGAAAATACCGAAACTGTAGTATGTGGTCATTTGTTGGTTTTATTCTACTTGCGTAAAATAAGCGACCAAGCAATAAGTAAAAACAAATTCGAATAAACATGATCAGAAAAGTACAAATTATCAAATCCGATTCTCCTACATATTGTTACAACTTGTGACTTAAATTGTTTTAAAAAGAAGTTATTAACTGATGAATAATTTGTTTTGTTTATAGCTGACACTTAGTACCCGTGACGTGATGGTTAGTGCGTAGGACTGTCATGCCAGAGGTCTTGGGTTTAATCCCTGCATGTGCCATCTAAAGTTTTTTTTCACAGGTACTGTCTCTTGCGGGGAATTGACAAATCCTCCAAGAGTGATTCTTGTCCTGAAAAGTGCTTTCTCAAATTAGCCATTCGGATTCGGCTTAAAACTGTAGGTCCCCTCCATTCCTGACAACAGTACTCGTACATACAAAACATAATATTCTCTTAAATCAGTTTCACCATGTTTTTGTTTTAATATTTATCTAAAGCTTAAGCGTCATTTATTTCTCAGCTAGAAGTCTCGTCTGCTTATTTCCATAAATCATACCTATTGAAATATTATCCTTTTATAAACCTGTAGTTCTGAAAGTTTAAGCAGAGTGTAAACAGGAAACAATTTTTAATAAAAAATAAATACTATTTCATTTATTTGCGCGCAATTAATCAGTATTAACAGCAACTTTAGCAGATGGTGAAAAAGGAAAGACGGATGATAGTGAGGAAGAAGAAGGTGTTGCCTATTCATGGTCTCTTTTCCATCTTGTATTTGTTGCTGCTTCTCTCTATGTTATGATGACCTTGACAAATTGGTATAGGTAAGTTTATAGATTTTTTCATAAATTATTGTAACATAAAAGAAAACCTTAATGCGGATTCAATTTATCATGTTCACTAACTTAGCTACAAGCAACATATTAGAAACAAAATATAGACGAAAATTTGCCGTTTTAATTTTTTTTTAACCATTATCTTTTTTTTCATTTACCTATTTTCTAATATAAATTTAGTGGGGCTTAGTTCGCATTTATTCCTCTTACTTCAAGCTTTAAGTATTTATTTAATTATTTAGTTTCATCTACAAGCGTTTTTACAGCTAACAGGTATGTGGCACTCCGGAAAAAAGTTAAAATTTTGATAAATATAAGATTTCTGATTTGAATTTTTCACGAGTAAAACATACAAATTCAATACTTAACGACACTTGATTGAAATATACAATAGACCTGGATGGAGGCTCATTACACCCATATCTAGTATTACGTGCTGTTTGAAATATAAAAAATCTATCCCTTAGTGTTCTAGCTGGAACATAAATAGGAACTAGTGCAAGAAGTGATGGACACTTTATGTTATAATAGAGTAATATTATGAGCAAAACACTATGAACTTTTCGACGGGAACATGGATTTTATGCCAAGTAATTGGCACCTAGCCTCATATTTTGGACAAAAGCCTTAACGCATTTGTTGGAAAATATATTTAGCGAACCGTCTCTGAACTTTTTCAACCCGCATAGGCAAGAATCGATCTAACAAGAGCTATATATAATGATAAAAGAACGTATGGATCTCTAAAATTTTTAGCATTTCGCTTAATGAAGCCTATCAACGAATTGGCTTTAGGGATCAAGGAATCGAAATGGAATTTAAAAGAAAGGGTAGAGTCAAGTATTTCATCTAAATTTTTAATCCTTAAGACTCGATTAATAGGATTAGATTCAATTGTATAGTCAAATAATAAGCAAATAGTTTTCCTTGAGAAAAGGGATAACATTATATTTTTTAATATTAAGTTAAAGACCATTTACATGACACTAATAAGATAAACTATTGAGGTCAGATTGAACTTTCTGATAATCTTCTTAAATTTTTACTTTTAAAAACTACCTTAAATCTAATGTTATAACTATGAATGGTTAAAAAGGAGTTTGATGTTATAGGTGCTGATGTTGAAATCAAATAAATTTTGATTCAAATTGACCAACCGCAGCATACGGATCGGAGGTTCATTAAGGCTATAGGAGGTGTGAGGTTACGGGTGTAAGGTTATTGTGAGAGTAGCAGTCAAATGAACCAGAGCGAAGCCGATGTATAAAAGGCAATTGTATGTCAGCAATTTATCTACGTTCTTTTTGGAGGCGATCGCGATAAGATAGACAGATCAAAGGATTTTCCCAGAGAAGGAATCGAAGTGTAAAACAATGAATCCTTTCTATTCTTGATATGGAGACGTTGTCTTAGACGCATATTTAAGTAAAAGTCGGACAAACCCAAGACGATCGGCTTACGTAAGGGTTAGGCGAAAATCCTTTATGTTTTCTACTATTTGTATGGGATGATTATGAAGATAATAATTTCGGGGAATTGTTTTAGAGCGTTAACGTAAAAAGGTCATTGTCTGGAATTGCTAATAGTCCAGTCAAATTAGACGAAAAAAGGGGTTCAGCTCGGAAAAATTCCCACCTAGCTCAATTTTGGTACACATCTTTTTTATATTGTTGTTAACAATGTGTAAAAAGTCGACCTCGATATCATGTACGCGTCAAAGGTTATTCGAGGTCAAAGGTCACGGAATTAGCCTTTTTTTTAATATCTCTTTTTTTATTGGTCGTACAAAAAAAAGTTGTAGGCACAAATTGTAGAGGACGTAATTATCTACAAAAATGGTCTTATAACATTTTCACGTCAAGTTGATAGTTTTTCCGTTATAAGGCCAACAAAGTGCACACTTTTAATGAAATATGATTTTTTCACTAAAAACAAGTAGCCTTTGCGTTAATATCTCGCTTCATACTGTTTGTACAATAAAAAGTCTCGGACAAAATTATCTACAAAATGGTTATATATATATATATATATCCAATCGCACTTGCGCTATACAAATTTTAATGTTTACCATACAAAATTACTATAATATATAATATAATATCATATTATGATAACGATAATAAGAATGCATTCGTTTCCACACCATCATTGAGGTAGAAGCATGGTGCGTTTTTTTTCATGGTTTCCCGGTAGCGTAGTCCATGTAGTCAACAATAATTGTTAAATAGTTATTATAGGTATCATAGTTATCGTCAAAACAAAGTAATAAATATTACATTTAAATTTATTATTAATCATCAACATCGCTCTCGTCTTCATGCATTTCTTCTTGGTCATTTTGATCTTCTTCATTTTTTTCAAAATTATAATATGTATTGTCTTCTTTCGTTAAATCCGCTGACAAAACGTCAAGTGTGTCTATATTGTTATATAAAGCTTTATCGGAACTTGAATTGAAACATGACTGCCCACGACAATGTCCACAAATAATCGAACATTTGATACCAATTTTTTTGCAACAGCCTTTTTTACAGTTACAAAAAATTATATTCACCAATTCATCAGGTGCGGGTGGTAACAATGTCATTATAGGCTCCAAAACATTGTTATTCATTATCCACCCCCAGTTTTCTGGGTTTAATTTGCTACCCAACCAAGTTTGTACCTGGTAATAAACTCGAAGCAGATGCTGTTGGGTGGCGCTATTTGTTGGTGGTAGAGATGATAATTTCACAGGTTTATTATTTCTAGTTAGTTTAGCAAATGTTATATATCTGTAATTATCGATGGAGACCACTTGTTTTTGGGCACCATACATTGGTAAAATAAATTTAATTCCATGTTTGAAAATGTCTTGAACGGAGCAATTTTGTTTTTTGAACACTGCTGCTGCACTTTGAAGGTCTGGACGATTTTCTAATAGTTTTAAAACTTTTACCTTTCCTTTATTAAAAAATGTAAATGTCATATCACATCCTGTGACAGCGTGCAAAAATAAAATATGTTCTCTACCAAAATTGTAGTGATCCATGCTATTAGTAGATGAGTATATTTTTGTGTCAACTTTTCCTTTTTGCGACGGAGTGCGTGCTATTAGTATAACTAAGAGATCTATGTCCTTTCCAACAATAATAGTTTTCCGAGTGTATGCTTCTTCAATTGCTGTTTCTATAATAAGTACGTCAGCATCGTCTTGAGCTACTAAAAAAGGTCGACATAGTCCTTATAAATACTATGTGTATGTATATGTACAACCTGTTACCCCCAACCATCCAGTTCGCCGTCTGGCATCCAGACGACAGTAATATGTACTATGTACCTACATATACATCTTGCATAAAACGAATGCATTCTTATTATCGTTATTATAATATGATATAATATTATATATTATAGTAATTTTGTATGGTAAACATTAAAATTTGTAAAGCGCAAGTGCGATTGGATATATATATATATATATAACCATTTTGTAGATAATCTTGTCCTCTACAATTTTCGTTCGAGACTTTTTATTGTACAAACAGTATGAAGCGAGATATTAACGCAAAGGCTACTTGTTTTTATTGAAAAAATCATATTTCATTAAAAGTGTACACTTTGTTGGCCTTATAACGGAAAAACTGTCAACTTGACGTAAAAATGTTATAAGACCATTTTTGTAGATAATTACCTCCTCTACAATTTGTGCCTACAACTTTTTTTTGTACGACCAATAAAAAACGAGATATTAAAAAAAAGGCTAATTCCGTGACCTTTGACCTCGAATAACCTTTGACGCGTACATGATATCGAGGTCGACTTTTTACACATTGTTAACAACAATATAATAAAGATGTGTACCAAAATTCAGCTAGGTGGGAATTTTTCCGAGCTGAAAGCCTAATTTGACTGGACTATAATGAGTTGAGCTCTAAGCATTTTTTGGTACAGCAGGTTAAGAAATTATCGAGATCTATTTTAAGAAAAATATGTCCTTATGTGCTGCAAGTTTCTTATCGTCAGCGCAAAGCGATATTTGACATTGTTTAATGATCATTTCAATGTCATTTTCAATTGTAAGGATAAAGAAGAGACGGCCTAAATTACTAACTTGGGGACACCAGAAGTGACTAGAATAGAGTGGATAATGCGGGTCTAAATCAGTCATAATATTTATTATTCTCAAGGTAAGAAGTAATCCATTTCAGGAAAAGGGGATCACAACCTAAAGAGGAGAGTTAAAAGACTATAAGATTATGAAGAATTTTTTCAAACGCTTTGCTGAAATCAGTTGAGACAAGGATAAATAAAAAATGTATGATAGAAGATTTGAAAGAGAAGAGGAACATATTTTTAGGAAAATGGCAGGAAGACTATCATGGTCAGGAGTGAACTCATCATTAAGTTAAGAAAATTTGTTTTTAATGGCCGATAGATTTTTAATTTACTCAAAATATGTAAAATCTGGTTTAAAAGAATCGTTGGAGAAGGAATTTTTAAAATATAATCCAAAGTTATAAGCTGTAGTTAGATTATTATAATTGGAAGTTTCATTATTAAATATAAATATAAAGAGGATGACTAAGCAGACATTGTAAAGAGTGTCGCATAGTTCACGCAAAATTTGAAATCTGCGGAATTAAATAGTACACTGTATAATCTATAATTCCCACAAAATTTTTAACTTTCTAATTAAAATTCTGCTTTCTCTCTCAAAACTACTTTTTATGTAAATTATGATTATGACATTTTTGTTAAACTTTTCTTCAAAACAAATGTTAGAACTCTTCGAGATTCTCGGTAGAGTCCAATTAAATACACTACGAATCTTAATATCTGAATAACAAAAAATAAAATCAATTAATTTCCGTTTCGAAATGAATATTTTGTTTCTGTATCGCTTTATTTTCTTACTGTATGGTGAACGAAATGGTTTTAAAACTTTAATAACACTTACTTCTGTAGTAAACAATTTACTTTATCTGCTAAGCTGCTGTTGGGCTTTAGTCTAATGGTACCAAACAAGTTTAAGCTTAAAAGTATATTTTAATTCATTTATTAAAACATTTCTCTTTCACAGACCAAATTCGGATATTAAGTACTTTAATGCGAATGCAGCTTCAATGTGGATAAAAATAATATCCAGTTGGATATGTGGCACATTATATGGATGGAGCTTGATTGCACCAATGGTTCTAACAAACAGAGAATTTTAACTCATCAACTAACTTATGTTGAAACTTTATATTTACTATTTAAACCAAAATATTAAAATACTTATTAATTATATAATATTCTAAGCATAAATAAAACTTAAATAAAAAATACATTTAATCAACTTAATAGTAGTTAGTTCTTATTTCTGACTCCATACATTTTTGAGTAAAACAATGGAATCTTTTCTTCAAAACTAATACATACTTACTATTCCTGCATTTGATTTCGAAACGGCATTTGATCGAATAGGTATTCATCTCGTTCTGAGCAAATTGAAACAAGGGGGAATTTGACCCAAAACCTACGAATATTTAAAAGCCTTTTTAACTAACAGAACATTTTATGTAAAAATTAAAACATCTTTTTCAAAAATAGTTCCATCTGACAACGGCATCCCTCAGAGATCACCACTTTCTGTGATCTTATTCTCCATTGCTTTCGAAGAATTAAATATAATTATATTTAAAATTAAAGATCTGCTGATGATGCATATGGCTCAAAATCACCAAGGTTGCAAATTTCAAAATTTTTTTATGACAAAAATAATTGCAAGCTATAATGATGAATTTTAGTTTATACTGTTGCAAAAATTGTATATAAATAAACTTTGACAGGGCAGCGCGCAGTGGTTCCGTTTGTATGGGAGAGGTGGTCAAAACCCTATAAAATCTGAACTACTAAACGGATTTGAATGAAATTTGGTACAGATGTTGAAATTGTATTTTTACATATTTGCTGAAAATTTGGTTAAGAAAACATGATAAAAAAAAAAGTTATTGACATTTTTCAAAATTTTCTGGGTTTTTATATTTGAAGTTTTTTCAATGAAATCTGTATTATTGAACGAATTTTGATAAAACTTGGCACACAGATTGAGATTAGTTTTATACATATTAATTAAGAATTAGGTAAAGAAAAAAATTATCAGAAAAAGAAGTTATTGACATTGTTTTTGCATTTAGAATGATTGAAAATAAAAGAAAAACACTACTAAAAATCTTTATTTTTTATTTTTATCAAATTTAATCAAAGTTTATTGCAATAAATTTAAAACATCTGTGGGTAATTTTGATTTTTCAGTTTTTTTTAAATTTCTTTCGTTAGAAAGCAACGGATCTGACGTTAAAAGCAATCTATTAAACAAATCGGTATTTGTTAAGACTCTAGACGTTTTTCGTGTATTGTGGGACCTGAAAAATTTGACATCCTTGTTTTTTGCCTCTGCTGCCTCTTCCGTTAATTGGCCTATAGGCAAAATTGCATGTTTTACAATTTGTCCTCCATGAATGAGAACTTTATGTACCGAAGCTGGCAGTGGATACCACGGATATTCTTCTACAATTTCACGTGCAATATCTTGGGCATACTTTTCGAAAACGTCCGGATTTATTGAAAAACAACTAGCCAAAGTTTTTAAAATGACTGCACATCTTTCGATTATTGATTTTTTTACACCCGTTATTTGGGAAGATACAGTAGGATTAGCAAAAAATCTACGCGCAGTATTCCCGTCATTTGAATTTCCACCTCCTTGTTTTGGTTTATCAACTATCAGTCCAGTTTTTTTGAATTCTTCTTGAATTCTTTTTTTTTGTGCAGCAAGAAGAGGTTTCTCACTATTTCCAGTGCGCCATTTTTTGAAATCTAGTCGGTATGCTAGATGAATGAAGAATTCGAAAAACCTTATCCACGCATGCAGTGGAGATATGCCAAAATCCAAAGAGTCTTCGTTAATACTTTTTTGTAAGGATCCTTGAATATCGTTCATATTTGTTGGCTTTGCTCCACAAATGTAGCACACCTGTTGCGAAGCAGTGTGTGTCAAAGCGTTGCACACCTTTCAGTCAACCATTGTTAACTTGAGGACATGTTTAATGTTTAAAGTATGGTCATTTATTTTAACTAATGTTTCAGATAAATCATTAATCTGGTTCTCAATGTAGCTCTGCTCAGCTCTTCTCAACTCTGCCGTTTCTTTTTTGAACTGAAACCGTATTGGGCGACAGTATCGAGTCGATCCTGGACGAGGATTTTGCCATAAAATTTGGTTTTCAGAGTCAGAACTTTTTTGTGAAAATAGTTGGATTGGAACATATGAAGTAATAAACATGTCGGCATCACTGACTCCTTCAGAAATTTGCTGTTTATATTCTCCCTGTCCACTGCTACCATCAAACCCCCATTTTCCAATAAGGGTAAGATTACCTAAATCAAAAATGTATTATTTTAAGTCACACTGAAATTAAAGTTTTCAATGACATAACTCGTATCTCGTACATTACATTTATTCTACTCCCCCTTGTGCTGTTAATTTCAGACTAGACATTGTATCACTGGCTACTTTATTAAGGTTATCGACTTTAAAACGAATACGATACACAATTACCATACCTACAGACATCACAGAAAGGACAAGTCTTACAATGAAACAGAGAGCTTTGTTGGCAAAAGATTTTTATTTGATGGTATTACCTAAATCAATCTCCAAATTTTCAAAAACTTCTTTTTGGGATTCTACGATTCTTTGGGCTGTATGGTTTAGAAGACCTTGAAGGGAAACTTCAGCCGAAGTATCGGATATTGATATTTTGTCAGGCTCCGGGTAACAATCTTTTTTCGCTTTTATAACCTTAGCATAGCTTGGAAAAACGTCAACTTCGGTCTTTTCGTTTACCAAGTTCCTAATGACTTGGTACTGGTGTTTTGTTAACTTTGCCTCAACCAAAATTTTCAAAGCATCGTTTGAATTCAATTGCTTGGCTTTAAGGCTGTCTGTTGATTGGCAATGCTTCAAAGCACAAGCAATGTCTTCATCTATTGCAGCAATTGTGGCAATTCGTCTCCGCTTAGTTCGAGAAGAGCTATCTGAAAATGACTTCTTTGGCCTACCTCCTAGATTATCTGGTGAATAAATTAATTCTTCTTCTTCTTCTTGGTAAGGCCCGAAGTCTTCTTCAAGCCAAGCACTATATGTTGATAGAAAGGCATCATCTCTTCGAGAACATAAATTCCATTTTTTTAGGAAGAGCTTGCATAGCAAAACAATCTTTTTTCGTGCATCTAAGCTTTCAATGTTATATTTTTCCTTAAAAAGTACCCATGTCTCATCAATTTTTCCAGCATTGCGACCTTTCTTCGCCTTCCTCCACAAATGAAAAATATCAATGCGTTTGATCATATTACTTGAATCTACAAAAAAAAGGAAAATATGGTTTCACTTAGAAAAAAAAGGAAAATATGGTTTCACTTAGAGTCAAAATTTTAATATTTCCACAAATTTCCGCAAAAAAAACCGTATATATCCTTAAACAGGGAAGATAAGCCTACGTTAATCCACTAAAATTATTGAGTGCAAATGGGTGCCCTAAAAGTTCTGGCTTATCAAAAAAACACAAAATTTTAAAAATCACTAAAATTCATTTCTTTCAACAGCAGTTATAATAAAATAATAGCATGTAAAAAAAAAATATATATGTAATAATCATATTTATACATTGTTCTTTTATGTTTACCACTTTTTTTCAGAAAAAAACCTTAAAAACACACAAAAAATAGCTAAAATGCAATGTCCGATTTTCAAATGAACGTTTTTATTTAAATTGCGAAAAACACTCAACTTTGCCACGTGCCTGACTGTCAACAACTAATTTTAGAAAAAAAAATTTAGTCCCACTTAGTTGCCCCGTTATCATAGATAATAACTGCATTAAAAAAAATTACTTTTACGACTTGAGGTTTTGGCCTATGGGGCGGAACCACTGTGCAGCGCACAGAATTGTATACTTTTTTAGTAATATTTTTTAGTACTAAATATCATACAGAAAACCATCAATTCGGGAACGTTTTTTTAAGTTTGATAAAATCAACAAAAACAAAACAAAGTACATAATTTAAGCTTTGTTTAATAACATGGGTATATTATGTATGTGTATTAAATAAGCAATAATGAAAACAATACATACAAAGTCTTCTACAAGCAAAATACGTAAAAATCATGTCCGGGAACGTTCCCGAAATGACGATTTCAAATAAGCGCGCGCTTTAATTATACGGCGGTCATCTTAAATGCGATCTGACTTTGTCAATAGGAAAATATTTGAGGTAACTTTGAAATTTCGTGTCGTAGAAAAGAATTTCATCAATAATTAAATGTAATAAATGCGTTCACGGATTGACGGACTATTGATGTACGCTCTACGAATAATGAATAAAAAGGTACTCACCATTTAGATAAAATTTATTTGACGATAAATACTCTGGCAGCCGGCTTTAATATTGTTCTCTACCTCGACTGACGCTTCACACCGAATGGCTGCGTTCACTTAAAATTATTTTTGATCGATTATTGATATGTTCACTGAAATGACTTGTGTAGTATCGGACAATTTATTTTTGCATTTTTTATAGTTAAAAATAAATAATCTCTTTGTATCCTTTCTAAAACTAGATTTTGTATAAAAAATACGGTGTATTAAGTGATGACCGAGGTTGAATACCTTACATTTTTCTATTATATTTTTGACTTGTTGTTGAAGATTGTAGATTAGGACGCGTTCCCGAAATGATTTTCTATGCGTGTATATTGATTTCATTTAAAATTTAGTTTATTAATAAATTATATTGTTTGATAGACACACAAAACAGGTTAGTTTAAGTATTTTATTAATTTTTTTTTCTTAATTAAGTCAAGATTTAAGACCTTAAATTGCTAGCGAAGCCAATTCTGCACCTTGGTGATTTTGAGCCATATATTCTTTGTAAACACAATGACCTAGAAAAGTCTGAAATATTGTTTTTAAATCTCCTCAGAGAAATTAATGCTAATGCATAATTCTTCATGTATGTAGAAAGAAACATTGTTTAAATTGTAGGAGATATGCATATATTTACAACTGATGAACAATATTACTTTGTGTAAAAACAGTTGGTGTATACCTAATTTGTTTATTTAGATTTTTCTATGTATCAATTTTAATATTTTTGTTCTTTGTTGTTTATTGTTTGTTAAACTTTCTTAATGAATACAAATTTTTCCTAATTTCTTTTAAAGCGCTGTTTGTTTAAATTCTACATTAATATCAATCTAAAAATTGATAATACATATATAAATATAAAAAATGTTGCGAATTTAAATATCCTTGGATTACTTTTTAACAATAAATATAACTGGAAAAATAATTGTTACAGTTTGAAAAACTCACTAGGAGGAGTATTTTCACTTTCCCAACAACCCCAATAAAAAACATTCTGGCCGAAGCAGGACTTCCAACAGTTGAAGGCCGTTATTTTAAAGTCAATGCTTCACTTATGCTTAAGCTAACCTTTCAAATCGGACCATTAGTTAGCAAAAACACAATGCAAGCCCTACCTCACAGACGAAAAGACGTATTCCTTCTGCAATAAGTACCATTTTGGATCTGGGTAAAAAAATGGAAATCAACGCAGTGATTTACAAACACATTTTTATTGAAACATCATCGGAAGTCTCCAATAATGGTTGGAATTTCGTATTCACAGATTTGCAATCGTCTCGAAACAAGGAAAATTACTTATACAAGGTATTTTGCCAAACATTGCGTCTATTTTTACTTTTAGGCATAAAAAAATGTTCCAATGTTAATGGAGATCTGCTCCGATTCCCTCTCAGTCCTTAAATCCATTATGAACCCGTTTCATAATTCTGTAACTATATCCAAGATAAGAGACATCATAATCGCAAAACCAAACTAAATTAAAGCTAATGTGGACACCCGGACCCGGTCATGTTGGAATTCAGGGAAATGAACTAGCTGATAAATCTGGAAATCAAACTCATTTTACCCCTGCCTTTACCTTTGCCCAATGCTCTCAACGTGATTTGCAAAGGTCAATACCCAACGTAGACTTGGAAATTAAGTCGCCGAATGGAAAGAACACCCCTTCATTATACAACGATCAATCCAAAAAAACTCGTACAATATACCCGACACACAGGCCAAAAGGTATGATAGCTAAATTTATCGGTAGAGTCTGCAAAAGAACATTGGACTTAAATGACACAAGTTTTTTTAAAAGCTTGGTAGGTATATACGAAAAAAAGCTATTTATGTTTCCATATGTTTTTTATTGAATTATAAATGTGAGAAAAAAAGTTAGTGGTTTTCGTAAATAATGCGCTACGCAAAATGAAGGCCTTCCGAGTTAAATGCAAGCAAGAGTTTCATAAAATCGTCAATATCCATTGTCCTTGCACGTGTAGTTTCCATTTCCAGTTTGTTCAAAATTGAAGCTACCATTTCCGCTGTATTGGTCTCGGCTGGATCCTGAAAATAAAAAGAAAAAATGTTTACAAATGAGGAAAACTTAAGGTCTGTCAGAAGGTACTTACAATATTTCTCAAGGAGCAGTAAAGTTTGTGGTTATTCTTCAGAACCTCAATCACAGAATCTTGTTTGAATATGGCAGACAAAGTTTTATTCTTTCTAGTAAAAACTATTCGTGTCAAGCCATCCCATTCCGAGAAATTTATAGCAGGTGGAGGATTCTTGGGTTCGATTCTCACAACACACGATTCGACTTTGGGAGGAGGCCGGAAGTTATTCTTGCCAACATTCATCAACATATCAACTTTTGCCAAAAGTTGAGTATTAATACTCAAGCGGCAATAGAGCTTATCACCTGGTTTCGCCACTAATCTTTGTGCAAATTCTTTCTGGAACATAAGCACTGCACAGCGGAAGATGGGACGATGGAGTAATAATTTGAAAACAAGTGGCGAGCTGATTTGATATGGAACGTTAGCTATACAAACATCAAAGTATGGCAATTCTGTTTTTAAACAATCACCAATCAAGATTTTGAGCTTAGCTTGCAGGGGAGTACTCTGGACTCTTTTTAGTAATTCAGCCGCAAGCCTGCTATCGATTTCACAGGCTACGACTTTTTTCACTTTTTCCAAAACCTTGACAGTCATGTTTCCTGTTCCAGGACCGATTTCGAGGGCTATATCGGTTGATCTTAGTCCAGTTTTCTCAACCATATCGGTTATGATGAGCGGATTCTTGAGAATGTGCTGGCCGAAGTTCTTGTTGAAAACGATTCCTTGAATAAATAAAAAACCATGTTTAAATGAAATTATTCTTCAAAAAGGGAATGTATTCATTTACTTACCTTGTTTTGCAACTTCATGACTGCGTGTTTTTTTCTCTTTGGGCATATTTATAATTGTACTTTGTAGTTATAGTTACAAAAATAATATTTTTATTTTTGACTCAAATCCTCATGCAAATAAGAAGCATGATAAAAACTCATTTCAAAACATGTCAAAATTTGACATTTGCATGGTAAAAATGTAAGAGATCAAGAGACGTTTAACTTTCCATCAGGTAGTGAATGAATCGAGGCGAAAGATTTCCAATGACATATTCACAATAATTAGACAAAAAAAAGTAACTCGCATGAATTTTAATAGTATAAGAATGTTAACTTTCTAATATAATTTAAAACTTATAAAACATTTTTTTGTGAAAAAATTGATCATATCTATATTTCTGTGCTCTTAAGTCGACTTAATTGGTTTTAGCTATTCATCCTTTTTTGTGTATTCTTTCTAAAAACTGCTTTTTTTTACCCTCATTAATAAATCTTTTAAAACAAGAAATCTATGACCTTTTGTAAAATAGCTTCAGTTTTATTCTTAGGGCCATGCAAAAGGCATAAAACTTAAGTACAGGTTGATTCGTCTTACGTAACAGATCAGATAATAGATATAAATGATTTTAGTAAGCTATTTTAGGTTGTTTTTATATTCAATATTAAATAAAAAAGTAAAATTGCTTATGTCAACTTAAGATATTTTACCAAAAAACTTTAATTTCATCTAAATTTCTTATATTGATGCTTATATCTTTTATCTTATTTAATAAATACAAAAAGAATACAAACAAAAACATAATAAGAGTTTAGCCGACCTAAGAACACCTTAGGAAGGATACTTAGGAAATGAAAAACTGTAAAAGTTGTTTTGATAAAAGCACTTGTATCAAAAAAGTATTAATAAATGCATTATATACTCCACTAAAATAATTTTATTATTTATATAATTGTATATATAAAGGCAAAATTACTGAAAACTGTACCTTCATATCGTTCTTCAATTTTATTAAACAAAGTTTTCAATTTAAAAATAGACTTTTTGAAAAACTATAGAAAGTTTGAATTAATTTTCGAACACCATCATTCTGTTGACCTATTATTTATGGACTACTAGTGGCCAACTTCGCATTGGTGTCATCTATTCATAAAAGCTTCTAGTCCTTCTGTAGGTCCAGCGGAAATATGGAGAAATTATAGAACTTGGATTTTGTATTTTGTTTATTTTGTAAAACTTTATAATAATAGGTTTCTTTGAAAAAAAGCTTGTTTATGCCTAGAAATAAGAGATGGCGTTTTAAAATTATTTATTATTTATGCCACTAAATGCCTAAAATTAAGACACATGGCAAAAGTTTTCGAAACGAAAAACTGCCTGAAACGGATCAACAACATAATGGAAGAAAGAAAACTAATTGGAAAACAGTTTGGCTTTAAAGCCTAGTACGCTGCTGATGCGAAACGAAATTTTTCGGAAAAATATTTGTGGAGAGTTCTGTCTGGAAGTTGAATTTCACTGCTTGTCTTCATCACTCTTGTTGCACATCACCAATAACATCCTGAGTTTCCGATTCAGAAATGCAATGTTGGAACACATTAGACAAATCCATTTTATTTTAAATTTTAAATCAAATATAAATCAAAGTCAAAACACTGAAAGTCACGAGTGAACAATTTTTTTTTTTCAATAAAAAAATTAAACGTCAAAATTTCGCAAGCAATTAATGTGCTGGGCAATTAAATTGAGAACGAAAAGAGTGGAGAATTGTACTAAGAAATCTAGTGCAGCTCTCCACTAAAATGTCACATTTCGTCTTTCAGCAGCGTACTGAAAAACGAAAAGCACAGCGAAATTTTTCGTTTATGATTTCGTCATGTCATTTTTGTATGGGAAATTTCGTTTCGCATCAGCAGCGTACTAGGCTTAATAATAAAAGTTTAACGATAGACCAAGTATATCGCTTTTACGGATGTGGTACAATATTCTTAGATGTTGCTCAAGCCTTTGACAATCTTTGTATCACAACATTTGACAAGGTTTGTATTGTGTACTTGTATTTAATTAAACAGATTAGGTAGTTTATACAATATATATTTAGGTTTTAAGTTACAATTAATACAATTTAGATTCTTAAGTAGTTAGTTGTAAGAAAGGTTAAGCGCGAATGAATGCCAAAACGTGCACACCTCGTGTATCTAAATGACAGATGAAAATCCACAGTCATTTCTGTTGTGATAGTTGGTAGCAATGTTAATCAACGATTACAGGGTGAGTATGTAACACTCCTTCGCCCAAAGATGAAACTACTTCCGAAGTCTGAGTCTTTTTGCGAAGTCTATCCGATCGACGAGCTTCAGGTTGTATGGGTACTACAATAGGCTGAGTATTTTTGCGAAGCCTATCTGATCGGCGAGGTTCTGGTCGAATTGCTGATGACGTAGTAACTGGTGGTGGTGGCATCTCTGCTGTAGGATTGTCAGATCTCTGCTCTACAGACCTACGACGGATCTGGACTGCATGACGATGAATTTCCTTCCCACCTTTGGATTCGATGACTACAGAAACAGGACCCTTAACTTCTGATATTCGACCTGGTTCCCATCTTGGTCCTTCTGCATAATTCCGATACCAAACTGGTTCACCACTATCGTAATTGTTTTGCTTCGAGACATCTTGTTGCTGTGAACCTCTTACTTGAATTGGTATCGATTCAGGATGCAGTTTGTCAAAATATGTGCGTGGTCGCCGATTAAAAAGCAACTCCGCAGGTGACCGCCCAGTAGAAGAATGTGGTGTTACGTGTTGATCTAACAAGAATCGTGCTAGACGTAAACGAATATCTCCGTTTGGAACCTTCTTTAAATATTCTTTTGTAGTGCGTACCATTCGCTCCACTTGGCCATTTGTTGATGGATGAAATGGAGCTGAAAAGATATGTTTTATTAAATTATTTTCGCAAAATATATTAAAATCATAGGATGTAAATGCTGAGCCATTGTCCGAAACAATGACATCAGGTATGCCATGGGTAGCAAACAGCTGCCTTAAAACTGTCATGGCACATACGGACGATGTAGAAGCAACAGGATGTACCTCCAGCCACTTGGAGTGTGAGTCTACAACTAGAAAGAAAAGATTTCCCTTGAATGGACCCGCGAAATCTATATGAATCCTGCACCAAGGATTTTTTTCTTCCTCCCAAGTATATCCTTTGATAGGAGATATGTCAGAACGCGTTTGCTGGCAGATATTGCACCGCTTTACTGTTTGTTCGATGTCATAATCCATTTTCGGCCACCAAACATAACTCCTTGCCAAAGCCTTCATACGAACTATCCCAGGATGGTTTGCGTGAAGTGCGGTTAGAAGCTTTGAACGATGAATTTCAGGGACTACCACTCTCTGACCCCATACTAAACAGCCTCTGATAGATGAAATCTCGTTCCTTCGATCGAAAAACACCTTATAGTCTGGTTCAGTTGTAGTTGGCCATCCTCTTATAGTCCAGTGTAAGACACGCGACAATATTTTGTCTTTTTTTGGTCTCTTTTGCAATGTCGTTCGCCTGTAGCAGTGGCGAATCTAGTAGTTCGATCATCAAGACTACTTCTTCTTCTTCATCTTGTTCAGAATCGTTCGATTTGTCAACTGGTAAACGACTTAACGCATCGGCATGAGCGATTTCCTTTCCTGGTTTGTGCTGCAGATTGTAATTGTAGGCGCTTAAGAAAATAATGTTGCGAAGCATCCTCTCTGAAATGGTATTTGGAGTGGGTTTGCAGGGTGAAAACAAACCCAACAACGGTTTGTGATCCGTATATATCAAGAATGGTCTGCCGTACAAATATTCGTGAAACTTTTTGATACTTGTGATAATCGCTAGCGCTTCTTTATCTATTTGTGCATAATTTCGTTCTGATTTTTTTAGAGTCTTCGAATAATATGAAATCGGACGCTCCGACCCATCTGGCAATAAATGTGCTAGGACAGAACCCACTCCGTAAGGTGAAGCGTCACACGTAAGTATGACCGGTAGTTTCTCATTGAACGGCATTAGCACACTATCAGACGATAAAAGATTCTTTAGGTTCACGAAAGAAGTTTGGTGAATCTTTGTCCACTTCCATGGTGAATCCTTATCTAGAAGTCTATGAAGAGGCTCCGCCAACGTAGCCTTTGAACGAAGAAAAGAATGGTAGAAATTTAAGAGTCCTAAAAACGCTTGGAGCTCACTTTTGTTTTTAGGTGGGGGCGTATTCTGTATCGAAAGTATTTTTTCTTGCAAGGGATGTATTCCGCTGGCATCTATTCGAAAACCCAAGAAATTAATGGACGGCACGTCGAACATGCATTTTTCTTTCCGCAATTTAAGACCAGCTGTACGTATTTTATCAAAAACAGTTCGAAGTTGTCGAGCTAAACCTTCAGAGTTATCTCCAACAACAACAACATCATCCAAGTAGCACACCACACCATCAATGCCACGCAACAACCGTGACATGCATTTTTGAAATTCGCCTGGGGCGGAAGAAATTCCAAATTGCAGTCTTTTTACCTTAAATGCACCTTTATGCGTAATTATAGTTTGAGCTTGAGCAGTTTCGTCATCGACAGTAAGTTGCTGATATGCCTGGGCCAGATCCAATTTTGCAAAAACGGCCCCCTGTGGTAGATTTGCAATTAGCTCGTGCATTGAAGGAATTGGATAGCAATGTGGCTGCAACGCCTTGTTCAAGGTTGCCTTGTAGTCGCCACAAATGCGTATAGAACCATTTGGTTTTGAAACGGGAACAATTGGTGTCGCCCACCTTGAATAGTCCACAGGTTCGAGAATACCCTGTGACACCATGCGGTCTAACTCCGCTTCTACCTTTGATCGAATCGCAAAAGGTATTCTTCTAGCCGGTAAATGAATTGGTGCAACTTCTGGGTTCACCGCAAGAGATATGGCTGGTCCTGAATAAACCCCCAATTCATTAGAAAATAAATCACGGTAATCATTTACCACTTCATGAACAATTGAAGAAGATTGAAGGGAATGAACTCCTTGAATGGATATTCCTAAAGCCGCAAACCAATTGCAACCTAAAATGTTCGTGCGCGTACCAGCAGCAATGAGAAGTGATAAATTTCGAATTTCTCGGCCCTTGTACCAGACATTAACTGGACACTCGCCTTTGAATGTTATCGCATTCCCTTGAAAGTCCATAATTTTTAATGATACGTTTGACAGTTTTGGTTTAAATTGTGGCCACAACCTATCAAAGGTAGAATCAGAAATGATTGTGAAGTTGGAACCGGAGTCCACTTCGAACTCGCATTTACGTCCATTTAGAATTATATTTGTTTGTTGTTTTAAATTTGGAAAGCATGAAATCTGATTGACGATAGAATTTGCCGCTGACTTGTTACTTGTATGACCCTGACCATCTCTCTTCCCACCCCTACATACCTTACTTATGTGTCCAGTTTTGCCACATGTGTTGCAGACAGCTGTGCGAAACTTGCAGGCAGAACGTAAGTGCGAACCTCCACAGCTATAACATGCACCTGACGGAGAGACAACTGAATTGTTTTTAGTGTATTTTGGCTTTTTATGCTTCTCCTTTGTGAGAACTTTCTGAACAGCGTTAACTTGGTCATCACTTATGCTTGATGTAGGCACATTTGCTTTGATCATTTGTAAACTACGGATTGCTGCTTCTGCTGCAGCTGCTTTCTCTTGAGCGGCTTGGAATGTAAGTGCTGGTGTTGATATGAGCTCCTGTTGTAACCGGCTATCACGAAGTCCGCACACAAATCGGTCTCTTAGCATGCGATCCAGTGAACTGCCGAAATTGCACTGGCTTGCAATTTTTCGAAGCTCTGCAACATAATCTGTAATTTTCTCGTCGGGAAGTTGGTCGCGCTTGAAGAAATTGTAGAATGATGCAATCTCAGAAGGGGGTGGAGAGAAATGATCAGAAAGAGTCTTACAAATTGTATCATAATCAAGTTCGGTTACCTTTTTCGGAGAAATTAGAGATTCCAATAGATCAAATAAAGGTGCTCCACAAACAGTGAGAAATGTTGCTCGTTTAAGACCTGCTGCTGTGACTCCATTGGCCTCTAAAAAGATATCAAATCGTCTTTTGTAAGACCCCCAAGTAGACTGTTTGGATATATCGAACGCTTCAATGTGTCCGATCGAAATTGAAGTTTTTTCCGTAGACATTGTATTTGTATTTGTAGTAAAATTTTTCGTAGAGGTAGAATCTTCTGTCTTAATCGCGGGAAGTTTTTTATCGAGACCGCTGGTTTGAATTTCTTCGTCTGCGGAGGAATCGGCCATTTGCGATTTTTACAAAATTCCCAGCGATCCCATCCTCGTCGCCACTATTGTGTACTTGTATTTAATTAAACAGATTAGGTAGTTTATACAATATATATTTAGGTTTTAAGTTACAATTAATACAATTTAGATTCTTAAGTAGTTAGTTGTAAGAAAGGTTAAGCGCGAATGAATGCCAAAACGTGCACACCTCGTGTATCTAAATGACAGATGAAAATCCACAGTCATTTCTGTTGTGATAGTTGGTAGCAATGTTAATCAACGATTACAGGGTGAGTATGTAACAGTTTGGCACTTGGGTTTTAAGTAAAAACTTCATAGGGACTTACTGACACTTTATTAGAGAGTCTCAAAGGTTATATTAAAGAGGCAACCCACATTACACCAACTTCTACTGCTTGCATTGACCCCATATTTTCGCGTTTTAGTATAAATAATAAGTTTCATTTTATGTGGAATATTCTAGATTATAAAATCACTGATTACAAATTATCATTTTAAAAAGTAATGACATGATAAATATTTCAAATTCCAATAATAAACATCTTTTAATATGTTTTACATTATAATTTCGAATTTTGAAATATGAATTTTGAGATCAAGTTAATTCTGAAAAGGATCCATATTCTTCTTTTAATGTTTTTTTTTACTTTATCTTGCAAAAGCATATCAATACATGTTCTTCTTCTTCTTCCATTAAGAACAATAAAAAAGAGTATTTAAAGCCTTGGATGAGACATTGAATTCTTAAGCAGATGCCAAATAAAAACAAAGTTGGTACTAAGCTGAAAGAACATCCAAATAATAAACAAAAAATATAAAAATATTATGATTCGTTATGTAAAGCTGTTAGAACTAAAATTGGATCAACGCGTGAAAATTTCTGTTTTAATTTATTCGAAAATTCGAAAGGTAATGTGAAAAAGGAATGGGAAATTATCAACGATATTTTATGACAGAAAACGAACGCAATAGGAACTATTGTTGCGGCCCACATTTCACTATTTGATTCAAAATGTATTTCGAATAAATTACGGAAATCTCGAAAAAATTGAAGCCGTCTTTTGAATTGCTTTGCTTTAGATTGGTTTGACTAAAGCTTATGACATGGTTGATCATGATTTACTGCTAAGTAAATTACGTAATGCAGGGTTTATAGGAGTTATTTTTCAATAGTTGAAGTCACATTTAAAAAGAAAGAGTTCAAAAAGTAGAAGTAAATGGTGTAATGAGTGAAGCGCGATATCTTAAAGCGGGAGTACCTCAGGGGTCCGTAGTAGAATTTCCTTACTACGGCTTTTGCGGATGATATTTCGTTTACGTACCAGTCAAATTCAGATCATAATTGCAACATTCAAATTAAAGAACATCTCGAAATTTTAAGAACTTGGTTCTCTGTTCTTAAGTTAATTCTTAGTGAAAAAACTAAAATAATGCCCTTCAAAGCTTCTAGTCATCAGCTTTACAATAACAATTTTATATTTCATGACTCGAATTGTAGACTGTTCACCTTTCCTTTAGATGGTTGTGGAAGGCCTAATTTTCAAGCTGTTGGTTTTTGTTGATTCAGTCTACAATTTTTAAGATCTGGGAGTTACAGATTACAGATCTATCAGCATCTCAAAATGTATACTCTTTAATGAAAAAAACATGCTTTTCACAATTGACTTAAATTGTATTGATAATTATTGTTAAGATAACTTTGATGTATGAAATTGTGTATCTACTTTTTACTATATTTCTTTTTCCCTTAATTTATATGAATATGTCTAATTTGAATTCTTTTTCTATTTTGTATGTAACATTTGAAATTAAAAAAAAAATTAACTTATTTGATCACTTGGCTTAAACATTTTTGTATTATTGAAGTACTGATTATTACCCCACATCAGTTATAAATCATGTAAAATTAAATTCCCTATGATACATTCAACACTAGCTTTAAAGCTAAAGGATGATATGATAACTATTATTTATTCTTTTATTTATTGTAATAATTGTATTAACTAGTTGTAGAATAAAAATGAATTAATATAATGTATTTCTTATTCTAATTCTAAATTGGCTTTCATAGTTTGGTTATGTTTAACCGGTGGTTTTAGTGCGGTAAGAGTCCCAAATTACTTGGAACCGATTCTTAGGCCGTGTGTGAATTGCGTTAAAATTTGCGTTAAAACTTCTACCACGATTAAAATTTGACGTCTTCTTTGAGGTGGGATCAAATTTAGTTATTTGCTGTGTGAATTGCGTTAAAACAATTATTTTAACCAAGATTTCTGCGCAGGTTAAAAAAATTTCCCTCGATAATTTAAGAAATTTCCCTGAACAAAAATTGGTTTTCTTTTTCGGGGAAAAATAATTTCTCTTACAAAACATATTTTTAAGAAAACAGGGTTAATAAAATCTGAAACTAAAAAAAATATTTTTTATTTATTGTTCTCGATTCTAATGTCATATTTTAAAACAACAGTCAAAAATATTCAAACAAAATTCCCATTTTGATTAATTGATTTATTCGGTGTGGTAACACTGAAAAATTGAATGCAAAAGCAAGAGCAAATTTCTCTATCAATAGAAACGTCAAATTTTAACACACTTTAACCTGCTCCACAGCTCAATAAATTTTAACCCATTTTATTCACCTCATTAGTGTCAAATTTTAACGCTGGTTAAATTTTAACACACATTTTAACGCAATTCACACACGGCCTTACCGTGTGGCTTTTTAAGATTTCCATCGGATAGAAACGATTTTAAAAATAATATGCTCCATGTAGTTGAGCCTTAAAACATCAAATTTTAGTATGATTGTGATTGTGAATTGACCTATTTTATCTACGATTAATTTTCACTCGAAATGTCATCTCTCGATTTATCATCTGTAAGAAAGTGTTTTTAATGACAGTTCTAATCTAATGATGAAATACCGGTGAATTAGTTACAACTTTGGGCGTTTGTCATTTTAGGTTGGGACAGAAATTTTTTATATTAAAAACTAAATAATAAAAACATATAAGAGCTCTAGCATGAAACTCAATGTTAAGAGAATTCTTACCACATTGTCACCACTTTCAGTACAGTATAGATCATTACATGGTGTCCGAGTTCGCTTTGCCCCAAGTCCAACAGGTTATTTGCTTTTCTTTTTATTTTATATACCTTTTTAAAACTGATAAAAATTCTAATTCTATGACTTCCAGGATATCTACACCTTGGTGGCCTTCGAACGGCATTGTACAATTACTTGTTTGCCTTGAAAAACAATGGTAAATTCATCCTTAGAATTGAAGACACCGACCAAACACGTCTTGTCGCAGGTGCTACCAAATCAATAATTGACGATTTAAGGTGGTCGGGAATAGTCGTAGACGAGGGTCCTACAGTTGATGGAAAGTTTGGACCATACGTCCAAAGTGAACGCTTGCCCATATACAAGTACGCTAGTAGAGCATCCTAATTGCAAACGAATGTCTTTCGTCTAAATGCTCTTTTTTTCATTTGTTTAACCAGTGAAGCTGTCCAACAATTAATTGAAGATGGTTCTGCATATCGATGCTACTGTTCTCAGACCAGACTTGATTTGTTGCGCAAGGAGGCACTGAAACAAAGACAAATACCCAAATACGATAACAAATGTCGTCATCTTAAGCAATCAGATATACAAGACAAACTTTCCAAAGGAGTACCATTTTGTGTACGTTTTAAATTAGATGATTTTAATGATCCTGTGCAGGACTTGGTGTATGGAAATGTTTTTGTGAATAGCAGTAAGCATGAAGGTGATCCTATTATAATTAAATCTGATGGATATCCAACATACCATTTTGCCAATGTTGTTGATGATCATTACATGAAAGTTACCCATGTTTTTCGTGGCGTTGAATGGCAAACTTCGACTCCAAAGCATTTATTGCTCTACAAGTAAAGATGAAATGAGGAACGAATAACTAAACTTGAACTATTTTTTTTTGTTTTGCTTGTCAAGGGCGTTTGGATGGAATCCGCCAAAGTATGGACACTTGCCTTTGCTGATTAATGCTGATGGCACTAAGCTTAGCAAACGTCAGGGTGATATAAGCATCAAAAGTTTCAGGTGAGTAAGGATTGGATTTAAAAAAATTTTGGTTCGCTTAAAATATCAAATTATTGCCGTTTTTTTAAAAAAAAACAAGTCAAAATATATCGGTAAATATACGAATTCAAATTTGGAAATTTGATGCCTCTTAAGGACTTAAGGCTAGTTTTTTCATAGTCAATCATTAAATCAATGGTTTTGCCAGCTTGTATATTAAAATACGCTTGCAAACCAATTTTTCTTATGAAGGATTCTATAACAAAAGGATTTTAAAACTAGAGCTTATGGATAAGAACTCATGTTTCAGCTCAAATGAAAAGGGCTTTTTAAGTACCCGTGGCATGATGGTTAGTGCGTTGGACTGTCATGCCAGAGGTCTTGGGTTCGATCCCTGCCTATGCCATCTAATGTATTTTTCACGGGTACTGCCTCTTGCGAGGAATTGACAAATTCTCCAAGAGTAATTCTTGTCATGAAAAGTGCTTTCTCAAATTTGCCGTTCGGATTCGGCTTAAAATTGTAGGTCCCCTCCATCCCTGACAACAGTACTCGCACACAGGAATGGTTGAGAGTTGTAAGTCACTAGGCCCTAGTTCTCAACGGACTGTTGCGCCACCCAATATATATATATATATATAAGATTATTTAGTATTTATTCTATAAATTATATTTATACATACATCTAATTTATTTATTGGATATCTTAAAAGCATGGCATACGCCGCCGTCTGCCTGATTGACAACTTTTCATTCACATTAATATATTATTTTTTTTCTTATTCCAAAGTTACATTTACAATTTTAATTATTAGAAATTTCCGTTTAAAATTCTGTGGTGGAATCGTGTAAGCTGATTTTTGATAGTTTACTGTCAAAATCAAGAAAATACGTGTAAGGTGATAGTCATAGTTGACTATCAAATTTTTGTTGATTTTTTTAAGTGACACCTATTTAGTTGTCAATTTCATTATATTCGATTCACCAAAATTTTAACGCTACATATGTATATGTAAGTACAACTATTAAGTTTAATGTAGCACAGAATTGTACATCAATTTTAAACTAGGTTTTATTTAAATTTATTAAGAGCGACTATATAATTGGTCTTTTCTATCACACAACAGTATTGACCGCCTTACTCACTCGACATCAACGCGTGGAGTGTAGTAACCTTATGACGTGCAGCAAATAAAGATGGTAGCTCCAACCAACACTATTCAGCGGAGCCGAAATGAAAAAGATTATC
Source organism: Eupeodes luniger (assembly GCA_951509635.1). NCBI lineage: Eukaryota > Metazoa > Arthropoda > Insecta > Diptera > Syrphidae > Eupeodes > Eupeodes luniger. The sequence goes on along the minus strand of OX608074.1, from coordinate 56,153,053 downwards.
TATAGAGATATCTCGGTTATCTTGCCGAAGCATCGATTAGTCCATTTTTTAAATTTACACTTTAAAGACTGTAGATTTTATAAATAATTTTTAATTATTTATTTATAAAAAACAAAATCATCCAATACAATGTTGATATTAAATTTAATTCTTTAAAGTTTGACGATTATAATTTTTTGTTCTTTTTATTTCAGGGAAAATGGAGTTTTTTCTCTTGCATTGGTTAATTATGTCATGTGTGCGGGAGGAGGATTTCAAAAAGAACAATCCACTAAACCATCTCTAGAAACATTGGAATCACTGTCTAAAATGGTACTTATTTTTCTAAGACTTAAAATCAGCCCTACTATTTAATTGACGGTGCGAAACTATTTGCCCAAAAATGTACATATAAATCAATGACAACAGTCATCCTTAGCATATTTGGGAGCGATTTTATAGAAGGGTTGAATAAACTATCTCAACATATTGAAACTAATTATTTTGAGTTGTAATGCTATCAGTTTAACATAGAAAACCTCAACTCACATCCAGGTAGGTTAAATCCAGATTTATTAAATGATTTCAACAATTTAGAGATCAGAAGAAAGCTTTCCCATGAAAATGAAACAGATGAGTTGATTGAAATAGTTCGAAGTATGGTTCGTTCGAAATATCCTGAAAGGTAATTTTAAATTACTTAAATTTATATTTTGTTTAATTTTTGGTATTTTTCCAAAGAAATATCGATTTAGGTACACCATATCTTAAAAACATCTTAATGTGGTCGGCGGAGAGACTGTCAAATCTATCCGATCTTACATCTGATAAATTTAATTTTCTTTGGACCGATGGCAGTGCTGTAAATACTAAAGAATTAACAAGGGGTAAGACTTTCAATTAAACAACAACATTTATGTGGATTGTTTTGATATTTCATTTATTACTGTTATTTGTTTTATAGATCAGATTCTTGAACTTGTAGACAGTTTGGAGAAAATAGAATTTTCAAAGACTAACATTCAAACAACTTTAAAATCATATTCGGGAAAAACACAAATCAAGTTTCCTGTTTTAATGAAAATATTACGTACTTCGTTAAGTGGATTGAAGGTTTAATTCTTAAACACAAAAAAAAATATTATTTGAACATTGTTATTACAGGAAGGACCAGGTGTTGCGGAAGTTATGGAAATTTTTGGAAAAGATGAATCGTTACGTAGAATTCGATCTAATTTAAACTCAGACAGTATTTGAATATATCAAAAAAGAAAAAAATTAAAAAAGTCATTAAAATAGAATTTCCATTTTTTTCATACTACTATTTCATACGAACAAGTCTAAAACAAAAATTAAATGGTTGCATTCTTTTTGGCCTCCTTTTAGCTCAATATATGTCATTCAAGGCTTTTATTATTTGTTTTGATGCCATGGAGCCCCACAAAATAATAAAAAAAAAACGTGAACCTGCGGTGGTTAACACATAGCTTGTGGGTTGTCTTGGTAAAAAAGAAATATTCTTGCCCAAATTTAGAAGTTTTTCAAAGTCACGCACGCATCTTAAACATACATTTATTTCAATGAAGCTTGTTTGCTAGCAAATGCTATCATTTTTAGTGTGATTAGGTGAATTAAGATATCATACACGCATAAACTCAGTAGAACTTTTCTGGAACATGGCCAAAACACATCTTTGGAGTCTAACAAATAATAACAGTAATCTAAAGAGAACAAATGTTGGTGTTGTGATACTATTTTGTAAATTTGAATTGTTTTGGGTATATTTTGGATTGTTTTCTTTTTTAATATTTATATATGAATATAGATATATTCATATGACATGTTTCCATATATGTATACATATGTAAATAGATGATATTTTGCTGTATTTAATTTAAAATTTCCCCCCCATTCCCAGCTCGGGCGACTTTCCATTACCGCAGCTATGTTTGGGTCTCAATAGGTCATGTTCTAAATATCAAAATACCAAGGCGAGGAAACACCGTTAAGATATAAAAAAAAATATTTTCTTTTTCGGACTTAACCCTACTTTTTGTGTCTTTCGTTTTTTGAGCCTAAAACAAGTTTTTTTTTTTAATTGATAGTACGCGCCGCGGCGTACTAACGGCTAGGTACGAGTATGCAACCCCCCTGCTTTGGGGTGGGTGCGAGTTTGGGTATATGCAAAGTACTTTTTGCATTTGAGCATCAAAGAAATCCAAAACAAAAAAAATCAAGTATGGCAAAACTGAACAAAAAACAGGGAAGGTCAAATCAAAATCAACCATATTTGCGTGTGTTGTATATGAAAAAATGAACTTTGAAAATTAATTTAAAATAGAAATAAATGTTTCCTCGCTTTAAACATTTAGAATAAGGGGCAACATCTAGTGATTACGAGGAGAACCACTTCCTTAAGCATCTAGTGATTAAGAGGAGAACTCGCTTCGTTAAGCATCAAGAACAATCTAGTAGATTCTCGAACCGATTTGAGGTTTATAAATAGGCGCTCGGAAGCGAAGCGGATTATTATTGACTGTGAATTGCGATAAAGTAAAGACTGTGTTTGAAAAGTAATAATTGAAAGTAAAGACTGTGTTTAAAAAGTAATAATTGAAAGTGTTGAATAAAGAATTTTTGTGAGTAATTTGAATAAAGCGAATTTGTGTTTTTATTTACGAAGTGTGAATAAGTTTTAATTGTCGGACCAAGCCGAATATTACAGAAACATAAAATAAATAAATTCAAATAAAGCTTACTACTTACCTGGCGACAATATTGTAAACTAAATTTTTCACTCTGAAACGTATGTTAGTATTTTACATTATTTTATTACATATTGTTATACTATTATTCTAGTGAGCTCCAATAGAGTGAAAGATGCCTTGGAAAATTTGAATATGAAATTTGCGTGAGAAATAAATAAAACAATTATTATTCTTTTTTTTAAATTTCTCATCGATCGATCGATCGAATTATTTTTGGCTGTGTTTTCCTTTAAGATTTTATTATAGATGTTGGAATGTCGAACACGTAAATTCACTTCCTTTTAAGTTCGAAAAAATAATTAAATTGATATCAATAAAGGGGCATTTCACAACTCTAATCGTCACCCCAGAATTGTTTTGTCGTAAATTCCAAATTTGTTGTTGTAAGAAAAACGGCATTTGGAAGTTTAGGATATCATAAAAAAAACTAGTCGCTGGGCTTGTATTTTTATATGATATAGTATAGAATATTCTGTATTTAATAATGTTTTTAAAAAGCTCCAATTAATTATAGTCTTTAGGTTACAACAATTTTAAGCTAATACGTACGACATCCCAATCCCAATAGAAATATTGATCTCTTACAAAATGATAAAGGTTTAGTTATAAAAATGCAATGGTTGAAAATTCAGTTTTATTTATTTATAGGTATACAAATTAACAACAAAAAATAAATTAGTAAATAAATTAATTACTCAAAAAAGAAATGTATATAATAAAATTAACCGATCAAAATCAATATGTACATACATATAATTATAAATCAAAAAGTCATTCTATGACAATCACAATAATTATTATTATCAAATCGCAAATTAATATCAAAGAATTATAAAAATAAAAGAAAAACATTAGGAATTAAATCAAAGAAAGTTAATTCATAAGAAGTATTTAATTATAATTGAAATTAATGCTTTTATATAATCATCTTGATCAATCTTCGGCATAAAAGGGTAAAGACTTCTGAGGTCTGCGATTTTTTCTATCAGCTATGATTTTTGTGATATTGAGCACTTAAATTTGTACTAAAAATAAGTTTTTTGGGGTTGGAAATTCATTTTTAGAGCCCCTTTTAAAAATGTTAGCTTCTACAAAGTCAAGCTTCAAACCGCTTGTTTTAAAATGTAGTGTAAAAAATTCATCTTTGCAATATTTAAAAATTTGTTTTTGCTGAATGGCACAAAAGAAAAATTCAGCCGACCGGCCATTAGAGGGAAATGCCATGAAATCTTTGGCCTGCATTTGCATAATTTTCAGTTAAACATTTTGGAATTCCATTTTTTTTTTAAGAGTCACAAAACAAAAATGAAAGCTGGCAAAATATTTAAATTTTTTTGAGATATTTATCAATGGAGCTATGAACGCAATTTATTTCTTGAATTAGTGAATGGCCAGGTTCCGAAAATTTTTGAATTATACATTTTACTGATGTCGATTTGTTAAGCAAAAACATTAAAGCTGTCGACATCACTTTATTCTTGTTTTGTGTATGAAAATGGAAATTTTGTCGTATATCCAAAATATTGGCGTATACGACAAAAGAACACAAAAAACGTTGAAAATGAGGATATACGACAAAGTTCACGCTTAGTATCTCAGCAATGGTAAGCAATAGGATACAATTCTGATGACAGCAATGAAAAGAGCACATTCGAAAACCTATAACTGCATCATTACTTTAAAAACGACCAAGTTGGCATTTACGACAAAACAGTTCTGGGTGAAGTAGTTTATATTTTGAATCGATTTCGATTTCATTTCGAGTCAAAGTAAAATATAGAAATTAGCTGAATAAGTCCGCCTCGAAAAGTAATGGGATCTTAAAATACGCCAAGTTCTAAATTTACAAAGGTTTAATATGAATTTATTTTTCAAAAGGTTAGGTATATCGAAGCAACTTTTGGGGAGAGTACGATAACTTTGGCGACAAAGTTTAATGACGGATTTGTATAGAACAGTTAAAAATAAGCATTTTTCTATGGGAGGGGGGGTCTATCTCCCCCCGTTTAGGCGGTAGGGGCAATTTAAAAAAACATGTACATTAAATGGAAAAAAAAATAATTACAAAATAATGGTAATACTTACAGGTAAGTATTATACCTTTTTTTAAAGCCAACACTTTTGTCTATTAGCTTGTTTTTAAATCAAGTCAAAACTATGCATAGTTTTTGAAAAAAATTGTTTTAAACTCAAAATTTGGTCAAAAAAAAAGTTAAAAATATGGTTTAAAGTGTAATTTTTCAAAACTTTTAGATTATCTACTATTTTTTTTTTAGAATTCATTGCTCTTATTTGTTTTTGATCAAAAACTGAAAACTAGATGACTTTATGTCTTCTAGTTCTTGAGAAAATTGAAAATTACCAAAACAAAATATTTTAATTAAATTACTTTTTCCTTGCTTAAGTATTAACGTAGTCTTATTTTGATAGTAATAATCGAATATGGATTAAGATATACCAAGGATAAATTAATTTTTCTTAAATCCAGCTTATTTAAATGCAAAAGAAACTTTGCATGCACCCCATCTTGCACCCACCGCACCTTTCACCCTCCCCACCTTGCACCCAATCCACCTCGCACCCACCCCAAATCCTATAGTGTGCCCAAGCAGGGGGGTTGCAGGGGGGCAGCATGCCCCCCCTTACAGATGCCACTGTTGCATACACCCAAACTCGCGCACACCTTACTGTTGCATACACCCAAACACGCATTACGCATACGCAAATACCATTATTGCTATCAAAATAAGACCACTTAAGCAAAAAAATAATTAAATTAAAATAGTAGTTGTGGTTATTTTCAATTTTCTCAAAAACTAAAAGACATAAAATCGCATCTAGTTTTCAGTTTTTGATCAAAAACAAAAAAGAGCAATAAATTTTGAAATAAAAACAATGGTAGATATTTTTGAAGTATTGAAAAATTACACTTTAAACCTTTTTTTAACTTTTTTTACTCAAATTTTGAGTTTAAAACTAAATTTTTCAAAAACTACGCATAGTTTTGACTTGAATTAAAAATTGGCTAATAAAACAGAATGTTGGCTTTAAAAACAGGTATGATACTTAATTGTAAGTATTACCGTTATTTTTTAATTAATTTTTTTCATTTTAAATAACATTTTTTTTAAATTGCCCCTACCGCCTAAACGGGGGGAGATAGACTCCCCCTCCCATAGTAAAAAATGCTTGTATTAAGCCCCTCTACCAAAAACCGTTATTATATCTTGTCGCCAAAGTTATCGTACTCGTGCCCAACTTTTTAATAATGACTTTGAATGGATGGGTTCACTTGGCAAGTTTTCGGTTTTTTTTTTGAAAAATTAAAATTTTGTGACCAATGCTGTTTTTGAAATTACCGTAGCACATTTTCTTTAAGTGGTCGATGGGCGACGCGTCGCCATAAAACGTTTCATTGTGTTTAGAGATTATGTTTTTTTTTGACGTTTTATGACTTTTGCAAAACACTTCAAATTTATATTTTGTTTTTGTTATTGCTGTGGACTGCTGGTGAGCCTTGGCTTTTGTACGTATAAGAAATTAAAAGTTTGTAAATAATTGTCTTTAAAATAAATTATTACAATAAAAAACAACACACAAATTGTATTAAAAGCCTATTTTTGAAGTGAATATAATTTTCAAGAAGAAATTCGTTTCAAATTGATTCAAGGTGTGAAGTAACACGTGTCGACTGTTTAGGACTTATTGCTAGTCCATATTATACTATCTAAAGAAGTGTTTTTCCACTTTAGCAAAACGCTTGCTTAGCTTTTCCATTTTTCCTATTTTAAGCTAGTTCCGGGTGTAGTTAGAAAACAGCACTTGTGTAGCCAATTTCCAAAAAAGTCGAATCTTATCTTTTAAATTAAAAAAAAATAAATAAACTAGGTGGCGCAACAGTCCTTTAAGAACTAGTGCCTAGTGACTTACAACTCTCAACTATTCCGGTGTGCGAGTAATGTTGTCAGGGATGAAGGGGACCTATAGTTCTAAGCCGAATCCGAACTGCTAATTTGAGAAAGCACTTTTCATGACAAGAATTACTGTTGGAGGATTGTCAATTCCTCGCAAGAGGCAGTACCTGTTAAAAAAACTTAAGATGACAGACAGGGATTGAACCCAAGACCTCTCGCATGACAGTCCAACGCACTACCCCACGAATAATCGGACACAAGAAATATAAATTCTCGCAATACAATTTCTCCAAGAATGCAATTTCTCCAAGAAAATGTATGGAGAGTGTAAGAAGTGCCCTTGGGGTAGTTGTATTGGTAAAGGATGAAATTTTCTTGTATCCCGAACTCACTGACACTGGACCTCAAATGTTATTTCAAAATAAAGATGCAAGCCATTTGATACATTTTACCTTCCACAAAATGTTAGCTTCGAAAAGCAGAACTTGCAACACATCCTCATACCATAACCAACCCACCGCCATGCTTCACAGTAGCTCGAATCTTGCCGCCATAACGTACATACGTTCTTCCATCTTAACATTAATAGTTAAATTTACTTCCGTCCGTGAATAAAACCTAATTTATAATATTGTCGTATGTCTAACGGGTAAATAGCAATACAAAAACATGCATGTAGTTGCACCTTATTCAATGAAGACGTATCCTATGTCATATGATCAACTTAAGCCTTTTATTTCTAGTTTATCACTGATGTCTAACTTTGTATACTACATTTTCGGTCAATACTTAGATGGTGATACTTCTTCTTCTTATGGTTACATTACAGAGTTCTGTACTCGACATCTCTTTCAAAAAAATCCTTAGAAATTACGAAGATAAGAAAAGATTTTAGTTGATTAGCCTAAAAAGTAGCTTTTCATAGTACGTCTCCTATTTTCGTTTGTAAATCGTCACTCTGTAATGGAATGCGTAAGGGTTCCTTTGCACAATTGTTGCTATTCTCTTTCTGATTTACCTTCCTGGCTATGCCACTATACGTCCAAAGCTTGAGCATAACTCCCATCTCTGGGCAGTTACTGCAGTATCTCATTTCAGCCTCTTAGCTATACTACACGAATGTCGAATGCCTTACCGCCTTGTCTGTCTTTCTTTGTCATTGAAATTTAAAAAAAAATTCAAGGTATTTTTGATTAATTTGGCTATTAGGGCAGCATGTTAAATTCTAGTCTTATTCTCAGTGCATCGATACCCTATCAATTTGTGTATTCATTCACTTTTACCCTTTTTAATAAACTAAATTTCAACTTTAATATTAATTTTATTTAAGCTAACTGAAAGATGGAGACAACTGACGATTATGACACAAACACCGATTGGGTGTTTAATTTTGAGAGTGATCACTTGGCGCTTAGAGGCAATCGAGAATATTCAAGAATGTTAAGGACAATTGCTCTCCTAAATGCACAAAAAATACAAATACACAATGATATTGAAAATCTTGTTCAAAGTAAAAACAAATACCTTCATGATCCATCGGGCTTTGTAAATGATATATTTGAAGACAAGTTTGTTTCTCCTGAATACAGGTGTATAGCTGAGGTACGTTATTTTTTTTTTTAAATTATCTTATTTCAAAATGTAATTTACTGTTTTCAGATACAAGAAATTGGTTCAACAAAAGTTGAACATTTTACGGAAAATGATATGGAAAGTAAATTAATGAAAGACGTCAAGGTCCGTGGAAGAGTATTCGACCAAACCAAACCAGAAACATTTAATCAAGTAAGATTCCATTTTCTATGCATAACTGATTTGTATTCTCTGTAATGTAATAAAATCTTTGTATCTCCTTGCGGGATAACTAAAAATTGTAAGGCCAATGTATTGATGCTGATTGGCCCGAAATCAATTAGACATTTTTCATTTATTTTCGTTTTGACTATGTTGGCTGATTGATTGAATTTATAATTATACTTCTAGCTATGGACTTGCGAGGAACAACGACGTCTTGAACAACTCTTAATCGAATACCCAGTGGAGCCTGTAGAAATGAGGCGTTTTGCTAAAATTGCCCATGCTTTAGGTAATCGCACAGCCCAACAAGTAGCCAGCAGGGTGCAAAAATTCTTCAAAAAGCTACATTCTGTAGGAATGCCCGTGCCAGGAAGAATTCCAAAGAATAAAAAAAGTGTTTTTCCAAGATCTAAACATTTTTACAAAAACTTGTACCGTCGATCTACTTTTTTCCCTGCCCATGATGTTCCAGTCAACATACCAGACGATGAAATAATGGGTGAAGAGTTTTACAACTGCAACAATTCGCTGTCTTATAATAAAAGTTCAATTTCAACATCATCGGCTGTGGAAAAGGAGAACTTTCTTAATATTCTGAATGAAATTCGCAAAGAAAAAGCTACACAATCAACGGAAGAATTTAAATATCAAAACCATTCTGAAAAATGTGAAAATTGCCTAGAACCGACAAGTTTCGAATCTCGATGGATTTGTAATACATGTTGCTGTTATATAAGCTTGTGTGGAGACTGTATTGTCCACCAACTAATGAGCAAAACATTTTCTCACATAAGTCACGAAGTAATTCTAAATAAAGAAACATGAAAGTTAAATCTTTTATTGTTTTCATATTTTTAATCATAAGTTACATTGATCATTACATGGACAAGAAAACAACACTGTTGTCGAGCAGTAACTTTGTGTATTTGCTTTAAGGATTGAGTTTGAGTTGAACATGTGCATTCGGTATTATCTAGTTTAGATTGTTGAAGTTATAGTGCGTAAGGCCTCGTAGGTTGAGGGCTTACTACTGACAACCATGCCGTGTATTCTGACTGTAACTAAGTAATTTCTTTATGCAAATAGTTAAGTCATTTTTGTATGGGACTTAAAAAGGATTCTCTGTTGTTTTTATAGAAACAAGATTCTTAGAGAGAACATTGCTGATTAGTTTTGCAAATTCGTGTTCAGTTGAATTTTGCATTCCCTCGACTGTCATCATAGTCGTGGTTTCGTTGTTGTAATTTGCATTTGTAGTAACTGATTCCTTTGCTTGTTGAGCAGCCAAATTAAACTGTATCAAAATAATTAGATAACTAGTTATTCCTCCACTAACCTAAAAGACAAGTAACAAAGAAATACATATATTTAAAACTTTACTTTATAACGCGTTAAATTACTCACCCCATAAAGCGTTTCCATATCCAAAGTAAAAAATCCACAAGCTGAGAAATCTACCGAATGATTGAGCAATTTCAATGATAAATGATTGACCTTGTTTGTTTTTAAATATAAAATTTTTATTATTGTAATTTTTTTTAATTATTTAATTTATTTACGATTTCATAAAATGCATTATTATCCACAGCGACACCGCATTTATGTAGACAAATTCCAGTTCGTTTAGATTCCAAAGATGTTTTCCAGCTAAGATATATTAAATAGATGCATTTTCCCGATGTATACAGAAGATAGATACTTGTAATCAAAGCATTTTTTGCCGATCGAAATAGAGATGGAATAGGCTACAAAAATAACATATAAATAGTTTTATGATGATCGATTGTATTTAAATAACATTGTCTTATAAGCTATACGATCCAAAAGAAGTTTCAAGTTACACAAAAAGTATACAAAACTCTAGAAGAGCTGAACCGATTTAGACGATTTAAGACGAAAGTAAAATTTGAAAAAACTGCTTAACTTTATTTAGTTTTTTGAACGAGTCTATTCGTAGATTAAGAGAAGTTGAAAGTAATGATTTTCAAAAATCATGGAGGAAGAATTTGCTCACACGCAAAATGGAAGGCTAATTGAAGTAGTAAAAGAGTTTAAGTACTAAGGAGTTATCTTCATAAGGAATTTAAGTATGGAGAAACACTTCAAAGGAAAATTCATTAAGGCGAAAATGGTGATAAATCTCACGTGGGATAGATAATATCTAAAAAAAGGGTTGGTTCTGCAAATGTTTTGATGTGGTTGAAAAGTGTGCAATAGTTTGGAATTGCTATGTTGAGATTCTTATGGCTAGACTGCGAGCTGAAATTCTAAATCTTAACCACCGCACAGACATTATCTTCTGGTAATCTACGCTGTATATACACTTCGTGACGATATTTTTCAAACCCTTAGGTTTTTTGGAAAAACCCAAATGTGGAATGAATGAAGTATGTATTCTTCTAATTTTGCTGGCTGTAAAACGGATGGTTTTGCCGAGATCCCGGTAAGCTCGAATTTGGCCTATTTGATCCTTGGTTAAACCCTTACCTCTACACATACTTCTTGATTCTATTAAATTAACACTCGTATTCAGCTCCCAAACAATCAGAGTATCCTTTTATCTGATTTAAAACACTCAAATAGGGAAATTTAGATCTTGTCCCTATTCACGTGAAACAAATAAAATTTGTATTTATCAACTTAATCCAACAATTCTTTTTGAAATATAAACTTAATACATACCTCATTCATTCCACATTTGGGTTTTTCCCAAAAACCTAAACGTTTGAAAAATATCGTAAAAAAAAACGAAAAAAGCTTGTCCCTATTCATGTGACACGAAGTGTACTCACACGGAATCAAAGTTAGAACTAAATAGGGTTATTACTGAGCAGAAGATTATCTGGGCAATAAACTCGTTCAAACCCTATAAATCAGCGGGACCAGACGAGATTTTCCCAGCTCTTCTTCAAAATGCTCTCAAAGTAATAACTCCGTGGCTTAGGGTAATCTTCATAAGTTGTATCAAACTTAGATACGTCCCTAATAGCTGGAAAAAGGTCAAGGTAGTCTTTATCCCAAAAGCAGGGAAACCGACTCACTCGACCGCTCAGGATTATAGACCAATAAGTCTCTCTTCGTTTCTCCTTAAGACACTAGAGAGGATAATTGATATACATGTTAGAGAACTTCTCAACGAAAACAACTTGTGCAACTACCAACACGCTTACCTTAAAGGTAAATCAGTGGAGACTGCCTTGCATGAAGTAGTTTCACATATTGAGAAAAGTCTTGAACACAAAGAATACACCCTGGCAGCATTTCTTGATATCGAGGGTGCGTTTAATAACGTTAAAACGGAATCGATCAAGACTGCCTTAGTTGAAGTTGGGGTTGAATCTGTCATTGTCGATTGGATCTTCACCATGTTAAATGGCAGAATTATCAACTCTCAAATAGGAGTTAGCACTATTGAGAAAACAGTTACTAGAGGCACACCACAGGGAGGAGTCATCTCACCCCTGCTCTGGATCCTCGTAGTCAACAAAATTCTCACAAAGTTCAAAGATCAGGGCATTAAAATAGTAGCATATGCAGATGACATAGTGGTTTTGGTATCAGGCAAGTTTCTCACCATCATCGAAAACATTATGGAAAATGCATTAAAAGATTTATCTTCTTGGGCAACTAAGAATGGTCTCGGGGTCAACCCCGCCAAGACAGAGCTAGTTTTGTTCACGAAGAAAAGGAAACTGGAGGGCTTCAACCCTCCCAAACTAAATGGCATTCCTCTAAAACCTTCTAAAGAAGCTAAATTTCTAGGAGTAATCCTTGATTCCAAGCTTACATGGAAGCGTAATACTGAGGAAAGAATGAAAAAAGCACTATGTGCATTCTACACATGCAAAAAGACCTTCGGTGTACGTTGGGGTATGCGACCGCAAGTCATCCATTGGATGTACACAGCGATAGTCAGACCCATTCTTACCTATGGCTCTATTGTATGGTGGAAGGCGGTGGAAAAATCAAGCTATCTCAAGAACCTGAATAAGGTACAGAGACTAGCCTGTGTAGGAATAACAGGGGCTCAAAGATCCACACCACAAGCTGGATTGGAAATGATCTTGGACTTCCCGGCTCTGGATGAGTTCATAAAGTGCACGGCAGCCAAAACTGCAATTCGTTTAAGAGAACTGAGTTTTTGGAGGCACAGCACTTATGGCCACGGGTCAATCTTACAAAGATATGACACGGTTCCAGGACTGAGGGAGACCACCGATTACATCCCCCCTTTACTAGATTTCGACTGGAAATATTCTATTTTCATACAAGAAAGACAGGGCTGGGATCCCAATTCACTTATAAGTAAACAGGGTATTCCTTTCTACACTGACGGTTCAAAAATGGAATCAGGAACAGGTGCTGGAGTGTTTTGCCAATCTCTCAACATCAGAGAGTCATACACACTCCCGGCTGACTGTAGCGTCTTTCAGGCTGAGGTCTTTGCCATTGGAAAAGCAGCTGAATTGGCACATCACGAAAAGCTAAGCTCTTCGGAGATTACTTTTTTCGTGGACAGCCAGGCTGCTATCAAAGCCTTAGCCAGTGAGACCATTAGATCAAAAGCAGTTTTAAACTGTAGGAAGGAATTAAACAAAATCTGCCACTCTAACCGGGTAAAGCTCTGCTGGGTTCCCGGACATAGCAATATAGAAGGGAATGATATAGTAGACGAACTAGCCAGGAAAGGGTCAAAAGCAGATACAAGTAGTAGCAACCATTCAGTTAGGGGACCACTCGTCCCGATTGGGGTACTCAAGAGGAAGATAGACCTTAGACTAAAAGAGAAAACCAATATCTCCTGAAAATCCAGGAACGATTGTACAATCTCTAGAAGTTTATGGCCTAACACAAATGAAAAAGAAACTCGGTATATTCTATCGCTGAGTAAAAAGAATATTAAAATCTTGATAGGTGTACTAACAGGTCATTGCGCCATTGGCACAATGGCTAATAGAATAGGGGCATTTGCACCCGATTTTTGTAGGAGCTGTCAGGATGAGGAGGAAATGGAAACCATTAAACACCTGCTCTGCGACTGTCCGAACCTCCAAACCAGCCGACTCCGTCATTTCGGAAACAGGTTTGTTGGAGAACTGGATGATCTAGCACAGGTCTCAATGGCGAGCATGAGGAAATTTATAGATAGCACAGGCTGGTTCGTTAACAAGCCAGTCTACTCTAATCGACAGAGTTGAATTGAACTGAGAGCATCGATGCTAATTTTTTACTTTTATAGGGGATCACAATGGACCAATAGGCCCCCGTGTACGCAACAGCTTCTTGCTGTGCACACCCCTTACAACCTAACCTAACCTAACCTATGTCTAAACTGTACCGGTTCTGTTCTATTGAGATACCGTAATAGGATTATTTAAGTACTTTTTTGAAGAAAACACCAATAAATCATAGTATATTTATTTGTCATTTATCAAAATATAGAAAATTGGTATTTACAGAAACTCTTAGAGTTTACAGAGTGTCCCGTAAATAATGGCCCAAACTGAATATGGTATTAAGCCAGGTCATGAGATTTCAGAATTCGGTAAATTGTTTACTCCAAAACAATAGTTTTCGAAACTGTACTCACCCTGTACACAAATGATTTTTGTTTTTAATGTTTATTTAATTTTAAAATAACCAAATGTCGGGACAATTAATTTTTAGTAAAATTAATTTGGTGGACATTTGAAACCGTTTAGAGATGGTTTCAAAACAAATAAAAATGAAATATTTGTCTTAAAAAGATTTTAAATTTGTAGATACTTAATTTTTTTAATTTGCATTAAGTATTATTTTCGTGAATAATAGAATTCTGTTTTAAAGATAATAACCTTTCTATTAAAAACTATCACCGTTTGCTATAAGGCCACAATTTTAAACGATCTTGGAAATATTTTATCTACAATCTAAAAGGGGTTTCAAGCTTTGGTCACAGGAATGTTTATAGTCAATAAACATTGATATTGATCATATTGGTTTAAGATTTAAACTCAAGATGTCTTTTAAAAAAAAAATGTACAATCGATGGAACCGCAATATAGAACTGCAATTTTCATAATAATTGACATCTCATATCATTATTCTTTTTTGAAACCCTTATCGTCTTGATGATTTGGCACCAACATATTTAGTTTGGACCATCTTTTACGGGACTCCCCCTGTAATTATTATCAATTAGGCAAACGGCATTTATGCCATGCTTGATAAACAAAATATTGTATACACACATTTCACAATTTATTTAATAATGGGTTTTCCAATAAAAGTTTTTATTTTGAATAGGCCGCTATTTGGGCAGGAATATTTTTTAAAACTGTTATCTTTTAACATTTGACAAATGGGCGGAATGGGAAGATGAACAAAATGTTTCCTGACTGTGTTATTTGTGAAGATTTAAGGCATTTAGACTCTTTTATTTGGGGCCAAGTGAAGTGTATAAATTCTATCGCAATGTTCAAAAATCAGTTTAAGAAAAGGATATGGTGCTACAATCAAACGCAGCCGTAGCGTACATTTGTCTGCAATCTTTTGGCATACCTTCCTCTTTACACTTTAATAAACATACATTGTATTACTTGTAAGAAGTATATTGTTTTAATAATATCAAAAGTAAAACTTTTATTGAAGAACCGTAAATAAAAAAGAGTATAGTTTTTGTTTACATATGTATTTTACGTTAATATTTTATGTGAAGCTCATAAACTACATTAAAGAATAGAACAACATCTGTCCGATCAGCTTACATAATATAGGAACAAAATATGTTTTTCTTTATCTTAAGGAATGTGAGATTCTGTATCTTTTTTTTATCAACTCATATTCTTTTTTTTTTTGTTCTCTTTTTTATTGAAATAAATCGTATTAACCTGGCACGATAGGGTTTGAGGTACAAATAATTAATTCATAAAATAATATCATTGGGATCGACATTATAAGTAAAGCTTATCCAAAGTCCCCAAACCCCGTCTGAAAACCGTACTCAGGGTAAAAAACTGCGTCGTTATGCTCAGTTATACAATTTCATGAATCAATTATTTGAACCTTCTGGTTATGTATTTTAGCTAATTATTCGGAACTTCATATATGTATGTACTGAATTTAAATTTTAATTTACCTGTCCTTGTGTTCCACAATATAGAAAATATAATTGTGCGGTAAATATAAGAAAACCATAAGCCATCAATACCAAAACAGGATAACTCCATAGTTCATTTAACCACTTTCCCAATTCACAAATTTCATCGTGAAGTTGGCAGAAATTACTCAATTTATCATCCATTTTGTTGATATTACTTAGTTCACTCGAAACATTAACTGCATTTTCCATTTTAATCTTATTGGATTTGCTGTAGCGAAATGAATTTCCTGAGTTTGATACTGCAACTATATTAAAAATCAGAAAGAATTTGTCAAATTTATTAATAGAAGAATTGCTAAGTGGATAGTTTACGTTTTTATAATATAGTTGTGAGCATTTTGATTTCGACGTTCCTTTTTTTTTTAAAGGTTTTGTATTTTTCAGCAAAATTACTTTGGTGTTGATTGGGGCTTCTTAAAACACTGGTCAAAAGGTTTTTTTTTGGCAATAAAATTGCACTTTTCTCATGGGTTTTAAAGACCTTAATTCAAATAATACTTCAAAATTTATGTGTCACGTCAGTTTTTTTAAATATTAACTTTTTAATATTCGAAAAAAAAAAACACGAAAAGGCTTTTGGAGGCTATCTATATTTATGAAGTAGCATTTTTTCAATAAAATCCGTGATGGTTTTCCAAATCCATAATCCCTTTCTTCAATATTCAGTCTTACAAAAATCTTAAAGAAACGCTTAACAATTTATGCTAAAACGGTTTTCAAAAGAAAAAGGCAAAACAATATTTGAAAGTAAGTTTTGTTGTTGTTACGAATCTGTTGTCTAAACAATTCCATTATATCAAGTTTTTGAAATATATTAAAAATAGTGAAAAAAAAGTTTAAAAGGGTATTTTTAAATTAAAATTAGAGTTTCGATTCGAAATCAGCACTAAAAAATAAGTTCAAAACTATAAAAGTATTAAATTGGACTTGGTCTATTTTACATCATTAATACTATAGGGTTTTCCGATAAGAGAGTTCATTTTTGTATTAAAAAAAACACGTATTTTTTAGGAGATGTTTATTTCACGGCCACGGCTACGTACCCATTACCATATCTTTCCTTGACTAATTCGCTCATTTGCGGCTGGATATCTCCTTTAATTTTACGAATCCATCTTAAAGGTCTAGAAATGGTTGTAGAATTGTTGGCGTACACCTTAGCTTTTTCGAGATCTATAAAAATGTCTAATTGCTTTAAATCACAATATTTTGGTGGTCAAATTTGGTCTAGGCCAAAAAACTTTTGTTGTCTATTTATTAACTTTCCATAGGAATTTTTAAATTTCTCAACGTTTCAAGGTCAATAGAATCTAAATTTTTTTTTAGAGAGATGTCTGCGCGTGTGTTTGTACGTTTGTACGTCCGTACGTTCGGGAAGCTTTTTTCGTCGTCCATGTCTCAAGAACCAGTAGAGACATCGACTTCAAATTTGTTATAGAGATAATAACCAAAAACACTCCATTACCACCCCATTTTGTTTTTGCTGTGCAAAGTGCCGCTAGCCCACGGCATCGTTTTTTTTTTGTTTGTGCTCACATCTATTCATGGACTAATTGTCAAAATTACAAATACAACAATGTAAACAAACGGGTTTTGGAGAGTGAAACGTACGAAAGATTCCGGTCTTGGTAATGGAGTGTTTTTGATAATAACACAGAAAGATGCAGAAATGTTTTTTAAAAAATATTTAATGGGTGGTTTTTTCAACCCAAAATATCTCACGAACCAATAGTGCTAGCGGCTTGAATTTATATTGTATAATCTGACGTGATACCAAACAAGTATAATTTTAAAATTCAATTAACGGTTTATTTATAAATCAATAAAACTGAGAAAATATAATTGTCACCTCAAATATTTTACGAACAGAAAACGATTTTATCCCCAAAATAATTGTATGTAACGAAAAATAACGTTTTTTACATTTGATAAAATTTTGATAAAAATCGAATTGACAGTTTTTTTTACAAAAAATATAAACCTAAAAAAAAACATAACTAAAAGTTGATAAAAATTGATTTTTAAAAATTAAAGATTTTTGCTTCAAGCTAATTTTATCTTATAGAAAATATAGTTTTCTACGTTCAGTAAAATTTTAATAAAAATCCGATAGTCAGTTTCTTTATGAAAATAAAGATCTACAAAAAATAGTACGCAAAATTGGTAAAAATTGATATTCATTTCTTGATATCTCGTGAAATAATTTATTTTTGTGCTAGTTTTTTTTTTTAAAAGCCAATGTGTATTTCTTAACATACAAAAAAAAAAAAACATTCAAGAAATGCTACTAAAATTGGTAAAAATTGTTTTTCGACTAAAAATCTCGTTAACAAAAACAGATTTTGAAATCAAACTGTTTCATCATATGCAAAATATTGTTGGTAATTTTTAGTTAATTTCTTAGGAAAATTCAACTGACAACTTTTTTAAACAAAACACGAAAACCTACAAAAACTGTACGCTCAAGTATTAGGA
The DNA here is from genome assembly GCA_951509635.1 of Eupeodes luniger. Lineage (NCBI taxonomy): Eukaryota > Metazoa > Arthropoda > Insecta > Diptera > Syrphidae > Eupeodes > Eupeodes luniger. Next base: position 56,134,979 of record OX608074.1, on the reverse strand, counting down.
GAACAAAGAAAGATGTTGACTTCAATTTATTTATCTCACACAAAATATTGTTATGAATATTTTGCTAAAGTTTTAAACAAATCGACAGACAGATTTTGAATTGAATTTCAACATTTTCAATGCTTTATTGAAGAGAGTTCCATTTCATTTATTCCAACGGCGGCGTAGTTTTTACTTGTCGAGTGTCAATAAAAGACATCTTAAAAAATTAAACCTCTTTTTGGCAAACCCTATATATGAACTAAAAATAATTTACTAAAAACTGTACTTACCTCTGTTTGAGTTGGAAAATATTCTCTTTTTTTCACTAACCCTAAAAGGGTTTCCCGAATGCATATCCATAATGCTTCCATGTACTTGACCATCTGCAGTTTCCGACTCAATTTTAGATGCATTTAATCGTTGTATCTTATAATGATTCTCCACCAAGTCATCCAAGTAATTATTGATAGCATTAAATCTTTGTTTTAAACAAAACAAGAGCGTCGCAAACCAAATTTTATCAAATACACTTAACAATGTCGGAATGCAGGACATGATCCACAAAAACGAATACCATTGCGTGTAATCAACTAGACAAACGAATGTCGAAATCATTATTGTCAATTCTGCTATAACTGTTATAATGATCATTATTGAAATACGTTTTTTAATGGAAACGTTATTGATGTGTATATTTTCGAAACTTAATTTTTCATCAACGCTCTTAATTCGATCGAAGAAATTTCCAATTTTGCCTTGATTCGTTATTGCTGATATTTGATCCACTACCAACATGGCTGGGGCGATGTAATTCAAAAAAAGTCCAATTACGAATGTTAAGGTACCTTAAATAATTAGACCTTATGTTTATTTGCTTAAATTTATGAGATTAAAGATTTAATGCACAATACGCATTTACAATCCCCCCCTCCCCCCTCCTCCTCAACCACTTGGCATTTGCGATAGGGTATATTCTCTGATAATAATTTTACTTACTTTGCTTAGCTTTTGTTGTTTGGTCCTCATCGTTAAAAGAATAAATTAAAAAATTGTAAAGTACCAATATAATTATCATGTAGTTAATCACAATAATGGTTCCCCATTTTGAGGGTTGAAATATTTTTTCTTTGCGGAAAGCCTTCAACGATTGTGGGTAAATTCCACAAAACTTACAGAGAACAAACAAAAAGTCAAAACTAGAAACAAGTGATTCTGGTTGTGCCATTTTGACTACTGAGCTTTGTCGTCCGTAATATCCATTAGTGCTCAGCTAAATATAATCCACAAATTAATTAATAACCATATCAAAAAAATTAAATCGATTCCAAATGGAAGTGGTGGTCGTACTGTTAACCATGCAATTAATTAGTTAATGGTATTTTATTAAATAAATGGAAACCTTACGATTCAAGGAGGGAAAGAAACTAAGGGTATCATAATATGTAACTAATTTTATAAAATGTGCATTGTACCATGTACATGAGTGTCGATGTTTGAAAAAACAAAAATGGTAAATTTGAGTTACCGAATATTTTTTTTGGATTGAGCTGAAGGGTTTGAGAACACGAGAGTTTTTAAGGTATTTCCTTGAGTAAGGCTAAGAGAAGGCTTTTCAAATATTCAATTTGCACTCAAGGATTGATTCGGGTAAAGCATTACACATTCGTACAGTTCGAATAAAAAGAAATCTCTGCAATTGAAATGGTCTCAAGGCTAAACTGATGAGTATTCCTAGAAGTACAGCTACTACGGTTAAATTGTTTGAGGGGATGAATGCAACTTCCTATTTAACTAGACCTGAAACATTGCGGTTGTGGTCGAGAGATGCAAATTTTTTAGAAAGACAATGGTCGCCTATAATTTTTAGAGTGAGATGAGAGGAAAACTTACTTATTGTATAGAGTTTTAATATAAGAAGTTTCATTTTGTCATTGCAATGAAACACCCTTAACCTGTTGAAAATCCAGGCCTATGTCAATACTCAACAATCGATATAAGACCTTAAACATGGAATTCGTGCAGTTATTGAAACGAAGTGAATTTTGTCAAATAGATGGAAAATGTATAAACATTTATTTGAATTTGCATTGACTGATTTAATGAAATATTCATTTAAAATATTGGATGGAATCCATCAGTTGCTATTAACAGTTGCACAAACAAAAGGATTAAGATTTTGAAATATTGTTTGAATTGTTATTTACCATCGACTGGAACCAATTATTTTTAAATTTAAATATTAATGATATGTGTAACGTTTTTTACAATACACTTTTTGAATGTTTCAGTAAAAGTATTCCATTAAAAAAAGCTCGTAAAAACTCGTATGCTCCACCATCAAAAACTTAAAAAACAAGAGAAACAAAGCGTGGGTAAAATATAATCAAACAAGAGCTGATGGTGATTATAGAACGTTCCTTATTCTTAAGCAATTATTTAATGAATATTCAAACTCTTTATACGAAGATTATATACATAAAATTGAAACTGATCTTAAAACTAATCCTGATAATTTCTGGAAGTTTGTCAACTGTAAGAAAAAAACCTGTGGGTACCCTAACTCTATGTCAAGTGCAACATCATCTAGCCATGAACCAAAAGTTATTGCAAACATGTTTGCTAGCTATTTTAAGGAAGCGTTTGATGAATCTAATCCAGTAAATACTTCTTCCTCTTCTTCTTCAGTTTTGAACTTTCAGCATTTAAATAATATCAATTTTGAAATAAGTGAACATACTGTTGCACAAAGCATATTGAAACTAGATGAGTGTTTTAGTCCTGGTCCTGATGGTTTGCCATCCTCTATTTTGAAAAAATGTGTATCTTATTTGTCGTATCCTTTATGTGTTCTCTTTAACACGTCTTTAAGAAGTTCGGTCTTTCCATTTATCTGGAAATGCTCATTTATAACCCCAGTGCACAAGAAAGGTCCTAAAAATGATATTATGAACTATCGACCTATTGCTAAGCTATCTGTGATACCTAAACTATTTGAGTCTATCGTATGTAGTGTCCTCTCCTTTCATTGTAGTTCAATTATTTGTGATAACCAGCATGGTTTTGTTAAAAAACGTTCTACTGTTACTAATTTATTTAATTTTACGTCCTTTTGTTTAGATGTTTTTGAGAAACGTGGACAAGTAGATTGTGTATTTACTGATTTTAGTAAAGCGTTTGACAAGTTGTGTCATAAAACGCTAATTTTTAAATTATCTCGTCAAGGTTTTAATGAAAATTTCTTAAACTGGATCGTATCTTATTTAGAAAATAGACAATATAGTGTAATATTTCGTAATGAATGTTCGAGTCCGTTTATTGTGAATTCTGGTGTTCCACAGGGCAGCCATTTAGGCCCAATCTTATTTATTTTATTTATAAATGACTTGGTTTCGATCATAAAAAATTCGTCTGTCCTTATTTATGCTGATGACATTAAACTTTTCAAAAGAATTAACACTACATCTGACTGTCTACTTTTGCAAGATGACTTAATATTATTTAGGGAATGGTGCAATAAAAATCGTCTCGTTTTAAATGTTGACAAATGTAAGACCATGAGTTTTACACGCAAAAAAGTTCCAATTGTTTTTGATTACATGTTCGATTCTTGTTCTTTAAATTGAGTATCTGTTTTTACTGACCTAGGTGTAGTCTTAGACTCGAAACTTACATTTACTGAGCATGTTAGCTTTGTTGTTAAAAAAGCAAATAAAGTCCTTGGCTTCATTAAGAGATTTAGTCGCGACTTCCGTGATCCTTATGTTCTAAAGATACTTTTTGTCTCATTTGTGAGACCAGTTCTGGAATATGCCTGTGTAGTATGGGCACCTTATTATTCTACACACGAAATGAGGATTGAAGCGATTCAGAGGAGATTTTTGCGTTTTTGTCTCCGTTCTCTTCCCTACGAAAATTCTCTGCCCCCTTATTCTCAAAGGCTCACTTTAATTAATCTTCCTTCCTTGACAAACCATAGAAAATATTTACAATTTTGTTTTGCTGCAGCAATAATAAATGGAACAGTATCATCACCATCGGTTCTTAATCGTTTCAACTTTAGTTTTAGTCGATCGAGTATACGGCTCCAAAAACCAGTAAATTTAATTTTAAGCAGGTCGAACTATGGTGCTCATAGCCCACTTAATCAATTGATAGAAATATTCAATAAATTGTATTTTCTAATAACATCACCTAATGACAATTTTAAAAATTTCAAGTTTAAAACAATGTTCTATAATAGTTTGGATTAAAATTAGATGTTAAGTAGTTTTAAGCATTATTATTAAGCTTTTGTTCACGTTAGTATTTAACGAATTGAAATAAATAAGATATCCTGAATTTAAATTTCACCTTTACATTTTTCTATAACATCAGGTTTTTAATATATGGTCCTTTGAATAAGCTGAAGACAGTCAAAAACGAGGTTTTAAAGGCTAAGTTAAAACTCAATATATATCACTTAACAATAAATTGTATGATTATTTTGCTAAGTACAAATCTTTTTCTTCTAGATACAGTTCGAATCATTTAAGTATCTTACTTAGCTTCCAGAAATTCTCACTAGTTATGAGTCTTTATCTAATTCTATATGTTGTAGGGGTCACCCCCTGGGAGATAAATTGTTTGTATTTTCGTAGGAATTCCCTTCAATTCAAAACTAATCGTATTGCGTTAATGGATATGATTCCCATTATATTTAGAATTATTTGTTTTTTTTTTATATGAAAACAAAATTTGTATTTTACGAAGAACGGATCCCTGGGGAACTCCACTGTTCATGTTATAGGGACTGGACGTCCCAATATCAGTTCTTATTGCTTGAGTTCTATTTAGTAAATAACTTTGCAAGAATTTTATGGCCGTCCTTGAAAAACTGAAATCATTACTTAACTTAGACAATAAAATATTGTGATCTATGCTATCAAATGCTTTTGAAAAGTCAAGCAGAACCATTATTCCTAGTTGTCCATGATCCAGAAAGTTACGAAAATCTGTTGTTACCCTCAAAACAGCCGATTCACAACTATGTTTAGCTCGAAAACCAGATTGCCATTTAGTTAAAGCGTTATTCAATTGTAAAAAAGATATTATTTGGTCAGCTAAAAGTTTTTCTGTAACTTTGCTGAAAAAAGGAAGTATACTAATTGGCCTGAAGTCAGATGGTTCAATTGGATTGCTCTTTTTAGGAATAGGTAAGACTGTTGCATGCTTCCATTGCTCTGGAAAAACACTACTGTATATACATGTATTTATTATATGTAGCAACGGAGTGAAAATGACAGGTAAAATTAACTTAATAAACTTTGGAGAGATGTTATCCGAACCAATAGCATTTGAATGAATTGACCTGATAGCTTTACTTAATTCATGAGAATCAACACAGTTAAAAACGAAAGCATTGTTATGTTCACTAATATGCAAATTACATGTTGAGCTAGGAACTGGTTGATCAAATACTGACTTCATCACTTGTGGATCAATGGGGCAATTAGACGAATTTTTGTTCTCAGCAACACCGATTTCTTTTAAGTTTCTCCAAAGCTCCTTAGAACTCAAAGAGACATTTAGTTTTTGAGAAAAGTACGATCTTTTACTCGAACGAATAAGATTTGTAACTCGATTGCGAGAGAAGATATATTGGTTCCTGTTATATGATGAAGGATTTCTTTTATATCGCCTAAAAAACTGATCCCTTTCAAGAATAAGTTTCTCAATGTCACAGTTGTACCATGGACAATTTTGACCTTTAATTCTTTTTTGTACTATTGGAACATATTCATTGTATAGGTCAGTCAGTAATTCGTTAAAAAGAGACACTTTAAGTGACACGTCAGCTATATAAAGTATCTATAATAATCCAGTTCTCATTATTATGAACGTCTTCTAGTATATTAGTCAAGTTTAAAGATCTATAGGATCGATAACTAAAAGTCCTTGTACTTCTTGATTGTCTAACATCAAATTTAAAAGAACAAAATAAAAAGTCATGAATAAAGTCAGATGTTGGTCTTATTTGTTCAAAGCAAATAACCTTATCGATTGAAGACGTTAAGAATAAATCAATGAGAGATGAATTATTTTGTGACTGAAAACAAGTCGGCCAAACTTTATTGACAACTGACATACCAAGTTTATCACAGAAATAATGAAATAATCTAGTCATGGGACAGTTTTCCAACTGATTAACATTAAAATCACCACCAATCAATATATGGTTGTATCTAGTACTCAAATTTACAAGCGTTTCTTCCAGTTCCAATAAAAATTCTTCTTTAAATAAACAAGGAGGGCAGTATACAACAATTAAAGCGCATTTTTCAACGCCGTTAGAGATTTCAATGCATACAAATTCAATTTTGGATTTAAAAGACGAATAGACATGTTTAGATGAAATACTTTCTCTAACATAAATACAAACACCACCGGAAATTCAGACCTATTCCAAAAACGCACCACAAATTCACCAACTTTTGACCAATAGACGATCCAGGAGGGTCATATAAGCCATAAAGCTTATAAAGTTAAGTTGTAAGTTGTAACGATTTCATCCAAAGGTTTGTTAGTAATTTAACGACATTCACCAAAAAGTAGTTTGCTGTCAAAAACAACAAACAATTTTTTCACGGAATTTAGAATTTGGAAAAACTTTAGTAATGCTTTAAATTATTTTCATAAAATTTTTTCTAAGAAAAAAGCAAATATTGAGGTTCTAAAGAAGAAACCTTGAATAAGGGATCGTCAATTTTATATTAAGTTGCCTTTAAATTCCTTAAACTAGTCTTCAATTAAAACATATTTTGTTGATGCACATAAATAGTGAACATTGAAGTGATTTTTACTTGCGACATATATATATTTTTCTAAAAATTATGCACTTAAATGCACTTATTTCCTGAAATTCAAGAACCAAACATTTTTCTTTCTACAATTTTTAAGTTTTGTTGACTCCTTTAAGATCAAAATATTTTCTAGCATCGGCTCCAATCTACGAGTAAGCAGACTGACAACGGAGTTCGAAAAAACTACGTCAAAAAACCAGAAAAAAATCGAACTCGAGCTTTTAATCAAACATGACATTACGATGGTAGAAAAGTAAAAAAAAGTGGGTCCTCCGATTCCATCCGTCTGTCTGTCCTGGCCCCTACAGCCCGAACTATTGTTTCGATTGAAGTTAAGGTTTCAGGCGATTAGCGTAAGGCGTTTTTTTCATTTTTTTAATACGAAAAATAAGAGCAGTCCCCATACAAATATTTTGGTTAAAAATCGAAAATTCGAATTTTTTCAAAAATAGATTTTTTTTAAACTTTCTCTAAATTTGTTGTTCTTAATTTGGCTTTTTTCTACAAGAAAAACATATTTTGGTATTGCTCCAGAAGGGTATCCCTCATAAAACCGTTATTTTGTTTTTAAGTTTTCTCAAGAATTAATGGACTGAATTCAATAATATTTTCTTTCTGTTCATGCTCTTGTCGATGATCATGTGATCAAATTGATGATGATGATGTTTTTGATGATCAAAAATGTAATTTTTTTTTTGACGCTCTAATGATTTTCAAAAAAAAAAATAAACTAATCATGGTTTTTTGGGAAATAAAATTGCATTTAAATTTTTAAGAAAAACTTTTTTCGCAGGTACATTTTTAAATCTTAAAATATAGGAAATACGTATTTTTAAACAGAATTTTTGGAAGACATGAGCAAGTTCTAATTAATTTTCTGTTGAATACAAACATTTTTGTAGGTCTTAAAAAATTAAAGAAATCTACTTTTTGAAGTGGATTTGCTTTGGATGCTCTAGAACTGAGATTTTAATACGAATTTCAAGAATATAAATGTCCTTAAAACAGCAAAAAAACATAATAAACATTTCATATCTATTCATTTAATATAAAAGCTTGGAATCTCCCGAGAACTGAAGTGAAAAGAGATTTGTAATTTTTCTAAAAATTATGCACTTAAATGCACTTATTTCCTGAAATTCAAGAACCAAACATTTTTCTTTCTACAATTTTTAAGTTTTGTTGACTCCTTTAAGATCAAAATATTTTCTAGCATCAGCTCCAATCTACGAGTAAGCAGACTGACAACGGAGTTCGAAAAAACTACGTCAAAAAACCAGAAAATTCTTAATTTCAGATTCTGTCTCACTTTATGGGTTTTTGATTTTTTGTAACGTTTTTCGCATTATTAGAAATGGCAAAAAAGAATACATGTATAATTTTTGAAAAAAAGCTACATATGTATGTACGTTTCAAAACAATTTCTTACATTTCTGCATGAAAGCAACAAAACACTTTAAACTATTGTGTTTTAGCTCTTAAATATGGCATATTTAGAAAATTGTTGGAACTTTGGAATGCTTTCATACGTAGGGAGTCGTCCAAATTAATTAGTTAGGCTATACCTAGCTGGACGACAGCTTCTAAAATAATTTAATAACTGAAGTTGTCAATTTAGTCTTTGAAATGTGTTAATTTAAGGTTATGATACACATAATGTTATTTAAATTTTGTTCGCCTCCTTTACAGAACATTAAAGAACATTTTTAAGCGGTAAGTAAAAACTCGACTATATGTTAAGTGTGTGACCCCCATATATTAAAAGTCATCATGATCTAGATCATGGTGGCCAGTTGATATCGCCACGACCGACGAGAAATTATGCGGTCAGGATATGTCTCTTGCAATAAAGCCATATTCGCTGGGTGTGTGGCATGTGACACCGTCTTATTGAAACCACATATTCTCTCCAATTCTTATTCTTCAATAGCAGGCAAAAAAAAAAGTCAGTTATCATATGACCATAACGCTCCGAATTGACGGTGACAGCCGTTCCATCGTCGTTTTGGAAGAAGTAGGGTCCAATCACACCTCCGGAATTTTGTGGATGTAATGGCCTCTTTTCAATTACTTGAGCATTCTTAGAACCCCAGATACGACAATTTTGTTTATTAACATACCCACCGAGTGAGAAATGTGCTTCGTTGCTGAAGACAATTTTGTTTTAAAAATCGCCGTCCACCGCCTGTTGTTCAAACACCCATTCAACGTATCTACGAACGTTGTGAAAGGTCAGCTGGCTTGAGTCAGTTGTTGTGTGAGCTGGACTTTATATGGATGTAGTTTTAGATCCAAATATAATGTGCCGTAAGACAGTCCCAATTTCTGATAACGACGAAGAATCGACACATTCGGGTCTTCGGCACAGGGCCGCCGCTGGGTGTTTTGGCGTCCGAGTGCCAGAGCTCAAAATGCTCCACTACGTTTTGTGATGGAGGGGGGGGGGGGGGTACACACTCTTGTATATCCGAATATCAAATCGTAGATTAAGAATGTATTTGTTCATATATGGTGAAAACCTTATTTTTGTACTTGAGCGCGAGTTCTTGTCTTCTTTCGTGTAAATAATGGGCTTCTCTTGTTATCTTGTTCTCTCTTTTTTTATTGAAGATTTCAGCATTACATTTATTGGGACTTGCCATCACGGCACGTAGCAGTCAAAATAAGAAACTCGAAAATGATATTATTTTTTTTAGATTTACAAGGAAATGTATTTCTTGTAAGAGAAAACTAAAAAAGAGTCTGAAAAGCATTAATCGTATTAAAATAAAAATGTATAAGACTGGGTAGTCATATAATGATTTTACAAACATAATGAAATGTGTATCTTTGTAAATCAAGAAGAAAATATACCAAAACATGTTTTATTTATTCTCTATTTCACTGTTGAAAATTTTGATTTTGCTCAAGCTGTTGACATTTAAGTTATTTATTAATTCAATTTTAAAATTAGTCAAAAACTATTCGTAAGCACTTATTTTATAATAAACATAAATGTTTGTTGCCGTAATCATTGCTCATAACTTATTGGCGCTCACACAACATTTTTTTTCTCCTTTCATCTGCGCCCTTATCGATGATTTTCTCAACTGTGTATTTTTGCTGTTCTTTTCCGTTGTAAAGGTGGTTTGTTTACGTTTTTCATCGATAAAATAGTAGTGAACGGCCAAATGTAAACAGGTTGGATTAGGTTAAAAAAAACAATTGTATTTTTCCGTAGACTTGGAGCATGCTCTATAAATTGAGTTAGATATATCTCTTAATTTTTCGCCCCTAGGCGGTTGGCGCCCTTGTACGCCGCACATTTCGCGCATATGGTAGGGCCACCTGCTTCGGCAACACTTTCACTTACAGCAACGATATTTTCAGTGGTACGAGCGAAACGATGATGCACAGGCCTTAAAATATATTTAACCAATCTTCACAAATTTGCAAATTGCTTGTGTAGTTGGACGATTATGTAAACCATAATCTCATCTAAAAGCACGAAATGTGGCTGTAGTAGAATCACAATTTTTGTAGTAGGTTTTAACAATTTTTATGCGTTGTGCGATAGTTAAGCGATCCATTTTCGTAAGTGTCATGCTTTCAACGGAAACAAAAGACTGATTTAACAACTTATTTTGACAGATGTCGAATTCCAGCTATATACTTTGGAAATGGATAACCCGTTAAAACTAAACTGTATGAGTTTTATGGCTTATATGACCCCCTTGGTTAAACGTTGATGAATTTTTTCGCCGCAATTGAAATATGGCTGGATTTCCAATAAATGCTGTGTTCTTGGTCCTGGTAGCACTTTTAACCCTAAAGTTAAAAGCACTAAAATACATATTTTATTTTTATGTATACAAAATATTTAATTTAAAATCTAAGGGGGTCAAATCCATTAACGCAATATGAGTACTGTTGAATTCAAAATAATTCCTACGATAATTTTAAAAAAACTATTCTCCCACCTCCGAATTCAGGTCAAATTCATATAACAATCCTTAATATCTGTTCGTACTCAAAGTGGGCAAATCATATTTAGTAATTTCCAAGTTTGGGAATTGGTTTCATATCAGCGTTCAATAACTTTTTGAGTAAATCCGATCTTCCATAATTTTATTTATTTAAGAATAAAAACAGTTTTATTTTTAAGCATTTATTAGGTTAATATATGCGCATGTGTATGTGACAAACATTAAATGTGTAAATTTATTTTAATTCGAGAAATTATCTCTAAACAAACATTTATAAAAGGTATACAACGTTCTAACTTGCGATAAAATAATGCGATTTCTCATTGATTTGTTTTTTCCCCTAATTCAGACACAAAGTACACTAATTTGAGCTAAAGAAATAATGTTAGGCAGGTAATTATTTTGTCCATTCTTAATTTGAAGTTAAAAAAAAAATTTATTATGTACCTTAAGGAGGGATCATAATTATAATTACTAAATTGTAAACACATTTAACAAATAATAATTACTTTTTTTTTGTCTCATCAATAAATCTTTAGCAATATTGTTTTAAAAATACAAAAATTAAATAAACAAATTATTACAAAAATGTAGGTATATGTATTCTGGAATTTCAATTAACATTATGGTTTATTCGAGTATTGATTCCAATTTATTTTAATGTGTGGCTTGTGCAGCTTGTTTATCGTATCAAAAATCTCTAAGAAAGCTATGTTTCACGTTCTTCATTGTAAAATGATGTAAAGTACCTGAAAAAGAAATAAAAAATAATATATTTTAGGTTCAATTAAATTAAATTAATTTTACTTTAATTCGTATTCATTATTATTTATAATTTAGAAGAGAATTAATAGTTTTTTTTTCTAGACCTCATCTTTTGATTTAGTACATTGTACTAGTAGCTTGGTATAAAGATTGTTAAATAATACAACGTTTTTTCGGATACAAACTTTCCAGCTTATCAAATATGCAAATTATTTTGTTGCTTACGTTTAAGAATATAAAACATGATTTTAAAGTATTTTTTTTATTTCAAACCCAATGAGACCATCAATACAATCCGACTTTTCTACGCAATGTAATATTTTAAAAACAATATTTAGTATAAGTTGAGACAAGTTTAAAGTTAATAACTTTCTTTGCCTGAAGATATTTGGGTCAAAAGTCAATTTTTATAAGGTTTTAGTAATTTTTTGTGATGTTCGTTTTTGTAAAAAAAAGTGTCAATTGGAGCGACGAATTGACAAATCTGTCAAGGCATCAAAATTGAACTATTTCAATGGGCTTTCGAAGCCTTAATTCAAATCCGACTTCAAAATTATTGTATCACTTAACGTTTTTAAGATATTTCTTTTTAAAATTCGAAAAATGCGTATATAGGGCTTTTTGAGGCTATCTAAATTTATGAAGTAGCTGTTTTTTGAATAAAATCCGTGTTTGTTTTTCCAAATCAATAATAATTCTTTTCTTCAATATTCAGTTGAAGATTTATATTATTACATATATCATATAATATGCGAAAAAACTTTAAAATCTGTTAGATTTCTCCTGTCTTAAAAAAATTTAAAAAAGGCTAAAATGGTTTTCAACAGAAAAGGCCAAAACGGTTCGAAAGTAAGTTTTGTTCTTGTAACGAATCTCATGCCCAAACAATTCAATTATATAAACTTTTTGAAATATATTAATCAATGTAAAGATAATGTTGAAAACGGATATTTTTAAAACTTAAATAAATAGTTAAAATTAGGGTTTCGATTCGAAATCAGCACTAAAAATTAAGTCCAAAACGTATTTCCCAAAACTATTAAAGTATCAAATTGAAGTTTTTTTCAAAACTTTTTATACATATGTATGTATGTACATAGAATTAAATAAAGACTCATAAGTCATAACTAACGAGAATTTCCAGAAACTAAGTAAAATACTAAAATGCTTTAAATTATATCTAAAAGAGAAATAGTTGTACTTTTCAAAATCATAATACAATTCATTGTTAAGAGACATTTTAAGTTTTAACTAAGGCTAAAAAACGCTTTTGGTTGTTTTTAGCATTTTTAAATGGGCATATTTTAAAAATCTGATGTGATAGAAAAATTTAAAGGCGAGATTTGAATTAAGGACATTTAATTCTTTAAAAAAGTATGGTTTTGTTTGTGCAACAGGACAAAAATTTTGTCGACCAGTGAAATTCTTGTTATGAGAAGTGCTTTCTCAAATGGTTAATCAAATTTTTCACATTTTTTAAAAATTAAAATACAAATTAATTAGGTGGCTCAACAGTTCGTTGAGAACTATAGGCCTAGTGACTTACAACTCTCTACCATTCCTGTGTGCGAGTAATGTTGTCAGGAATGGAGGGGATTTTAAGCCAAATCCGAACGGCTAACTTAGAGAAAGCACTTTTAATGACAAGAATTACTTATGGAGGATTTGTTAATTACTCGCAAGAGGTAGTTCCCGTGACAACAAAAAACTTTAGATGACACAGTCAGGGATTGAACCCGAGGCTTCTTACATGACAGTTCTACGCACTAAACATCACGCCATGGGTCGATATCTCTTCTGTGTCTTGAGACATGGCCGACGAAAAAAAGTGTCCCGAACGTACGAACGAAATTGAGTTAAAGTCTCTACTCTTTTTTGTTGTTGCAGTGAACACTGTTGAGAGTAAAAAAAACAGTCTTTTAGTCCTGGTTGAGTCCGTTTTTACGAGCGATTTTGATTCGCATTATATAATTATCTTATATATATCTTAATATAATGTAGAAGAATTTTGTTCTGCTTTAAAAAACTATTGAAATCGATTTCATGACTAAGTAAAGAGCGGCCTTCTTTCTTCTAAATTTAAGGCATACATTACTTTACTACTAAAGTTAACATAAATATAGCTTCTTTTGGTTCTTAGCTCTCAAAAATAATCAAACATATGTATTATCCGACTTTCATGAAAATACTATTTTTTTTTGTACACATATACATACATACAAAAGTTTGTTTGATTTGATTTTCGATATCTATGCTTTTGTTAGAATTTGATCTCAATAATATAAAAACGAGCCTTACATAAGTTTGTCGTTTTGCGAATTTATCATACTAACCTTTTTATGGTTTCGTTTCAGATTTTTTTCCGCTTTCATCTGAAATTGTAAATAATTTTCATTTTTAAATTACTCAAACAAGGAATATATTGGTAAGAAACAAAAATAAAAATCGTTCTTTCTAAAGCTTTTGGTGTAGTTTAAGTGACAAAGGCGGTGACTTATTGCAAGTATAGCCATTTATAGATTCAATATACATATGTACATTATGACAGTGATTACAAAGTTGTTAAGCAAATAAAAACTCTAACGAAATCAGTCGGAGATTTCAGTTCCTTCAAAAAACTATGTATGTATGTACATATAAATTATACATATAAATATTTAGAAACTAAGAAGTTCAGTTTTACATGGAGATTGCTGGCTTCATTTCTTTTAACGGACGATTAACCACTAAAGCATACTCGGGTTCAGAAAATCGGACAATTTGAATCGAAAATTTAATTCCAAAAATACTTTATTATTTTTCGAATGAGTATAAAGTTGAATTCAATATGATAAGGCATTTCTAAAAACGTATGCTTTTTACATAACTGGCTGAAGAAATTTATTGTCATCAAGAGTAGTGGAGTCACCAATTCCTTGAAAAGAGTGTACGAAAAAATCACATTTTCGACAAGGAGGACAAACATCTAGGGAAATATTTTTCACCCCGCAATATATTTCAAAAAAAGAGGTAGACAAGTTGAGCTCTTATGCTATACGACAAGTGTATCGAAATCGGTCTAGGCGAGCGTTTGGACAAAAGAAATTAGTGCTTAGTAAACTTAGTCGAGAAAGAACTAATATAAAAGAAATATTTCCAAAAAAAGTAATAAAACAGATACGTAAAATTAAATAAGTTGAAAAGCTCAAGAAAACTTAATTTTGTAGTATCAATCCCTTGCCAGCATTTCACACCTTCATTACACAACCGTAAAGAATATAATTTAAAAAAGCGTAAAAGAGTTTGAATCTGCAGTAGGCATTCAATCTCGAAAAAATTGACATAATTCAGTGATTTTGAGAAAAAGCTGTGCGAGTTTTAAAATTGGCACGAACTGTGTTAAGTTGAATTGTGTGCATTTGGCACATGACAAACAAGAAACAAGCCTCTCTATATAACACGTAAACTTCTATAAATCACGCATTTGTATGTTCGTTAATTGCTCAGAAAAACTTCCTTTTAGACCCTTAATTGTATGTACATACCTACAGTTCTTGAGGTCGCAGGAAGCGATTCGTCTTCTAAATACAAATGTTCAGTGTGTGAATGCAATGCAAAAGATTGATTCGCAACAGGGAAAACAGAGTCTTCAATAAGAGTGCTAGATGCACAACTTGTCATGCTGTCTGACATCATTGAATCACCTTCATTACAATATGTTGCATTGGTGGCAGCCGAGCTAGTTTGTTCAACGCACAAATTCAAAGAGTCATTCGACATATCCATAGATATTCGGCTCGAATTCCCTGGGATGCTGATACTCGTACTTAATTGGCCTGCTAATTCGCTACTAGTGGCCTGGTTGGTTTCTTCAGCTACAGATACGACGGTATTTGGGGAGATTTCGGGTTCAGTGCCGGTCCTTGTTAATGAAGTTTGTTGTTTTTGTTCTACTTCAATAGAATCAACACTTTCTCGATTTGATATTGGCTCGAGCGAGTCGGCATCAGATTTTGTTGTGATTTCCTTAGATATATCAAACGAGTCTATACTACTCGTAACGAGCTCTACACTCTTATTTATTTCCAAACTATCGGCGCTTCCGTGCTCGGATACTTCATATCCAAATTTGTTTCTAGATGCTTCCCCTTCCATCTCAAGACTGTCTATAGACGTCTCCATTATATTGGCCCTTGAGTCTTCACATTCTTCAAGTTTCGACTTTAGAATAGCTTCAACACTCTCCTTTGGTATCGACTGCAACGTGATGGTTTTTAATTTGGAAACAACAACATTTTGGGTGGTTTCACTTCCATTATTAGAGTTATTTGATTCATCTGAGCGAGAAAGAAGCAAAGCTGCTTCTTCCTTTGCCTTGATTTCGATCAAATGAGCTTCGATGCATGCGTTTTCCAAGCCCTCAAATTCCTTCAAGCTCGACAAAGATATATCGTCACCACATGCATTTTTGATGGTATAACGTCTGGTGAAACTTCCATTGCTTGAATCCGTTGAGCCATGGTAAATTCTTCGGTTTTCTAGTGATATCGCTTGTTCAAGGCTTTCAAATTCTTGCAAACTACTCATTGAAATATTATCATTTTCGGCTTTTGAAAAGTATTTTCTTCCAGCTAAGACATCATAATCAGGCGTGCTTGAAAATGAGTCCTTAAAACTACTTATTCGACTGCTTCCAACTTCAAATTCAGCATCTTCCTCTTTGATATCTTCCAGGACCCCTCTTTCCAGTTCGTAGGGATATCGGAGTTGGGCGGCATGATCAGACAACTGCATTTCCACCCACTTCTTATTTGCAGCCATTTCAGCCGATTCTTGTTCAGCTTGCGACTGTGCTGAGGGTGGGCTTTCTTCAAATTCAAAATTGAGGTCATCGCGGAAAATTTGTGATCCCAAATTTGTAGCAGCTGGGGCTGATTTGATTAAAATTTGTTCTACTTCTTCATCGTGCTTTTTAACTGCTTTACTTGAGCTAATTTTTATGCTTTTCCCTTCAACATCGAACTCACTTGCTTCCTTAGCTACTTCTTCTATTATTACAAATTCATCTGAAAGGTCTGGTTGATCAACCATTTCAAATGAATCCGGTGAATCAGGTGCTCTGTTATCAAAGTCATTGGCTTCATTTAAGTCGGCTAGTTTTTGCTTGTATTGTTGTTGAACAAGTACATTAAATTGTTCGTCGGCTATGGAATATGCAGATTCAATTGTTCGTGGAATCGGCGTGTCTTCAACTTTATTCAATTCGTCTTGAGTCTTTACTTTGTACAAAGTACTGTCAGGAAAATCATCGTGTACCTCTGTGAATTTGGAAATTTCTTCCGTCACGGTAATGTCTGGAATTTTAGAATAGTCTTGCATATTTTGAGATGGACGTCTTTCTTCTTCAGCAATTATTTGAGATTCAAGTTCTTCAGTAACGGCATCTTCGATAATGGTCTGTGCAGCTAAGTGCAATGGTCCCAAGACACTTTCTTGGCATTCTTCTAAGGGATCTGTTGGTTTTTTCTCTTTCTTTTTCTTTCTCTGAGAAGGAGACTTAAATGCTCTTGAGTATTCTGATTCATATGGATCATGATCGGACTCTGATTCACTACCTTTGGGATCATCGCCTCCACCTAGACTGCTAGAGCCATCTGCTTTTTGTTCTTTGCTTTCGACGAGCGTTGCACTCTCAGATTCTTCTTCCAGTAAGTTTTTTACGAGTTCATTACTAACTGAAGTACTCTCGTGTCGCTTATGCCCTCTGCGACGTGGTTCTTCAGAACTTGAGCCCTTATCTAAGGGATCTATTTCACTCGGAGTTACTTCAGTGGTTACATAATTCGGCTCATCGAATTGCAAAAAAGATTCTTCTGTATTGAATGATCCGAACATTTCAATGCCTGCTAACGATGATGAACCTGCTGAACCAATCAAATCTTCAAAGTTATTTACAACAGTGTTTATTGTAGATGCACTAGACATTGATAAAATGCTACTTTCCTCCAAGCTAGAAGCTATTATTTGCTCATCTTTAGATTCAAAGCTCTCGATATTGCCTTCAAGTTGTTTCTTAGAATCTGACGTTGAGATTTCAGTGGTGACTTCTTCTTTTGTAAATATCATTTCTTGAGATCTTTTCATACATGATTGTTGTGCTTCAAATTCGACTTGATGTGAGTGCATGATCTGGTCTAGTTCCAGGGCTTCGAAGCCTTCACTTTCTATTTCAATATCAATGTCTTGGTCTCCCATAGATGCAACTAATGTTTCGGATAACTCTGATGTATCAATGCTTCCCAAATTTCCGGAAGCCTCAGAGCTCAAACTTTTCATACTTTCACGTGAACTTATGGTCTTTCCACTGCTTTCCAGAGTACCCATGGCGCTTATATATTCCGTTGATCCCCTGCATATCGATGCATCTACTGCTGTTTGATATTCCGAAGAGGTATGGAATGTCTGAACAGTGTCAAAGTCAGAAGAGCACGGCCTGCTCACACTTTTGTAGTAGCTTTCACTTGAGCTTGAAGTATCCACTTCATGTAAGGACCACCTATTGTTAACGGGGCTTAAAGGCTTATCAACATTTTGATCTGTTGGTTCGGCAACAGTTTCTGAACTTTCAATATTCGAAGCGTTTTCAATATTGTCTTTTTCATCACGGTCCTCATGGTCTTCCAATAAATCGCTGGTTTCTTGAATATCATCGAGCACTGTTGGAGCTATTAAACTCTCGCACTTATCATCTACCTCGTCCATATGGAGCTTTGAGTGGGAAATATTCTTGAATTCAAATTCAGACGGTGACTCTTTTATAGCTTTTCCATCTCGAACAACTTGAATGAGCTCCTCTTTTGCTGCATCTAATGACATTTCAACTTCTTCCAATGTGCGTTCTACTAAAAGTTTATCAGGCAAATGCGCATCGGTCTTTGACGAAGTCTCCACAATCGGGTCAGTTGGTTTGCTTACAGTCGGTAAGGTACGCTTTTCGGACAGCTCAAGCTCACTCTTGTCCAACAAAAGATCCAATTTGGCGGCTTTAGATTGTGCCTCAGTTTCTGTACCATGTGTCTGTGACTCTTCAAGATCTTTGGTTGGATCCAGGACAGCTTCGTCTAGTAAAGAGGAGTCCTTGACTTCACTAGTTGATGCTGGTTCCTCAATATCAACCTGCAATTCAGACCGATTTGTATCATCGAGGACTGATCTTTGCTGTTCATTTTCAATTTCTAATATATCATTACGTGTTTCCGATCCTTGACGGACAACTAGTGATGGGCTGTATTCGGTTTCTGGCTTTGATTGACCATGCGAAATTTCTTCGGCAAAAGTGTCTTCCACATCGTCTGTCTCTTGGGCATCATCACCGTCCTTCAAAAGACTTTCTCCACCACTTTCTACGTCATCATCATATTGAGAGGATCTTGATTTAACTATAATATTTGTACTCGATTCTCCGATGTAAAAACTTGTTTGCGCCTCGTTGCTATCTTTTTCTCCACTCTTATCAGACTTATCATCCTCGAATGAATCCACATTTATCAGTTTGGTGAGGGAATCCGATAAACTAGGTGATCTTTTAAAACTTTTAGTAACAGAAGGTTCCATAGCAGTTAAATGGTAGTCCTCTACGAATTCCAAAGTTGGCTCTATACGATCTGATGGGAAAACATCATCTAATTGTGCATGAATCGGTGATAAAGGCACTTTTGATAATGTGGTGAAGCCATATTCACCTTCGAGAGGGGCAGATTCGTAACTAATAGAAGGATCTATTTGATTCAAAGAATGTAGACTCTCTCCGTTCTGAATAGTGATGTTTTCGACAGGAAGGTTTTCTGTGTCTGTCAGCGACTGATCTTCAATATCATAGACCAAACTTAGACCCTGTTGTTTGCTATTGGCTTCTGTTACATTTACGGAGGACTGGTCTTCTTGTTCCGAAAGAATGTCCAATTCAACAGAAACTTCTTTTGTTTCTTGAATTAATTTATTCGAATCTTCAATTTCCAATTGATCTGTATTTTTACTTAAAACGTCTGTTGTAGGTTCTGTTAAAAATTTCTGCCTAGGCTGTGGTATTGGCATATCTTTTCTTGGATATTCCTTTTCTTTAAGTTCTTCGGATGGTATTTCTGCGGCAGTTTGTTCGGAACTTGTCAGACATTTACGTGGTGTTGGACGCGGGGTACAGTCAAGTTCCAAGACATTCATTTCGAGCGGCATTTCCTCACTGATATCGCGTTGGATGTTTTCTCCTCCTGTGTCTAAAACAAAAAGTGTGGAAAGGGTGTTTGCATTAGGGGAGTTATAAATTCAAACAAATTCAAATGCTCAAAGCAGAAAGGAGTTTTCAATCTATCATGCCATGGATTAATATTTTTGTAATTTAATTTTTTTTTCAAAATGTATGCAATCTGAGCTCAACTATTCTACCTGGAAAACTAAAACAGTGAGCTGAGTACATACATACCTGTGAGAAAGTCCTGAATATCAGTATCTGGTGTGCTTTGCTCAATGTCTGCTATGGTACTTGTAGTCGCAGATATACTTTCGTTCCAACTGATTTTTGAAAAGTCTTGATGGAGGCTACTAATTTCATCTTCATGAACAATAGAATCAAATGTTTGATCGAAACTTTCAACGTTTTTATCAATATTTTCGACCTGGGAGGAAAGTTTTTGAAACTTTTTCTCTACTCTGTATTCCTTAAGGCTGTCGGATGTGGATGGTGGTAGTACTAAGGGGTGGGTAAGAATTAATAACAAATTCCACATAACTATTGTGCACTTTTTTACCTGTAGTGCCTGTTGATATTGTTTCAGACTTCTGCATTACAAATGAATAATTATTTTCACTAATCGATAGGCTATTAACATTGTCACCATCGTTTAAAATTTTAGACACTGATTCAGTTGGACTGCCTTCGAATATGGACATTTCCTTTTTGGAATTAAGATAGTTTTGGCTTTCGAGTTCTGAATCTGTTAAAATTTGCTGTCTATTGTTTACAATATTAACACTCTCTTCTAGGACGTTTTTTATAAGTATCGAAGCTTCCTCACGGATAATATCCATTTCATGTTCTGAAATAGATTTTACTAGCTTATATTCATAACTTATGCATATTCAATAATAAAAATTGCAAAAGTGAAAATTAATTAATTAACGAATGACAACAAATTTAACATGCAATGAGAATGAATGAAAGCTTAAAGAAGTGGATGAATTTGAACAAAGTGTTTATGAACGAACAAGTAGAGAAACGTACAAAACCAGTTAAATTGTTGTAAATAGTAAAGACGCAACTTTCATGATTTGTTTGGGTTTTTCTATAGTAAGCAGGGAATTCGCTGAAGATAATATCATTCTAAACGAGAGTACATAGTTCTTACATCAAACGAAAAGAGGCCCCTGATTCAGATGCCCTTTTCTGCTAATTACAAATTTTCGTATTCACTCGAAAACTTATACTTCCTAACAGAACGAGATACGAGAGTCCGCTACATTTTTTAATATAACTGCTTATTTTATGCCTTTGAGTTTTAAGTCTTTGCAAGATGATTCAACTCAATTCGATTCGATTAATTTATTTCAGATTAGAATTCGCTGCTCTTATAATGAAATTTTAAAATGATTCCTATAAAATGTCTAAATAAAAGTATTAAATTGGCCGTGTTTTGATAACATTATATTCTTTTATTGTGTTTTTTTGAATGTCGTAAGCTTTATCAATTACAAGTATGTTTTTTTTTAAACAAAAACTCTAACTGAAACAATTTTCCAGTCGTTTCGTGTAAACGTCTGGTAGATCTATTCAGAAACGACATATTTTTTGGAAAATGACTATCACATTCAACATTAAGTCAAGTTTTTGAAAATGGCTTAAAAATGTTTTTTAATGTTCTCTAAAGGAAGCTCACATTTACATATTCTAAGGGCTAAAGTGACAACTTTAGTTATAAGATTATTTAAGAACACTGTAATCCAGCAAGATATGGTCTAATTATTTAAGCTTTTTGCAAAATTAATATATTTTATTCTTGTTGGTATTTTTATAGATGCGAAAAATGTCACAAAAATATCGATGCGAAAACCCAGAAAATGAAAAAGTTTGCCAGAAAAATGTCTTTTTTCTTACAAAAAATCTGTTATGAAGAATTTTCTGGCTTATTTTGACATTTTTTTGGACTCAATTTTCGGGAGTCTATTATCAGAGGAGTCTACCGTTATCAGTCTGCTCACTCGTAAATTGGAGCTGCTACTAGAAGACAGATTCTAAAAAATTTCTGAACCTTTTGAAAATTTGTTGATCTTAAAGAAGTCAGCAAAACTAAGAAATTGCAGAGGGAAAATGTTTGGCTCTTGAATTTAAGGACATAGGTGCATTTAAGTACATAACTTTTCAAAAAATTAAATAAAAACAAATTAAGGTAAGCAAATAGGTTGGGAAGAAACTTAAGTGTTACATTCACAAATTACACGTTGCAGAATCTCTTTTCACTTCAGTTCTCGAGAGATTTAAAGCTTTTATATTAGAATTTACTTCAAAAATTAATATTCTTTAATTTTGTATGAGCTTAAAAGTTTTTGTATTTAATAGAAAATCAATTTTGAAAGAAAAAAACACTTTATTAAAGCCTTACACTATTTAAGTGCGTAAAATAAAATAAGATGGAATAAAAGACAAGTTTCAGGAATTTAAAGGCAACTTAATATGAAATTGGTGATCTCTTTTTAAGTTTTCTTCTTAAGAACCTGAATATTTGTTTTTTCTCTTAGGAAAGATCTTATGAAAATAATTTCAAGCATTACCTACTAAAGTTTTTCTAAACTGTGTGAAAACAAAGATTTTAGTTGTTTTTGACGGGAAACAGATTTCTCGTGAATATCACTAAATTACTAACAAATCTTTAGATCAAATCTTTACTTATACAACTTAACTGTATAAGGTTTATGGTTCATATGACCCCCTCCCTGAATAGTTGCTAAGCGATTGGAATAGGGCTGAGTTCCGATTCTTGGTCCAGTCCTTAGTTAAAAATAGTATTTTTAGCAACGAAGTTTAAATCAGTAAAATACAAATTTTATTTTCATACATACATATATACAAAATAAATAATTAAAAATATAAAGGGGTTATATCCATTAACGAAATACGATAAGTTTTGAATTCAATTGAATATATGTCATGACCACAACGACCACCCTCCCCTCGGAGCCGCCATTGTTTTAGTAATATATACATACACAGATCAAATTTGATTATTTTGATTGTCATTTATCAATAATCACCTAAGCCGATTCCAGCCCAGGTCTTGAAAAACTAACATTTAAAGAAAAGCATCTTGAAATGTGACGTACTTGTTAATTTAATTTATTTTTCAGATTAAGATATGTATCTCAAAATCGTTTTAATTTCGTTTTTCTATTAAGTATAAGATATTTACATTACACATTTTTGAAACAAACATATTTTGGGGATATTATTGTAATTGAGTTTTCTTTTAAGTCGAAAGTCCACAGTCGATCAAATATTCACATTACGGCAGATCCTGGAAAAAACCCACGAACATCAAATCGACACCCACCATCTGTCGATGTTTAGTTTAGGCACCCCCGCCAAACTCGTCCGTTTGTGCAGGATGACAATGGAGAATTCACGCTGCTCCATAAAGGTTGGAAACAGCTTAACAGAACCTTTCGATGTCAAAAAAAGCTTAAGAAAAGGTGATGCGCTGTCATGCAATTTTTTTAACATCGTACTTGAAAGAATAGTGCAAAGCTCACACGTCATCACTAGAGGCACTACATTTCAAGTCTGTCCAATTACTAACATATGCTGATGACATTGACATAATCGGAAGAACTCAGCGTGATGTCAATGGGGCTTTTGTGAGTATTGAGGCAAAGGCGGTAAAAATGGGTTTATGGGTTAGAAAGGACTTACAACACAGACGTCTCGGTCAAAACGTCAAGGACTTCATCTACCTAGGCTCCGCAGAAAATAACACCAGCGCTGAGATCAAACGAAGAATAACTCTTGCTAACCGCTGTTTCTTTGGGCTAAGAAAACAATTGGATAGCAAAGCCCTCTCTCGAGGGGCCAACGTGTCGCTATATAAGACTCTCATCATCCCCGACCTGCTATATGGTGCAGAAGCATGGACTATGACAAAAGCGGATTAAAGCACCTTGCGTCGTTTCGAGAGAAAAGTTCTTCGTGTGATCTAAGGTCCCGTACGCATAGAAGGGGAGTGAAAGAGACGATGGAACGACGAGCTGTACAGGCTGTACAACAACGTAGACTTAGCCAGAAGGGTAAAAGTCCAACGGCTAAGATGTCTGGGTCACGTAGAGCGCATGGAAACCAATGAATGCTCCGGCCCGGAAAGTCTTCGACAGTCCACACCCACACGACAGCGCAGTAGAGTTAGACCGCGGATCAGGTGGCGCTCACAAGTGGAAAGTGACCTAACCCAACTTGGAGCGCGAAACTGGAGACATCTAGCTAGGGACCGAGCTAGATGGAATAGTTTGTTGGGTGAGGCTCTAGTTCACAAAGGACCGTTGCGCCACCTTAAGTAAGTAAGTATGTAAGTAAAGTACTTTTCATATGAGCGAAATACGAATTCTTAGTAAGCAAAGAAACATGTGTACAAGTAGACTTTATGCGCAATGTACTTTCAAAAAATATTGTTAAAATTATCTTAACTAAAAAATGGTCATGCTCTAAAATTACAAAAGCTGGTATAGTTTGCGAACTGTTTCAATTTGCTTTATTATAAGCTAGGTTCCCAAAATCGAGTAAAATGAAATCAAAATCTGAATTGAAAATCGAGTGAAATTTTCATGGTTCTACTATTCCTTTGATTTCATAACTTCGAATACTTTTCGAAATCACTTGAGGTGAAGTTAAAGGAGCTGACATATACTCGTAATATCAAATCATTCAATAAATAATTCAGTTGATTGTCATTATTTGTATAAATTCTTATGTTCATATTTGTTCTGTGCAGTCCATATTAAAAATATCATTATAGTTGTCATTCATGAATACTGATTTACATATATCTCACTATTTTGTATTCTCTTGTGATGTGACCATCTTGATTATTCTGTGCAAATTATTTCTTGTTAAAATTCTAGTAGTTAATAAAATATTATACTTTTGTTAAATTGAATTGTAAAATATTATTGCCTTTTATTCAACCAATCATAACCTTAAGAAGTAAAATTTTCAGAAATGAGTTTCAATTTGAGTTTTTATCGGGACCTTTCGAAAAGGGATATGCAAATCTATGAAAACCAACACTTTGGTGATCAAGAAAAATAACCTTCTTCAACTAGTTCTTCAAAAACATGTTTTGACGTTTATAACAAATGCATTGTGTTCGTTCGTTTAAAATAATCTTTGTTGCATTATTTACTAAAAAAATTAATGAAAATAAAGTTTAAAACACCGCCAATACTTTCACTATATAAATTGATTAAAGTACACAATACAAAGTACAATTTTCGAATTTGAAACTTTGTCTTTTACTGCTTATTCGAAGTGCAATTGAAAATGTATAGTGTTTTATGATTTGACAATAAAATGATGTGTACAAAACTCACAGCAATGAAACTACATTATATAAGTTGAATGAGTCAATACTTTTGTTTTCAACTTTTATCAATTTTTTTAAAACAACATAGCATGATAGATGTGAAAAACATGTATTTAAAAACATTTGCGAAAATGAATGTCTACAATTAACAAAACGACAAAGCTCACAAAAATTAAAACAAACAAATATTTTATAAACAAATAACTTACCCTCAGGGGATTTAATATCATCGATTTGTTGTTTTTGTTCTGTTTTATCATCTTCATAATTAACTGCCTTTATTGTTTCCTTAGCTTCAGTGTCTGGAAAATAATAATTAGAAATGAAAAATAAATAAGTTTTTAGATTTAGTTTTTACTTTAAATATAGAATAAGCAAAATATTAACGATGTAATTTAAACATTTACAATATGTATTTATATATTTGGTGAATACATATATTTTGAATATTTAGACAGTACGGATGTGCATACCTGTATAATTTAGTGAAAAGCTCTTTTTGTATATAAAATTACATAAAAATACTTAAATTACTAATTTATTTGAATGAGTTTTGTATTTTAAAAATAAGCTTTTGTTAATTGTTATTACTGATTTATTTAAATGAGTTTAATATTTTAAATATTAGCATTTACTTCTCGTTTAATTTAATCGACTTATAAATACTCTGTTTTTTGTTTTTGATCAGCTTCACATACAAAATTAACAAAATAGTTTTGCATCATCGTAAACGTAGCGATGCTTTCTTTATTTTAAACAAGTTATATAAGAACTCATTTATAATGTCTTGCTTTGATTTTAAAATATTAACAGCCCTATCAATAAAAAACTATTCATCTACCTTTATTCTGAGGACTAACTAAACTGTGAAATAGCAGATAGCACATGATATTACATTAATGTTATCAACATATTTGTGAAAAAGTAAAAGCAACGTTTATCAGGTATCACTTTTTTGGAAGCGAAAATGCTTACCAGATTTTTAAACATGTTTTTGTTTTTTTTTTTGTTCACATAAGAGTTATCTCTGATTAAGGAGGGTGTCCCGTATGGTAATACACAAGGTCATGACCTGCTTTAGTGAAATTTTGAAAAACACCTACTCTTAGTTGGTTTTTTAATAAACCGATTTAAATATTTTTATATTTAACGAGCTCTTAAATTGTAAAAATAATATTTAATATATACTTTTTCGGATTTTAAAATAATATTTTGTGTTGATAAATTAAAAACGAGTCAACATTTTTTAACAAAATTTAAATGTATAACGTATATTTATACATTTATTTAACGATTGAAAACAAAAAAAAAAGAGGCTGGGATGGGACACACACTGATAACTTCCCATCCCGTCTGTCGATTTGCTTTACTTAAAACTTTAACAAAATATTCATATCAATATTTTGTGTAAGGTAAATAATTTGAAGCCAATATCTTTCTTTGTTCTCCTAATAACGGGTTATTTATTTTGCGGTTTCAATAGTAAAACCAATTTTTTCCCAGTTTAAAGTCTGAAATTTACAAAAATGGGTCGCTTAACTATCGCACAACGCATACAAATTGTTAAAACCTACTACAAAAATTGTGGTACTGCCACAGCCATATATCATGCTTTAAGAGGAGATTATGGTTTACTACGCAAGCAATTGGCAAAATTGTGAAAAAATTTAAAGAGACTGGATTTATTACAGAAATTGTAAGGCCTGTGCATCATCGTTTCACTCGTACCACTGAAAATATAGCTGCTGCAGGTGGAAGTGTTGCCGTTCTTAGGAATTAGAACTGTCTTACGGCACATTATGTCGTATTTTGCATTTGGATCTACACCTAAAACACCATATAAAGTCATAGTAATAATGTAGTTTCAACAAGACAGTGACGGTGCCACATAACTCGAGCGAATATGGCTTTATTACAAGAGACATTTCCTGGCCGCATAATTCCTCGTGCGTCGTGGCGATATCAACTTGCCACCAAGATCATGCGATTTGACACCGCTGGACTTTTTTTGTTCGGCTACGCGAAAGACCGTGTTTATGCAGATAAACCTTTAACTCTTGAGCACTTAAAACCAACATTCGTCAAGTTATGGCTGAGATACCGTCCAGTATGTATTAAAAAATTGTTCGAAAATTACCTCAAAACAATCGATGCTTGCAACAATTCGCGTGGTGGTCATTTAAATGATGTAGTGTTTAACACATCATGTCAACGTTCAAGTTTTATAGTAAAAAAAATATCATAAAACAAATACTTTATATCTGTTTTATTTACGTTTACTTTTAAACCGCAAAATGGATAACCCTGTATTACTTTGGTATCACGTCACAATATTTTTGCAAATTTGATTTAAAATTAAAAATAGATCAATTTATTTTATCCAATGGAATACATAAAGAAGGAAATTCGATAAATTTGAATATGTAAGCTATTCTATCAAATCATGTTTCTACTGTCGTATACCAACACAGAAATATAGTTTTTATACTCACAGAAACTTTCTTAATTAAACACGTTTAAAGAATATAGCATTAACTCTGAGCCATAGTTATTAAATAGGTTATTTTAAAATGTTTGCAGAGTAATTTGTACATTTATTGGTTATTCAATATGACAACAATTATACTGCTCACTAGCCATCAATTACTTGCTTTTATGTATTTACAGTGTGCTTACAGTATTGTTCACATACTTACTATATAATGTTAATTGTCTGACTTAAGTTAAAAAGGGAAAATTAGTTCACTGATTTTCTCTAATTTGATCTATTTCAACGTATTCAACATCGGTATGTGTCTCGGAACATTCTTTCAATCCTTTAATGAAGTTCCTTTCTTTTTGCACGTTGAACATATTTATACATTTTTCATGGACCACAGTAAAACTTTCGTTGTTGTATATCTCAGCTGTGCTAGAAATATTTGGTTTTGGTTGTGGTTTTGGGTTTTCTAAGTTATTGGATGATATATTCGATTCATCGGATTCAAAAGAATCTCTTCTCATACACACATGTAGACTATTTTGTTTGGGTTTTGATTTTTGAGTTCTGAATTTGTTCTTTTTCCTGCGTACTGAGCCCGACACAAATATTTCTTCAGTATCAGTCAAATTTTCTAGGTAATCATTTCGTTTGAATGCAGATGTTTTCAGGTTTTCAGAAGACTGAGAAATTTCATTTTCAAATGTCGAACCTAGGTCGGGGATTTCTTTGGTTGAAAAATCATTGATGTCATCAAGTGCACTGGAAATATCTTCAATATCTGTAAGAATATCATCATGGTTAGCATCGGTTAGACCGAAATGAAAGTCGTTTTCCATAGCGACGACATTTGTTATGGGATCACCATTTTCGTCTTCTTGTATGAGAACCATTTCTCGGTGTGGTGATGGAAGATTATAAATGTCAATATCTTCTGAAAATTTGGTTGCTTCACTTATATTTATATCTTCAACATCTGTGTTTGAATTTTCTGGAGAATCAATGACAACAGCTCTGGCAATAGGAATTGAATTTTCATCACCACTGTCTTCAGCGGCAGATAGGTCGATTTTCTCGATGTCTGTCAGAGACTCTTCACAATTGGTAGAAACTTGAAGAAAATGTGATTGCGTTGGCCTAGCCTCCCTCTTTTTCTTTCTTCCTTCCGATGTGAATTTCACATCTATTGTGGGATAGTTTTCTTGGATTTCTTCATCGGAGCTGCTGACAGCAACTAGCATTTCTTCTTCATTTCCAGACATCTCAATAACTTCATCCTCTGAAGCACATCCTCCTGCAGCTCCATTGAAATAGTCAATACAATCACTTCTGGATATGTCTTCATCTGATTCCCTATCAGATTCCTCAACGTGTTCTACATGATCTTCAGTGTTATTGTCCAGGTGCATCTGAGAAAAGTCAACGCATACAGATTTTTCTTCCATTATTTCTTCGTCGGACGAAATACTATAATTATCATAATCTGTAGGACAATCGTCTGTTTTGGTAAATTTCTCTATGCCTAACAAATTTCCTGCCATCATTTCACAAGTTCCATCATATTGATTGTCACGAGTTCTTTCTTCACTGATTCCGTGGTTTAAAAATTCTTGCAGAGATAACATCAAAACTGGATAGTTCTTGCTTGCTTCATCTTCTGAACCTGAATCATTATAGTCTTCAATATCTGTGGCACCTCCAGATCGTGATCCTCTCTTGCTGTTGTTATTTTTGATAAAAAGCTTTCCATAATCTTCGTCATCATTGCTATCCATGTCTTCTATATCGGTAAGGGCTCCACTAATTCCGCTGATGTCATTATCACCATTTTCATAATGATCGTACGAATTGTCATCATCTTTGGTTACCGAAATTGTTGGTATATCAGACATTTTTGTAGTTTTCTTTAAAAATAATTAAATTCTATAATTTTATAAAGAAACGTTTTAGTGGGGATGTTTGTACAAAAATATTTTGCATACGAGCATCAAGGAGAAGTAAGTAAACCATATAAATTAACTAAAATAACATATTATAATTGTTTTGTAAAATGTTGGGTGTTGTCACTTTGCTAACAAGGTTATTTTTGAATCCATAGCCACAGTATTTATCATTTTCTGTTTTCTAAGAATCAAATCCTATTTATTTGCCTCCCTAAAATTTAACTTAAGTTTATTTACTTAACTTGAGGAATCGCATGGAAAATATCTACGGACTTGGTTGCATTTAAAATAAAGCTTAAAAAGCATCATCAAAATAATATTATTGAAAAAGAGCAAGTAGTAGGAACTAAAAACTTAAATGCCTTGTATTTTAAGTGAATGTACTAATAAATAAATAATATTAGCTCCAAAAAAATATTACAATACGTCCACCTGATAATTGTCAGCTCGTATGACTTGTCTTTTCAAAAACGAGAGTAAAGATCGTCTTAAACCTCCGGCTCTCCGTACATGCAGTCACAACTCACAAGACAGTTCTATAAGGTTTCCCTTGAAAGATTTGGATTTCAGTCCAAGAATAGATTTAATTTGAAGGAAAATTAAAAACGAATAAAAATTGTTGTTTTTTGTATCGTAATTCTTAAAGAATTGCATTTTAATGTCGGACATTTTTGTGCAACAATTTTTTCGACAAAACGTTAAGATTCTATCTATTACTATTTTTGGTTAGAAATAAAACTTTTCGCAAAGATGGGTGACATCATTAAAATTGATGTATTCTTCTTCTGAGATTGCACCAAAATAAAGAAGAGACGGCTAAATTTGTACATAGTAATTCTTATCATTTTTGTTTGTAGCAGTAGTAAGTTTTAATGCCTTGGTCAACCTGAAATGTATATTTTGTCATTCATAAATTTTAAATGCAACCAAGATGAGCAGTTTTGTATATATTTTTCATCCAAACAGCTACTCACTGTTTTTGTAATATTAAGAATTCAAATTTTGGAAAGGTGTGTATCAGCAATATGAAAAACCCTCAGTTACGAGAACCAACATTAAAGAACACATTCACAGCTTATGTGCTTAGCAAGGAACTGACAAACTACTTTAAGGTCTTTATTAAAAAAAAAATATATTACCTTGAGAAAAAACTGGAAGCTCATCTTTGTTATCCTTAAATTTGCTGAATGTATCTATGTCCTTAAACGAAACAATTCCGTTCTCATCTATGCAAACATTAAGATGTCGTTTTTCAATTTCTTCCTCCATTAAGAGCAATGGATCTTTGGTAGGCTTAGGAGAGCCAGGACTGATTATATGAAGTCTGCTATCGTGATCGACCGTAAATATCGACAGTGCTACTGAATCGGATAAGCTCGAATCAGTTGTATCTATAAAGCTGACTTCGAATTCATTGTTTCGGCAATCGCTGTTTTTCCTCTCCAAAATAGCATCTACATCAGTGAATGTAGGTTTTTGGAAGATAACTTCGAGTGGCTTACTGCCAAAGGTTTTCGTAAATACTTCACTCGTCACCATTTGCTTTCCGTTTGATTGACTTGAAAAGGTGTCATATCCGAGTTCTTTAACGGTGGCTGTGGACTTAGTATCCGAGACTTTTGCTGCAGTATTTGTTTTCTGAACTTGTCTAGGTATGTTGCTTTGCACGATCTTCAAATTTTTGTTCAACTTGTCCTTTATGACTTTTGGTGTTGAAATTGGACTTGCTTTGGACTTATTGGAATCACTGTGAATAGTTCTAGATTTTGGAGTTGATTTCTTCACTTCACTCTTATTTGTTTGTATCTGATTACTACCTATCTTGTTCTGTTCTTTTTTAACCTTGGAAACATTCTTTTTTACCACAGTTTTTTGGTCATTTGTTTGGCTTGTTGTGGTTTTCTGAATTTTAGAATGAGATTGAATGGTTTTTGGAATAGCCTTTTTCGAATTGACGTTTTCTATAGTTTTTTTAGTTTCTTTAAAATTGTCGGTTGATTTTTTAGTTTCTTTGATGATAGTGTTGGATTTTTGAAGAGTGTTTCGAGTAAGAGATGCCTTTTTGACACCTTCACTCGGTATTGAGGTCGGTATACGCTTCTTTTCATTTTTATTAAGTTTGTTGTCAAAAGAACTTGGTTTCGAACTAATTCCAGAAGCGTTTTTCTCAAGGGGTTTCTTTTTAGTAATATCTTGCTTTGGTTTTGGAACTATACTTAGGTCCTTTTTGCTACCACTGATGCTCTTTTCGGTGACACTTATATTTTTCTTAGTTTGTCCCATAGGCGGTCTCAGTTTGACAGAAACCATGCTCAAAGATTCAGAAGAGCTTTCTCTAGTAGTTCTAAGTGATTTCTTGTTAATAGTTCCGGGTACATCAACTTTTTCGTAGACCCCAGACTTTAAATTATGTGAAAGAGTGGGACGCATGTAACTGTGCAGGGAGGAGCTTTGTTTTGAGGTGGATTGTTTTAGATTAGAAACAGTTTTGTTTTCAGTACGAGTATTGGTTGTAGGCTTAACATTCAACTTTTTGCTCTCGACAGAGTTATCTTTGTTGATAAGTTTTTCTGGGTTGCGGGGTTTATCTATGGTTTTTTTCGAAGTAACAGCTCTCGACGATGGTGTTTTAGGTCTATGCTTTTCTATGGGAAGCACAACTGTGTCTTTGATTTGCATATTTGTAGGCTTTATTGATTTCTTATCTGGCTTAATTTTAAGTGGTTTTTCATCAGATTTTTTGGGTCTTGAGTCCCGCAAGGCTTGAGTACGAACATTTTCTTTGGGAGGTTTAACAACAGGTTTAAGTTTAGTCTTCCTTATATTGCTCTTTTCCGCATTTAATTCAACGAAATAACTCAAAGGTACTCGGGACTTGTCTTTCGACTGGCTCTTACTGCCAGTTTCAACGTTTTCAGCTTCTAAGCTATCAATACTGTTGGAAGAGTCAGATTTATAACACAGAGAAGAATATTGATTTTCCTTAGTACTATTATCTTTTGGGTGGTCTAGAGAAGAAGTTCTTTCCATAGATAGAGGTAAGTGCATTAAGGGAAGTTTCTTACATTTTGTTGTATCGGGTAAAATTGTATGCTCTTTTCCAAGTGCAGGAAAATCTTTAGTTTTATATTCTTCAATATTTTCAGAAACTTCACCATCTGACTTAGGAGTTAAGGCTTTAGTACAAATGTCTTTACTTTCAATTGCATTTTTACTTGGGGTTGAATATACCTCTTGAGAATTAATTAGAATATCACCAGAATATAAAACTTCATTTGATAATTCTTCCTTATTTTTCTTCTCAAACTTTGACACAATCTTTTGAGAAACGTTATCGTTACTATCGAATTGAGATGGGGGTGGGATGGATGTTTTTTCGTCCTCTGGAATCAAAAGTACTTGAATCTCTTTTGAGCCTTCGTTACTAACAACAGAATTATCAAATTTTGGAAGAGATTCCAACGAAAGCTTGTCATCTTCAACTGTTACCTTAAACTTGCCATCTTCAAGAGAAAGAATTCTATGAGCACCAGCATGGTTATCTTTGCTGATCAAAGAAGGATCCTGAACGTTACTTAAGTTTCTAAACGATACATCCTGGGGATAACTTTGAAGGGACTTTTGAGAAATTTGAACATGACTTTTGCCAAGAGTAAGATCTTGTTCTTCTACGATTTCATCAGTTTTACCGTC
The DNA here is from genome assembly GCA_951509635.1 of Eupeodes luniger. NCBI lineage: Eukaryota > Metazoa > Arthropoda > Insecta > Diptera > Syrphidae > Eupeodes > Eupeodes luniger. Next base: position 56,101,718 of record OX608074.1, on the reverse strand, counting down.
AGAAGACTTGTGAGAGTCATCAAAAGATTTTAAAGTGTTTGGGATGGAAGGCACATCACTATCGGTTTCTTGGTCTGATCTCGTTTCACTTTGAACAGAATCAGGGACAACTGATTTTTCTGGCGACTTTTTCAAAATATCTTCTTTCTGTGTATCTTTTTCAACCTTTTCAAAGTCCTCAATTTCCAAAATAGAACTTTCAGTTTTGGAACTTACTCTAATAATAGAATCTTCAACCTCTGCTTCATCCCTGGGGTGAATTTCAAGGGGCTTTGGAGACATTTGAACAAGGCTTTCGCCAAGAGTAAGATCTTGTTTTGCTACGATATCATCGATTTTCTCATTGGAAGGTCTAACTGTTTTGTGAGAGTCATCAACTTTCATAACAGGTTTTAAGGTGTCTGGGATAGAAGCCACATCACCATCGGTTTCTTCATGTGAACTTGTTTTACTTTGAACAGATTCTGGGACAGCCGACTTTTCTGCTACCTCAATTTCCATACTAGAACTGTCACTTTTAGGAGTAGACTTTACAGAAGAATCTACAACCTCTGCTAAATCCTTGGAATGACTTTCTAGGGGCTTTGTAGTAATTTCAATATGACTTTCTTCAAGAGTAAGAACCTGGTGCGATGAGTCTACCTCAATCTTCTTGACAGAAATAGAAGATTTGTTAGAGTCATCGACTTTCATAACTGATTTTAATGTGTCTGGGATAGAAGCCTCGTCACCATCGCTTTCTTCATCTGAACTTGTTTCACTTTGAACAGAATCTGGGACAACGGATTTTTCTGTCGACCTTTCCAAAACTTCGGGTTTCTGTACATCTTTATGAATCTTTTCTGCTACCTCAATTTCCATACTAGATCTGTCAATTTTGTTACTAGCCTTTACAGAAGAATCTACAACCTCTGCTAAATCCTTGGAATGACTTTCTAGGGGCTTTGTAGTAATTTCAATATGACTTTCTTCAAGAGTAAGAACCTGGTGTGATGAGTCTAACTCAATCTTCTTGACAGAAATAGAAGATTTGTTAGAGTCATTGACTTTCATAACTGATTTTAATGTGTCTGGGATAGAAGCCACATCACCATCTGTTTCTTCATCTGAACTTGTTTCACTTTGAACAAAATCCGGGACATCTGATATTTCTGGCGACTTTTTCAAAATATCTAGTTTCTGTGTATCTTTCTCAACCTTTTCTAAGCCCCCAATGCCCAAAATAAAACTTTCAGTTTTAGAACTTACTCTAGCAATAGAATCTTCAACCTCTGCTTCATCCCTGCGGTGAATTTCAATTTGCTTTGTAGACATTTGAACAAGGCTTTCGCCAAGAGCAAGATCTTGTTTTGCTACGATTTCATCAATTTTCTTGTCGAAAGGAGTCACAGGTTTGTGAGAGTCATCAACTTTCTCAACATGTTTTAAAGTGTCTGGGATAGAAGCCAGGTCACCATCGGTTTCTTCATCTGAACTTGTTTCACTTTGAACAGAATCCGGGACATCTGATTTTTCTGGCGACTTTTTCAAAATATCTAGTTTCTGTGTATCTTTCTCAACCTTTTCTAAGCCCTCAATTCCCAAAATAGAACTTTCAGTTTTGGAACTTACTCTAACAATAGAATCTTCAACCTCTGCTTCATCCCTGGGGTGAATTTCAAGGGGCTTTGGAGACATTTGAACGAGGCTTTCGCCAAGAGTAAGATCTTGTTTTGCTACGATATCATCAATTTTCTTGCCGAAAGGAGTCACAGGTTTGTGAGAGTCATCAACTTTCTCAACAGGTTTTAAAGTGTCTGGGATAGAAGCCACTTCACCATCGGTTTCTTCATCTGAACTTGTTTCACTTTGAACAGAATCCGGGACATCTGATTTTTCTGGCGACTTTTTCAAAATATCTAGTTTCTGTGTATCTTTCTCAACCTTTTCTAAGCCCTCAATTCCCAAAATAGAACTTTCAGTTTTGGAACTTACTCTAACAATAGAATCTTCAACGTCTCTTTCATCCCTGGGGTGAATTTCAAGGGGCTTTGGAGACATTTGAACAAGGCTTTCGCCAAGAGTAAGATCTTGTTTTGCTACGATTTCATCAATTTTCTTGTCGAAAGGAGTCACAGGTTTGTGAGAGTCATCAACTTTCTGAACAGGTTTTAAAGTGTCTGGGATAGAAGCCACGTCACCATCGGTTTCTTCATCTGAACTTGTTTCACTTTGAACAGAATCTGGGACAACTGATTTTTCTGGCGATTTTTTCAAAATATCTAGTTTCTGTGTATCTTTCTCAACCTTTTCTAAGCCCCCAATGCCCAAAATAGAGCCTTCAGTTTTGGAACTTACTTTAACAATAGAATCTTCAACCTCTGCTTCATCCCTGGGGTGAATTTCAAGGGGCTTTGGAGACATTTGAACAAGGCTTTCGCCAAGAGTAAGATCTTGTTTTGCTACGATTTCATCAATTTTCTTGTCGAAAGGAGTAACGGGTTTGTGAGAGTCATCAACTTTCTTAACAGGTTTTAAAGTGTCTGGGATAGAAGCCTCGTCACCATCGCTTTCTTCATCTGAACTTGTTTCACTTTGAACAGAAGCTGGGACAACTGATTTTTCTGGCGATTTTTTCAAAATATCTAATTTCTGTGTATTTTTCTCAACCTTTTCTAAGCCCCCAATGCCCAAAATAGAACTTTCAGTTTTGGAACTTACTCTAACAATAGAATCTTCAACCTCTGCTTCATCCCTGGGGTGAATTTCAAGGGGCTTTGGAGACATTTGAACAAGGCTTTCGCCAAGAGTAAGATCTTGTTTTGCTACGATTTCATCAATTTTCTTGTCGAAAGGAGTCACAGGTTTGTGAGAGTCATCAACTTTCCTAACAGGTTTTAAAGTGTCTGGGATAGAAGCCACTTCACCATCGGTTTCTTCATCTGAACTTGTTTCACTTTGAACAGAATCCCGGACAACTGATTTTTCTGGCGACTTTTTCAAAATATCTAGTTTCTGTGTATCTTTCTCAACCTTTTCTAAGCCCTCAATGCCCAAAATAGAACTTTCAGTTTTGGAACTTACTCTAATAATAGAATCTTCAACCTCTGCTTCATCCCTGGGGTGAATTTCAAGGGGCTTTGGAGACATTTGAACAAGGCTTTCGCCAAGAGTAAGATCTTGTTTTGCTACGATATCATCAATTTTCTTCCCGAAAGGAGTCACAGGTTTGTGAGAGTCATCAACTTTCTGAACAGGTTTTAAAGTGTCTGGGATAGAAGCCACGTCACCATCGGTTTCTTCATCTGAACTTGTTTCACTTTGAACAGAATCCGGGACACCTGATTTTTCTGGCGACTTTTTCCAAATATCTAGTTTCTGTGTATCTTTCTCAACCTTTTCTAAGCCCTTAATTCCGAAAATAGGAATTTCGGTTTTGGAACTTACTCTAACAATAGAATCTTCAACCTCTGCTTCATCCCTGGGGTGAATTTCAAGGGGCTTTGGAGACATTTGAACAAGGCTTTCGCCAAGAGTAAGATCTTGTTTTGCTACGATATCATCAATTTTCTTGTCGAAAGGAGTAACGGGTTTGTGAGAGTCATCAACTTTCTCAACAGGTTTTAAAGTGTCTGGGATAGAAGCCACGTCACCATCGGTTTCTTCATCTGAACTTGTTTCACTTTGAACAGAATCCGGGACAACTGAGTTTCCTGGCGACTTTTTCAAAATATCTAGTTTCTGTGAATCTTTCTCAACCTTTTCTAAGCCCTCAATTCCCAAAATAGAACTTTCAGTTTTGGAACTTACTCTAACAATAGGATCTTCAACCTCTGCTTCATCCCTGGGGTGAATTTCAAGGGGCTTTGGAGACATTTGAACAAGGCTTTCGCCAAGAGTAAGATCTTGTTTTGCTACGATATCATCAATTTTCTTGTCGAAAGGAGTAACGGGTTTGTGAGAGTCATCAACTTTCTGAACAGGTTTTAAAGTGGCTGGGATAGAAGCCACGTCACCATCGCTTTCTTCATCTGAACTTGTTTCACTTTGAACAGAATCTGGGACAACTGATTTTTCTGGCGACTTTTTCAAAATATCTAGTTTCTGTGTATCTTTCTCAACCTTTTCTAAGCCCCCAATGCCCAAAATAGAACTTTCAGTTTTGGAACTTACTCTAACAATAGAATCTTCAACCTCTGCTTCATCCCTGGGGTGAATTTCAAGGGGCTTTGGAGACATTTGAACAAGGCTTTCGCCAAGAGTAAGATCTTGTTTTGCTACGATATCATCAATTTTCTTGTCGAAAGGAGTAACGGGTTTGTGAGAGTCATCAACTTTCTGAACAGGTTTTAAAGTGTCTGGGATAGAAGCCACGTCACCATCGGTTTCTTCATCTGAACTTGTTTCACTTTGAACAGAATCTGGGACAACTGATTTTTCTGGCGACTTTTTCAAAATATCTAATTTCTGTGTATCTTTGTCAACCTTTTCTAAGCCTTTAATTCCGAAAATAGGAATTTCAGTATTGGCACTTACTCTAACAATAGAATCTTCAACCTCTGCTTCATCCCTGGGGTGAATTTCAAGGGGCTTTGGAGACATTTGAACAAGGCTTTCGCCAAGAGTAAGATCTTGTTTTGCTACGATTTCATCAATTTTCTTGTCGAAAGGAGTCACAGGTTTGTGAGAGTCATCAACTTTCTTAACAGGTTTTAAAGTGTCTGGGATAGAAGCCACTTCACCATCGGTTTCTTCATCTGAACTTGTTTCACTTTGAACAGAATCTGGGACAACTGATTTTTCTGGCGACTTTTTCAAAATACCTAGTTTCTGTGTATCTTTCTCAACCTTTTCTAAGCCCTTAATTCTGAAAATAGGGATTTCAGTTTTGGAAATTACTCTAACAATAGAATCTTCAACCTCTGCTTCATCCCTGGGGTGAATTTCAAGGGGCTTTGGAGACATTTGAACAAGGCTTTCGGCAAGAGTAAGATCTTGTTTTGCTACGATATCATCAATTTTCTTGTCGAAAGGAGTAACGGGTTTGTGAGAGTCATCAACTTTCTTAACAGGTTTTAAAGTGTCTGGGATAGAAGCCACGTCACCATCGGTTTCTTCATCTGAACTTGTTTCACTTTGAACAGAATCCGGGACAACTGAGTTTTCTGGCGACTTTTTCAAAATATCTAGTTTCTGTGTATCTTTCTCAACCTTTTCTAAGCCCTCAATTCCCAAAATAGAACTTTCAGTTTTGGAACTTACTCTAACAATAGAATCTTCAACCTCTGCTTCATCCCTGGGGTGAATTTCAAGGGGCTTTGGAGACATTTGAACAAGGCTTCCGCCAAGAGTAAGATCTTGTTTTGCTACGATATCATCAATTTTCTTGTCGAAAGGAGTAACGGGTTTGTGAGAGTAATCAACTTTCTGAACAGGTTTTAAAGTGTCTGGGATAGAAGCCACGTCACCATCGGTTTCTTCATCTGAACTTGTTCCACTTTGAACAGAATCCCGGACAACTGATTTTTCTGGCGACTTTTTCAAAATATCTAGTTTCTGTGTATCTTTCTCAACCTTTTCTAAGCCCCCAATGCCCAAAATAGAACTTTCAGTTTTGGAACTTACTCTAACAATAGAATCTTCAACCTCTGCTTCATCCCTGGGGTGAATTTCAAGGGGCTTTGGAGACATTTGAACAAGGCTTTCGCCAAGAGTAAGATCTTGTTTTGCTACGATTTCATCAATTTTCTTGTCGAAAGGAGTCACAGGTTTGTGAGAGTCATCAACTTTCCTAACAGGTTTTAAAGTGTCTGGGATAGAAGCCACTTCACCATCGGTTTCTTCATCTGAACTTGTTTCACTTTGAACAGAATCTGGGACAACTGATTTTTCTGGCGACTTTTTCAAAATATCTAGTTTCTGTGTATCTTTCTCAACCTTTTCTAAGCCCCCAATGCCCAAAATAGAACTTTCAGTTTTGGAACTTACTCTAACAATAGAATCTTCAACCTCTGCTTCATCCCTGGGGTGAATTTCAAGGGGCTTTGGAGACATTTGAACAAGGCTTTCGCCAAGAGTAAGATCTTGTTTTGCTACGATTTCATCAATTTTCTTGTCGAAAGGAGTCACAGGTTTGTGAGAGTCATCAACTTTCCTAACAGGTTTTAAAGTGTCTGGGATAGAAGCCACTTCACCATCGGTTTCTTCATCTGAACTTGTTTCACTTTGAACAGAATCTGGGACAACTGATTTTTCTGGCGACTTTTTCAAAATATCTAGTTTCTGTGTATCTTTCTCAACCTTTTCTAAGCCCCCAATGCCCAAAATAGAACTTTCAGTTTTGGAACTTACTCTAACAATAGAATCTTCAACCTCTGCTTCATCCCTGGGGTGAATTTCAAGGGGCTTTGGAGACATTTGAACAAGGCTTTCGCCAAGAGTAAGATCTTGTTTTGCTACGATATCATCAATTTTCTTGTCGAAAGGAGTAACGGGTTTGTGAGAGTCATCAACTTTCTTAACAGGTTTTAAAGTGTCTGGGATAGAAGCCACGTCACCATCGGTTTCTTCATCTGAACTTGTTTCACTTTGAACAGAATCCCGGACAACTGATTTTTCTGGCGACTTTTTCAAAATATCTAGTTTCTGTGTATCTTTCTCAACCTTTTCTAAGCCCCCAATGCCCAAACTAGAACTTTCAGTTTTGGAACTTACTTTAACAATAGAATCTTCAACCTCTGCTTCATCCCTGGGGTGGATTTCAAGGGACTTTGGTGACATTTGAACAAGGCTTTCGCCAAGAGTAAGATCTTGTTTTGCTACGATATCATCAATTTTCTTGTCGAAAGGAGTCACAGGTTTGTGAGAGTCATCAACTTTCTTAACAGGTTTTAAGGTGTCTGGGATAGAAGCCTCGTCACCATCGCTTTCTTCATCTGAACTTGTTTCACTTTGAACAGAATCCGGGACAACTGAGTTTTCTGGCGACTTTTTCAAAATATCTAGTTTCTGTGTATCTTTCTCAACCTTTTCTAAGCCCCCAATGCCCAAAATAGAACTTTCAGTTTTGGAACTTACTCTAACAATAGAATCTTCAACCTCTGCTTCATCCCTGGGGTGAATTTCAAGGGGCTTTGGAGACATTTGAACAAGGCTTTCGCCAAGAGTAAGATCTTGTTTTGCTAAGATATCATCAATTTTCTTGTCGAAAATAGTCACAGGTTTGTGAGAGTCATCAACTTTATCAACAGGTTTTAAAGTGTCTGGGATAGAAGCCACGTCACCATCGGTTTCTTCATCTGAACTTGTTTCACTTTGAACAGAATCCGGGACAACTGAGTTTTCTGGCGACTTTTTCAAAATATCTAGTTTCTGTGTATCTTTCTCAACCTTTTCTAAGCCCTCAATGCCCAAAATAGAACTTTCAGTTTTGGAACTTACTCTAACAATAGAATCTTCAACCTCTGCTTCATCCCTGGGGTGAATTTCAAGGGGCTTTGGAGACATTTGAACAAGGCTTTCGCCAAGAGTAAGATCTTGTTTTGCTACGATATTATCAATTTTCTTGTCGAAAGGAGTAACGGGTTTGTGAGAGTCATCAACTTTCTGAACAGGTTTTAAAGTGTCTGGGATAGAAGCCACGTCACCATCGGTTTCTTCATCTGAACTTGTTTCACTTTGAACAGAATCCCGGACAACTGATTTTTCTGGCGACTTTTTCAAAATATCTAGTTTCTGTGTATCTTTCTCAACCTTTTCTAAGCCCTCAATGCCCAAAATAGAACTTTCAGTTTTGGAACTTACTCTAACAATAGAATCTTCAACCTCTGCTTCATCCCTGGGGTGAATTTCAAGGGGCTTTGGAGACATTTGAACAAGGCTTTCGCCAAGAGTAAGATCTTGTTTTGCTACGATTTCATCAATTTTCTTGTCGAAAGGAGTCACAGGTTTGTGAGAGTCATCAACTTTCTGAACAGGTTTTAAAGTGTCTGGGATAGAAGCCACTTGACCATCGCTTTCTTCATCTGAACTTGTTTCACTTTGAACAGAATCTGGGACAACTGATTTTTCTGGCGACTTTTTCAAAATATCTAGTTTCTGTGTATCTTTCTCAACCTTTTCTAAGCCCCCAATGCCCAAAATAGAACTTTCAGTTTTGGAACTTACTCTAACAATAGAATCTTCAACCTCTGCTTCATCCCTGGGGTGAATTTCAAGGGGCTTTGGAGACATTTGAACAAGGCTTTCGCCAAGAGTAAGATCTTGTTTTGCTACGATTTCATCAATTTTCTTGTCGAAAGGAGTCACAGGTTTGTGAGAGTCATCAACTTTCTTAACAGGTTTTAAAGTGTCTGGGATAGAAGCCTCGTCACCATCGCTTTCTTCATCTGAACTTGTTTCACTTTGAACAGAATCTGGGACAACTGATTTTTCTGGCGACTTTTTCAAAATATCTAATTTCTGTGTATCTTTCTCAACCTTTTCTAAGCCTTTAATTCCGAAAATAGGAATTTCAGTATTGGCACTTACTCTAACAATAGAATCTTCAACCTCTGCTTCATCCCTGGGGTGAATTTCAAGGGGCTTTGGAGACATTTGAACAAGGCTTTCGCCAAGAGTAAGATCTTGTTTTGCTACGATATCATCAATTTTCTTGTCGAAAGGAGTAACGGGTTTGTGAGAGTCATCAACTTTCTGAACAGGTTTTAAAGTGTCTGGGAAAGAAGCCACGTCACCATCGGTTTCTTCATCTGAACTTGTTTCACTTTGAACAGAATCTGGGACAACTGATTTTTCTGGCGACTTTTTCAAAATATCTAGTTTCTGTGTATCTTTCTCAACCTTTTCTAAGCCCCCAATGCCCAAAATAGAACTTTCAGTTTTGGAACTTACTCTAACAATAGAATCTTCAAGCTCTGCTTCATACCTGGGGTGAATTTCAAGGGGCTTTGGAGACATTTGAACAAGGCTTTCGCCAAGAGTAAGATCTTGTTTTGCTACGATATCATCAATTTTCTTGTCGAAAGGAGTAACGGGTTTGTGAGAGTCATCAACTTTCTGAACAGGTTTTAAAGTGTCTGGGGTAGAAGCCACGTCACCATCGGTTTCTTCATCTGAACTTGTTCCACTTTGAACAGAATCCCGGACAACTGATTTTTCTGGCGACTTTTTCAAAATATCTAGTTTCTGTGTATCTTTCTCAACCTTTTCTAAGCCCCCAATGCCCAAAATAGAACTTTCAGTTTTGGAACTTACTCTAACAATAGAATCTTCAACCTCTGCTTCATCCCTGGGGTGAATTTCAAGGGGCTTTGGAGACATTTGAACAAGGCTTTCGCCAAGAGTAAGATCTTGTTTTGCTACGATATCATCAATTTTCTTGTCGAAAGGAGTCACAGGTTTGTGAGAGTCATCAACTTTCTTAACAGGTTTTAAGGTGTCTGGGATAGAAGCCTCGTCACCATCGCTTTCTTCATCTGAACTTGTTTCACTTTGAACAGAATCCGGGACAACTGAGTTTTCTGGCGACTTTTTCAAAATATCTAGTTTCTGTGTATCTTTCTCAACCTTTTCTAAGCCCCCAATGCCCAAAATAGAACTTTCAGTTTTGGAACTTACTCTAACAATAGAATCTTCAACCTCTGCTTCATCCCTGGGGTGAATTTCAAGGGGCTTTGGAGACATTTGAACAAGGCTTTCGCCAAGAGTAAGATCTTGTTTTACTACGATTTCATCAATTTTCTTGTCGAAAATAGTCACAGGTTTGTGAGAGTCATCAACTTTCTCAACAGGTTTTAAAGTGTCTGCAATAGAAGCCACGTCACCATCGGTTTCTTTATGTGAACTTGTTTCACTTTGAACAGAATCTGGGACAACTGATTTTTCTGGCGACTTTTTCAAAATATCTAGTTTCTGTGTATCTTTCTCAACCTTTTCTAAGCCCTCAATGCCCAAAATAGAACTTTCAGTTTTGGAACTTACTATAACAATAGAATCTTCAACCTCTGCTTCATCCCTGGGGTGAAATTCAAGGGGCTTTGGAGACATTTGAACAAGGCTTTCGCCAAGAGTAAGATCTTGTTTTGCTACGATATCATCAATTTTCTTGTCGAAAGGAGTCACAGGTTTGTGAGAGTCATCAACTTTCTTAACAGGTTTTAAGGTGTCTGGGATAGAAGCCTCGTCACCATCGCTTTCTTCATCTGAACTTGTTTCACTTTGAACAGAATCCGGGACAACTGATTTTTCTGGCGACTTTTTCAAAATATCTAGTTTCTGTGTATCTTTCTCAACCTTTTCTAAGCCCTCAATGCCCAAAATAGAACTTCCAGTTTTGGAACTTACTCTAACAATAGAATCTTCAACCTCTGCTTCATCCCTGGGGTGAATTTCAAGGGGCTTTGGAGACATTTGAACAAGGCTTTCGCCAAGAGTAAGATCTTGTTTTGCTACGATTTCGTCAATTTTCTTGTCGAAAGGAGTCACAGGTTTGTGAGAGTCATCAACTTTCCTAACAGGTTTTAAAGTGTCTGGGATAGAAGCCACTTCACCATCGGTTTCTTCATCTGAACTTGTTTCACTTTGAACAGAAGCTGGGACAACTGATTTTTCTGGCGACTTTTTCAAAATATCTAGTTTCTGTGTATCTTTCTCAACCTTTTCTAAGCCCCCAATGCTCAAAATAGAACTTTCAGTTTTGGAAATTACTCTAACAATAGAATCTTCAACCTCTGCTTCATCCCTGGGGTGAATTTCAAGGGGCTTTGGAGACATTTGAACAAGGCTTTCGCCAAGAGTAAGATCTTGTTTTGCTACGATTTCATCAATTTTCTTGTCGAAAAGAGTCACAGGTTTTTGAGAGTCATCAACTTTCGCAACAGGTTTTAAAGTGTCTGGGATAGAAGCCACTTCACCATCGCTTTCTTCATCTGAACTTGTTTCACTTTGAACAGAATCGGGGACAACTGATTTTTCTGGCGACTTTTTCAAAATATCTAGTTTCTGTGTATCTTTCTCAACCTTTTCTAAGCCCTCAATGCCCAAAATAGAACTTTCAGTTTTGGAACTTACTCTAACAATAGAATCTTCAACCTCTGCTTCATCCCTGGGGTGAATTTCAAGGGGCTTTGGAGACATTTGAACAAGGCTTTCGCCAAGAGTAAGATCTTGTTTTGCTAAGATTTCATCAATTTTCTTGTCGAAAGGAGTCACAGGTTTGTGAGAGTCATCAACTTTCCTAACAGGTTTTAAAGTGTCTGGGATAGAAGCCACTTCACCATCGGTTTCTTCATCTGAACTTGTTTCACTTTGAACAGAATCTGGGACAACTGATTTTTCTGGCGACTTTTTCAAAATATCTAGTTTCTGTGTATCTTTCTCAACCTTTTCTAAGCCCTCAATGCCCAAAATAGAACTTTCAGTTTTGGAACTTACTATAACAATAGAATCTTCAACCTCTGCTTCATCCCTGGGGTGAATTTCAAGGGGCTTTGGAGACATTTGAACAAGGCTTCCGCCAAGAGTAAGATCTTGTTTTGCTACGATATCATCAATTTTCTTGTCGAAAGGAGTCACAGGTTTGTGAGAGTCATCAACTTTCTTAACAGGTTTTAAGGTGTCTGGGATAGAAGCCTCGTCACCATCGCTTTCTTCATCTGAACTTGTTTCACTTTGAACAGAATCCGGGACAACTGAGTTTTCTGGCGACTTTTTCAAAATATCTAGTTTCTGTGTATCTTTCTCAACCTTTTCTAAGCCCTCAATGCCCAAAATAGAACTTTCAGTTTTGGAACTTACTCTAACAATAGAATCTTCAACCTCTGCTTCATCCCTGGGGTGAATTTCAAGGGGCTTTGGAGACATTTGAACAAGGCTTTCGCCAAGAGTAAGATCTTGTTTTGCTACGATTTCATCAATTTTCTTGTTGAAAGGAGTCACAGGTTTGTGAGAGTCATCAACTTTCTCAACAGGTTTCAAAGTGTCTGGGATAGAAGCCACTTCACCATCGGTTTCTTCATCTGAACTTGTTTCACTTTGAACAGAATCTGGGACAACTGATTTTTCTGGCGACTTTTTCAAAATATCTAGTTTCTGTGTATCTTTCTCAACCTTTTCTAAGCCCTCAATGCCCAAAATAGAACTTTCAGTTTTGGAACTTACTCTAACAATAGAATCTTCAACCTCTGCTTCATCCCTGGGGTGAATTTCAAGGGGCTTTGGAGACATTTGAACAAGGCTTTCGCCAAGAGTAAGATCTTGTTTTGCTACGATTTCATCAATTTTCTTGTCGAAAGGAGTCACAGGTTTGTGAGAGTCATCAACTTTCTCAACAGGTTTCAAAGTGTCTGGGATAGAAGCCACGTCACCATCGGTTTCTTCATCTGAACTTGTTTCACTTTGAACAGAATCTGGGACAATTGATTTTTCTGGCGACTTTTTCAAAATATCTAGTTTCTGTGTATCTTTCTCAACCTTTTCTAAGCCCTCAATTCCCAAAATAGAACTTTCAGTTTTGGAACTTACTCTAACAATAGAATCTTCAACCTCTGCTTCATCCCTGGGGTGAATTTCAAGGGGCTTTGGAGACATTTGAACAAGGCTTTCGCCAAGAGTAAGATCTTGTTTTGCTACGATATTATCAATTTTCTTGTCGAAAGGAGTAACGGGTTTGTGAGAGTCATCAACTTTCTGAACAGGTTTTAAAGTGTCTGGGATAGAAGCCACGTCACCATCGGTTTCTTCATCTGAACTTGTTTCACTTTGAACAGAATCCCGGACAACTGATTTTTCTGGCGACTTTTTCAAAATATCTAGTTTCTGTGTATCTTTCTCAACCTTTTCTAAGCCCTCAATGCCCAAAATAGAACTTTCAGTTTTGGAACTTACTCTAACAATAGAATCTTCAACCTCTGCTTCATCCCTGGGGTGAATTTCAAGGGGCTTTGGAGACATTTGAACAAGGCTTTCGCCAAGAGTAAGATCTTGTTTTGCTACGATTTCATCAATTTTCTTGTCGAAAGGAGTCACAGGTTTGTGAGAGTCATCAACTTTCCTAACAGGTTTTAAAGTGTCTGGGATAGAAGCCACTTCACCATCGGTTTCTTCATCTGAACTTGTTTCACTTTGAACAGAATCTGGGACAATTGATTTTTCTGGCGACTTTTTCAAAATATCTAGTTTCTGTGTATCTTTCTCAACCTTTTCTAAGCCCCCAATGCTCAAAATAGAACTTTCAGTTTTGGAACTTACTCTAACAATAGAATCTTCAACCTCTGCTTCATCCCTGGGGTGAATTTCAAGGGGCTTTGGAGACATTTGAACAAGGCTTTCGCCAAGAGTAAGATCTTGTTTTGCTACGATTTCATCAATTTTCTTGTCGAAAGGAGTCACAGGTTTGTGAGAGTCATCAACTTTCTCAACAGGTTTCAAAGTGTCTGGGATAGAAGCCACGTCACCATCGGTTTCTTCATGTGAACTTGTTTCACTTTGAACAGAATCTGGGACAATTGATTTTTCTGGCGACTTTTTCAAAATATCTAGTTTCTGTGTATCTTTCTCAACCTTTTCTAAGCCCTCAATGCCCAAAATAGAACTTTCAGTTTTGGAACTTACTCTAACAATAGAATCTTCAACCTCTGCTTCATCCCTGGGGTGAATTTCAAGGGGCTTTGGAGACATTTGAACAAGGCTTTCGCCAAGAGTAAGATCTTGTTTTGCTACGATTTCATCAATTTTCTTGTCGAAAGGAGTCACAGGTTTGTGAGAGTCATCAACTTTCTGAACAGGTTTTAAAGTGTCTGGGATAGAAGCCACGTCACCATCGGTTTCTTCATGTGAACTTGTTTCACTTTGAACAGAATCCCGGACAACTGATTTTTCTGGCGACTTTTTCAAAATATCTAGTTTCTGTGTATCTTTCTCAACCTTTTCTAAGCCCTCAATGCCCAAAATAGAACTTTCAGTTTTGGAACTTACTCTAACAATAGAATCTTCAACCTCTGCTTCATCCCTGGGGTGAATTTCAAGGGGCTTTGGAGACATTTGAACAAGGCTTTCGCCAAGAGTAAGATCTTGTTTTGCTACGATATTATCAATTTTCTTGTCGAAAGGAGTAACGGGTTTGTGAGAGTCATCAACTTTCTGAACAGGTTTTAAAGTGTCTGGGATAGAAGCCACGTCACCATCGGTTTCTTCATCTGAACTTGTTTCACTTTGAACAGAATCCCGGACAACTGATTTTTCTGGCGACTTTTTCAAAATATCTAGTTTCTGTGTATCTTTCTCAACCTTTTCTAAGCCCTCAATGCCCAAAATAGAACTTTCAGTTTTGGAACTTACTCTAACAATAGAATCTTCAACCTCTGCTTCATCCCTGGGGTGAATTTCAAGGGGATTTGGAGACATTTGAACAAGGCTTTCGCCAAGAGTAAGATCTTGTTTTGCTACGATTTCATCAATTTTCTTGTCGAAAGGAGTCACAGGTTTGTGAGAGTCATCAACTTTCCTAACAGGTTTTAAAGTGTCTGGGATAGAAGCCACTTCACCATCGGTTTCTTCATCTGAACTTGTTTCACTTTGAACAGAATCTGGGACAATTGATTTTTCTGGCGACTTTTTCAAAATATCTAGTTTCTGTGTATCTTTCTCAACCTTTTCTAAGCCCCCAATGCTCAAAATAGAACTTTCAGTTTTGGAACTTACTCTAACAATAGAATCTTCAACCTCTGCTTCATCCCTGGGGTGAATTTCAAGGGGCTTTGGAGACATTTGAACAAGGCTTTCGCCAAGAGTAAGATCTTGTTTTGCTACGATTTCATCAATTTTCTTGTCGAAAGGAGTCACAGGTTTGTGAGAGTCATCAACTTTCTCAACAGGTTTCAAAGTGTCTGGGATAGAAGCCACGTCACCATCGGTTTCTTCATCTGAACTTGTTTCACTTTGAACAGAATCGGGGACAACTGATTTTTCTGGCGACTTTTTCAAAATATCTAGTTTCTGTGTATCTTTCTCAACCTTTTCTAAGCCCTCAATGCCCAAAATAGAACTTTCAGTTTTGGAACTTACTCTAACAATAGAACCTTCAACCTCTGCTTCATCCCTGGGGTGAATTTCAAGGGGCTTTGGAGACATTTGAACAAGGCTTTCGCCAAGAGTAAGATCTTGTTTTGCTACGATTTCATCAATTTTCTTGTCGAAAGGAGTCACAGGTTTGTGAGAGTCATCAACTTTCTCAACAGGTTTCAAAGTGTCTGGGATAGAAGCCACGTCACCATCGGTTTCTTCATGTGAACTTGTTTCACTTTGAACAGAATCTGGGACAATTGATTTTTCTGGCGACTTTTTCAAAATATCTAGTTTCTGTGTATCTTTCTCAACCTTTTCTAAGCCCTCAATGCCCAAAATAGAACTTTCAGTTTTGGAACTTACTCTAACAATAGAATCTTCAACCTCTGCTTCATCCCTGGGGTGAATTTCAAGGGGCTTTGGAGACATTTGAACAAGGCTTTCGCCAAGAGTAAGATCTTGTTTTGCTACGATATTATCAATTTTCTTGTCGAAAGGAGTAACGGGTTTGTGAGAGTCATCAACTTTCTGAACAGGTTTTAAAGTGTCTGGGATAGAAGCCACGTCACCATCGGTTTCTTCATCTGAACTTGTTTCACTTTGAACAGAATCGGGGACAACTGATTTTTCTGGCGACTTTTTCAAAATATCTAGTTTCTGTGTATCTTTCTCAACCTTTTCTAAGCCCTCAATGCCCAAAATAGAACTTTCAGTTTTGGAACTTACTCTAACAATAGAATCTTCAACCTCTGCTTCATCCCTGGGGTGAATTTCAAGGGGCTTTGGAGACATTTGAACAAGGCTTTCGCCAAGAGTAAGATCTTGTTTTGCTACGATTTCATCAATTTTCTTGTCGAAAGGAGTCACAGGTTTGTGAGAGACATCAACTTTCTGAACAGGTTTTAAAGTGTCTGGGATAGAAGCCACGTCACCATCGGTTTCTTCATGTGAACTTGTTTCACTTTGAACAGAATCCCGGACAACTGATTTTTCTGGCGACTTTTTCAAAATATCTAGTTTCTGTGTATCTTTCTCAACCTTTTCTAAGCCCTCAATGCCCAAAATAGAACTTCCAGTTTTGGAACTTACTCTAACAATAGAATCTTCAACCTCTGCTTCATCCCTGGGTTGAATTTCAAGGGGCTTTGGAGACATTTGAACAAGGCTTTCGCCAAGAGTAAGATCTTGGTTTGCTACGATTTCATCAATTTTCTTGTCGAAAGGAGTCACAGGTTTGTGAGAGTCATCAACTTTCCTAACAGGTTTTAAAGTGTCTGGGATAGAAGCCACTTCACCATCGGTTTCTTCATCTGAACTTGTTTCACTTTGAACAGAATCCCGGACAACTGATTTTTCTGGCGACTTTTTCAAAATATCTAGTTTCTGTGTATCTTTCTCAACCTTTTCTAAGCCCCCAATGCTCAAAATAGAACTTTCAGTTTTGGAACTTACTCTAACAATAGAATCTTCAACCTCTGCTTCATCCCTGGGGTGAATTTCAAGGGGCTTTGGAGACATTTGAACAAGGCTTTCGCCAAGAGTAAGATCTTGTTTTGCTACGATTTCATCAATTTTCTTGTCGAAAGGAGTCACAGGTTTGTGAGAGTCATCAACTTTCGCAACAGGTTTTAAAGTGTCTGGGATAGAAGCCACTTCACCATCGCTTTCTTCATCTGAACTTGTTTCACTTTGAACAGAATCGGGGACAACTGATTTTTCTGGCGACTTTTTCAAAATATCTAGTTTTTGTGTATCTTTCTCAACCTTTTCTAAGCCCCCAATGCCCAAAATAGAACTTTCAGTTTTGGAACTTACTCTAACAATAGAATCTTCAACCTCTGCTTCATCCCTGGGGTGAATTTCAAGGGGCTTTGGAGACATTTGAACAAGGCTTTCGCCAAGAGTAAGATCTTGTTTTGCTACGATTTCATCAATTTTCTTGTCGAAAGGAGTCACAGGTTTGTGAGAGTCATCAACTTTCCTAACAGGTTTTAAAGTGTCTGGGATAGAAGCCACTTCACCATCGGTTTCTTCATCTGAACTTGTTTCACTTTGAACAGAATCTGGGACAACTGATTTTTCTGGCGACTTTTTCAAAATATCTAGTTTTTGTGTATCTTTCTCAACCTTTTCTAAGCCCCCAATGCCCAAAATAGAACTTTCAGTTTTGGAACTTACTCTAACAATAGAATCTTCAACCTCTGCTTCATCCCTGGGGTGAATTTCAAGGGGCTTTGGAGACATTTGAACAAGGCTTTCGCCAAGAGTAAGATCTTGTTTTGCTACGATTTCATCAATTTTCTTGTCGAAAGGAGTCACAGGTTTGTGAGAGTCATCAACTTTCTCAACAGGTTTCAAAGTGTCTGGGATAGAAGCCACGTCACCATCGGTTTCTTCATGTGAACTTGTTTCACTTTGAACAGAATCTGGGACAATTGATTTTTCTGGCGACTTTTTCAAAATATCTAGTTTCTGTGTATCTTTCTCAACCTTTTCTAAGCCCTCAATGCCCAAAATAGAACTTTCAGTTTTGGAACTTACTCTAACAATAGAATCTTCAACCTCTGCTTCATCCCTGGGGTGAATTTCAAGGGGCTTTGGAGACATTTGAACAAGGCTTTCGCCAAGAGTAAGATCTTGTTTTGCTACGATTTCATCAATTTTCTTGTCGAAAGGAGTCACAGGTTTGTGAGAGTCATCAACTTTCTCAACAGGTTTCAAAGTGTCTGGGATAGAAGCCACGTCACCATCGGTTTCTTCATGTGAACTTGTTTCACTTTGAACAGAATCTGGGACAATTGATTTTTCTGGCGACTTTTTCAAAATATCTAGTTTCTGTGTATCTTTCTCAACCTTTTCTAAGCCCTCAATGCCCAAAATAGAACTTTCAGTTTTGGAAATTACTCTAACAATAGAATCTTCAACCTCTGCTTCATCCCTGGGGTGAATTTCAAGGGGCTTTGGAGACATTTGAACAAGGCTTTCGCCAAGAGTAAGATCTTGTTTTGCTACGATATTATCAATTTTCTTGTCGAAAGGAGTAACGGGTTTGTGAGAGTCATCAACTTTCTGAACAGGTTTTAAAGTGTCTGGGATAGAAGCCACGTCACCATCGGTTTCTTCATCTGAACTTGTTTCACTTTGAACAGAATCGGGGACAACTGATTTTTCTGGCGACTTTTTCAAAATATCTAGTTTCTGTGTATCTTTCTCAACCTTTTCTAAGCCCTCAATGCCCAAAATAGAACTTTCAGTTTTGGAACTTACTCTAACAATAGAATCTTCAACCTCTGCTTCATCCCTGGGGTGAATTTCAAGGGGCTTTGGAGACATTTGAACAAGGCTTTCGCCAAGAGTAAGATCTTGTTTTGCTACGATTTCATCAATTTTCTTGTCGAAAGGAGTCACAGGTTTGTGAGAGTCATCAACTTTCTGAACACGTTTTAAAGTGTCTGGGATAGAAGCCACGTCACCATCGGTTTCTTCATGTGAACTTGTTTCACTTTGAACAGAATCCCGGACAACTGATTTTTCTGGCGACTTTTTCAAAATATCTAGTTTCTGTGTATCTTTCTCAACCTTTTCTAAGCCCTCAATGCCCAAAATAGAACTTTCAGTTTTGGAACTTACTCTAACAATAGAATCTTCAACCTCTGCTTCATCCCTGGGGTGAATTTCAAGGGGCTTTGGAGACATTTGAACAAGGCTTTCGCCAAGAGTAAGATCTTGTTTTGCTACGATATTATCAATTTTCTTGTCGAAAGGAGTAACGGGTTTGTGAGAGTCATCAACTTTCTGAACAGGTTTTAAAGTGTCTGGGATAGAAGCCACGTCACCATCGGTTTCTTCATCTGAACTTGTTTCACTTTGAACAGAATCCCGGACAACTGAATTTTCTGGCGACTTTTTCAAAATATCTAGTTTCTGTGTATCTTTCTCAACCTTTTCTAAGCCCTCAATGCCCAAAATAGAACTTTCAGTTTTGGAACTTACTCTAACAATAGAATCTTCAACCTCTGCTTCATCCCTGGGGTGAATTTCAAGGGGCTTTGGAGACATTTGAACAAGGCTTTCGCCAAGAGTAAGATCTTGTTTTGCTACGATTTCATCAATTTTCTTGTCGAAAGGAGTCACAGGTTTGTGAGAGTCATCAACTTTCCTAACAGGTTTTAAAGTGTCTGGGATAGAAGCCACTTCACCATCGGTTTCTTCATCTGAACTTGTTTCACTTTGAACAGAATCTGGGACAATTGATTTTTCTGGCGACTTTTTCAAAATATCTAGTTTCTGTGTATCTTTCTCAACCTTTTCTAAGCCCCCAATGCTCAAAATAGAACTTTCAGTTTTGGAACTTACTCTAACAATAGAATCTTCAACCTCTGCTTCATCCCTGGGGTGAATTTCAAGGGGCTTTGGAGACATTTGAACAAGGCTTTCGCCAAGAGTAAGATCTTGTTTTGCTACGATTTCATCAATTTTCTTGTCGAAAGGAGTCACAGGTTTGTGAGAGTCATCAACTTTCTCAACAGGTTTCAAAGTGTCTGGGATAGAAGCCACGTCACCATCGGTTTCTTCATCTGAACTTGTTTCACTTTGAACAGAATCGGGGACAACTGATTTTTCTGGCGACTTTTTCAAAATATCTAGTTTCTGTGTATCTTTCTCAACCTTTTCTAAGCCCTCAATGCCCAAAATAGAACTTTCAGTTTTGGAACTTACTCTAACAATAGAATCTTCAACCTCTGCTTCATCCCTGGGGTGAATTTCAAGGGGCTTTGGAGACATTTGAACAAGGCTTTCGCCAAGAGTAAGATCTTGTTTTGCTACGATTTCATCAATTTTCTTGTCGAAAGGAGTCACAGGTTTGTGAGAGTCATCAACTTTCTCAACAGGTTTCAAAGTGTCTGGGATAGAAGCCACGTCACCATCGGTTTCTTCATGTGAACTTGTTTCACTTTGAACAGAATCTGGGACAATTGATTTTTCTGGCGACTTTTTCAAAATATCTAGTTTCTGTGTATCTTTCTCAACCTTTTCTAAGCCCTCAATGCCCAAAATAGAACTTTCAGTTTTGGAACTTACTCTAACAATAGAATCTTCAACCTCTGCTTCATCCCTGGGGTGAATTTCAAGGGGCTTTGGAGACATTTGAACAAGGCTTTCGCCAAGAGTAAGATCTTGTTTTGCTACGATATTATCAATTTTCTTGTCGAAAGGAGTAACGGGTTTGTGAGAGTCATCAACTTTCTGAACAGGTTTTAAAGTGTCTGGGATAGAAGCCACGTCACCATCGGTTTCTTCATCTGAACTTGTTTCACTTTGAACAGAATCGGGGACAACTGATTTTTCTGGCGACTTTTTCAAAATATCTAGTTTCTGTGTATCTTTCTCAACCTTTTCTAAGCCCTCAATGCCCAAAATAGAACTTTCAGTTTTGGAACTTACTCTAACAATAGAATCTTCAACCTCTGCTTCATCCCTGGGGTGAATTTCAAGGGGCTTTGGAGACATTTGAACAAGGCTTTCGCCAAGAGTAAGATCTTGTTTTGCTACGATTTCATCAATTTTCTTGTCGAAAGGAGTCACAGGTTTGTGAGAGACATCAACTTTCTGAACAGGTTTTAAAGTGTCTGGGATAGAAGCCACGTCACCATCGGTTTCTTCATGTGAACTTGTTTCACTTTGAACAGAATCCCGGACAACTGATTTTTCTGGCGACTTTTTCAAAATATCTAGTTTCTGTGTATCTTTCTCAACCTTTTCTAAGCCCTCAATGCCCAAAATAGAACTTCCAGTTTTGGAACTTACTCTAACAATAGAATCTTCAACCTCTGCTTCATCCCTGGGGTGAATTTCAAGGGGCTTTGGAGACATTTGAACAAGGCTTTCGCCAAGAGTAAGATCTTGGTTTGCTACGATTTCATCAATTTTCTTGTCGAAAGGAGTCACAGGTTTGTGAGAGTCATCAACTTTCCTAACAGGTTTTAAAGTGTCTGGGATAGAAGCCACTTCACCATCGGTTTCTTCATCTGAACTTGTTTCACTTTGAACAGAATCCCGGACAACTGATTTTTCTGGCGACTTTTTCAAAATATCTAGTTTCTGTGTATCTTTCTCAACCTTTTCTAAGCCCCCAATGCTCAAAATAGAACTTTCAGTTTTGGAACTTACTCTAACAATAGAATCTTCAACCTCTGCTTCATCCCTGGGGTGAATTTCAAGGGGCTTTGGAGACATTTGAACAAGGCTTTCGCCAAGAGTAAGATCTTGTTTTGCTACGATTTCATCAATTTTCTTGTCGAAAGGAGTCACAGGTTTGTGAGAGTCATCAACTTTCGCAACAGGTTTTAAAGTGTCTGGGATAGAAGCCACTTCACCATCGCTTTCTTCATCTGAACTTGTTTCACTTTGAACAGAATCGGGGACAACTGATTTTTCTGGCGACTTTTTCAAAATATCTAGTTTTTGTGTATCTTTCTCAACCTTTTCTAAGCCCCCAATGCCCAAAATAGAACTTTCAGTTTTGGAACTTACTCTAACAATAGAATCTTCAACCTCTGCTTCATCCCTGGGGTGAATTTCAAGGGGCTTTGGAGACATTTGAACAAGGCTTTCGCCAAGAGTAAGATCTTGTTTTGCTACGATTTCATCAATTTTCTTGTCGAAAGGAGTCACAGGTTTGTGAGAGTCATCAACTTTCCTAACAGGTTTTAAAGTGTCTGGGATAGAAGCCACTTCACCATCGGTTTCTTCATCTGAACTTGTTTCACTTTGAACAGAATCTGGGACAACTGATTTTTCTGGCGACTTTTTCAAAATATCTAGTTTTTGTGTATCTTTCTCAACCTTTTCTAAGCCCCCAATGCCCAAAATAGAACTTTCAGTTTTGGAACTTACTCTAACAATAGAATCTTCAACCTCTGCTTCATCCCTGGGGTGAATTTCAAGGGGCTTTGGAGACATTTGAACAAGGCTTTCGCCAAGAGTAAGATCTTGTTTTGCTACGATTTCATCAATTTTCTTGTCGAAAGGAGTCACAGGTTTGTGAGAGTCATCAACTTTCTCAACAGGTTTTAAAGTGTCTGGGATAGAAGCCACGTCACCATCGGTTTCTTCATGTGAACTTGTTTCACTTTGAACAGAATCCCGGACAACTGATTTTTCTGGCGACTTTTTCAAAATACCTAGTTTCTGTGTATCTTTCTCAACCTTTTCTAAGCCCTCAATGCCCAAAATAGAACTTTCAGTTTTGGAACTTACTTTAACAATAGAATCTTCAACCTCTGCTTCATCCCTGGGTTGGATTTCAAGGGATTTTGGTGACATTTGAACAAGGCTTTCGCCAAGAGTAAGATCTTGTTTTGCTACGATATCATCAATTTTCTTGTCGAAAGGAGTCACAGGTTTGTGAGAGTCATCAACTTTCTTAACAGGTTTTAAGGTGTCTGGGATAGAAGCCTCGTCACCATCGCTTTCTTCATCTGAACTTGTTTCACTTTGAACAGAATCCGGGACAACTGAATTTTCTGGCGACTTTTTCAAAATATCTAGTTTCTGTGTATCTTTCTCAACCTTTTCTAAGCCCTCAATGCCCAAAATAGAACTTTCAGTTTTGGAACTTACTCTAACAATAGAATCTTCAACCTCTGCTTCATCCCTGGGGTGAATTTCAAGGGGCTTTGGAGACATTTGAACAAGGCTTTCGCCAAGAGTAAGATCTTGTTTTGCTACGATTTCATCAATTTTCTTGTCGAAAGGAGTCACAGGTTTGTGAGAGTCATCAACTTTCTCAACAGGTTTCAAAGTGTCTGGGATAGAAGCCACGTCACCATCGGTTTCTTCATGTGAACTTGTTTCACTTTGAACAGAATCTGGGACAATTGATTTTTCTGGCGACTTTTTCAAAATATCTAGTTTCTGTGTATCTTTCTCAACCTTTTCTAAGCCCTCAATGCCCAAAATAGAACTTTCTGTTTTGGAACTTACTTTAACAATAGAATCTTCAACGTCTGCTTCATCCCTGGGGTGAATTTCAAGGGGCTTTGGATACATTTGAACAAGGCTTTCGCCAAGAGTAAGATCTTGTTTTGCTACGATTTCATCAATTTTCTTGTCGAAAGGAGTCACAGGTTTGTGAGAGTCATCAACTTTCTCAACAGGTTTCAAAGTGTCTGGGATAGAAGCCACGTCACCATCGGTTTCTTCATGTGAACTTGTTTCACTTTGAACAGAATCTGGGACAATTGATTTTTCTGGCGACTTTTTCAAAATATCTAGTTTCTGTGTATCTTTCTCAACCTTTTCTAAGCCCTCAATGCCCAAAATAGAACTTTCTGTTTTGGAACTTACTTTAACAATAGAATCTTCAACGTCTGCTTCATCCCTGGGGTGAATTTCAAGGGGCTTTGGAGACATTTGAACAAGGCTTTCGCCAAGAGTAAGATCTTGTTTTGCTACGATATCATCAATTTTCTTGTCGAAAGGAGTCACAGGTTTGTGAGAGTCATCAACTTTCTTAACAGGTTTTAAGGTG
The DNA here is from genome assembly GCA_951509635.1 of Eupeodes luniger. Lineage (NCBI taxonomy): Eukaryota > Metazoa > Arthropoda > Insecta > Diptera > Syrphidae > Eupeodes > Eupeodes luniger. Next base: position 56,078,143 of record OX608074.1, on the reverse strand, counting down.
TCTGGGATAGAAGCCTCGTCACCATCGCTTTCTTCATCTGAACTTGTATCACTTTGAACAGAATCCGGGACAACTGAGTTTTCTGGCGACTTTTTCAAAATATCTAGTTTCTGTGTATCTTTCTCAACCTTTTCTAAGCCCTCAATGCCCAAAATAGAACTTTCAGTTTTGGAACTTACTCTAACAATAGAATCTTCAACCTCTGCTTCATCCCTGGGGTGAATTTCAAGGGGCTTTGGAGACATTTGAACAAGGCTTTCGCCAAGAGTAAGATCTTGTTTTGCTACGATTGCATCAATTTTCTTGTCGAAAGGAGTCACAGGTTTGCGAGAGTCATCAACTTTCTCAACAGGTTTTAAAGTGTCTGGGATAGAAGCCACGTCACCATCGGTTTCTTCATGTGAACTTGTTTCACTTTGAACAGAATCCCGGACAACTGATTTTTCTGGCGACTTTTTCAAAATACCTAGTTTCTGTGTATCTTTCTCAACCTTTTCTAAGCCCTCAATGCCCAAAATAGAACTTTCAGTTTTGGAACTTACTCTAACAATAGAATCTTCAACGTCTGCTTCATCCCTGGGGTGGATTTCAAGGGACTTTGGTGACATTTGAACAAGGCTTTCGCCAAGAGTAAGATCTTGTTTTGCTACGATATCATCAATTTTCTTGTCGAAAGGAGTCACAGGTTTGTGAGAGTCATCAACTTTCTTAACAGGTTTTAAGGTGTCTGGGATAGAAGCCTCGTCACCATCGCTTTCTTCATCTGAACTTGTATCACTTTGAACAGAATCCGGGACAACTGAGTTTTCTGGCGACTTTTTCAAAATATCTAGTTTCTGTGTATCTTTCTCAACCTTTTCTAAGCCCTCAATGCCCAAAATAGAACTTTCAGTTTTGGAACTTACTTTAACAATAGAATCTTCAACCTCTGCTTCATCCCTGGGGTGAATTTCAAGGGGCTTTGGAGACATTTGAACAAGGCTTTCGCCAAGAGTAAGATCTTGTTTTGCTACGATTTCATCAATTTTCTTGTCGAAAGGAGTCACAGGTTTGTGAGAGTCATCAACTTTCTCAACAGGTTTTAAAGTGTCTGGGATAGAAGCCACTTCACCATCGGTTTCTTCATCTGAACTTGTTTCACTTTGAACAGAATCCCGGACAACTGATTTTTCTGGCGACTTTTTCAAAATATCTAGTTTCTGTGTATCTTTCTCAACCTTTTCTAAGCCCTCAATGCCCAAAATAGAACTTTCAGTTTTGGAACTTACTCTAACAATAGAATCTTCAACCTCTGCTTCATCCCTGGGGTGAATTTCAAGGAGCTTTGGAGACATTTGAACAAGGCTTTCGCCAAGAGTAAGATCTTGTTTTGCTACGATTTCATCAATTTTCTTGTCGAAAGGAGTCACAGGTTTGTGATAGTCATCAACTTTCTCAACAGGTTTCAAAGTGTCTGGGATAGAAGCCACGTCACCATCGGTTTCTTCATGTGAACTTGTTTCACTTTGAACAGAATCTGGGACAATTGATTTTTCTGGCGACTTTTTCAAAATATCTAGTTTCTGTGTATCTTTCTCAACCTTTTCTAAGCCCTCAATGCCCAAAATAGAACTTTCTGTTTTGGAACTTACTTTAACAATAGAATCTTCAACGTCTGCTTCATCCCTGGGGTGAAATTCAAGGGGCTTTGGAGACATTTGAACAAGGCTTTCGCCAAGAGTAAGATCTTGTTTTGCTACGATTTCATCAATTTTCTTGTCGAAAGGAGTCACAGGTTTGTGAGAGTCATCAACTTTCTGAACAGGTTTTAAAGTGTCTGGGATAGAAGCCACGTCACCATCGGTTTCTTCATTTGAACTTGTTTCACTTTGAACAGAATCTGGGACAACTGATTTTTCTGGCGACTTTTTCAAAATATCTAGTTTCTGTGTATCTTTCTCAACCTTTTCTAAGCCCTCAATGCCCAAAATAGAACTTTCAGTTTTGGAACTTACTCTAACAATAGAATCTTCAACCTCTGCTTCATCCCTGGGGTGAATTTCAAGTTGCTTTGGAGACATTTGCACAAGGCTTTCGCCAAGAGTAAGATCTTGTTTTGCTACGATTTCATCAATTTTCTTGTTGAAAGGAGTCACAGGTTTGTGAGATTCATCAACTTTCTCAACAGGTTTTAAAGTGTCTGGGATAGAAGCCACGTCACCATCGGTTTCTTCATGTGAACTTGTTTCACTTTGAACAGAATCTGGGACAACTGATTTTTCTGGCGACTTTTTCAAAATACCTAGTTTCTGTGTATTTTTGTCAACCTTTTCTAAGCCCTCAATGCCCAAAATAGAACTTTCAGTTATGGAACTTACTCTATCAATAGAATCTTCAACCTCTGCTTCATCCCTGTGGTGAATTTTAAGGGGCTTTGGAGAAATTTGAACACGGCTTTCGCCAAGAGTAAGATTTTGTTTTGCTACGATTTCATCAAATTTCTTGTCGAAAGGAGTCACAGGTTTGTGAGAGTCATCAACTTTCTCAACAGGTTTTAAAATGTCTGGGATAGAAGCCAGGTCACCATCGGTTTCTTCATCTGAAGTTGTTTTTTTTTGAACAGATTCTGGGACAGCCGACTTTTCTGTCGACCTTTCCAAAACTTCGGGTTTCTGTATATCTTTATGAATCTTTTCTGCTACCACAATTTCCATACTAGAACTGTCAATTTTGGGACTAGCCTTTACAGAAGAATCTACAAATTCTACTAAATTCTTGGAATGACTTTCTAGGGGCTTTGTAGTAATTTCAATATGACTTTCTTCAAGAGTAAAAACCTGGTGTGATGAGTCTACCTCAATCTTCTTGACGGAAATAGAAGAAGATTTGTTAGAGTCATCGACTTTCATAACTGATTTTAATGTGTCTGGGATAAAAGGCACATCACTATCTGTTTCTTCATGTGAACTTGTTTCACTTTGAACAGAATCCGGGACAATTGATTTTTCTGGCGACTTTTTCAAAATATCTAGTTTCTGTGTATCTTTCTCAACCTTTTCTAAGCCCTCAATGCCCAAAATAGAACTTTCAGTTTTGGAACTTACTCTAACAATAGAATCTTCAACCTCTGCTTTATCCCTGGGGTGAATTTCAAGGGGCTTTGGAGACATTTGAACAAGGCTTTCGCCAAGGGTAAGATCTTGTTTTGCTACGATATCATCAATTTTCTTTTCGAAAGAAGTAACGGGTTTGTGAGAGTCATCAACTTTCTCAACAGGTTTTAAAGTGTCTGGGATAGAAGCCCCGTCACCATCGGTTTCTTCATCTAAACTTGTTTCACTTTGAACAGAATCCGGGACATTTAATTTTTCTGGCGACTTTTTCAAAATATCTAGTTTCTGTGTATCGTTCCCAACCTTTTCTAAGACCTCAATTCCCAAAATATAACTTTCAGTTTTGGAACTTACTCTATCAATAGAATCTTCAACCTCTGCTTCATCCCTGGGGTGAATTTCAAGGGGGTTTGGGGACATTAGAGCAATTCTTTCGCCAATAGTAAGATCTTGTTTTGCTACGGGTTTGTGAGAGTCATCAACTTTCTTAACAGGTTTTAAAGTGTCTGGGATAGAAGCCACATCACCATCGGTTTCTTTATGTGAACTTGTTTTACTTTGAACAGATTCTGGGACAGCCGACTTTTCTTTGAACCTTTCCAAAACTTCGGTTTTCTGTATATCTTTATGAATCTTTTCTGCTACCACGATTTCCATACTAGAACTGTCAATTTTAGGACTAGCCTTTACAGAAGAATCTACAAATTCTACTAAATTCTTGGAATGACTTTCTAGGGGCTTTGTAGTAATTTCAATATGACTTTCTTCAAGAGTAAGAACCTGGTTTGATGAGTCTACCTCAATCTTCTTGACGGAAATAGAAGAAGATTTGTTAGAGTCATCAACTTTCATAACTGATTTTAATGTGTCTGGGATAGAGGCCAAAGCACCATCGGTTTCTTCATCTGAACTGTTTTCATTTTGAACAGAATGTGGGACAATCGACTTTTTTGGAAACTTCTCCAAAAAATGGGGTTTTTGTAAATCTTTATGAATCTTTTCTGCTACCACAATTTCCATACAAGAACTGCCACTTTTGGGGCTAGCCTTTACAGAAGAATCTACAACCTCTGATAAATCCTTGGGATGACTTTCTAGGGCCTTTGTAGTAATTTCAATATGAATTTCTTCATGAGTAAGAACCTGGTGTGATGAGTCTTCCTCAATCTTCTTGAAGGAAGGAGAAGTAGATTTTTGAAAGTCACCAACTTTTATAACAGATTTTGATGTGTCTGGGAAAGAAGCCACATCACCATCGGTTCCTTCATCGGGGTTCTGTTTGATTTTCTCAACCTTTTCTAAGCACTCTATTCCTAAAAGATAATTGTTATCTTTGGAAGAAGAAGAAACATTCTTTTGACCTTCAATTTTGAGAACAGACTTAAGAACGGGCTCTGATTCCTTGGGATTTGTTTCCTCTTCTAAATCCTCGGTTTCAAAATTTGAAGATGTTCCTATCAGATTCGTTTTAATAATTGATTCGTCCGTTTCTGTTGTACACGTTAAAATAGTTAAACGGGGCTCTATCGAAAATTCTACTGGGGTGTCATTTGAAATGAGAACTTGATGTTTTAAATGAGGTATTTTCACTTCATCAACTTCAATTAAACCATTTGAAATGTCTGAAATTGTTAATACATCAGTTTGGTCATCTAAACTCATTTCACTTCTATCGGAATCTGATTCAGCCAATTCTTCGGTTGACCAATTCATTGGATCAGATTTAAGTTTCTCTCTTTCGTCCTTTTCTTCATCTGAAATTGGGGTATGAACTATTTGACTGGATTTAACAGTTTTGTAAACGTTATCACTTGATACTTCGCTCTTAGAAGACGAGATATAGGAAGATTGAGCAATTGTTTCTTTTGTGGAAATTTTGGAGTCATGGGTTTTAATTTTAAGGACATTTTCATCAATGACATGTTCTTCTAGTTCTTCTTTAGCAAAAAAAACATCACTTTTTTCTTGAGAAAATGTATCTTCTTCCCTACAAAGTTGTTTATCTTTAGAAACCTCATGCTGCTCGTCCTTAAATGCTGATATTTTGGTGAAAGCAATATTTTCGACTTCTCTGTCGAGCACTGGAGAGACTTCACGAGATTTCAAATCAGTTATTTTACTTTCTGCTATTTTAGGTATACCTTCGTCAAGTTTTAGGCGTTTATCTAATTTAGTGGCAGAAAAACCAAATTCGAGATGAGTTTTGGAGAACAGCTGATTGTTTTCTGGCAATGATTCTTGATCGGTTGATATTTCATCAACTGAGTCAGGAGTTTTTAAATCATCATCATCGCTTGATTTTAAAACATTACCAATAAAAACAAGCAAAGGCTGTATGTGTTCTTCAATTACCGAACTTGATAGACTTGACATACCTGATTTTATGTTCGTTTTAAATATTTTTGGGGATTTAGGGGATGTTTTAGTTGTTATTATTTCTGACTTTACGGATGTTTTTAAAGGTTTTTCTTTGTCGGAAATAATAACATTAGTTGATTCATCTGCATCATAAGATTTTTCTGATTCAGATGGACTGATATTGATTTGTTTGTCTATAAGTTTTCTACCCACGTCATCAAGCCCTTGCATTGATTTATCTTCTTTCACATTTAGTTTTTGTTGATTTGTACTCAAGCTACTTTTACCACAAACTTCTTCAATATGAGTTCTGGGGCTCAAAACTTTTTCTGTTTCCTTCGGAGAAGAACTATGCAATTTCTTGTCGGGAGTTAAAACTTGCATTTCCTTTTCTTCGATAATTTTAACAAATTCTTCTTTGAAATGCACATTTTGTCTAAGCACCATGGGATGCGACTTTCTTCCAAATTCATCTTCACTGGAGTGTGAGGATTTTAAAGGAAAATTTAACTCATCCCCGGTTAGTTTTTTAGTTTTCAATGGGAAATACATTTTCGAATCAATTTCTTCTTCATCAAGTTCGTCGGAATTTTCCAAAGCAAATTTTTTTAAACTATCGATTTGTAAGTAATCTTTCGTTGGAAGCTCAATTTTTTCAAATTCAGCTGCAACACTTTTAACAGGAAACTTTAATTCCTGCGGACCAACTTTTTGTGGAAACCCTAGTAGGACCTGGGTGCAGTCAGCTGTTTCAGATAAAACTGGAATATTCTTTCTTATGCATTTAATTTCACATATTTCTTCACCAATAGTCTCTAAGTTAGTCGCTTGTTCTTCATTAGGAATAACTATAACCTTTTCCAAAGGTTTACATTCATCAATTTCAAAGCCCGTGCAAATTTGATCTTCAACAGCCTTCAAATTTAGATCGCCTCTAACATTACAATATTTCGTTTGGAATGGAATGGCTTCGACGCAATTGCCTTCAATTTTTTCGATTACCTCTTTAACTGTATTTGAATTTTCACAAAGTATATCGGGTTTCATTTCTTGACTCTTCCTCTTAGAGAAAGTTTCTGAGTTCTCTATTTGACGGACTAGTTTCTTGACACCTTCAAATACGCTCTCCTGTTCTTCAGTATCAATGGTTTTTGTTTTATCACTTGGATGGTAGATAGAAGTGACGTTTTGGATAAATCGCTTCGTTTGTAGTACTTTGGTGGGTTGATCACATACATCCATTTCGGAAAATGTAGTGCTGTAATACCTTTCCCCTGGACTTTCACTTGAAACTTCAGTAATGCATTGTTCTTGCGATGTATTGGAAGCTTTCAGTCTCATTTTATCAGCCTGCAATTTGGTATTAGCATCTCCTATTTTCACCAGTTGGATGTGTTTTAAGGGTTTTTGAAATGTTGCAGCGTAAAATGTGGGTGATAATTATATTATTATCACGTAATTATCAATTTATTATTTATATAATCTATGTATGTATGTATGTATATTTATTTATTTTGTAATTTTTACAATGTGCATGCAATAATATCTGAGAGAAACCAGAGTAATTATGGCAATTACTAAATTGAAACCTAGTACGTATGTAGTTAAACATAGAATTTCCGTTTTGATTTAAAAAATACTTGAAATACTAATTGATATGCGTGATGATCTTAAGCCATTTTTGACTTAGTTCTGTTAATTATTTATTTATGAGTTAGTTATGATTATTACTTTAAACAAACAAAAAAACAAACCTTTGCAAATGAAAGGAAATTTGTTTTAAGCGCGCCATGTTTACTCCAGCATTTCTCTTCTTTTTTTTGATAAAAGCACAACGTGTAAATGGAAGCAATTTTTAAGATTTGAAATTATGAAAAATAATAAATTAGACAACATACGTGGTTGATCGACATTGTTATTTGGTTTTGTGATTTTGATTATTATACTATACATATGTATATATAAAGCCGTACAACCTAATAATTTTACTAGTGGTTGAACAGAGCTGTTTAATTTAAGTTGGCAATAATGAAATTCTATTTCTATTTGAAAAATATATTTAAATTCTATTACACTTGGATGATTCTTTAAACTTGAATGTCATAAGTTTATCGATTTATTGATTCCTTTCAGTAAAAGTCCTAAAAATTATCAGCATTTCTAATAACGGCATCCATTTAGTGTAGGGATAATTTATTCAAGTTCGAAGATTTGACTAGTCTAAAAATATTTCTTTTTTATTTTAACACTCTGTTTTTCATGAGTGGATTCAAAGATCACATTAAATTTGAAGTTTTCCTACTTTGAGTGACAGTAACAACTTTAATTCTTGTAGGATCCAAAGCTTGTGTGATATTAAAAGGTTTGATTTACGATTCAGCTTTTATATTTTGAACGCAATATTCGATCTCAGGGACTAGCTTTATAGAGCCATGTCTAGTTTTGGCATCCCTGCCAAACTCGTCCGTTTGTGCAGGTTGACATTGGAGAATTCGCGATAATCCATAAAGGTTGGAAACAACATAACCTTTCGATGTCAAAAAAGGCTTCAGACAAGATGATGCGCTGTCATGTGATTTATTTAATATCGTCCTTAAACAAATAGTACAGAGCTCCCACGTCAACACTGGAGGCACTATCTTACAAAAGTCTGTCCAAATGAGATTGACATAATCGGAAGAACTCGCGTGATGTTAATGGGGCTTTTGCGCGTATTGAGGGAGAGGCGGCAAAAATGGGTTAAGCGGTTAATGAGGGCAAACCAAAGTACTGTCTTGAAGAAAGAACCTACAACACCGACATCTAGGCTAAAATGTCACCATCGATAGACTTAACTTTGAGGTAGTTAAGGACTTTGTCTACCTAGGCTGAGCTATGAACGCAGAAAATAACACCAGCGCAGCGCTGAGATCAAACGAAGAATAACTGTTGCTAACCGCTGTTTCTTTGGACTAAGAAAGCAATTAAGTGGCAAAGCCCTCTCTCAAGCGACCAAAGTGTCACTATATAAGACCCTCATCATCCCCGTCCTGCTATACGATGCAGACGCATGGACTATGACAAAAGCGGATAAAAGCACCTTGGGTCGTTTCGAGAGAAGAGTTCTTCACGTGATCTACGGTCCCGTATGCATATAAAGTGAGTAGATGAGAAGATGGAACGACGAGCTATACGGGCTGTACAGCGAAGTAGACTTAGCTAGAAGGGTAAAAGTCCAACGACTAAGATGGCTGGGTCACGAAGAGCGCATGGAAACCAATGATCCGGCCTGGAAATTCTTCGAATCCACACCCACAGGACAGCGCAGTAGAGGAAGACCGCGGATCAGGTGGCGTGCACAAGTGGAGTGCGAAACTGGAGCCATTTAGCTAGGGACCGAGCTAGATGGGGAAGTTTGTTGGGTGAGGCCATAGTTCACACATGACTGTAGCGCTACCTTAAGTACTAAGTAAGTAAGTATTCGATTTGGAGATGCATTGATATATGTTTCAGGTTACAGCAGAAAGAATGGGACGCATTTTCGTACTTTGTACTTTACCCAAAAAGAAATATAAGTGAATAAACACTTTGTATGCATAGATATTTTATAAATTGAATCAGTTCGGAGGTACAATTATACAGGAACGGTACAGTGCAGTCTATCCTACCACGTTTGGCAAATGCTGGCATACCAATCGCTACTTGTAAACTGTTGCTTATGCAAGACGTTATGAAGAAGCCAAACACCAGGTGGAACAACATCACAAAGTGTCAGGTCACAAAAAACATCTGGCCAACACTAGATTTAAAGCAATCAAGGTGCTTGCTATCTCTAAGCAGATCGCATATAAGCTCGATAATAGGTGTCATAACCGAACACTGTCTATTGTCTAATAGGAAAGGACGCCACGTGGCTAGGCGTGTTCTCAAATGACTTTTGCAGAAGCTGTTTGGACGAGGAAGAGGAGGAAACAGTTCTTCACCTTCTCTGCACATGCCCTGCTCTAGCTCAAAAACGCAAGAATTACCTGGGAGAATGCTTGTTTAACGATCTAAATCATATCAGCTAAATCAGCCTCTCACGTTTCGTAAGGGACTCAAACTGGTTCCATTGAGCTTAGGAGGAAGCCTCAAGATTCATGTGCTATCACAATGGGCCATTAAACTGGCCTAAGTGTGTCCGATTCCATCATGGACAGCCACTTTAACCTAACCTAACCTACAATTATACAAGAAATGCGTTGTCTCAATTAACACGAAAAAAAAAAAATAATCAGAATTACGAGTATATCGAAAATGAAGGCCAAAAAAAACAAAAAAGATTTGTACGAGTTCATTAATTTTATGAAAGCAAAGGCAAGGATGTGACCCACATTAATAACTTCCTAATGGAGTCCTAAAAAAGGGTCCAGTCATAGGTAATGGCCAAAAAATCATTGGAATATTTAGTTATTTTAATTCCTAAATTATGTTGAAATTTTTAGAATTTGGCATTGATAATAAAAATATTAAAGTTCACCTTTTTAAAAAATTGAAAACTCCACAAAATAAGAACCATCCAAATTAGTAAACTATAAATCGATTTTCGATAATTTGAAACAATACATTTTTTTTAATACCGGATCAATTTTATACATATACATACTTCTAATTGTAAGAGATCATATTAAGAAATTATTTGCTGAAATACAGTGAAATGCAAGTACATAGTTTATATATAGATCTAGTTTTTTTTTTTTTTTTTTTTTTTTTAATTTCCGTAAAAGGAAATATCAAAATAATGAAGCATTTAATTTTTGTATGTAAATTTGACAAAGCTTTATTTATTTCTTAATATAATAACTATGGATTGAAAGCATTGATACAATTTTATAATTCTTTTTTTTAAATACATACATACATAAATTCTTTGACATTTTTGGAAACGAAGAAAAGTTTAAAAGCGAATAAACACAGAATTAAAAGTTACTTGTCTCAGATGACGTCATAACGCCAAAACCAACATTTTTGGAGAAAGTACCTGAGGATCACAATAATGTTCTAGAAAAGTAAACTCATTGGTTAAGTAACACACTGAATTGTTGTTTGATGCAATCAGTCAGGACTTTTTAAGTTTTCGGTACATTTTTTGTCAAGAGCATCTAGAGAACTAAAAAATAGACCATTCCATTAATGAGGCACCTACATTTGTCGAATGATCTTAAAGTTTTTTTTTGTGTTGGTTCAAGTCTTTTTTTGTATTCATCTAGTTAGAAAACCAGAAGAGAACGAGGGTCTAGCCAGGGATGAAGGGGACCTACAGTTTTTATACCAAATCCGAATGACTTTTCTAGACAAAAATTACTCTTGGAGTATATGTCAGTTCCTCTCAAGAGGCAGTACTCGTATTAAAACTTTTGGTGGTACAAGCATGACAGTCCTACACACTTGCCATTACGACACTGGTAATGGAATGAAGCTGTTCAACTTTAAAATTATAACAGTGTTAAGGGGCCAAATCAAATCGCATTATCTTGTTTCCCAATTGACGTCACCACAAAGTAAAAAATTCGTGACCGGAAAACTTCTCACGATAAAAAGCCATAATAGGTCGTGTGTTGAGTGGATTGCTGTACCGTCTTGTTGGAACCTCATATCGTTTAAGTCGCGATCTACAATAGTCGGCCAAAAAGTAGGTGCACCACGTTCATTGATCGATTTCTAAACGATCCACTATTCTAATTTCTAAATGACACACATTCATCTAACAATATAATATAAGGCTTGGAATCATGAAATTAATGGCCCTATTCGTGAAGAGCGCAGAAACAAAAACATCTCGAATCAGGTAACCCCAGTGCTATGGAAATCCCAAACAAAGATCATTTACTATTCCAACAATCAATCTTCAGAGACCTTAATGATCAGTTAATGTATCATCCAATTTGGCTTAGCACCAATCCAACCCCCAACCTACAGCAAACCAACATTGGACCATACGAACGGAACAACCTGTAACAAATAAAGTCAACTGCCTTTCTAATTAAGTTTTGACATTTAAAGTACGTCTAAAGCACTTTTGAATATATGTCATGTGTCAACAAATTTGTATTTGTATTATTCATTTAAGTTTATCTTAAGCAAACATTTTTAATAATATTAATTTTAAAAAATCAGTATATATGTAGTTAAAAACAAATAACTTGTTTTAAAGTTAATCGAAATTGTCTACAGAAACAAAGAAACAAATCAAAATACCATTCACAAAAACTCTTGCGTGGTGTTAAAAATTAAACTATATAATGATCATTTTTAACTTGTCTTTTGTTTTTAAAACTCTAATTTATCACTATTAAAATTGAAAGAAGGTTATATTATTAAAGTAAATTCTAAACCAGATCAAAAACAATCCATGTCCTTAGATGAGAAAATATGTATAACTATACTATGGTACGAATAAAAACGTAAAAATTTACTCGTTTTCAGTGACAAAAATCAGAAAGAAATTTATTTTATTAAAAATTGAAAAAAAAAAAATCTGAAGAAATATTATTTAAATTATTTGAATACAAAAATGAATCAACATATGTTATAGGCATTTTTAGAAATCATTTATGCGTTTTAAAAACGTCAAAAGGAAGAATTTCATTTTCACTTAAACTGAATTAAAAAGAAAAGTGACGAACGATGTGAAGATACACAAGTAATTTGATTAAGTTTATTTTACCAATAGAAAAATAGATATTGTAATGTGTATACACTCTTTCAATAATAAGGGGCAACATCTAGTGGTAGTAATAGGAGAACTCGCTTCTTTAAGCATCGAGAAACATCTAGTGGCTTAGAGGGGAACTCATTCAGCGCATACAAGAACCTCGAAAGGGGTAAGCATCTAGTGATAAAGTGGAGAACTTCGTTAAGCATCGAGAAACATCTAGTGGCTTAGAGGGGAACTCATTCAGCGCATACAAGAACCTCGAAAGGGGTAAGCATCTAGTGATAAAGTGGAGAACTTCGTTAAGCATCGAGAACAACCTCGTAGATTCTCGAACCGATTTGAGGTATATAAATAGGCGCTTGGAAGCGAAGCGGTTCATTATGGATTGTGAATTGCTATAAAGAAAAGACTGTGTTTGAAAAGTAAAGACTGTGTTTTAAAAGTAATAATTGAAAGTGTTGAATAAAGAATTTTTGTGAGTAATTTAAAAGAAAGTGAATTTGTGTTTTTATTTACGAAGTTTGAATAAGTTTTAACTGTCGGACCAAGCCGAATATTACATTGGTGTCAGAATAAGGGATTAAAACTTATTGAGAATAAAAACAGTGACTGAATTTTGTGTAAAGTAGTGAAGTTAAAAATAAAAAAAAAAAAAAAAAATAAAAAAATGAGTAAAGTTTTGAAAGACTTAACTGTCCCTGAGCTAAAAGCCGAACTAAGCAAACGTGGCTTAAGCGGGACAGGAGTAAAAACCGAACTCGTTAAACGGCTGCAGGAATATCTGGAGCAGCAAAATGAAGACCCAGATACGTTTGCTTTCGAATTAGAAGCAAAAGTGGAAGAGGTAAATGCAAATGTTGCCTTATCTAACATGATGTCGGTTCTTTTAGTCAAATTTGAAGAAAATAAAAATGATGTCCTGAAACAACTAGAAGCCCAGCGAAGCGACCAAAAGCAAGAACAACAGAATGTTCTCAAACAACTAGAAACTCAAAGGAATGATGTCCTGAAACAACTAGAAGCCCAAAGAAGCGACCAAAAGCAAGAACAGCAGAATATTCTAGAGCGGTTCGACGAACAGAGAAACCTTTTAGAAGGCAGGTTTGCGGTCTTCGAAGGAAAAATCAACACTCTTGACGAGCGCGTCGAGCGTGTCGAAAAACAAAACGCACGTATCGAGAAAATGGACGAACGAATCGAAACCATTACAAATGAACTTGAAAAAGTGCGAAAGATGAAAGCTCGAGAACCTTCTGGTGAGTGCTCAAGGAAAAGAGAAGTAAATCCTCCAAGCTTTGATGGGCAGATTCCGTGGTCAATCTACAAGAAACAGTTTGAAGCAGCAGCGTTAACAAACGGCTGGGACGATCACGAAAAATACATTGCTCTTACGCTTGCTTTAAGAGGATCTGCTGCTGAACTGCTACAAACCATCCCAGCAGAGAAGAGTGGTGACTTCACAGTTCTGGTAAACGCAATCGAACAGCGGTTCGGGGATAGCCACATGACAGAAGTCTTCCGAGTTCAGCTTAACAATAGGACACAGAAAAGAGGTGAAACTCTGCAGCAGCTTCAGGCAGATATCGAGCGATTGGTTCACCTGGCATATCCAACAGCTGGTAACGAGATAATAAATCAACTTGCTGTTGAAGCCTTTGTGAGAGCTGTGGGCGATATAAATCTCCAAAGGGCCATCCGCACTGCCGGAAAGCGAACACTACCAGAAGCATTGGCTTTCGCTCTGACGATGGAAGCTGCAGAACAAGCTTCCCAAAACGTGCATCGCGTAAGAGAAATAGAAGTCCAAGAATGTTCTTGTCAGAAGGCTACTGTGGAAAGGAGTCAGCGAGACGGACCAGCACGATGCTGGAACTGCAATAAGACTGGGCATCTACAGCGACAGTGCAGATTACCGCGAAGAGGAACCACATGCCAACACTGTGGAAACAGAAGTAATGCAACTGGTCAAAACAACACCAACAACGTTGCTTCCGAAGTTGTTTCCCACCCGGGAAACGAATAAGAACCAACTTCAAGGGGCAGAAGCTGGTTTCTGGTATCGATGGCCCCAGAAACGACATCCAGGTTTCTCAAACGAAACGTGACAACAAGAGCCTGACCGTGGAAGCAAGTATAAACGGCAACAAATGTGTGGCTACCATTGACACCGGTGCCACGGCGTCCATCGTACGGCAAGACCTCGTCAAGAAGGCATGGCTCCACAACACCAACAGCTATCGTCTAAGGACTGCAACTGGAGAGGCCGCAAAAGTTTATGGTGAGGTACGTCTTAAGATTCGGATAGCAGAGTTGGAATTCTCTCACCCGTTCCTGGTAGCAGATATATGCGACGAGTGCATTGTCGGCGTCGATTTCATGAAAGATCATGGAGTGATATTGGACATCGGGAACCAAGTCCTGAAATATCGAAACATCGAGATTCCGATGATCTATGGGACTAACTCGTATGAGACCTCGTCATTTGTGAAAACCGTCATCAAAGAAGATCTCACTTTGCCTGCTTCTTCAGAAGTATTCGTGTGGACGAAATTGAAGGGTAAGCCTGGCAGCCATCGATACCTCATGGTCGAACCAGCATCTGAAAAGTCCTCCCAAAACATCACCATTGGGAAGACTCTTGTGAGACCTGTAAAGAACATGGTTCCCGTACGAATACTGAACATCAAGCCGTATGAAGTTAAGCTCAGAAAAGGTGAGATTGTTGGACAATGCGAATCTGTATCAGCGATAACAAGGATCAACGAAAAAGATTCAAGGCAATCCTTGAAGTCCGAAGAGCTGAACTCCATAAAGACGAACATTCTCAAGTCATCTAATCTTGGCCACCAACAACGAAGAACTGCAGAAGGTCTCCTCGAAGAATTTGCAGACATTTTTTCGTCATCGAAAGGGAAATATGGCAGAACGCAACTGGTGCAACATCGAATCAATACCGGGGATGCAAGGCCGATTCGTCAACCTGCAAGACGCCTTCCACTAGCCAAACAAGGTGAGGTTGAAGAACTGATAACCACCATGAAGGAAGAAGGGCTGATCGAAAACTCTAAAAGCCCTTGGGCGTCTCCAGTGGTCCTGGTAAAGAAGAAAGACGGATCAACCCGCTTTTGCGTGGACTATCGAAGGTTGAATGATGTGACTAAGAAGGATAGCTACCCTCTGCCTAGGATCAGTGATACTCTGGACGCAATGGAAGGAGCACAATGGTTCTCAACTTTGGACTTGAAAAGTGGCTACTGGCAAGTCGAGATCCATCCTGAAGACAAAGAAAAGACAGCATTCTCAACAGGAAACGGATTGTGGCAGTTCAAAGTAATGCCTTTTGGACTTTGCAATGCTCCAGCGACTTTTGAGCGCCTAATGGAATGCGTCCTGCAAGGATTCACATGGAAATCTTGCCTAGTCTATTTGGATGACGTCATAGTATACGGGAAAACATTTGATGAACACTGTACAAATCTGAGAGCCGTGTTTCAAAGACTTCGAGAAGCCCACCTCAAGCTTAACCCAGAAAAGTGTTCACTCTTCAAAACCGAAGTGAAATATCTGGGACATATCATCTCATCCCAAGGAGTAAAAACGGATCCTGATAAGGTTGACACCGTGAAGAATTGGCCAACACCACAGGATAAACACCAACTCCGAAGCTTTCTGGGTCTAGCCACCTACTATAGGCGCTTTGTAAAGGACTTTGCTGGAATCGCCAAGAGTCTTCATCAGCTAACGGAAAAGGGAAAGCAGTTTAAATGGTCAGGTGAGTGCGAGCGCAGCTTTCAAGAGCTCAAGCAACGCTTGTGTAATGCACCAGTGCTGACCTATCCGACTCCAGGAAAACCGTTTATCATTGATGCTGATGCCAGCAATGTCGGGATTGGTGCTGTACTGTCGCAGGTACATAATGGCGAAGAAAAAGTGATTGCCTATTACAGCAAGGTACTCTCGAAGTCGGAAAGAAACTATTGTGTAACCAGAAGAGAACTTCTTGCACTGATTTTGGCAACAAAGCACTTCCATAAGTATCTCTATGGACAGAAGTTCCTTCTCCGAACTGACCATGGAGCACTAAACTGGCTTTTGAATTTCAAGAATCCAGAGGGTCAAGTGGCGAGGTGGATTGAGAGGCTGCAGACGTACGATTACGAAATTCAACATCGGAAGGGGAAGCTTCACTCAAATGCAGATGCACTGTCTCGGAGACCATGCAAGCAAGACTGTAAGCATTGCAGACGACAAGAAGAAAAAGAAGTGGTTACTGTCCAACGAACCAGAGCCGATCCCGTTTATGGCTGGAGCAACGACGAGTTGAGGAAGGCTCAACAAGAAGACTCAGATATCGAACCCATCCTCGCTTGGAAGGAACACCAGGAAAAACCAGAATGGGCTGATATCTCCGATAGAAGTCTGACTCTGAAGGCCTATTGGGCACAGTGGGACTCGTTTCATGTCCAAGAGGGTGTCCTTCGACGTAAATGGGAATCAGCAGATGGAAAGTCTTATGTCATGCAGCTAGTCTTACCGAGATCGAAGGTTATGGACGTTCTGCGAGAGATGCATGGTGGGGTTTCGGGAGGCCATCTAGGAGTGAACAAGACGCTAGAAAAGGTTCGACAACGATTTTACTGGCTACATGTAAGGGAAGATGTCGAGAAGTGGTGCCGAAAATGCGATACCTGTGCTGCCACCAAAGGCCCGAATAGGAAGAACCACAGCCAAATGCAGCAGTATAATGTTGGAGCACCCTTCGAAAGGATTGCAGTAGACGTGGCGGGTCCATTTCCGGAAACAAATAATGGAAATCGTTATATTCTGGTCGTCATGGATTACTTCAGCAAGTGGCCTGAAGCATACGCCATTCCAAACCAAGAAGCCAAAACAGTCGCAGACCAAATTGTCTTCAACTGGGTGAGCAGATTCGGCGTTCCATTAGAACTGCATTCCGACCAGGGAAGGAATTTTGAATCAAACATATTTCAGGAAGTTTGTGGGCTTCTTGACATCAAGAAGACAAGAACAACACCACTTCACCCACAATCTGATGGCATGGTCGAACGATTCAACCGAACCCTGAAGGAACATCTTTGCAAAGTTGTGGACGACAACCAGCGAGATTGGGATCGACACATTCCACTGTTTTTGATGGCGTATCGAAGTGCAAGACATAGCTCAACTGGTCATACACCGTCTGAGATTTTGATGGGAAGGAACATCAGACTGCCGAGCGAAATAAAATTTGGATGTCCCACGTCGGAGCTGCAAGCCGAGGATGACTACATTGATGACCTCAGAGAAAGACTCCTTCAGATCCACGACAATACCAGGTTGAAAATAAAGATGTTCAGTGACCGAATGAAGACACGCTACGATATACGAGCGACAACAACAGAGTTCCAAGCAGGAGATCGGGTGTGGCTTTACAATCCCCATCGACAAAAAGGATTGTCACCGAAACTTCAACGGGACTGGGAAGGTCCATATACAGTCATTACAAAAATCAACGATGTCGTGTACCGGATACAAAAGGGAGTCAGAGGAAAACCTAAAGTTGTACATCGCGACCGGCTACATCGCTACAGTGGTGATGAGAACGATGGATTTGTTCGGGACGATCAATCCTAAGGAGGGGGCAATGTAATGTGTATACACTCTTTCAATAATAAGGGGCAACATCTAGTGGTAGTAATAGGAGAACTCGCTTCTTTAAGCATCGAGAAACATCTAGTGGCTTAGAGGGGAACTCATTCAGCGCATACAAGAACCTCGAAAGGGGTAAGCATCTAGTGATAAAGTGGAGAACTTCGTTAAGCATCGAGAAACATCTAGTGGCTTAGAGGGGAACTCATTCAGCGCATACAAGAACCTCGAAAGGGGTAAGCATCTAGTGATAAAGTGGAGAACTTCGTTAAGCATCGAGAACAACCTCGTAGATTCTCGAACCGATTTGAGGTATATAAATAGGCGCTTGGAAGCGAAGCGGTTCATTATGGATTGTGAATTGCTATAAAGAAAAGACTGTGTTTGAAAAGTAAAGACTGTGTTTTAAAAGTAATAATTGAAAGTGTTGAATAAAGAATTTTTGTGAGTAATTTAAAAGAAAGTGAATTTGTGTTTTTATTTACGAAGTTTGAATAAGTTTTAACTGTCGGACCAAGCCGAATATTACAATATAAATAAATTATTTAAATGCTTTCACTCCTTGTGGTATGCGTACACATTTGAAGAAGATATACAAAATACCGAGTGCAGTTAAAAAAGATGAAAGGTAAAAAAGCCTACATACATTCTGAGTACCACTTTGATGTCTTATTCTTTTTTTTAAAGGAATTTTCTAAAAATTGGTTGCAGAAGACCGATATCAAAGTCGTCTCACAGTCAAAATAGTATTGCGTTTTTTGGTATTCAGATACTGCATAACGCAAATTAAGAGGCTCAGTAAAGAAGACAGAATTGTTTATTCAAAAGACTTATCGGGTTTAAGAACAAAACTTTTATTGTTGTTATTATTGTTTTCACCTTAAAGAGAGTCTAGTCACACTGCGATACACACCATTTACCAGATTTTCTCAGGAAATTTATTTTCAAAGAACTTACCGTATCACGGATATCTAATTCAAGGTAATTTAAGGCAAAACAAATATTTAAGAAACAAAAGCAC
Organism: Eupeodes luniger; assembly: GCA_951509635.1. Lineage (NCBI taxonomy): Eukaryota > Metazoa > Arthropoda > Insecta > Diptera > Syrphidae > Eupeodes > Eupeodes luniger. Next base: position 56,059,347 of record OX608074.1, on the reverse strand, counting down.
ACGGCTCAAAAAACACTATATACCTTTAAAAGGCTGTGAATATAACTAAAAGACTAAACCAAAATTATAAATCATGGAATATACAGTCAATATTTTTTGTGTACCATGAAGAATTTACAGAACAGAACCTAAGAACAAATCGAATAATTGGATTAGTCAAAGCTTACAGTACACGACGTAAAATATACCCTGTTATAAGGTTTGCTTACATACATACATATGTATATATATAGAAACCAAAAAAGTGCAAATGAGCCCACGCAGTAAGACGAGAGCTCATAATTTAAATGGATATAGAAAGTGACGAATTTTCTTTAAAAAACAAAAAAAAAAAACAAATGTAGGCAAACACGATATTCAAGGTTAAGTTTTATGTTTTTTTTTTTTACATTTACAAATTAAAAACCAAATATACATAATAATGCAATAGTGATGCTGGATGATGCTTATAAAGCAGTTTTTTTTTTAATTACATCAAAAACTAACATATTGCAATTGATTGGATATACCATTTATAAAAATAAGCTTAGCAGTTACTCTTAATATTGTTAGTTTATTTTTTGAATCTAAAAGCAGTTCAAGCTTAAGTATGGGTACATACATATATATTTAAATATTAAAGCTTCATGGGTACATACCTTTGGATGAAACAACAATTTGCTCTTGTTCGTCACTATCGTATTTTTCTTCTTCATTAAGAGTAAAAGCGGAAATATCTAAAAAGGAAGGAAATAACTTCTGTTAGTTTAAGGAAAAATAGAACATTTCAAGATTAATGGTGCGATTTGAAGGGAAACCACTTTTCAATTCATGCAATGGCGGATCCAGATTACTTTTTTTAATTTTCGTAGAAATTTCCTTGAATTCAAAACTCTTACATTATTAACACGAAATTTGTATTTTTATTGCTTTAAACTTTTTAGGTCTATAGACCAAGAACATAATTTGAATCGGGAATCCAGCACTATTCCACTCGCACTGCAGAATTTCAATAAATAAATAAATTGGGTGGCGCAACAGTCCGTTGAGAACTGTGCGAGTAACGTTACCAGGGATGGAGGGGACCTTCAGTTTTAAGCCGAATCCGAACGGCTAATTTGACAAAGCACTTTTCATGACAAGAATTACTCTTGGAGAATTTGTCAATTCCTCGCAAGAGGCAGTACCCGTGAAAAAACTAGATGGCATAGGCAGGGATCGAACCCAAGACCTCTGGCATGACAGTCCAACGCACTAACCATCATGCCACGGGTACTACAATTTCAATAGGTTAACAAAAATTGAGTCCGAAAAAAATACCTAAGAAAGCCATGCAATTCTTAATATCAGATTTTTGTTTTATTTTCTTACGAAAAAAATATGACATTTTTTTTGGGGGTTTTTACATCTATATTTTTGTAGCGTTCTTCCCATCTATGGAAATGCCAACAAGAACAGAATATATTATTATTGGGAATAAGCTACGTTTCAAAACAATTTTTTCAGGAAATGCACACAAAACTCCTCTAAACTATGTAATGGGTGATTTTTTTGAGGTTAGGATTTTCATGCATTAGTATTTGACAGATCACGCGGGATTTCAGACATGGTGTCAAAGAGAAAGATGCTCAGTATGCTTTGACATTTCATCATGAATAGACTTACTAACGAGCAACGCTTGCAAATCATTGAATTTTATTACCAAAATCAGTGTTCGGTTCGAAATGTGTTTCGCGCTTTTTTATCGACAAATTTTGTTCAGCGATGAGGCTCATTTCTGGTTGAATGGCTACGTAAATAAGCAAAATTGCCGCATTTGGAGTGAAGAGCAACCAGAAGCCGTTCAAGAACTGCCCATGCATCCCGAAAAATGCACTGTTTGGTGTGGTTTGTACGCTGGTGGAATCATTGGACCGTATTTTTTCAAAGATGCTGTTGGACGCAACGTTACGGTGAATGGCGATCGCTATCGTTCAATGCTAACAAACTTTTTGTTGCCAAAAATGGAAGAACTGAACTTGGTTGACATGTGGTTTCAACAAGATGGCGCTACATGCCACACAGCTCGCGATTCTATGGCCATTTTGACTGAAAACTTCGGAGAACAATTCATCTCAAGGAATGGACCGGTAAGTTGGCCACCAAGATCATGCGATTTGACGCCTTTAGACTATTTTTTGTGGGGCTACGTCAAGTCTAAAGTCTACACAAATAAGCCAGCAACTATTCCAGCTTTGGAAGACAACATTTCCGAAGAAATTCGGGCTATTCCGGCCGAAATGCTCGAAAAAGTTACCCAAAATTGGACTTTCCGAATGGACCACCTAAGACGTAGCCGCGGTCAACATTTAAATGAAATTATCTTCAAAAAGTAAATGTCATGGACCAATCTAACGTTTCAAATAAAGAATTGATGAGATTTTGCAAATTTTATGCGTTTTTTTTAAAAAAAAAGTTCTCAAGCTCTTAAAAAATTACCCGATACATATATTGTAATTTAGCTCTTAAATATGGCATGTTTAGAAAACTGATGGAATCTTGGAATGCTTTTATCTGTAGGAAGTCGTCCAAATAAAATAGTTAGACCTATCTTGCTGGACAACAATGTTCTAAAATAATCTAATAATTAAAGTTGTCACTTAAGCCCTTCGATATATAAAGGGTAATTTTTTAGCTATTATCTTTTTGGCAACACTGCTGGTTTAAACAGCTGACGCATGTTTCGTGTTTAGTTTCACTGTCAAACATCTTCAGTTTGGTCTATTATTTAACCATGAATCGTCTTACAAACGAACAACGCTTGCAAATTATTGGATTTTATTATGAAAATGCGTGCTCTGTCAGTTTAATCGACCCACTGAATCGGCTATTCGGACTATTGTGACTAAATTTACCAAATTTACATTGTTGGACATTAAACCACCAACACGCTTACGTAGAGTGCAAACTGAAGAAAATATCGCAGCTGTATCGGCCAGTGTTAATGATAAACATCAATTATCGATTCGTCGCCGTTCGTAGCCTCTGTTATTCAAAAACGTGGAAAATTTTGCGGAAGGATTTAGGTGTGATACCTTTCAAAATACAGCTGGTGGAAGAATTGAAGCCGGACGACCTACTGCAACGTAAAATTTTTGGTGAATTGGCTCTTGGAAATTTGGACGAAGAACCACTTTTTTACCGAAAAATTCTGTTCAGCGACGAAGCTCATTTTTGTCTCAATTAAGCAGAATTGTCGATTTTGGAGTGAATATCAGCCAGAAGCATTGCAAGAGGTACCAATGCATCCAGAAAAACTCACAGTTTGGTGCGGTTTATGGGCTGGTGGCATCATTGGACCGTACTTCTTCAAAGATGATGCGAATCGTAACGTAACTGTGAATGGTGAGCGCTATCGTGAGATGATGTCCAACTTTTTTTTCCCAAAATGCAAGAGCTTGACTTGCATGACATGTGGTTTCAACAAGACGGTGCCACAGCCACATGCCACACAGCACGCGCAACAATGGACTTATTGAGAGACGAGTTCGGTGAACATTTGGCCGCCTAGATCGTGCGATTTAACGCCTTTAGACTATTTTTTGTGGGGCTATGTTAAAACGTATGTCTATAAAGACAAGCCCGCTTCAATTGACGCATTGGAAGACAACATTGAAACATTTATTCGTGAGATACCGGCCGAAATGTTGGAAAGAGTATGCCAAAATTGGACAAAGCGGATGGACCATTTGAGGCGCAGTTAAGGTCAACATTTGCATGAAATAATCTTCAATCTACTATCGATTTAAATAAAGGTTTCATGCATTTCTCTGAATTGTATGTGCTTTTTTTAACTTTCCTATAGCTTTTAAAAAATCATCCTTTATATACACGTTAGGTTAAGATACACATTATGTTATTTACATTTTAGCAGTCACCTTTACAGAACATTAAATAACATTCTTAAGTGGTTTTCAATAACTTTTTTTTATGTTAAGTGTGTGAACAACAACTCCCCCCGGCGCCCCTTATTGAAAGTCTAGATCTGCCCTTGAATTCATGATGGTTTCTATTTTAATGGAAAAAACGTATATCAACTCCATTTATATTGCACTGAAAACTTCAAACTTGTAGCTATCACAAGCGACCTTACACACATAGATCAAATTGGTGGTTTTTTATTGTCATTTATCGCAAATCACTTTGACCACTCCAAAAAATTATGCATACCTTAATATTTCATAATGAAAAAAAAGCAAATATAAGCATTTCTTCTTAATTAAACGGTTAAGCTTTGAGAACGATTTCGGACGTTTTAAATGTCAAAAAAAGATGACAGCTTCACGAAGATCAACATAATCAATTGTTTCTGGCTTAAACACGCCATTTCACATACATCCTCACAGAAAATAGTCAAGCGGCGGGCGTTAGTTCGCAAGACCTTGAACGTTTTGTTGAAACCCTGCATATCTTGTATGTTCAATTGACGAACGACAAAGTCAGTAATCATAGCTCTATAGCGGTCACAATCACAATTGACCAAAATGGCTGCCAGTTAAAATAGTGTTGCCAACTTAAAGGGTTATACCTTTAAAATAAAAACAACCATTATGAAAGTATACTTCCGTATTTAAATTATTGACACTTCAAGTAAGAGTATGTTTGTACATAATGTATAAGTTGTAAGAATCCAAACTGAGAATTAAGAATTAAAACTTCGTTAAAAATAAAAAAGTCACTCCAAATTATTGTTTTTCAAAAACATAAAATTCCAAAAAATTATAAAATACCAAAATTATTTAAATATTCAATAGAACAGTCCGTTCAATTACAGAAATCTATAGCATATTAACAGTTCGTTTAGTTTAGTTATTTAGTTCTTAAAAATAATTTGCTTTATGCACGAAAACTTTTTTTTCTAAGAAAATTATTGTTAAAAATGCAAACAGTAGTTATAGCTGTTTCTCTCCTTAGCTAACGAAATTGAATACTTAATATTTAAATGGTACGAGTATTACAAACCTTGCGATGGAGTTAAGTCATTATATATTTTAGACTTATCTTCAGATTTAATATCGATTGGAGTTGGTGGAGGAGTTCGTGAGTGCGGCAAATCAGATGATGCTAAAAGAATAGAGAAAAATAAAACCAGTTAATATTTTTTTTCATTTTTAAATTTCATAATGGCTTTGGCCAAAATAAATTGCTGATTTTTTGCAGTTCTTAAGAAAACAGCATTCATTTTGAATAAATTAAATATGTTGAAACATTTGTGTGAATGTCGATACGACACCGCGAATCAAAATAAATAACTCATAAAATTAGTTGTTTAAGTTCGCAATAACATTTAAATCCATTCAAACAACAACAAAAAATATTTTCTAAGGAACCTATTTTAAGAAGAGGTAAATTTTGTCCCTTTTACCCAAATATTAAACATATAGAAATGTTGTACTATATGATACACGCCTTAAACATATTTTTTGATCCTGTTTTTAAACTTAGTAAGTAGTACCCATGACGTGATGGTAAGTGGACTGTCATGCCAGAGATCAAAGAGGGGTTCAAACCCTGCCTGTGCCATGTAAAGTTTTTTTTTTCACGGGTATATTGCCTTTTGCGAGGAATTGAAAAATTCTTCAAGAGTAATTTTTGTCATGAAAAGTGCTTTCTTAAATTAGTCCTTCGGATTAAGACTGTAGATCCCCTCCATCCCTGACAACATTACTCGCACACAGGAATGGTTGAGAGTTGTAAGTCACTAGGCCTTAGTTCTCAACGGACTGTTGTGCCACCTAATTTATTTATTAATAAGCTTAAAGACACAGTGTGAGCAGGGTTTGATAGGAGGTGTCTGTGTATTCCTGAACATTGCAATGACAGGGAAAGATAGAGCGTGGAAAAGCATTCCACATTCGCGTAGTACGGCTAACAAATAAACCTCTCTACTTCATAGAGTACGGCTGAAGTTGGGCTCAAGGATAAACGGATAAACTGATGTTCATTCCTAAAAGCGCGAGTATTACGGTTAAATTGTTTCAAAGGAAGGAATGCTAATTCACTAGAGTATTACAATAAAAATAAAAAGGGTGAGACAAGAAACTTTACTAGGATCTTCGAGTGACGTAATCGAGTTGATGATGTTAAAATTAAAAGCTCTTCTTTGTATACTTCCGAAGAGGCTTAAATACGTTACTGGAGCACCAGTCCAGAGATGGGAGTTATATTCACGTTTCGGACGTATATATGTTTTTTAGATTGTAGCTAGATTAGACCGAGAGAAACATTTCATGCATCGTCTCAAAACCCAAGACATCTTGCGGCATTTTTGGCGACATAGCGTATGTGATCGTTCCACAAGAGGTGATTGTCCAAGGATATCGAGATTTTCAGTTTCGTTGATGCAAGTGCCACTCACAGAAAATGGCAAGGAGGGCATATGATATATCCCTTTAACGATACAAAACAGCGAAGAGTGCTAATTTCAGCGAAACAATTGATTGGATTAGTGGTTGCACACAGGAGATCATTTATAGAAATGAGGAAAAAGGTCGGGGACAAACCGGAGCCCTGGGGTACACCAGAATTTATATTAAAGGTTTTCGGCTTGAATCTGTCCGAAACAACTTGTATTGAACGGTTCGAATCCAACAAAGAAGAGGAGAATAAAACCAGTTAAGATTTGTCGATACCAAAAGCACGCATTTTCGATAAGAGAGCACGATTATTATACATTCAAAATATTCCACTTTAAACTCATTAGCTGACAAAAGTCTACGCACGACCACTTTTTTACAGCTTGGAGACTTCCACACGATTGTTGACATCTCACAATTTAAAAATAAAGTCTTATTTCATTCAAAAACTCAAACAACTTGTTGACAAAAATCTACACACAAAATGTGTCTTGCCATTAAAAACTCAATTTTTAAAAACTGGGTGAGCCACTACGGGCATCTAAAACAGCCTTCATCGAAGAAATTTAATTTTAGAGTTCAGCCGATGCACAGGGAGGGGTGTTTTACAGAAGAAAGAATAATATTTATTACAAAAATATATATGTATGAGTGAAAGGCTATCTCCGTTCGCGTGAGAGTCAAATTTCAAAACATTAACTCCATAAACTTTCACGGATCAATTGCTTTATAAATTGGTCGTAAAAAATATGTCAGGAGTCTGTATTCAGGCACTAAACAGGCACCCATAGTTTGCATGATAACACTAATGACGATGGACTTCAAGTATTAGATCAAACAGTATCGGAAAACTTGACATTTATGATAACCCGGTCCTCTTTGACGCTTTCCACAAAGCTATCTGGGTATTAACCGATGGTTGACCACGTGTTGATAGAACGTCGTCGCCCCTACTCGAGCCTGATGACGGTACGAACGTACCGAGGTGCCAATATCGATTCGGATCACTATATTGTTGGTATAGTATTCCGAGGGCGGACTGCCTTACGAAGACGTATTGCATCCGCCGATCAGTTTCAAATAATCAATATAAAGTGCTCTGAAAACAAATCGGCCTGGAAGAAGAACTTGATCTGTGTACTCGAAAAAGCCGAGAGGAAGGTCCTTAGGAGACCAAGCTGACGCAGGAGAGATGGCGCAGACTAGAACGCCCGAAGCCCTAGCGTGCGCAACTGGATGGTGTCAGCTCGATACAAATATTGGATACAAATTTTTCAAAAAAACATCATTTCGTTTGAGGACTTTTTTCCTGTGACTTCTGTGCTTGACCAGCTTCTTAAAATAAAATAAAATTTATATAAAAAGAAAGAAGTACGTAAGAACTCAAGAACCATAATCTTAAAAAGGATTTGATAAAATGCAAGAACATTTTTAAATTAAAAATTTGAATCAAATATGAAAGCCCCCATGTATATGCATATAATTTAAAACGGTCGGACCGCTTACATAATAAATCAATTTTGGCCACAAATTATATGAGGAAATACAACAAAAACTTATTTCATACCTATTGTTTTGTCATCCAAAACTACACTTGCACCACTTAATTTCCTGGTAATTGTCTCTTCAATAGACTTGTAGAACTCTTCTTCAGTAAGTGTCTTCGACGGTTTCTCAACAATATCTTTCTTCTTTTCCTCTGCAAATGCTTCAAACTCCTTCTGAACTTTGCTAGTGCTAACAGTCTTTATTTCAATTTTTTGAGACTCAGCTTCGATAAATTCCTTAACATTCAAAGTATCAGTCAGTGAATCAGTTTTCGTTTCAAAGCTATCTCTTTTTTGTGGAAGCGATTTTCGAATAAGTTCGTTTGTAGTAATTTTTTCAGCTTTTTCAACGGCTTCGATATCTGATAGAATTTTGGAACTAACAACATCGGATTTTTCATTCTCTTCAATCTTCTTCCCAGCGGCTGCGGCTGGTTTAAATTTGAATACAACTTCTTGTTCGAAGTCTGCCTTGGACGTTTCAATTGGTTCAAATTTATTAAGTTTCATTTTAACAACATTTTCCGGTGCAGTTTTAATAATGTTATCCGTTGACATTTGCAACATGATTTCTTCTTCGTGAATGGCTTTCTTGTCGTCAATTAAACTTGTTCGCTTTATTTCTGTTATTTCTTGGACAATTTCCTTCTTTTGACTTGAGGCAGGGATTTGGCGTTCAATGGATAGCCGTTTGACTATTTTTTCACGACGTTCAGCAACAGTTCTCTTTTGATTTTCATCATCGGATTCAGACTCTTCTACTTCTTTTTCTTCTGCGGAGTATTTTATTTCTTCCCTATCATGTATTCGTTGTATACTCGAACCTAAAATTATAAACAATACAAATTAACATTTAAATTTCCTTAAAGGATAATCTACTCACTTTTTCCATATTCGATTGACATTATTTCCTTTTCAGGTTCCGCTTCGTCATGTCTAAGTCTGCACTTTTGAAGAATATCTTCCCTTCCTATTGTTTTCAAGGCATAAACCAAAATATTTATATCAAAATGTGGTTTCTCTTTAAAAAGCCGAATCAGATCTTGTGCCTGACGCGCAATACTATTCGGATATCTATTAACTATCACATTTATCTCAGACTGTGATATACCAATTTCAGGTGCTAATTGAATATAATCTTTTCCTAAAAGATTCGAAAGGTCAACTATTCTCAAATCGCCGACATAGTGACTATTAGGATATTTGGAACTTTCAGTTGTTTCATATTTATCTTGAATAGTTTGAATTTGATCCGGTATCACAATTTCTGGAAGAATTATATTCAATATACAAATAGGATGTTGTGGTGGTTCGCCTTTCGCAATTTTGGGCTCTTTCATAAATAATGTTCGACCAACAATATCAGCATGTTGATCTTTCACTCGAACTGAGAAAGGTAAACGATTTTCACGGAATGCCTTAAACATAAGCTGCAATTGATCTCCAGATTTTGTTACAGGAACTAAATTTCCAGCCATTTCTATGTACTGTGGTTTGCCTTCAAGAACTTCGACATCTCTACTTCTAGCAACTTCGGTAAATTGTTCTTGTTTTTCTAGAGTCTTATCTTCTCTATCGTCAGTCATGCAAAATACACGAAGTTTTGCTTCATTGGATTCGACACGTTTTGCAAAAACCACAAATCTGGCCATGAAGGGGACGTGTATCACTTCCCTACAAAAAATATACATTTTTAGCTTTTAGAACAGATAGGTTATAGATTAAAGTAATTATAGTGTACAAGTATTTACAGAGCTTAAATACAAACTCAACTGAATTCTACATAAGGAACATGAAATTAGAATATCATTTGATTTTGCATGAAATAATTTCTAGAGATTTATTCATATTTGATTAAATACATCGCCAAAAATATGTGGGCTTCATTTTTAAGAATATTTTCGGGGAAGAAATCTTAGAGAAAACAAAGAAAAGCAAATTCTATAGAACGGGTTATCCATTTTGCGGTTTTAAAGGTATAGGGCTGGAATTCGACATCTGTCAAACTAAGTTGTTAAATCTTTTTTTTTTAGTTGAAAGTCTGACATTTACGAAAATGGATCGCTTAACTATCGCACAACGTATTAGCATTGTTAAAACCTACTACAAAAATGGCGATTCTGCCACAGCCATATATTGTGCTTTAAGAGGAGATTATGGTTTACATAATCGTCCAACTACGCAAGCAATTGCCAAAATTGTGAAGAAATTTGAAGAGACTGGATTGGTTACAGATATTGTAAGGCCTGTGCTGTGCGTCATCGTTTCGCTCGTACCACTGATTCCTCGTCGTTCTCAGGAATTCGGACTGTCTGGCGTATTTTGCACTTTGGATCTACACCTACATCCATATAAAGTCCAGCTCACACAACAACTGAAGCCAGCTGATCATTCACAACGTAACGTCGTTAGATACGTCGAATGGGTGCTTGAACAACAGGCGGTAGGCGGCGATTTTTCGAACAAAATTGTCTTCAGCGACGAAGCACATTTCTCACTCGGTGGGTATGTTAATAAACAAAATTGTCGTATTTAGGGTTCTGAGAATCCTTAAGTAATTGAAGAGAGGCCATTCCATCCAAAAAAAAAGTCACTTTTTGGTGCGCTCTTTGGTCGGAGGTGTGATTGGACCTTACTTCTTTTAAAACGACGATGGAACGATTATCACCGTCAATTCGGTCATATAATATCCGACTTTTTTTGCTCGCTATTGAAGAATACGACGAATATGTGGTTTCAACAAGACGGTGCCACACAACTCGAGCGAATATGGCTTTATTGCCAGAGACATTTCCTGGCCGCGTAATTTCCCATAGTGGCGATATCAACTGGCCACCAAGATCATGCGATTTGACACCGCTGGACTTTTTTTGTGGAGCTACGCAAAAGACCGTGTTTATTCAGATAAACCTTTAACTCTTGAGCACTTAAAAACCAACATTCGCGAAGTTATGGATGAGATACCGCCCAATACATATGTGTCAGAAAGTGGTCGAAAATTATATCAAAAGAATCGATGCTTGCAACAATTTGCGTGGTGGTCATTTAAATCATGTAGTTTTTCACACATAATTTCAACTTTCAAACTTTATAAAAAAAAAGAAATATCATGACAACAAATATTTTATACGTGTTTTATTTATGTACGTTTACTTTTGAAACCGCAAAATGTATAACCCTGTATAAGTTTTGAAGAAAAAAATCCATATTTTCGGTTTCCTTGATGCGAAACTCACTCATGGATAGTGGCAAAGAAATAAAATTTCGCTCATACGACAATAGTATAGCATTTAGTTTTCAATGCATTAAATTCCACACGATTTTTCATTATCTAATTTACAATCAGAATTTAGTGAATTTTTAATAAATACATTTATGTTTACTATTTATCTCTAATGATCACTCATTCAAAATTTCTGAAGTTTTCTGAATCAAAAATGCCTAACATTTTTCCTTCTGGAATCTCCTTAAAGTAGCTAATTCATAGTTTTAGGAATTGAGTGAAATAATAAACACATGAAATTGAGATTAAAAATCGTGACATACATACTCGTATAAACAAGACTTTTCATGGGAGTATATGTTAAAAACTGGATGATAAATTCAGTGAGTTTGAAAGTAAAAGAAACTCGATAAAGTACTCTCACCGAAATATTTTAATTTAAAAAAAAACGAAAAATTACCTATAAAGATCGGTGGCCATTTTTGTTGCTTCTGAAATGTTTCTACAATCCATTAACCAAAATCTGGCTGAAACGGTTGTTGTAAATGATACACATTCATTAACAAATGTAAGCGGGGTGGATCCAGTCACGTCTTCCCATTGAGCTCTTGAAGCACCACCTAAATACACAAAATTAATTTACTGTACAAAAATATTTAATTCTATTCAAACACCACAATATTTTGAATACATAACAACAAATTTGGTAAATAATACACGAGTTTTTTAATTTTTTTGTTACAATACAGGCAGTATGTTCTTTTTTCTTTCTTTTAAATAAACTTAATGTGTTAACCTGTTTTTAATTGTTTAATAGTGAGTAAGAAAAATCAACAATAAATACATAAAAAATGGTTTACAAATATATGTACTTATATGAAAATGCACAAAAGCGATAGGTTCAAAATATCCACACAAAACAAAATTTAAAATTATTGTAAAATAAAATTAAAAGCTTTTCTACTTCATGCCAAAATAACTTTATTAAGAATTTATTTCAAAAAATCCATCATAATTATTGTAGAAACCAATGTTTATTAAAAAATTTCACACGAATACAATAACAATTATTTATTATCATTATTTATCGTTTTGTTTACAACTATATGTAAGCATAAATAATAAAAAGATTTTTTTTTTTTTTTAACTTTAGCAAAAATATCTACATTTTTGCATAAATAAACAACAAATAAAATGTTGATATGTTACGTTATCACTTATAAAAAGGTTATATATCTTAGGATTTTATTTTATATTTCATTGGTTTCAGAAAAGTTCCCTTAAGGGCCACTAACTAATTTACTGATATTCCTTGAAAACGAATTTTAGTTTTTTTTTTATTGCGTAGCCTCTCTAATTGTTTATGATTATTTTTTTTTTTATTAATTTTAATCAATACATATGAAAATTGTGTAGGGAAGAAAGATAGAATGGTGTTTTTAGATTATTATGTAACTTCAGCTGCAGGAATATTATTTAACAATGAACTCAAACAATATTTAAAGGCAAATATACGTCATTTAAAAATAAATAAATATATTAAATAAACGGTATTCAAACTGCGCAGTTGTTTATTTATATGACCACCGTAAAAGAGTTTTGCATTTAAATACTATATCAAAATAAATTAAATTAAAAAACAAAAAACAAACGAATCTAGAATTGAATTTAGAAAAGAAATTTTTACTGAAAAAAAAACGTATTTTTTCTGTTGTCAAATGTAAAAATGTACTTATAATATTATATAGAGTGTTTGTGTAGAAAACAAAATAATCTCATTCAAATAACGTGTATTTGCACTGCTTGAATATACATAAAAAGTGAAAATATATATAAAATATCAGATATTTTGACGAAAAAGTTTAAATCAATTAAATTAAATGTTAAATGTTAACAATAAAATTATTGCTCTATTTCAAAATGCACATATTATTCAAATGTATATAGTAGGTATTCAAAAAAATCTAACGGAGGAAAGTAAAATATCAATATTGATTTTTTTTTTTTGTTAAAGAAGTTTATTTTTTTGTATAAATAATAAAATTGCCAAAGCATTTTTATCTTTAAGGAAAGTTGCAACTTCATAGTATATAATATTATTATAATATGCAGAGTAAAATTTGCGAATGTCTTGTTGTTTATGTATGCTTTATAGTTATTATTTTTATTTTTGTTTGTTATTATTTTTTAAGTTTTCTTTTTTCTTTTGTTTGTTAGTTACCTTTTAGAGATCTTTTCCGAAACACACCTTCAACGATGAAAAAAAGAATGGAATGCGTGCACATATGCATTAACGCATTAGTACAAAAATTAACTAGTTATTTTATCGTTTTTTTGTTTAAAAGAGCAGTTAATAAAATCGCATAAGTTTGATAGAAATAATATTTGAAAAAAAAATTAAAAATTAATGACATTACTGCATAACGAAAAATGAATATTGCTTACTGGACACATTATTATGTTATATACGTGCTAATATATGTATATTTGAATTGATATCACAATTAGTATTTTATGTACCTATATAATTATATCGTATTGTAACGCACATAATATTTGCTGTTAACAAGAACATAAAAATCCTTTTTAACTGTTCACTATACAATTTAAATACGAATGGTAGAAATTTAAAAATTAATTTTATAGGGTAGTAAAATGATTTTAAAACTAAAAAAAATATACTGATCAACAAGGTAATTAGTTTGAATCCGATTTCAAAATCAATCTTCAGGTTGGGTTTTTGAAATACAACCTTTATAATTCGAACAAAAAAACCTTTAAGTAGTTTTTTTTTATCAATAAAATTCAAAATTTCCAGTATCTCACTTATTTTTCGTAAAATCATCATTAGTTGTAAGTCTTCGCCTGTCATACATTAACCTTAATAGAGAGCTGAAGCATTAATGCTAAAACGGTTCTTAACAGAACAATGTAAACGGAATAAAAGCAATTTTTGCTCTCATAAGAATTCATAGTCTTAAGGTTAAATTGGCTTAGCAGGTTGTAGCGCTGCGTTCTATCTCATGATGTTGTTCATGTTTTGCTGCAACAATGGGGCCATGAAAGGGAGAGACATTTTTACTTGCGACATATAGGAACTATATGGCAAGTTTTGCATTCGTGCAAAATTTCGAACTCGAGATTTTAATCAAACATGATATTACGATGGTAGAGAAGTTGAAAAAAGTGGGTCCCGCGATTCCGTCCGGTCAATTTTGTCTGTCTGTCCACGCTCCTACAGCCTAAACCATTGGGTCGATTGAATTCAAACTTGGAAGTTAAGGTTTTGAGCAGATTTGCGTTAGGCGTTTTTTTCATTTTTTTTTTAAGATCAAAACTAACAGTGGCCCCAATACAATTTTTTTGGTCAAAAAACGAAAATTCGAATTTTCTCAAAAACAAACCGATAGATTTTTTTTAAATTTTCTCTAAAATTTTATTCTTTTACTTGGCTTCTTTTAATAAGAAAAACATATTTTTGTATTGCTCAGGAAAGGTACCGCTCATAGAACCGTTTTTTTGTTTTTTAATTTTCTCAGCAACTTTTGAACCGATTTCAATAATTTTTTTTCTGATTAAGCTCTTATATTGCCTTAACAATATTTGATTATCAAAAGTGCAATTTTTTATTGTTTGGATTTTTAAAAAAATATTGAAATTTTTTTTTTTCAAAATTCTATATCTGAAAAACGGGTGAACATTTTTTTACGAAATTGAAATACAGAGCGTATATTTACAATCACTAAACAACTGCATACCAAAAATATTTTTAGAACAAAATTGTAAAATTTTATATATAAAAAATTAATTTAAAAAAAAAACCGCTCTAACGATTTTCAAAAAAAAAATTTGAAAAATCAAGGGTTTTTTGATTTATAAAATGGCATTTAAATTTTTGAAGACAAACTTATTTTTCAGGTAAAATTTTGAATCTTAAATTAGTTTTTTTTTAAATTATTTAACTGTATTAAATGTAACCCCCTCCCAAAAAATTGAAAAATGGAGTTTTTTTCGACAAATCAAATGGCATATATATCTTTGAAGACAAACTTATTTTACAGGTATATTTTTAAATATTATATAGATACTTTTTTAAACAGACTCTTTGCATACAAGAGCAAGTTGGTGCGACCCAGTCGTGCACTTTATTTTAATTTTCGTAGGAACTCCTTTGAATTCTAAACTTTTTCGTATTGCGTTAATGGATGTGACCCTTCTTATATTTATATTATTTTGTATATAAATACATATAAGAATACAATTTTTATTTTATGGATTTCCTCTCAGCACAAATTCATATACATACTCCTAACCAATGGGCGATCCAGTTTTGGACATATAAGCCACAAAGCTCTTACAGTTTAATTGTTTAAAATTGTCATCTACAAATTTGTTAGTAATTTAATGATATTCACCAAAAAAGCAGTTTGTCTGTCAAAATTAAATTTAAAAAAAAGAGGCTGGGATGCGACCCACACTGATAACTTCCCATCCCGTCTGTCGATTTGTCTTGCTTAAAAGTTTGTCTAAATGTATCAATTTTTACCAAATTTGCGTTCTATTTTTTGGAGATTTTATTTTTTTATGAAAAAACGGACTGTTGTATTTTTATAACAAAATTAGTGAATATTAAAAACAATATTTTCTGTGAAATAAACTAAGTTTGAAGCCAATATTTTTTTATTTTTGAAAAGCTATTTGAGTCGAAAGTAAATTTTTACCAAGTTTTAGTATTGTTTTTTTTTTAGGTTTTTATTTTTTGTAAAAAAAACTGTCAATCCAACATTTCTCAAAATTTTACCGAATGTTGAAAACAATATTATTTATAAGAAAAAATTAGTTTGAAGCCAATATATCAAAGTTTTGAAAAGATATTTTAGCCGAAAATCAATTTTTACCAACTTTTATTAATTTTTTTGTTTAGGTTTTTATTTTTTGTAAAAAAACTGTCCATTCGATTTTTTTCAAAATTTTTCTTAATGTTGAAAACAATATTTCTTATAAGTTGAAATTAGTTGGAAGCCATAATCTCAAATTTTTGAAAAGATATTTGAGTGGAAAACCAATTTTTACCAACTTTTGTTAAATTTTTTTTTCAGTTTTTAATTTTTTGTAAAAAAACTGTCAATTCGATTTTTCTCAAAATTTTGCTAAATGTTGAAAACAAAGTCTTGAAAAGATATTTGAGTCGAAAATCAATTTTTACCAAGTTTTATGAATTTTTTTTTAGGTTTTTCTCAAAATGTTTCCTAATGTTGAAAACAATATTTCTTATAAGTTAAAATTAGTTAGAAGCAATAATCTCAAATTTTTGAAAAGATGTTTAAATCGAAAATCAATTTTTACCAACTTTTGTTAATTTTTTTTTTCGGTTTTTAATTTTTTGTTAAAAAACTGTCAATTCGATTTTTCTCAAAATTTCATCAGATGTCAAAAACATTATTCTTCGTTGCACAAAATAGTTTTGGAGATGAAATCATATTTTAGTCGTAAAATTTTCGAAGTGACAAATTTTTTTTTCAGTTTTTTGATTTATAAAAAAAACCGTTAATTGGATTTTTTTCCAAAAATATAGTTGTTTTGTATCACGTTACAATATACAATATAAAATTTAATTCAAGTCTCTAGCGTCATTGGTTCATGAGATATTTAGGGTTAACCAAAATTTTCACCTTTTTTTTTTAAACTGCTATGGTAAAAAAACAACCCGCGCAATTTTCTTGAGAGCCCTTTCTGCATCTTTCTGCCTTATTATCTGTATAAAAAAATTTATTTGAAGTCGATACCTCTTCTGGTTCTTGAGCTATGGACGACGAAAAAAACGTCGCGAACGTACGGACGTACGTACACACGCACGCACAGACATCTTTCTAAAAATCTTTTATTTCGACTCTAGGGACCTTGAAACGTCGAGAAATGTCAAAATTTTCAATTTGATAAATCGGACCCATTACAATAACTTCTTATGGGAAGTTAAAAAGGTTTTTACAAAATTTAAAATCTAGAAAAACGATGTTATGCTTTAAATTATTTTCATAAGATCTTTTCTTAGAGAAAGAGCAAATATTGAGGTTCTTAAGAAAAAATAAAGAATAAAATATCGCCAATTTTATATTAAGTTCCTGAAACTCGTCTTTAACTTCATCTTATTTTGAAAATTGATTCTGCAATATGTAATTTGTGAGGCAACACTATATTTTTGTTTATCTTAATTTATTTGATAGTCATTTTTAGAGAAATTATGTATCTTAATTCACCTATTTCTTTAAATTCAAAAATCAAACATTTCTCTCTCTCCAATTTTTAAGTTTTTTTTCGACTAATTTTTGATCAAAATATTTTCAAAAGGTTCACGCAGAACAGTTATTTTTCTAGAATTTGTCTTCTAGCGTAAGCTTAAATATACAAGGGAACCGACTGAAAATGGTAGCGATATTGTATCAAAAGAAAATACGCCAAAAAAGGCAGAAAATTCTTCACATTGAATTCTGTTTATTTTCTAAGGAAAACAGATTCATTTTTTCTGGCAAACTTTCTCATTTTCTGGCTATTTAAATTTAAATTTTTGATTTTTTTTTAATTGGTAGGAATAGCAGCTAGGATAGAATACATTATTTTGTGGAAAAAAAAAACTATGTAGGACCCTATACGAAACTTTTATTAGAAGACGGTTACACAATGTTTAATGTTAAGTATTATCTTATTTGTTAAGCAAAAAAGTTGTAAACTTTTGTTTATTGGTTAACAAAAATAATTGTTTAAAATACTGCTATACAAAATGTGATGTAAACTTGTTATGTGATAAATTTTAACTCAAAAATACTTAGACCATGAACTGCTGGACAACGTTTTCTAAAAGAATCTGTAAACACAAATGTTCACTTTAGTAAATATAAAGTTAAGATGTGTTCACATTATGTTATTGTAATTGTCTCAGCCTCCTTTACAGAACATTAAGGAACATTTTTAAGCGGTGGTCAAAAACTTTTTATGTTAAGTGTGTGAACCTTGAGCTGCAAGTTGCTGGGTGAGTACAATGCTTGTTACATCGGGACGAGCCAGCCTCTACACCTTAGAGTTATCCCCGATCGAACTTAAAACACCCCGCGATGTAAAAAGCATGGTCTGCTCCGAATAACTTGCACCTCAACAACAACATCATAAGATAGAACCGCATACGCACCTCTACAACCTGAGCAGCCAATCCAATATATAATTTTCACAAGGCAGTTTCCCGGTGACTATGCTCAATGAAACGTTCCGGTTGAGTATAAAAGTGCACTCTTAATAATTTGATTAGGCGGCTAATCCGAAAAAAAATACCTAATTATGTCTATAGACAACCGCAAAAGCCCATAGTTGAAACCGGGGTTTGGATTCGGAATCAACACTTAAAGTTAATTCTAAAACGAATTATTCAAAAACAAAAAGCAATTACATTCAAAGTTTTTTCAAACCTCCTGATCACATCCCATAAAAAATAAGAAATTACGAAAACTAAGTAAGATATTAAAATTATTTAAACTATACCTAGAAGATAAAAATGTGTACTTTGCAAAATCATCATACATTTTACTATTAAGTGATATGTTCTATTTTAGCTTAGCCGTAAAAACTACGTTTTTGGTGGTCCTTAGCATTTTTAAAGGGGCATACCTACTTAAAAAACCTGATGTGATGGAAAATTTTAAAGGCGGGATTTGAATTCAGGACATAGTATCAAACCATGCACAGGGTCTTGAAAAGTTGGAGTGACAGAATACGTTGTATTTTTTATTATTAGTTTTTTTTTCAAAAGTATTTGATTTACTTAAAGGTTTTTTTTTAATAAGCGTACACTCAAGCGTACACTATTGCTACCATGATTATGCAGAGACACAGTGTGAGCACAAGGAAAAGGAGAGTCGTTGCACATTGGTTTTGAATCCCTTAGAGTGCGACACGGCTAAAAAAAGGTTATGTTTAGTCTCTGATTTTCCTCCTCGACGGGTCTCCACCTTGCCGTTGGTGAGGAGGCTTACGCGAGAACTTCTAGTAGGTTAAGTTGCAGATTCTAGCTCTTGAGCAGACTCTCAGCCACCAACTTAGGTTTAAGCAAACTAAGAGAGGCCCACCCCTATGAATATGGAAAAATCACATAAACAGAAAAAAACCATAGCGGGGATATACGCTATATGGTCGGTAGAAGTCACGGCTACCGGCTTGGGCTTTGTCTCGCGGTCTCAATACCGAGAGAAGAAGTCGCCAGTGACAATTTTTCCAAAATACTCATATATAACACTACTTATAATTGCGAAACTTCTTCTTTTTCTTTTTTCTTTTTTCTTTTTCTTTTTCTTTTCTCTTTTTTCTTTTTTCAGTTTCTTCAGTTTCCAATTACAAGCATATAAGAAATCTCAACATGAGCAACTCACTTAATAAAAATCTCAGCCTGACTGAAGAAGAGGAGAACCTCCTCATGAACCCCTTCTCAAACATGGATATGGGGGATGGAGCAAGCGTAATCGATGTTGACGATGACGTCAGCTCGGTCGCTAGCTCCAACCTTTCGACAGTATCCAGGGCTTCAAGAAGGTGCAAAATAACAAACAGCAAGAGGACGGTTAAAAGGTTAGGTCAGCTAGACTGGGAACAATTAACTGAGCAGGAGAGGAAACGACTGCATAATGCTCGTGCCTTCCTGGACAGGGAGGGTTTGGGAAAAGACAGGCACACCGCTAGTCTAGCACTGAATCCTCCCTCTACAGAGAGCCCGAGCGTTAAAACCTTGATGGGACCACCTGCCCCCAACGCTGTTTCAATACAGCGTAAGGAAGGGTGCTCACCAATGGTAGCGGTAACTCCTCAAGACGGACCGACAGGACGAACCCAACGAACAGACATTGAGTTGCCAATCTTACCACCTGCTGATCCGCCACTGATCGCATCGATATCAGTTGGTGCTAGTGAAGCAGGTGTAAGAGCGGCTCTAAACGAGGGGAAAGATGAGATGGCTTGCGAAGACAATGCTATTGGCCACAGCCTTAGCGTTAATCTGAACAAGACCATCGATTCCGTCCCCGAAAACCGGACGTTCAACATGAACGACAGTATCACGACGGTTGTTGAAAAAAGGACGACTATACGCAAAACTAAGGTTTTGAACGAGAATGAAATTAGACGACAACAAAGACGAAACGCTGAGAGGAACGAAAGATATTGTTCTTAGGAAAAAAAAATCTGTATTTGATTATATAAGAAATACAAATTTTCAAGAAATGCTATTAAAATTGGTAAGAATTGGTTTTCAACTAAAGATTTCGTTAACAAAAATAGATTCTAAAATCATATGCAAAATGGTGTCGGAAATATTTAGTTATTTTATTAGAAAAATTCAACTGACAACTTTTTAACAAAATACGAAAACCTACAAAAACAACAAAAAACTGATCAGAAATGGTTTTCGACTCAAGTATCAGAAGAACAATGAAAGATATTGACTTCAAATTATGTACCTCACACAAAATATTGTTATGAATATTTTGTTAGTGTTTAAAGCAAGACAAATCGACAGATGGGATGGGAAGTTATCAGTGTGGGTCACATCCTAACCTCTTTTACTTCATTTTATATCTTAATAGCTTCTAACACTGCACCAAGTGATGAGCCAAGTGAGCACTTTTTTGTGCTGTTGATCGTAAAATTTAGCTTGCATTAAGCCTTCTTACGCAAAGATCTGATAGTGTAAAAACAAAAATAAATTTGCTACTT
This sequence comes from Eupeodes luniger, assembly GCA_951509635.1. Lineage (NCBI taxonomy): Eukaryota > Metazoa > Arthropoda > Insecta > Diptera > Syrphidae > Eupeodes > Eupeodes luniger. The sequence goes on along the minus strand of OX608074.1, from coordinate 56,038,453 downwards.
TCTATACATACTTTAAGAGTACATCTAAAATTCAAAATATTATTAAAATGAGCTGTCAAAATAACACCTTTTATGATCCTATTCAGCCATCGCTCAATTGAAGAGAAACTGTCTGTTAAGATTCTGTCAATAGTTTTACTTCAAAAATGTACAGCTTGTATTCATTTTTGGGTTTGTAGTGTTTTTAATGCAGTTTCCAAGGGTTTTCACCTATGTATGTATAAACATCATTTTCCCACGGTGGAATTAATCCAGTATTTAAAGTACCATTATATTTTATTAAAAATGAAAGTGGAAAATTTATGTGAACAGCTAAAAGATTTTTTTTTTTAATTTTAATACAAATTGTACGGTGTGGATATTTTTTTGTAATTCTTTGAAATGTTATTTCGCGATCAAAGTGTTTTTTATTTTATTAATAAAATAGATAATTAATATAACGTATATTTTGCATAATGAAAATGTGCCAATGCATCAGTTTAAAGCCGACACAAGAAAATTACTACTTATATACCTATGTATTTAAGAAAAAAATAATAAATAAACATTACGATTATATGAAATATTTCCAATATACCTGTTATCGAACACAGCAATCGAAGGGTTGGTGTATTTCCAGAATATTGATTGATCATTCCCTGGCTATGGGCTTTAGGCGCAGGCATGCTTAGAGTAATGGCTTTATGGAATTTTCGCCTCCTGGGCTCAACGGTTACGATGGGTGAAACAGCTACACCTCGCCCTAATAACTTTGCAGTTAAGTCGGGGTCAACAGGTTGTGCCTATATTGATGGTAAACAAAAACAAAATTTCAAATCAATCACGCTTTACAGCGTTTTTGGTATTTTTTTCAGTTATGCATTTCTTTTTTTCATTTGGTTGTTGTTTTTTAAATGTGTTCAAATAAAGTTTATAAAGTGATGTCCTTGCACTATAGACACACCAAGTATATGTATGTTTTTAAATCTAATACAGGGTGAGCCATATGGTGTGGTCTCTTCAAATTCAATGTTTTCTTTTTTTTTATATTTTTTAATTCAATTATTTTACTACCTCTCAAATTTATTTTAAAATCACAATTTATGAAATGTTTTTATTAATTTAGTTAGTTTATATTTTCATTTATTGATTCAGTGACATACAAACCCGAAATAATGCTAGTAACGTAAAATATCCTTTGGCAAAAGTCAATTGTTATTAATCATTGAATAACAAATTCATGCTAAGCACATGCAGAGATACCAGCCGATGATGGCTCGTCCCTGGTTTAAGTATTCTAATGAACGAAGTGAAATTGATTAGATGGTGGTCTGTTTTTGCAAATCCAATATTAACTTGCAATGTTGGCAATACTAAATTCCTTTTTTTAAATGAACATGTTTAAAATTTGAAACTAGTTTTCTAAAATTGTATTATTTCATTGCATGTTTTATATTAAAGATTTTGAATTTGTAAAACTTAATTCAGATACAAAATTTAACCAATTCTTTAAGTTTTAGGGTGTTTTTTTTTAGTTGACAATAAACAATTTAGGAAATGTGTTGAAAAAATTCAAAATTTTAAATATTCAAAACTGATTTTGGAAAACTATGACATTTCATATTGCTTACAGAATTGTGGCTAAGCCAAATTGAATTTTTGTTTAAACTACAGAATTTTGACGCATCCTCACATCAATTTCACAAAGAGAAGACATAATATTCCCTTTTCCCAATAAATTTAGTTTTTTTTTGTGTTTTTTGTTTTTAATCATTTCAAATTCTCCGTTTTTTTTTTTTAATAGAAAAAAAGCGCTCAATGAATATGAATATGTTATGAATGAAACTTGCAGCCCTTTAAATGAATGCAACCATCGACCGGAACTTAATATAAACAAAAATGAAATTAAAACATGTTTGGTATTATTTTTTGTAAACTAAATTTATTGGGCAAAATCTTAACAGAATATGATATAATATAGTATTTATATAGGTATAGTTTTTTTTTTTTGATTTTGTTTAATAATAAATTGTAGAAGATTACAGTTATCTTTTTGGTTAATATATAGATAGATTGATATACGATTATTTTTATATAATTTTTATAATTTGTATTAAATTCTAAATAATATCGAGTACATTTTTGTTAATAGTAGTATTTAAATTTAATTTTATGAGCTTCGTATGTAATAATTTAATTAATAATTACGTTCTAATCAATAATTGTATTTTAATATTATGATATTATTATTAATACTTTTTTGTTTAATTTTTATTTTTTTGTTTGGATTTAAATGCAAGAGTTGTTTTCTTATTGTTTTCTTTCTTAGATAATTTGTTTTTCGATTTTCTTGTTTGTTTGTATTAATATCTTAATTATTGATAATATAGGATTTTTTTTCTTTTTTTTTTAAATGTGGAAAAGTACAAATTATACTCAGCTTTTTTAATATATTTTAAAACAAATAAATAAAAGTCATCTTAAAAAGTTATTTGGAAGGCTTTTTTGTAATGTATTGCTGATTTTGCACGGCTGACAAAATGTCACAGGGTCTTTTATTTTCAGAATTCAATTCTAAATTGAGTCTGTTCTTCTGGTTTTGATTTTGACATATAAAACTGATAAGCAGTTAAAGTTAAATAAAGCCACAACACAAATCTTTTTTATCCTAACATCTTCACAAATAATATCAACATATAAATACTTTATAACAATTCCTTAGAACTTTATCTTAAGAAATCTGAATAATGTGTTAGTTTCACTTGCAAGTATTTTATTTTGTATTTAGAGTAGGAAAATTGGCAGCACTGATATATGTATATGACTGTTCTTCATTTAAAGAATAAACCCAAATTTAGTGCTTGTAAAGAAACGACTTCCACATATATAATATTAGACAAATCGCAGCTGCTATGTAAATCCAACTAACTTTATATGTAATATAATCAATTTCAGATTTATTTAATTTAGATCTGTTCTTTTATTTCACAAAATTCCGTTATAACTTTATCTTTCATTATTTTTTTCTTTTGAAGAAATTTTATACTTTTTCGTAATTGAGGAAGAATGAACAGAGCCTTAAAAATGCATAAATACAATAACTGATTAAGGGACAAAACATTTATTGCAAACATGTTAAAAATATATAAATAAATAAATAAACGTAAGACATTTCTGAACGAGAATAAAGTTAGACATAAAACATTTTAATTAAAAAAATATATAAACGATTTCCTCGGCCTACATACATACATTTTGAGTTTTGAAAAATCTTTTCTAATTGAAGTCGTATCTGGAAAATGTAATGTGCGTTTTGTATTCAGAAGAGGCATTAATCAGATTAATGATCAAAATTATTTTCTAAATCAAAAGATGCAATTATTAAATTCGAATCTTTTAAATTATTAGGGGCCAGTTATATGTAGCAATCGTTATTTTTCATCATTGAAAATGTTCATTGGAATATTTTTAGCAGGTCGTTTATAGCTATCATTTAAAATGTCTGTCATTGAAAAACATTTTCTAATTGAAATCCACCAACTAAATTTTACAGTGTGAAATTGGAACACATATCAGTGAAACGATTCGTTTCACTTTTGAACATAAAAGTATCAGCTGTTCAGGAAAAAGAAAATAAATTTTAGCGAAAAATATATGCGAAATTAAACTTTTTTTTTTTTCCAAATAAAATTCTTTGTATGATTTCAGATCGATCAGTATATAATTTTCATTTCTAATAAAATAAAAACACGCACAAATGTCCATTAAAAAATGTTTACAGCGGACAGTTTGAGGCTAATCATTGCAGAATCACATAAATGAAATAATGGCGCAAAATTTTAAACAACCTTTGGTTAAGGGTTTAACAATTTACTAGTTAGCAATTTGCTTAATATTTAGTTATTTACTAAATGGGTCCAACATTTTAAACTTTTCTTTTCGTTTGGCTAACAAGTAAATTAGGGTACCAGCCACGAACCGAAGCCTGTAAGGACGATCAGGGGAAGATCGTAGAAGAACCGCAGTCTATGTTGAGAATATGGAAAGACCACTTCTCCAAATTTTATAACGGCGATGACGACCCGAATTCCGCTGTAAGGGAGATAGAACCACTTATCCTAGGCGACCCAGATCAACAATTCCGCCTACCCGACCTCGACGAAGTGAAGAAAGCTATATCTAAACTGAATTCGAACAAAGCAGCTGGCGATGACTTTGTAGGGAGAATGCACCACCCACCATCTCTTTGTCGATTTTAAAGCCGTGTATGACAGCATCAATAGGGAAGAGCTCTACACAGCTTTAAGGTCGGTAAACATCTCACCGATGCATTTGATGTCAAAAAAGGTTTTAGACAAGGCGATGCACTGTAATGCGACTTCTTCAACACCGTTCTGGAAAGAATTGTGCAAAACTCAACCGTAAACACTAGAGGCACAATCTTCAAAAGGTCCATCCAATTACTCGAATACGCAGATGATATTGACATAATTGGAAGATCAAAGCGTGATGTCAGTGGAGCGTTTTTGAGCATTGCGACGGAAGCGGAGAAGATGGGTTTAGTGGTCATTGAGGGCAGGACCAAGTATATGCATCATACATCATTCCGACTTAGATGGCTGGGTCATGTAGAGCGAACGCATGTTGGTTGAGGCCCAGGCCCTCCCGGACTGTAGCGCCACCTTAAGTAAGTAAGTAACTAGTAAATTACTACTTGCCTTTTATTAAAAAACGAGCATTCAAGCATGTCTAAAAAGTGACAAATAAACAAAGCAAATATGCTTAAACGGACTTTTTAATTGGAATTCCCAATTGTTGACTAGACCATTAAATCCACTGCTCTTATAAAAATATTTGTACAGATTTCATATGGATTTAGCAAATTGCAACAAGTTAAAGAAACCATTCCGTGATATTAAGTTTAACAAATTGTTAAGAGATAGTAAGATGTTAAATCGGTTTAAATTAGGTAAATCACCTTTTTAACCAAGTAAATTGATAAAAATGGCTTTAACATTTTACTGAATTGTTTAAAATTTTGAGCCAATGTGTTTAAATTGATAATTAATATTAAATTAATTTCGTTTAAAGTTTGGATAAATTAAAACTTATCACTATAAAAACTGCAACTTTAAAAAACTAAGGACCATTTTGGTGATACCAATTACAATGGTATGGTCATTTCAAGATGCTCTCTAAAACGAGTATCAGCTTCAACTAAATTTAGCCACAGAAGAATGCTTTCATGCTAACAAATTCGTGGTGACGAAATGTGATCCGCGCTTCTAGACACTACCGATTTTGATAATTTTATTTAAAACTTTATAACATGACTTTTATGAATACCGATCAATTTCTCTTCTGCACGTCCTCTCCAAAATGTTTTAAAAAATTATTGCGAGGCGAATAAGTTAGTTGCTAGAGAAAAAGGCTTGTGCTGAATAACACGCTTACAGCAAACTTCTTTTACGTAACACCACCATTCATAACAAAGGGTCTTGTTGAAGGGACGCTTTAACATAGTTTAACCGTTTTTATGTGAAACACTAGAAGGATCTTTCAAACATTGACACAGCTATCAACAAGTGCTTTAGAACTGCAACGGGTAGGTACCCTTTCGAAGCCTTATGAGTCGAAGCAGGTTACCTATCTTTTGAAGAGACAGCAAAAAGAAGGGCAATTAATCTCATAAGTAGGGCCATTGTTAACACAACCCATCCTTATTTCGAAATTTTGGAAACAATTCTTACGTCAACCAAAAAGACAAGGTATCTCCGCTGGACAACATGGCCTCGCATTAATGCCCAAAATTACTTCCGATATAGATTCGCCCCGAGTTTCCGACAATATCCCTTTAGCAGAATTATTACCTGAATTTACAGCAGACAGAATCTTTTACACCGATGCAATGGTTCGCAAAAGGAAGACCTTTGGGGTACCTCTGCTGTAGTAGAATATCAACCCGACGTGCAATCTTCTACTATTCGCCAAGCTCAGCTTCCGGAATATGCAGACAGCTACACTGCCGAGCTGGCTGCAATATTCAAAGCTATTTCGGTAGCTCAACAAAGTTCTGAACGTCCCGTGATTTTAACAGATAACCTTGGTATACTTAAGGGATTATGGAATGTAACAAATAAATGTCAATCTCTCCAAGTTTTAAGCAACTGCTAGTACTACCATATAAATATTATACTTGCTTAGATACCCGGGACTGTGGAAAAACTTTGGTCACTAGCAAGCACTACTATACTCATGAACGTAGGGAGGTATGTCCGAGTTGTGGAACATCGCCTACAATATGGCATACTTTTGTTGAGTCTCCTGTTTCGCAACAGGTAGAGTCATCTATAGAGACCCCAGCTAAAAGTCTAGCCACCGTTCTTAAACCTTCAAATATCAATTCAATCGGTCGAGTTAAAGTAGCCACTTCCGCCCACCAGAAGTTTGAGGAAATTTGACTAAGTGCCACCATAAGATTGAAAGATTTTGTTTTTAACATATGTACATAATTACGACTAATGTAATAATTTAATACCTGTATATTAATACCTACATAACAAATTCATAAATAAATAATATATTTATTTTTAAGTTATTTTAATAAATATTTATACTTTATAAATGCAGCACTTGTTTGCTTTTCACTTATAAATGCATAAAATTATCGAAAAACGAATTTAATCTGTTTCGTTGTTATTGTTGTTATTTTAAATTAATATAACTTAAATTCTTATTATAATAATGAGTGAAAAACAATTTATTTAAATAAAATTGTAGCTAAATTATTCTCAAATTGAAATTGAACAAACAAATGTAAATAACTTAATATAAATATTGGAATGTAATGAATTAAAATTGTAAAGTATTTTTAATCGAAAGTCAATTGCCATAACTTTAAAATGGTTTGTGATTAATATAATTTGTACTTAATTGCCACATTTTAGTATATAAGGTTAAAAAATAAGAATATATTGTATACATAAGTATATGTATGTATGTAGGTATATTGTTATTGGTTTTATAGATTTATATTATTATTGCTTGAATAAATAGATTCTTTGTTTTACCAAATGAGTGAGAAACGCTTTTTCTTGGGTACATGATTAACACTAATTTTGCGTAACTTTTCAGGAGCAACGCCTTTCCGCGGTTTAAAAAGATTTACCTGAAGTCCCACTTTAATCTTTTTAGTCAAAGCTCCTTGTGGAAAGACGGCTTGGACTTGTGGAACAACAGTGCTTGTCACCATACCTCCCTCTGAACCAATAGCATGCACTTCTTGTCGGATGCGAGAAACGACGGCAAAATATTGTGGAAAGTCATATGTTATGAACCGGCAAACGTGGTTACCAGATTGCTCATTGAGTTGATTAATTTCTACAAATAACAAAGAAAAAGAAACACAAATTTAAACTTGATTTCTCAATCGATAGTAAGATTTCTTTTTTATAAATTACCATCTAACTCAAAACATTCCGAGTATATTTCTTGAATGATTTCTTCGGAATTATCAATAGAATGTTCACGCCATGTTTCGCCATTGTCAGAGCGTAGAATTATTATTTCTCTTTCCTTGCCACGAAGTGAGGCGAAATGTGGTACTTCCATGACAACTGGTCCTTGGAATTTCACAGAAACAGGACCAAGTTCAAGAACTCGACTAGCTAGAGCTTCACCTTCCATTAATTGAGGCGGGTGCATTGTTCTTTGTGGCTTAACGTACCGGCAAGTTACTCGTGTCGGCTGACAAGTTGATCTAGACGGTATAATCATTTTAACACCACTATGACGGCAGCCTCTCATTGCTCCACCACGAGCATCAACAAGGAATGAGACTAAGAAGCTATTAGAATGATATAGAAAAGAAAATAAGAATAAGAACTCATTCAATAGCGCATAGATTTTTTCCAAATCATCTTACTTTTTCCATTGCAGCTTTCGACTGAAATTTTAAATCAAACACAAATATTATTAGTTTATTATTTCTTTAAAATAATCTTTTCTTTAATATAATAACGAGGCAGAAGGATGTAGGACAACCTTTAAGGCCCAATTTTCAAGTTAGAATCAAGTTAACTCGTAGAGCTTATAAAGTCTGAGTAGGGAGAAGGAAAACTTATATAAGGTATTCTTTGGGTACAAGGAATAAGGTACAACAGAAATGGAGGGCTTTTTAAATACGAGATTCATAAAGAAAGGAGTTTTATTATCCAGAGAGTGGAGAATGTGTTATTAAATAATAATAAATTAAGCAACATAATTCTCACCCTATGTGAACAAATTCCTGTTCAGGGAGGTTATATGCAGTCCCTTCCAATGTGTTTTTCATTGCTTCATGAACTTGGGCTCGATGAGGACTGATGGTTTCCTCTACGGCCTGTCTTGGAGTTGTCTCAATGCTCTGTGTCATTCTATTGGAATCCATTCTTTCGTCGCGGGTAACGTCAAATGGCAAGGAATCATCTCCTAATGATTTCATTTCATCTACTGTCAAATATCTGTATGGTTGATCGGACAGTGCATTATCCTCTCCTAAACACAACAAATAAAAGTACATACACAGATTATTAGACTATAGCAGATCTTTTAGTTCCAAAAGAGGCCATCGAAACTTACCACCTTCCTCTTCTGAATCTGACATAAACGTCTCATGCATTGCTTCTGGTGCAACTACACGATATTTATCAGCAGATTGATCTTTTGGCTCAATATCTTGATCATCTACGTTTGTAATTGATTTCAAAGAATCCAAAACACTTATGTAGCCCAATCGTTTAGCAATATGAAGTGGAGTTTGTCCATTTGCTGTTTGAGCATTGGCATTAGCTTTATGTTCGAGGAGTAAATTCACAATATGACAATGTCCTTGTTGTGCAGCTTGATGAAGTGGAGTATATCCAATGGCTGTATCTGCATCAACATTTGCAGATTTTTGTAAAAGAAATCGAACCATATTCGATTGGCCGAAATGAGCAGCCACATGCAATGGTGTGTAGCCAGCTTTTGTTACCATATTTATATTAGCACCATTTTTATGAATAACTTCGGCAACATTAACATTATCTTCTTGAGCACATAAATGCATTGGGGTTAGACCATTTTTAGCAACATGATTGCAATTAGCCTTGTGCTCGATAAGAAGACTTGATATTTCGGCATGTCCTTCCTGAAAATTTCATAGACAGATAGAAAGAGATGAAAATTTAAATAAAGTTTATATAAACAGGAAGAGAAGGTATAAAAACGGATATTTGTATTTTCTTTTTTATGTGTCATCATCTTAAGCCTTAAACCTTCCTTCAGCAATTTCTTGTCATAGCTACTCTTGTCAACTAAACAGAATTAAATTCGATAGCTTCTTTAAAACAATAAATTCTTATTTAAAAATGTACTTTTTATCAAACTTAAAGTACGGCTAAAAACACGAACTGTTTCGGAACTGTGTCGATTTTTTTTGTTAAGGTTTAAAAAGGAAAATAATTTAATTGACTCTTGCTAACTTGAACAAACAATAAACTTAACAATGCAATAACTTGAACATACTCTTTTCTTTTTATGTATTCATTCATGTATATTCATGTATTTATGCTCTTAACCTTGAACATTTTTAACTTCCCATAGAAAGTTATTGTAATCGGTCCGATTTGTCGAATTGAAATTTTTGACATTTCTCGGTCCCTAGAGTCTAAATAGACGTATACGAACGTACTTTCGGGAACTTTTTTGTCGTCCATATCTCAAGAACCAGTAGAGATATCGAATTTTCAAAAATTTAGGATATTAACTTCAAAGTTATTTCATCTTATGAAAGATATAGCTATTTTTAAACATTCAGTAAGATTTTGGGAAAGATCGAGTTTTTGGAAAATGTTGGCTTTAAACTAATTTCATCTTATAGAAAATATTTTTAATTTTTGAAAAGTTATTTGAGTCGGAAATCAATTTTAACCAATTATTAGTAATTTGTTTTATACGTTTTTGTTTTTGTAAAATAAATTGTCAATTCGATCTCTCTCAAAATTTTACTGAACGTTGAAAATTATATTTTTTTAAGATGAAATTAGTTTAAAGCCAATAGCTTACATTTTTGCTTCGTGAGATATTTTGGGTTAACCAACATTTTCAATTTTTCTTAAATTGCTATGGTATAAAAACCACCCACTCAATTTTTTTGAGAAGTCGATATCTCCACTGGTTCTTGCGATATGGACGACGAAAAAAGCTTCCCGAATGTACGGACGTACGTAAAGACGCATGCACATACATCTTTCTACAAATCTTTTATTTAGACTCTAGGGACCTTGAATCGTCGAGAAATGTCAAAATTTGCAATTCGATAAATCGGACCGATTACAATAACTTCCTTTGGGAAGTTAATAACTAACGTGTATTTTTTTTAGACATACGTTGGTCTTTTTTACAGCTGTCACTTGATCTATGCTCAATTTGGTTATGAATTTCAGAATGAATAAACTAGCCCCTGAGATTTCCATATTAAAATTCGGTTCACGCTAACCATCGCGTGCTTCATTCAATATTCAGTCGACAGAATCGCCCATCAGAGTCGATAATCCGAGCAACCCAGGATCAGTTTCGCACAACGATAATGCCCATCTTCAGAAACAACGTGCAGTGCGCACCGAAGACGCTATTGCTGAGGGGGAGCAAAGTTTCTAAGAAGATTTTGTCGAAGGATCTTGATTTGCGAGCCTACAAAATTGAACTCGTGTAAGAATTGAAGCCGAAAGTCCATCAAGTGCGTCGAACGTTCGATGAACGGATTCAAAACGATATCGCTACCGATATTAAGGGTACGTTAATAAGTAAAATTGTCGTATATGGAGTGATCATTATAGACAATCCATTCTTGAGACACCGTCGGCCATTTAAATAAATTAGTTCCGTTGAGAACTAGGGGCAAGTGACAACTCTCAACCATTCCTGTTTGCGAGTAATGTTGGCAGGGATGGAGGGGACCTACAGTTTTAAGCCGAATCCAAACGGTTAATTTGAGATAGCACTTTTCATGACAAGAATTACTTTTGAAGGATTTGTCAATTCCTCGCAAGAGGCCAGTACCCGTGAGAAAAAAAAACTTAAAATGGCACAGGCAGGGATTGCATCCAAGACCTCCGGCGTGACGGTTCAACGCACTTAGTATGCCACAGGTACTACTACACCGCCGTTTGGTGTGCTCTATGGGTACCTATACTGAATCAAGGGTCCAATTTCTTCAAAATATACCCTTGGTTTCAACAAGAATGCTCTACATGCCAAATAGCCACTGAATAATGAATTTATTGAAGGAAATAGGGGTCTTAGGCATGTGGCGTGGCCTTCAAGATTATGCGGTTTAATACCACTCGACTATTTTTATGGGGTTATGTGCGGTCGCTTGTCTTCGCAGATAACCTCGAGACCATTGACATAGTCGAAGAGAATATCGATAGATTTTCGCCGGCATGGCATAACGTAAAAAGTCGTCGAAAACTGGGCCTCCGGCTGGAATTAATTTGACCCAGCAGTGGAGGCCACTTGACCAAAATCATCTTAAAAACACAATGTCAAACCCTTTTTTATTATATAGCTTAACATTCTCTCTAACTTAAAACACCCAAAATAAAGAAGTTTTTTTATTTAAATAATATTTTTTTTTTCATCATGTATTTGAATAACTGACAAGTTGTATGGGATAGAATTTCATAATTCTTTTTCCAAAGAAACGCACATTTTCTTGTCTAATTTAACCACTCTAAATATTTAGTTTTTGACGTGACTTACCTTAAGTAATTTAACTTTTTACTTGACACACTATTATTCATTTTTATTTTATTATGTAAAGATGCACTTTAATTATATATGTAATTTACCTGACTGCTTAGATGCAAAGGTGTAAATCCAGCTTTGCTTTCGGTATCTGCATTAGCACCATATTCAAGCAAAGTGGTAGCAATATCCATTTGATTTTTCCTAGCTGCAATATGCAGTGGAGTATGGCCATTTTTAGCTGGAGCATGTGGACTTGCTCCGCGTTCAAGTAAAAGTAATGCAACGTTTTGCTTATCATAATGACATGCAACATGCAAAGGTGTCACTCCATTCTTGCCTTGTGCATCAACATCAGCGTCTTTTTGTAAAAGAAGCTGAGCTACCTTCATGTGTCCATATTTAGCAGCCAAATGCAATGGAGTGAATCCTTTCTTTGTGGAAGATTCTAGGGCTGCTCCATTTTCTATCAAAACTGCCGAAACCTTTAAAAAAACGTTCAAAGCTTTTGAATAGAGGTATGTGTCCTCATGATTATATATAGATTCTATTGACGGCTCATGATTTCGACAATCATAATACAAATAAAAATATAAATAAATAAAAAATCAAGAGCTTGAATTAATAAAAATCATTTGTTTTTATTTGAATATAATAAAAATAAAACAATATAACGAGTATTTTTTTATTTCAATACATTAAAGCCAACAGAACTAAAGAAATAAACAAACAGAACTAACAGAAGAAACTTATAAGAAATATTCTTTGTGTCGAATCCAAAACAGTTGCATAAGATAAACTGTATCTACGTGATCCATTATTTTTTTAGCAATTAATTGTTTTACCTCATCTTGACCTTCTTTAGCTGCAATATGAAGAGCAGTGTACATGTCTTTTGTTGTGGCATCAACCTGTGCACCATGTTGCAATAGAAGCATAGCAATATCAACATTTCCTAGACGCGAAGCAATGTGCAATGGAGTTTGTTGCTCCCGAGCTCTGGCGTCCACTTGTGCACCATTACGAAGTAAAATTCGTATTATATCGGTCTAAATTTTTAAAAATTAAAAGTTTTATATTAGTTTCATTTTATTTTTTCTATTATAAAATTGTACAATTTTAAAATACAAAAAATATTGATCGAACAACAAAATGGATATATGGAAGCTTTAATTAAGGTTCTGATGATACTTGCACACAATACAAAAGTACTCACTTCCGATATAATCATCACAATAAATGTAAGAAAGTACATAATTTTTATAAGAAATTATGTACCAAAGTCAATAAATCAGTCGTGAATTTATTTCTCAATCTAGTAGACTTCACTGTGGCATTATAACACAAGAATTTCAAACAAAATGGTGGACTTATGACCTTAAAACAGCGCATTTCCTTCTTACATAAGCCGTGGTCATGTAAAGTTTAGTACTTTTTTTTTGTGCTCAAGTCACTAGTATAGCAAAATTACACTGGAAGATAAGATTTTCTTACTGGGATTAAAATTACACTTTTACTATGGGTTTTGGTGGCCTTAATTCAACTCCGACTTCAAAACTAATATTATCACAGCAAGTTTTTTTTAAATATCACTTTTTAAAATTCGAAAAAAATACGAATAAAGGGCTTCTTGAGGCTAATGTATAAAGTAGATTTTATTCAATAAAATCCGTGATGGTTTTCCAAATCAATAATCCCTTTCTTCAATATTCATTTGAAATATTTATATTATTTCGCGAAAAACGAAAAGCTCGAAAAGTATGGCAGCAATCACGTGCTCCTCAGCATAAAAGTGTCGTCAACTTTTTATCAAACAAGATTAAAAATTTGTTACGAGATTTTAAAAACAGCGAAAATTCTGCCTATCTTGAAAGCCTAACAGCAGACAAAAAAACGAATTATTCTCTTTGGAAGACGATAAAAGGTATTAAAAAGCCTCAAATAATGTCGGCACCTATTCGAAAAAATAATTCTGAATGGGCAAAAACTGATAAGGAAAAGGCGGATTTATTTGCTAAGCACCTTGAGGAAACGTTCAAACCTTTCGATGGTCAAGAGTTTCTGACTAATGACGGAGAGCTCCAACCAGCGCCGGAAAATTTTTCTATCAGGAATATTACTTTGACTGAACTTGTCCAGGAAATAAAACGGCAGAAAAATAATAAAGCTCCTGGCTACGACCTGATTAACGGTCGTGTCCTCAAAGAGTTGCCTAAAAAAGCAATGGTTAAGCTCTTACAGCTCACTAACGCTGCTTTAAGACTTGCTTACGTACCCACGCAATGGAAAGTCGCCGAAGTAATAATGATCCCCAAACCGGGTAAGCCACCGAATGAGAAAAAATCGTATAGACCAATTTCTCTCTTACCAATTATATCTAAAATATTTGAAAAATTGCTTCTTAAACGAATGCTACCAATTATTGAAGAAAAACGTTTAATTCCCGACCACCAATTCGGTTTCCGGAATAATCACTCGACAATTGATCAGGTTTACCGAATAACTAACGAAATTGAAAAAGCATTTGAAGAAAAAAAGATTTGCTCAACTGCATTTCTTGACGTTTCTCAAGCTTTTGACAAAGTTTGGCATGACGGGCTAAAATATAAATTAAAAGTCTTTCCAGAGCAAATATATAACATTCTTGAATCGTACCTAGAAAATAGATTCTTTCGAGTTAAGCAAGGAACGGAGTATTCGGAGTTTAAAGAAATAAACGCTGGGGTTCCCCAGGGTAGCGTCCTTGGACCGATTTTGTTTGTTCTTTATACCCGAGATATACCCCAAACAGAAGGCACAACTTTAGGCACTTTTGCCGATGATACAGCTGTACTCGCAATATCGGATTCAATAGAAACGGCAACCTCTAAGCTTCAAACGGCATTAAATAGCATTTCAGATTGGACAAAGAAATGGCGAATTGCTCTTAATGAAACGAAATCGACGCACACAAATTTTACGTATAAAAAAGTATATAACTTACCTATTTATATAAATTCTGTGCAAATTCCATACGCTAATGAAGCGAAGTATCTAGGCATGACTCTAGACGCGAAACTTAAATGGAAAGTTCATGTAAAAAAGAAACGCGATGAACTCGAAAATAAACTCCGCGAATTGACATGGCTTATTGGAAGATATTCCAATCTAAGCGTTTATAACAAGCTTCTATTTATAAGCAAGTACTGAAACCAGTTTGGACGTACGGTATACAACTTTGGGGTTGTACCAACGAAAGAAATATACAAATTTTGCAAACATACCAAAACAAAGTACTTAAAATAATAGTAAATGCTCCATGGTATGTAAGAAATAGCGACTTACATAGAGATTTAAATATAAAATATGTAGAAAACGAAATTAAAAAATTTGCTACAGAGCTAAGATCACGACTTAGAAATCATAGCAATAACTTAATTCAACAATCTGTTAGCGAGGCGTTCGTTTTTCGGCGTCTGCACCGAACAAGACCTTCTGATCTAGCGCAAACAAATTAATCTCTCCACTCGAATTTTGTGGAATCTTCAGGTCCTCTCGTTGGGGAGCTTCCTGACAAAACGCGAACAAAATGACGCTAAAACTACTTGTTAAGCTGGACTTAGTTGTAGTAATAATATAGAAGATAAGGGAGGTGAGTTTTAGTCAGTAAAAATCTGACACTACTATAAGCATCGGGCTTATAGTGTCTCTGAAGATTTCTCACCTTCCTGCGAAAAAAAAAAAAAAAAAAAAAAAAAAAAAATATAATATTCGAAAAAACTTCAAAAGTTTTTAGATTTTACATGTCTTACAAAAATCTAAAAAAAAAAACGCTTAACCATTTTTGCTAAAATGGTTTTCAACAGAAAAAGGCAAAACAAATCTTTTGTCTCAACAATTCTATTATATTTGAAATATATTAAAAAATATAAAAATAATTTTGAAAAACGGGTATTTTTAAAACTTGAATGGTTTTGGTTGTTTTTAGCATTTTTAAAGGGGAATATTTTAAAATCTGATGTGATAGAAAAATTTAAAAGCCAGATTCAAATTTAAGACACCTTAATCCTTTAAAAAAGTATAGTTTTTTTTTGTGCAACAGAAAAAAACGTAATTTTGTCGACCATTGTTATTGGAGAATAGAACTGAATTCATCCATAGTTCCCATTTAAGTGTAATTATGTGACTTATAAACTAAGTCTAAGGGAAATGACTATAGCCTTATTCAATATAAATATACCTGATTGGCTCTGGCAGCTAAATGAAGTGGTGTCTCTCCACGGACAGTTGGAACATCTGGACTAGCATCATGTTGCAATAGGTATATAACAATATTCATGCATCCCATAAAAGCTGCAACATGTAGCGGTGTTAGGCCACTCTCAGTGGTAGCACTTATACTAGCTCCATGTCTCAATAACAGTTCCACAACTTTAATTCGATTCTTCTTGCAGGCAATGTGCAGCGGTGTAAACCCGTTTAAGGCCCTAGCATTGGCATCTGCATTACGATCTAGCAACAGTTTTGCAACACGAACATGCCCGCAATGGGCTGCAACATGTAGCGCAGTCAAATAATCTACTGTTACTTCATCCACTGGTGCCCTATGATACAAAAGTATCCTAGCAGCATCAACGTGCTCTCCTTGGGCAGCCATATGTAGTGGGGCTAATCCATTTTTGGTCTTAGCACTTATTGGAGCACCTCTTTCAAGGAGCATATCAACAACTTGTTCATGTCCAGATCGTGCAGCGCAATGCAAAGGTGTTAGACCATCCCTGGTTTTGGCTTCAATATTAGCACCTTTTTCGAGAAGGACCGACACCATATTTGTTTTGCCCCATTTGGCAGCAACATGCAATGGACTTATGTTGTGCTTGGCCAGGAAATTGACGTCAGCACCTTTTTGTATTAATAAATTTGCAATAGATTGATTGCCGTAGTGTGAAGCTATATGCAAAGGTGTAAATCCAGATTTTGAAGTTATGTCAGGGTTGTGTTCATTCTGAAAATATAATACAATAATAATAAATATAAATATAATTGATGAAGACAACTTTGAGAATCATCTGCTTTCCTGCTTTCATGACAAAGTCTTATAAAAACTTACCTCAAGAAGTAGAGTTGCAGCTTTGACATCATCTTTTTTGGCAGCAATATGTAAAGCTGGTAATCTAACCTTTCCTCGTGTATCGCTTTCTAAAAGAACAGCAACAACTTTATCATGGCCTTGTTGCATAGCAACTGCCAATGGGGTAAAACCATCTTCTGTGGCTAAACTCTGATTAGCACCATTTGCAAGTAGCAACTTTACAACCGAATCATGGTTTTCTTGTGCAGCCATATACAATGGAGTGAATCCATTTTGAGACTGTACATTGACCGAAGCTGATGATTGCAGTAAAAGAGCAACCACCTCTTCTTGCCCTGCCAATGAAGCAATATGCAGTGCTGTATTACCCTTTTTAGTTGCACTATCAACAATGGCTCCTCGTTTAAGTAATTCCGAGACCACATGTACGTGTCCATCTTTTGAAGCTAAGTGAAGGGCATTTAATCCGTTCTGAAATTGAAAGTTAATAAAAATGAAAAATATGTACATTTGCTTTTTATTAGATATGTACTTATATGTAAAAATATCAAAAAGACTGAAACTGATGGGTTCTTGTTTAGCTTCCAAAATAACACTACGTTACTTAGAATAAAAAAAAAAATGCTTAAATTAAGTGAACCTAATTAAAGTTCGCTCAATTACGTGTCATTAGCAAATATTTTGAGTGCGTCAAGAATTAACAACATTTTTCTCAAATTTTAATTATTAGAAAATAAATAAATGTTGGCACTCTTAAAAAAATAAATTAAGTGGCGCAACAGTCCGTTCAAAACTAGGGCCTATTGACTTACAACTCTCCTCCATTCTTCTGTGCAAGTACTTTTTTTAGGAATGGAGGGGACCGACTCCGAACGGCTAATTTGAGAAAGCACTTTTCATGACAAGAATTATTCTTGGAGGATCGCTGGCAAGGGGCAGTACCCGTGACAAAAAAAACTTTAGATGGCACAGGCACTAGGCAGGGATTGAGCCCAAGACCTTTGGCATGACAGTCTAACGCACTAACTATCATGCTCTGGGAATGAAAATAGAGTACTATTTTTTAAAAATATTTTTCCAAACATCATAAGCCCGTTAAGATTATTTAGATTATTTAACCATGAGTTGACATCCAAATTTAACAATAAAATAAGTTCACAAAAACGTAAGAAAAAAGTTATTCATTTTGTGAGTTTTTTCCTCACCTGCCATAAAGTACGCATTTTAAAACATAAAGTGGAAGGTGCTGAAAACTTTTGAATTAACTCATTTAGACGTCTCATTACTTTATCTCGCTTCTATTTAGTTTTTTTTTTGCTGTTTTTTTTTAAACTTCTAGGAGCTAGGTAAAATGAAACGAATACGATGTGGTCTTAACTAGTATTTTCATTTGTAGACCCTTCTAACTTTGACAACTTTTGTAATATAAAGGGTGTTTTCGGACGTGCAGCTTTCAATCAACCAATATTTTTTTCTGAGTTGGTCTTTTTGACAGCCGTCACTTAATGTATGCTCAGTTTTGGTTGCCATTTTATAATGAATAGAATTACTCCTAAACAATGTTTGCAAATCGTGCAAATTTTTTACCAAAATAATGGTTGAACTGTTTCTTGTGGGGCTATGTGAAGCCGCTTGTCCAGGCAGATAAGACCGAGATGATTGACGTATTAAAAGAGAATATTCGGTGTGTTATTGCTGACGTATGGCCCAAAATGTTCCCATACGCCAAAAATTGGGCTATTCAACTACTTAAACCTATTCGAGACAGCCTTTGCGGCCACTTGCCCAGAATCATTTTTAAAACATTATGGTAAGTCCGTATCTTTATAATAAAGCTTAATTCTTGGTCATAACATTATTTCTTCTTGAAAATCACACGTCTAAAAACACATCCTTTACGAATAACATTTGTTATTTTTACTTGCGACATACAGGAACTATGTACATTGAAAGTATTGCATTCGTTAAAAATTTTAAACTCGAGATTTTAATCAAACACAACATTACGATTGTTGAGAAGTCGAAAAAAGGCCCCTACAGCCCAAACCATTAGGTCGATTGAGTTCAAACTCTGAAATTAAGATCTTAAGCCGATTCGCGTTAGGTGTTTTTTTTTTCATTTTTTTTAAACTTAAAATAACAGTAGTCTCCATAAATGTTTTTAGTCAAATATCGAAAATTCGAAATTTCTCACAAACGAAAGGATAGTTTTATTAAATTTTCTCTTAAATTTTTGTTCTTAACTTGACTATTTCAATAAAAAAAATATATTTTTGTATTGCTCCAGAAGGGTCCCCCATAGAACCGTTATCTTGTTTTTAAGTTTTTTTTTCAAGAACAAATGAACCGATTTCAATCGTTTTTTTTTTTGGTATAAGCTCCTGTACTGTCTTAATAATATTTGATGATTAAAAATGTAATTGTTTTTTTTTTCGAAATTCGATATCTCGAAAATGGGTTATCATTGTTTTTGTTCTCCTTAAGAAAATTTCTCTTAGGAAAGAGATATTTTTCTTCAGTAACATATTACTTGTCTAATTTAAAGCAAGGCTTGACTTTAAAATATAAATGCTGCTTGCGCGTTTTTATACTTACAGTGTTACAAGTGTTTATGTCAATGTTATTTTTCAAGTGTTCCAACACTTTTTCCAAATTACCGGCTCGTGCCGAACGCAAGAATGAAGTATTCCCATCGCCCTAGAATAAGAAACAAAATATGATTTATAGTTAAAAATGTATTACAATAACGAAAAATTCCTTAAAAAAAATGTACAACATATTTTTAAAATGATAGACAAAACAGTTCAGGAAGTATATTTACATTATTTTCAATTAATTATTATTTTTTTAAACTTTTGATTTTTGTATCTTAGTTTAAGATTCAGGTTTACCTTCGATGTTTAAAAAAAAGATGCGAAAACATAGATTTCCCCTTTTCTTCCCGAGGTACTGTATTCTTAAGTTTTCGATTTCAGTAACAAAAAGAAGGAGGCAATTTAGATAGAAATCGTTTTAATATTGTGAAAATATTTCATAATTTCAAGGTTTAATAATTCTAATTGGAAATGTGTTGGAAATAAATACCGAATGTATGCACTCATGAGAAAATCATTGTGTAATTCACATATGCATAAAATATTATACAGTGGCTATCACTACTAATCGGACAAAGAAAATGTAAATTTTCGTAATGTAGAACTTAATTATCATTTTATAACATATTTAAGTTCAAACTAAATTTATATGAAAAAAAACTGCATTGAAAATTATTAAATAGCAAAAAATTAAAAAAGCAAAAACAAAAACATAACTCCTTAATTTAACCTCTCACACATAATCGGACACGCTGCTTTTGAACTGTAGTAGCTCTGTAACGGTATTTTTCACGTCAAATGATAATGTTATTTTTAACCTTGTATTACGGAAGACTTTTACTTACATTTAATGTAGTTTCTTGCTCTACGTCGAAATGACACCAAAAAGGAAAACAAACGGAAATTCAAAAATTGGTTTCGTTGCATAGCCAGGACGGTAAATCAATACGAGAAATAGCAGAAATTGTGTATCGGATCCTTCCATAGGTCATTACATAATTTCCCAATTTAAAAACCGAAATAGGGTTCATGTGAGCAGAAAAGTAAAAGGAAAGAAGCCGGAGACGTACGACGAGAAGCTTCTTTTCAAAAAATTCCTTCTTATTTTCGGAATCTCTAAAGATTTTTTTGAAAGAGACTACGATTATAGAAGTCAGCAACGAAACCTCCAGAAGAAGAAGCATCGCCATCTAAGTAATGCCCGAAATGGCTGTGCCTTAAGTTTTCTTATGAACATATAAAGTGCCTTGCACATGAGCAACGAACTGCGAACTGCGAATGGACGAACAAACGTGATTTTACACATTTCAAAAAGTCAATTCCACACAAAAACACATTTAAATTATAAGAAACCAATTGACACTAATATTAGGATAATAAAATTTGCATTTTGTTCTCTAAAACAAGAGAATTTTGTAAAAACAATTTGGTAGTAACGAATCGCAGTGTGGTTGCTGCGAACTGTCAAACTCTATTCGCGTTCCACATACCATCCACACTGCAACGAATAAATTGTTCGAGCTCAACTTAACCTCAAAATTATACCACTCTTGTTTTGTTTTTGTGTGAAAGATGATGGCTGAGGAAAATATGGAGAAAAGGGTTGACAATTCGTCGCTACCTGCGAATAGAAATAAAAGCTCATGTGAAAGAAAAGTCAAAATATGCGAACATCCACAGTTCGCAGTTCGCAGTTCGTTGCTCATGTGCAAGATACTTAACACATTCTTCTACGTCTTCTTGGAATAGGGTGGAACTACATATTTTTGTATTGTATGCTAACCATTTGACATAAGACAATATTATAAATTAGGGTTTGTTCACGGACGGAAGCAAATTTAACTTTAAAGGTTCATGTGGAAGAATGTACCAATGGCGAAAAGCAATTGAAGAATTTTCTCATAAGCATACCCGGGCTACTGTAAAGCATGGCGGTTGGTTGGTTAAGCTATGAGGATGTTATGCAAGTTCTGGTGATCGGAACTAACATTTTGTGGAGGGTAAAATGTATTAAATAGCTAACATCAATATTTTGAAACAACAGTTGTGGTGCAATGTCAGCAAACTCGAATAGAAGACATCCTGGTGGACAACTACCCAAAGCACACATCTTGTACAGGAAGATCGTGGTTATTGTATAAATGCCCTAAGGTGCATAAAACACAGAAAAAGTCACCTGTCCTTAATGCAATCGAGCATATAATTAATGAACTGGGACGTCGAGTTGCTTAAAAGAACTTTAGAAACAATGAGTACCTTAAGACGGGCCTTCAAGAGGAATGACAAAAAATAAGTCCGGAAGTATGTTAAAAACTTGTCTCTTCAATACCTCTACGTCTTTAAATATTAAGTTTGGCTTATTTAAAATAAAAACGTGTTTAAATGTCATATAAAATGGTTATAATGTTTTACACTCTCCATACATTTTCTTGGAGGAAATGCATTGCGAAAATGTAAATTTCATGTGTCCGATTAGTCGTGGGAGCCACTGCATGTATTAGGGCGCTAAATTTTGTATTTGATATTTCCTTTTAAATGTCTACAACTCAGTGGCCATTTATAGTATTATGTCACCTTGTCTCATTTTGTATCTCTAATTCTTACCAAAGAGGGTGTACGGGCGCTTAACCTATTTTTGTAATTAAATTCTTGATTTTCTGCTAATATTTCCGAAATGACATAAAAAAAACAAAAACAGAAGATTTGTCAATTCTTCACAAGAGGTTCTACCCATGAAAAAACTTAAAGTTGGCAATTTAACCCACACCTCTTGTATGTAAGACCTACGTAAATTCATCACACCACGGATACGTTATTGGCTTTTGATAAATTCCTTAATATTTAAAATAAAATGCCCCTTATGCTGTCACAACGAATAAGTCGATTATTTTGCAGTGATGTCAAAATATAAAAAAATTGCTGATTCATGATTTTTCTCAAAATAATTGACTGTGACTCTAGGTTTAATTCACAGGTACTACTTAAGCGGAAAACGGGACCCAAGTTATTTATTTATTGTTAAATTTCTATAAAACTCCAAAGCTCGATGACATAAGCTCGAAACAAAAATTCTGTTGTTGTTTGTTTAATTAATAATTCAAAGTTTTTTCCCCATCAACAAGTGAACTTACTTTTTTTCTTAAACAATATTTCGGTAAGATACATATCTAATTTCTCTTAAACTTTAAATTGTGAAAGTTTTTAAAGATGACCTTGTTTCATTATGAGACAAAATTGTTTATTTTTTCCTCATTTGGCATTTTTTTCACATAAGTTTACGGATGAATCGCTTCGAAGTTGTTATTTTTATCTTTTTCAACGTCAACGTCAACGTCATGTCAGTCTAATTCCATAACGAAGAAGAGGGCTAATTTTACCGATACAAGCTGCGAAGCATACCTACTATCGATTAACACAGTTTGTAATAGAACACGCCCTCAAATTCTTTTAGTATGACGAACTATTACAAAATCTTACAATTATAAAGTTTATGCTGCATGCATTCGAAAAGTTGCAATGCTTTAGTTTTATTGAAAAACAATAACATTAAATTAATTCAGTCTCACAATTAAAATTTTAAAACAAATGTAAAATATTTAGTCCGTAAATCTCAACAGCTTTTGTTAGACATTATATACCCCATATTATGTAGAAAGGAAATATTGAACATAATTGTATTTTTATTGGCAAAGCAAAACGTCTATATTATTAGTATTCAATCCAAAAATTCTTTTCATCCCTTGTCTTCATTCAACTTTTATTCATGATCATCGGAATAAAAAGATACCACCCTCGTTTTTCTGGCTTCCACTTGAACATCCGGATGCGGGAAGTAAATTTTGTTTATTTCAGCTGTTCCATGTCAATGCAACGTTTATATGTATGTACATTATGTATACATATATTTTCATTACGAAACACAAACTCTCAATAATCCTTTTGTGCGATGTCCCACAAAAGGTGGTGAAGTGTTGTTTAAGGGCGACTACCTACATATATTTTATATATATTATTTATACTTAACCTAGGGGATGTTGATTAAAAATGCATTGTTTGGTTGTAAATATACAGCCATGGACAGAGAAATAGCACATCTAATGGACCAAACATTGAAACAAAAATTTCGGTCATAGTAAATGTTTTTTTAATTTTTGTTTGTAGTGTTATGTTGGCAGCAATTTTAACAACAATTAAAAATGTTGGGTTTTCGTTTTCGCCTTTTTATGTCTTTTACAGCTTACTATATTGGCAGTATTGACAGAGAAATAGCACAGTTATGTTGTATGTTTTACATTTTCCTTAGTTACGCAAAAAACCTTGTTCACTTTGATTGTTTTAGGAATATTAAGAAGGTTGATACAAAATATGGGCCGAAACCAGCAAAATTTCGCAATTGTTGAAACGCTGGTGTGTCCCAGGGTTCCGTTTTGTCTCAAACACTCTTTCTTATTTTTATAAATGATTATTTATCTGAAACTTCTAACCCTCTAAATTGTTTCACTGATGACAGTCCCCTTAACTTTTCATATTTATTTTTAAATTCTTGCCCTTCGGATTTGAACTATCAATGGTAGCGTATGATCAGCTTATTATATTCTGATCTTGTAAGCATTGTCCAATGGTGAATATGGTGTAGAATTTAATGCTTTGAAAACTCAATGCTGTATACTGTCACAAAAGCGTAACTCTCCCCCAATGCCACTCTCCATGGGTGGTACTTGCATCAAGGAGACTGAACAGCTTTCAGTTCCAAAAACCCTGCTTAGTGTTTAGGTTTTCTCCGTCGATGCAAGAAGTATTTTACCCCTTCTGATCTGGCTTTAATTTATAAAGCCTATATTCTTCCGAAACTCGATTTCAATTCTCATATCTGGGCCCTTGTTCCAATAACCTACTAACCCACTTGAGTCTCTTGGACAGAATTCAAAAGAGAGCTCTAAAAATGTTAGGTGACCGTTGTTTAACTAAAACTCTTGTATCTCTTCAGCATCGTCGTACGGTTTCATGTCTGTCATTAATGCTCTAGTGAAATAGTCAGTTGCATTCCTCCGCTCAAACAATTTAGCGGTAATACCCATTCTTCTAGAATTGCTCATCATTTTACCCTTGAGCCCAATTTCGGACGTACTGTAAAGTACAGGGATTCTTTTTTAGTCACACTACACGAATGTGGAATATTTTACCAAGCTTAATATTTCACACTCATTACAATGTAGATATACATTCAAAACAAATGTGCATCGGTTTCTCCTTTCTAATTCTATCCTTGCTCCCGCTGTGTCTAATCATTACAAGGGTATTCATATTCCCTTTAGTGCCAACTCTCCGAAAAACTTCTACGCGTGATGATGACCCATTTAAATCATCTCGTATCATCATGACCGAAATCAACAAAGAATTCAACTTAAACATTAACTTTAGATAATATTTGGATGCATTAGCAGGAAAAAACAGTTGCTATCTAAGAAGAACATCAAGGCTCGATTAGATTTCGAGAAAACCCACCTGAGGAAAGATGTACTCTTTTGGAAAAAAGAGTTTTATGGACCGATGAAACTAAGATAAACTGCTTCGAACGTTTTAACTTCGCCTTAGAGGTCAAGCCTACAATCCAAAGTATACTTTGAAGACGGTAAAACACGGAGGAGGCAGCCTGATGGTTTAGGGAGCGTTTTCTTGGTCCATTGGTAAAAATAAATAATTCGATGGATAAATTTTCATATTTGAACATATTGAGAAACAATATGGAACCATTTACATTTGAGTCAATTCCAGTTAATTGGATTTTCATACATGATAATGACCCGAAACATACAGCAAAAACCGTGAAGGAATGGCTTACCACTGAATCCGTTCAATAGAAATTCTATGGAATGATGTTAAGGTTAAGATCCGGCAGCAGAAATTCAAAAATCCAGAGGAACTTTGGATTGGAATTCAAGAAGCGTGGAATTTCATTCCCCAGAGTAGGTGCCAAAAGTTGGTGGTAAGTTTACCTCAAAGATGTGAGGCAATGTTAAAAAATTGGTCGATTAACTAAGAACTAGTTTGTAAATATATGTAAATATAAAAAATTTGGAAAGTATTTGTTTTTCCGTAAAATTTACTTTTTTTCAACGTCCAGGAGAAAACACGTTTTCCACATAACTAGGTACGAATAAAATTATTTTAATTTTATGCTTCAATTAATTTGAATTCGCCTTTTTGTTCACTGTATATAGGAATATTAAGTTTTTTTATTTATAAATAAAAAACTCCATCCTTTTTTTGAAAATAAACAAAAAGTGTGCTATTTCTCTGTCCATAGCTGTATATATGCATGTATATAATTTTAATTTTTGAGTAAAGTGTTTTAATACGTTATTATATTGAAAAACTAAAACCAATAAATTGATTGTGTTAAAGCAGGTTTAAAGTAAGTGAACTGGTGTGGGTGTGGGCATTATTAAGACTAGTTCGACATAAATAGTTAGTAGATTGCTGAATCGTCAAAAAACTCGGTTAAAAAGTCTTACTTGGAAAACCTATTTAGGTGCATTATGTAAATAATTCCTTGTCACGCTTAAATTAATTCATATTCTCATGGCTTAGTAAATTGATTCTATTTTCTTGGATGCTTGGATTTAAAAAACAAGGTTATGAGAAAACATGAATTCAGCTCGTTAGAAATTCAGAAATGAATGAACATTTATTTCAATTATCTAAATTTACTCATAATCATATTAATTTAAACAAAAATAAAAATATGTAAATAGAATTTTCATTTCAGAGATAGTGAAGTAGAGAAATGTTTTTTTAGGTCGTAGGTGGCAATAATAATTTTTGTCGCATGTTAAAAAAGAATTTCACTACCATTTGCATGTTAAATAACTGCTAATTATAAATTTTGTATACAAAATAAAGTTTATTTAAATAATAGAAGTTGAAAGCGGTCGTCATGGAAATGTATAGAAGTATTTTTATTCAAGCATAACATTTAGCTATATGACTTAGATTGTGTTGCAATTAGGTTTTGTCACAGTATTGTGACGATAAAATGACAATAAAATGTTTTTACTAAATATTATCTTATTTGACTTATTTCTTTCTTTGCATGGATTTCAATAGACAAATAAAATAATTGAAGCTAAAAATGGCTGCATATTTAATAATTTCATAAAAACATCATTGACTATTGTAATATTTGCATAAACTAGTCGTTTATGTGCTTGTACATTATATTTGTGTAAAAACATAGTAATTAAAGGGGTGCAGGCTAAATGATAATTATTTAAGCTTCACAGATCTTAACATAGTTGAAAGAAGTAAATATTTGTGTCGTCGATTTTGTAATATGTATATGTATATTTCCAGTGAATGTAAAATGTATTTCAAGCTTCTCCTATATAAATAAGTCATTTTCAAAAGGATTTAGTATCTGAGTTTCGAAAATTGCCTTTTTTTTCTCTGATTACCTTAATAACAGAAGAGGTATTGAAACCACATCTAATTTAGTTTTTTTTTCTTGTTTCTTATTAATAAAAAATAAATGAATCTATCCTCTAGCAGGTGTCTTTAAGGTTGTTTAATTGTTGTCAAAAAGTGGGTCTTGTTTTTAAAGTCAAGGGCTGCTAAAGACATTAAGCAAATAGTAAATTTTGTCATCATCCTTGAAATAACAAAAATAATATTGTGGAAAACGTTAATATAATAATGATGTCCTTATCATTAAATGTGTTTTTGTGAAAACTAAACAAACCTCCAATAGCTATGTACCCCTAGTTTCTGGCGTGAAGGTAACCAATTTATATTTGTGATAGTAGTTTTCAGATTTTATTTTATTTATTAAAAAAAATCTTACGAACTTGATTTTTTTTAATTCACAATATTTTAGTATTTATTTTACAACTCATTGCAGAGACTCAAAGAAATTCTGGAAAACCTTCAGAACCCTCAATGGAAAAAGAACTTACGAATAACCGTTAAACTAAAGGGTTTTTCAATTGGCTCGGGTAGATTTTGGCGCCCTGTGTTTTGATGACATCTGTCAATTCTTTTGTTTATTGTTCAGTTGTTTATGCCAAATCATCATGGCAAGTTACAGGATTGAACAGCACGTTCAAATGATAAAAGTTTATTATCAAAACGAATGTTCGCTAACGCAAACGTTGCGCGCATTGCACCCATTTTACGGTAGACGTGGTGGCCCTTCACAGTCGACTCTTCAACGTTTTGTGGCCAAATATGAGACGACCGGTTCAGTTAACAATCAGCCTACACCCGTACGTTCAAGGAACGCAAGCGATCCGTGAAGTATACAGCAGAACCCTAGGCAGTCTATTCCTCACCGTGCACAAGAACTCGGCCTTTCGCAGACTTCAACTTGGCGAATTTTGCGTCGGGACTTGGGCCTACACCCGTACAAGTTCATGACAATAGACAACGCCGCCATTTGTTCGCTGACTGGGCTTCGAACCGTTTGGAAGAGGGCCCCAATTTTGGCCTAAAAATCATCTTTAGTTGATGAATTTATATTTTTTTTAAGAAGAAGTATGTTTAGCAATAAGTAAGCTCATAGATGGAAAAGCTCCAGGAGTCAATAAGATCACGGTTGAGTTTAATAAATATGGAACTTTTGAACGCATTCAAAAACTTACCGTGGCATACAAAAATAAACTACAAACTGGAATCATGCCGAATCAGTTCAATGAAGCAATTATATTTCCAATTCATAAAAACGGCTATATTTCTGCAGAAAATGTTGTTTTTTTTTGCTTACCCTCCATAGAAACGCTCCAGCTAATGATCAACCGTCTCGAAGTATACTTCAAGTTGTGGAATCTAACGGTCAATTTAAACAAATCGAAGGCGATTGTATTTTAAAACGGATGTGGCAAATTGACTAGAAATGAGAAATGGCATTTCAACCATGAACCTATCGAAGTTGTGAAAACATATAAATACTTAATTGTTCTTTTTACAAGCAACCTGAATATGAAGAGCCATTTTAAAGACAGATTCATCAAAGCGAAAAGGGCCATTAGTTTCTCATGGAAAAACTGTTTTTCTAACAACTCTATTTGACATACATAGCTTAAAATACAAAGTGTTTACTACAGGAGTAGAATCTATAATCATGTATGCAGCACAAGTTTAGGACTATAGAAAATATGAATCGGTAGAAAATCTTTTAAGATTCTACGTAAAAAGCTGTTTCAAACTTCCAAAAAATACACCAAACTACATGATTCAATTCAATTCAATTTATTTATTTAATAACTTACACAGTAAGATACAATATGATAAGATGATAATTATTGAAACCGGGTTACCAGCACTTTTCATCAAAACACTTGGGCTGCACATCAATGTTTTTTTAAGAGTTTTTAATATGGGTGGTAACAGATTACCTTCAGTGATTTCGATGAACGTTATTCAGAAAAAAATTCTTTGGTTCGAGAAGTTGAAGGGATTAGCAGATTACTGTGGAACGGATTTTATTCTTAACGTTCAAGCCTGCAATGAAAAGGAAGTAAAAGATTCCCTGTATAATCCCATTGCTAAGACTAATGGAAAATTTAGACTCAAATCTATCTCACAAGCAACTTCTTCAGTTCATAGAACCACGTATACCTATGTACATAATCTATGTGAAAGAAATTATTTTAAGATCAATTTCGATCAAAAAATAATATCTGCCTTTTTCAAATTGAGAGGCAAACTAGTACGATTGAACTTCCCGCCGCGCCGCACCTTGAGGATCTGCCGATTATTTGCTCAATATGCAATATGTCGGTAAGAGAAGATACAAATCATTTCATAGGAAAATGTCCAATATAAAAAGAATTAAGAAGGACTTTTCTTGGCGGAAATGAGATCCATGATGATGATATAATAGCGCTTCTTAACTGTGAGCGAAATATAAAAAATCTATACCATTTTTACAGAAAGGCTATGGCTTACAGAATCCAAATACATAATGAAACTTTTTTAGAAACACTTTTCAAACACACGATTTTTAGGGTAATTTAAAAAAATTATCGTCTTTTTGTATGTTTTCAAATTTTAAAACTACAATTTAGAACCTTGTTTAAATATTGCCAATCAGGCAGACGGCAATGCCATGGTAATAAGATTTTGTTTAGCTAAACTTCTGATCAATTTTAGTTATAAATTAAGAAATTAAAATCAATTGAACTTGAACTTGGTATCACTTCACAATAAAATAAAAATAAATGCTTCACGTACATAAATAAAATAACTATCACCGATTCAGCTATCGTTCTTGTTGTGTTTCTTTATTTGTATTTTTTAAAAACAAAATTATTAAATAAAGAAAAATGTTAATAAAAAGAAGAAGATAATTAAAAGAGGACTCGGATACCCTATGTTTTTTCTCAAAAACTTTTTTAACAATTTTATTCAATGGTTTCGACTTTCGAAAGAAACTTTTTTTAAAAATAATAAATTTACAAAACTTATGATTGTATGTCGATCAACTTTTTGCAATCGAAGATGATCCTGTGGACGTATACAGCCGTGGTACGTCCAATCTTGTCCTATGGTTCGATTGTTTGGTGGCCCGCGCTTAGCAAAGCCTACAATATAACTAAACTAAAAAAGGTTCAGAGAACAGCTAGTGTTGGCTCCACGGGAGCTTTGCGCTCATGTCCATCGGACGCCCTAAACGTTTTTCTCTACCTCTTACCAATAGACCTGCATATCAAATACTTAGTATCTTGCAGCGCGTTGAGACTTAGGGAATCGAATAGTTGATATTCTAGGCCCTTTGGTCATAGTAATATTACTAATCTCATCCCAGCGGACATCTTTTCGACAGAAACAGACTACTGCACCCCTACTGTAGACCTCAGTGCGGATTTTAAAGTTATCATCCAATTAATGGGATGATGACTTAGTGACGAGAGGCTTCGACACAACTATTTTCACTGACGGCTCGAAGATGGAGTGTGGGGTCGGTGCAGGAATTTTCTCCGAGTCTTTAAATGTCTCCAGGTCTCTGCGACTTCCTGACTTTGCTAGTGTTTTTCAAGCTGAACTACTCGCGATCAAGGAAGCATGCAAGTTACTAAAACTAGATCCAAATCAAAACCGCAATACAGCTATTTTTTCGGACAGTCAAGCGGCTATTCAAGCGATTGGCTCGTCCACTTCATCCTCCAAACTGGTTCAACAATGCCGAAGTGAGTTAGCGGGCATGAATATTGGACTCAGGGTCACTCTCATCTGCATTCCGGGTCATAGAGGCTTTGAGGGCAATGAACGAGCTGACGAGCTGGCTAGGCAAGCTTCATAGCTCACTCGCGGAAATAGTCAACATTCCTCTTGGTGCTATGAAGGGCAAGATCTTCTCAATTTTCCTCGCTGAATCAAACCACAGGTGGAACAGCCTAAGCAACTGTATCATATCTAGAAGGATATGGCCCACCTACAACAAATCCCGTACTAATAATCTTATTTGCAGACCCAGGCAAGACATAGCCAGGGTCGTTGCTACATGCACCGGACATTGGCCTGTTGGAGAACACGCATCTAAGCTGGGCATCCCCCACAATACTTTCTGTCGTAGTTGTGAGGACCAGCGAGAAAAAGAAACTGTTCTTCACTTCTTATGCAAGTGTCCTGCCTTAGCCAAAACGAGAGCCAAATCATTGGGAAAGTCCTCCTTCAACGACCTCAATGAGCTCTCAGAACTGGAGATCAAAGATTTGATCTCCTTTCTAAACGCAACAAAGTGGATTTGAGGCGTATTTTTTTTTTATAATCCCTCTTTTATTTTTATAGGTCAAGCGAGTATTTTATGGTATCAAAACGGCGCAACTCAGCGCTAATTGTGTCACCGAGCTAGACTGCTAGTGGCCACCATTTCTACTACTATGTGGATCACCTTACAACCCTATAATACTTAAATTGGAGCAACTTTAGAGATCCTAGGTGGAGGTGGATATTAGCGGCTAACTGCCCAAAGCACTTTTTCAACAATCCTTTACGAGGTGACTAAACTTTTAGAACAAAAAATGTAGCCTTCGAGGATTGAATGGGCAGTCGAAAACCCGACACAAAGACCAAATCACCAAAGATCAAACAATGGTTCCATAGACAATTTTCAATCCCAGAAGGTGAGCTCAAAAAACACACTATTGATAACACATATACATAATGTACATACATACATATTAATACTTAATTTTTCCTATAGAATGTGTAGATGGGACGCATTTGTTTCCTCAAAAGCTACGTCAAAACAAAGAATTGTACTTCAATCGGAAACTTATGTACATTTTCTAAAGAACCAAAGAACAAAAACACAATTTATTATGATGTCAATGTCAGAAATAAAAATAAACATTATAACAGTACAATGTAAGGTATGTTTCGTAACTTAAAATTTCTGACAAATATTCAAAATTGGCTGCCAAAACTAATAGAAAAACAAACCAATTTCGTAAAACTCGGTGAAAATTTTAATTTGTCAACAGTTTCGTATATTCAGCGTCTGTCAATATATGTAATTCAGCAAAAACCATAGACGACACGAGAGCATTAGTGCTACGTAGAGCAAACTTCTGACGATGTCGTCAGAAAAGTTACGTGATGAGGGCCCAGATTTTGGTCGTACGATATTGATGATATTAATAAAAAGTAACAATTCATTAAAACGAATCAAGAAATAAAACAACAAATGAAATGATAAGTTCTTAGAAAAAGAAGCCAAAATTCGTACCACCTTCAAATATAATTTTTAAACAAAAGCAAAAAATACTTCTAACCCGCATAAAAATGACAATTCCTATTTCTTTATCACTCAGTACAATTTTTGCCAAAATAGGTGGTATAAGAATTTCTGTATTATCGTCAATATATTTCACAGACAAAGAATTGAATTAAAATGACAAGAACAATTCAAATATGTATGGGAAACTACCTACTTTCACAAGGAAACAATAACAAATGTCAAAGAAAAAGGTGATATAAATTACCTATAAACTCATATCCAATTTGGTGAATGCGCATTAAAGGCTTCTCTCTCCCTCTCTTTATCGTCTGTCTCTTTTGAACTCGTATAGGAAAATTGCATTGCCATTATGACAACTATGAGAAATTCAAGTTAAACTCTCAACATTTTCGCAAATTTTTCGCTCTATGAATAATAATAATATGAATAAGGAGGAAAAAACTACTGCGGAAAGACTGCAGTAGCCCTTCGGCCCTTTGGTAACTTTGGGGTTTAAATAATTCTGACATTTTTGACCATTTAATTTCGTGTTTCAAAACTATCCCATCAAGAATGACCTTACTCACGTTAATCTACATAGTTGCACGAAGCTCATTACTCAAGTTTCCAAAAGAAGTTGAAACTATCGTCAATCAAATCAAATGACACCCTTAACATATTTTCTCTCACACCTTAAGTATTTCCGAGTCAATAATTTCATCGTATATACATACATATGTACCTATATGGGAAGAGGTTTTTGCCCCCAGAAACGGTTGTCGTGGATAAATAGTTTACAATAACTTAACTTTATCCTACGAGTGTTCACCCGACCAAAAACCAAAAACCATATACAGTGGTAACAAAAATTAAATAATTTCGATTTGTATGACATAAACTTTTTCAAATTGGTCATAAGTCATAAGTCATCACAATATTCACGTAACTGCACAGGTACAACAATCATGTTATGAAATAATTTCATTTTAGATACTTTTTCTCTGGTTTAGATTTTATATAGCCACTGTGCCCCACCCAAAGAAATGTTTATGACATTTTCAAAACCTCCATAAAATTTCGAGAACTTTAGAAATCAAATAATTTTTCGTGGATTACTGTTTTTTTTTTTTTTTATTGAAAACAGCGTTTCAAGAGTATTGGTTAATGGTTAAATTAATTCTTTTGCTGCATTTTGTAGAAGTTACTAGTTACCAATTACCACCCTTTAGAATTTATCGATTAAACCAATGGACGCCATTTCGCAGACTAAATTTTTCTCTGCAGCAAAGATTTTTGAAAATTGATATTCTTTTCAAAAAGAAAAACAATTTGAACAAACGAAACAATAATAATTTTAAACTTTTGTTTTGTATCTTTTTTTTGTTTCTCACCTGAGCTCCACTTTCGGTAACCATTTTTAATTTCACAACTTGATTTTCTGAATTTCCAAGAACAAGAACTTATTCGATTGTGGGTTTATTGAATAATACAAAATTGAAGGAATCCGGTAAAATTTTCACACATTGTTTTATAATTTTAATAAAAGTTTATTCCTACTTTTGTTAATTAAATATGTATGTGTAGATAAAAATTATGTTTGTAAATTGTCTTAAATTTTGTTTAAATAGATATATTTTTTCCTATGTTTCTAGTTTTTAATCGTAGCACATACTTTTATTAAAGTTAAATTCAGACTGGGCGGAAGAAAAATAGCCGCTTATCCTTTTCAATGTTGTAAGGATATTTCTCGCATTCGCATAATGTTCGCAGACAGCATGTCCCATTTCAAGGCATGCGCATTTCCGTCTTTACATAAAAGGGATGATGTCATTTTTATGCACAATGGCACACAAACTTAAATATTTTTATTGTTGTTTATCTTTATTTTTGCAACATGATTAAATGCTGGCAGCAGAAGCAGAATGCAAAAGGGTGGTTTGGTAAATGGTAAATATGGCAGCACATTCGTGATATAAGAAATAAATAAAGTTTCTTCGGTTTTGGTTTTTAGAAACAAAAAAATGAATGCACGCAATGCAGTGTCGAGAGTAAAATGTTGTGGTCATTGTCATTGTTTTCTAGTGAGTTCTTTCGAATCAGAATTAAAAAGCTGAGAAAAGATGTGTGTTGTCCTTTTCCGGAAATTGGCATTGATGTTGGTAGTTATGGTCATTTAAAAAATGAATGGTTTTTATAAGTAAAGTTGTAGGTGTTGTTTTGATCTTTCTCGTTACAAAAATCTGGAATTCAGAAGTAGTAGGTGTAGGCGTAAAGATTTGGGACAGCGGGACGTGGTCGTGCAGCCATATTTGATTGCTTTTTGCTACTATATAAGCCATATAATGGTCCTATGAAAACAAAATTATTGGCCATAGAAAGTAGGGTTTTTTATGTCATAAAAAGAGAATTCTTAAAGTTTACGAAGACAAAGTTGACAAATATTTGGTTTTGTAAGATTGAATTTTGTTTTTGATTCTATTTATTGGAGAAGAAAAGTATGTATTTATTTTAAATGATCAAACAGGGTTGCCATAATGTCATTATTGGTTTCTGCTATAGGTATCAGGAACTGGGTTAATCGAAAATGGAAAACGTTTTCTTAAAATAATCATGTTTACATTTTTCGATAAACAATTTTTCACCTTGCCTTGATTTGTGTTTAAAGTGTTGGTAACCCTAAAAAATAAAAACAATTAAAAAATTACCCTAAAAATCGAGCCTAACACGAAAGAATATATGTACATTGCGGGCATTCACTAAGCTAGCGGCTAAGTAGTCAAAGCATTCTAATTGGCTAAATGCAACAACAAAATGAGTTGGAATTTGCCTTCCGATGTGGTGTAAAATCTTCAGCTATTAAGTAAGTGAACACTGATTTTGACGTTTCCCAATCAGCTGCTTGGTAAGAACACAATAATTCAAAATGAAATTAATCTTTCGGTATTTAAATATAAATCAGTCAAATTAAATCTTCTATTTGGTTTTATTGAATTTAAAAACAAAAACAACTATTTAAAGTTCTGAAAACACAAGTTTATTTATTTATTTATTTCACCTACGAGTAACAAGCCCCACAGATTACTTTAGAATTATTTAGGTAAATAAAGTTAACATTAAACAATAATGAAATTACATTCTTATAAATATGTATAAGTACAATAAATCATTTTTTAATTTTATTCTGGAAAATGAAAGATCAAGATGTCCATTTATTTCATTGAACTCCCTAACTGACCTTGAAATTGGTTCATTCATTCCGTAGTTTGTTCTATGTCTAGGTCTTGTTGGAGCATAAATAAAAATTAAAGAAAGTAAGGTAGGGCATTTAATATGGTAGCACATAATATCACGCACAAAAATTATATCATGAAT
This sequence comes from Eupeodes luniger, assembly GCA_951509635.1. Taxonomy (NCBI): domain Eukaryota; kingdom Metazoa; phylum Arthropoda; class Insecta; order Diptera; family Syrphidae; genus Eupeodes; species Eupeodes luniger. The sequence goes on along the minus strand of OX608074.1, from coordinate 56,002,953 downwards.
AGTTCTTCGAGATTTGAGCATCTGCAGACCTAGAAGGCTTTGCCTGGCTAGGGAGTTTGGACAGAAATTACAATGCATTTTATAAAAACATACCTTGTAAAACGATTTTGAATCTTTTGAATTCTATCGGAGAATAGTTGTTGGTGAGGGTTCCAGATGACATCAGCATGTTCCAAAATAGATCTTACTAAAGTAGTATAGAGCGCAACAAAGGTGTAACAAGTGTTTCTTATTTTATATATTTGCATTTGTCATTAATATGACGGTTTCGGATTGACCAGCTTTGAAGTGTAAATTTGTGTTCCCAAAGCTTACTGAATTTTGACTACGTAGCACTAGCTTTATAAATGCGCCCATTTTTTTTTTAGATTTAAGTACATACAATCCATAATAAGTACCATATTAAGATATGATAATATAATGGCTTAAATGTATTAAGTACGATACTAAAATATTTCTTTCCAATTTAAAACGATTTTAGCATCGTATTCAGGCCTATCATGAAAGCCATCGTAATGGGAAATTTTAACGAATTCCGAAAAACAGTATCACGAAATCCGATTTTCATGCAAATATGTATGAGATTTTCCACCAGATTCGTAAAAGTTTCCGATTACGATGGAATTCTTGATAGGACTGATTATCTCCTTAACATTGTCCTAAACTGAAATCTATTAATACCTACTATTTTAATTTTTTAAATCTTTAATGACGTGAATGGTTCGTATCTTCCCACATCATTTATACATGTTAACCGATAGCCCATCGGCAATCGAAGCCATCTTCACCATTATCACTAAGGGGCCAGTTATAGCTATCATTGAAATCGATCCGGAAAATTTTTTGATTCGATATTTGACGGTGTTTTCCTTTGATTAGAAATGAAAATTATATTCTGATCGATAAGAAATCACACAAAGAATTTTTTTTGAGGAAAAACAGTGTGATTGCGCATTTATTTTTCTCTAAAAATGTATTTTTCTATTTTCCGGACGGAAATTCATTTTCCTGAACAGCTGATACTTTTATGTTAAAAAGTGAAACGAATCGTTCCACTGATTTGTGTTCCAATTTCACACAATTCCAATGACAGATATCTGTCAGTAAAAATTTTTCGGTGGATTTCAATCAGGAAATTTTTTTCAATGACAGAAATTTTTAATGATAGCTATAAACGACCTGCCAAAAAAATTCCAATGTTTGTTTTCAATAATGAAAACCAATGATAGCTATAACTGACGCCTAAGTCAAAACACGTAGGACAATGCATGCCGTAGGGATATACATATGTACGTTTAGTCAGCAAAGCCATCGCGGTTACTCTTCATTGGATTCCAGGACATAACAACTTTGACTAGGTTGGTCGAAACCAGTTCACTACTTCATCTGAAAAGATAAGCCAACATTTTCTCGAAATCGCAAGCAACAGAGGCCTCGACACTTTGTTGGGTTTCGAGAAATCTACGAACTTAAATTTTCAAGGAAAAACAACACTTATAGATACTCTTTCGGCATTTTCGAGACAATTCGTCTTGCCACTTAAAGGTCCTATACCTTCAACTTATATTATCCTAATTTTGTAAATTTCGTTAAGATCCAAAATCCGACCAGTGAGTTGCAAATGTGTTTAGAAAGACATTCTTAGTAGTTCAGAAATGTAAAATTGACATTTGACTTCCTCCGCAGCCTATTCATCGGCTTTTGTGATCAGTTATTATCTTCATTTTTTCTAATGTTTCAGTCGATTATTAAACGATGCAAGATCAAGTCTAGAATCCTATGAACAATCAGTCAACACCAGCAAACTAAACAAAAAATGTCAGAAATGTATACACAAATAAGCCTGAGGCGATTGAATCCTTGTAAGAGAATATTCGGCGCGATATTGTTGACATGTGGTCCATACGGTAGTCAAAAAATGGGCCCCTCGACTGGAATTTATTGGAGCCAGCCGCGGCTGCCACTTGCGCAAAATCATTTTTAAAACATAATGACAGTACCCTATTTTTATACTAAAGCTACATTTTTAGCCATAACATTAAATTATATGCGTTTTATTTAAGAAATTTCTAACATTTATCATTTCAACTTAACATCGAAAAACTCTAGTTGAATAACTGGTTGTTTAAATACAATTTACCATAAAAAGATGGCACGTGCATTTCTTTTTTATAAAAGTTTATTTCTTTCAACTACTAAGCCAATTACTTTCCAAAAAATTGTATTCCCTACTGTTTTCACTAGAAAAAATTCCCCCGAAATAAATTTTCCTGGAACAAAAAACCTACGCAATGTAATGCCAAAACTATTTCCGATGGAATATTTTAAACTTAAATTTTTAATGTTGGAAACAATTAAAGTTAAATTTATATTCGCGATGAACCCATTCATTTTTCATAGATGAAAATGACTCATATTTAAAATAAATCTATGTTTAGTTTGAATTTGAATGTAATTTTTCCAAAAGCACTGGGTAACTAAATATTTTTATTAGATGAAACTAAAAATTAAAAAACATTCTGTGAAAACGTCGTATTTTTATTTTCTTACCTACATACATAGGCATGTCAATTATTGAAATAAATCTTTGAATGGTTTTGTGCGATGACATAGAACGTAGATTATTCGAACTCATACCTACCAAAAATTAAACAATAAAATTATGGCAAAAACCCAATATTGAGGTTTTCCATTAACCAGATTAAAAAATAATTTGTTTCTTATAAAATTATTGAAAAATAGACGCTTCCATTTCTGATTTCCATCGCGTTGATTTATTTTTAATTTAAAATCAGATTTGGTTGTGGCCTACCGGATACAATTTTTATTTATAAGTTTAAATTGTGTATATGGTTTAATTTTTGTAACTATTTTGATAACTGTGTTAAAATAATTTTAGAAACAAAATTCCTTAAATTGGAACCACTTTTAGATGAATTGATTAGTATTTGTATTTGTATTGAAATTTGCCAGAATGCTAAAAAATCATTTCTTAATCGTTTTCCATTGGCGAGTTTAATTTTTGTAATTAAATTTAAATGCACCAATTAAAACTCCCATGGGATACTCTAGTACTGCAGCAAACTAGTTTTAAATGGTTTGGTTTTTGAATCTTGAGTTTTTCAGAAATTTTATTTACTTATGTAGATGTCAATAAAATCATTATTATTTAAACATTATTTTAATTTTAATCAATCCGAATTGTCAAATTGAAAATGATGACATTTCTCGGCGTTACTTTAAATTGAATAGCAATTTAAAAAAAAGTGAAAGATTTAGTTGGCACCAAATATCTCGCCAACTAATAAAGCTATCGACTTCAATAAAATTTCATAGTATGCAGTGTGGTATCAACTTTAAAGATAAATATTTTCCAACTCGAATATTTTACGAACAAATAATAATAATATTATCTCCAGAATAATTGTATGCTACGAAAAATAACGTTTATGACATCTGAAAATGATAGTTTTGTATACAAAAAAACTTAAAAAATAGTACTACAAATTAGTAAATATGGAGTTTCGACTCAAATATCTTAAGGACAAATAAAGACATTGAGTTCAAGCTTATTTCATCTTACAAAAAAAACTTTTTTGTTAACATTTAATCAAATTTTAAGAAAAATCCCATCAACATGTTACTTTACAAAAAGAAAAGTACTACCTACTAAAAATTGCTAAACATTTATTTTTGAATCGAAAATAAATAAAAGTATTGACTTCAAAGTTATTGCTTCTTTTAAAGGTTATTAGTGTTACCTTTCAGTTAAATTAACAAAAATCAATTCTTGCACATAAACTAAATCCTACCAAAAACATTCCCGATCCCGAACTCACTTCATTTATTGATTAAAAAAGAGTTGGGATGCGACCCACACTAATAACTTCCCATCCCGTCTATCGATTATCAGTTTAAAGTTATTTTTGTAGGTTTTCTAACTAACTAAAAATTACCAAAAAAATTGTACATATGGGGCATTTCACGTGAAGCGGACAGGGAAAAAAAAGTGACATCTTGGATTTCGCTCATATTTAGGTCAATTACAGTATTTGAGAATATAAAAAAGTAATTTCATTTTTTTTATTCTACGGCACTTAGTTTAGGAATTACGGACTACCAAAAAATTGACCCACTATGAAAAGCCATTATTTTAAATCAGTGCTGTAGGTATTAGACATAAAGTAAAAATATATTGTAGGTATGTTTTAACAAGAAAAAATGTGTATTATTTTTGTGATAAAGTCGGTGCAAAAAAAAATTTTTTTTCTTGCTCAAAACCGGAAGTAAAGTTTTCAAAGTAAAATTTCAATAACTTCGACCATTTTTTTTTTAATTTTTATTTCTGCAAAATAAAGATAAAACTATGTAGATATTACATAAAAAGTTTCAAAATGGAGACTTAAGTCGTTTTTAAGATAGAGTTCATTGAATAGAATATTACGCGCCTAGCATTGTACTTAGCGCATACATATGCGCATATGTATGCGCTAAGTACAATGCTAGGCGCGTAATATTCTATTCAATGAACTCTATCTTAAAAACGACTTAAGTCTCCATTTTGAAACTTTTTATGTAATATCTACATAGTTTTATCTTTATTTTGCAGAAATAAAAATTAAAAAAAAAATGGTCGAAGTTATTGAAATTTTACTTTGAAAACTTTACTTCCGGTTTTGAGCAAGAAAAAAAAATTTTTTTTTGCACCGACTTTATCACAAAAATAATACACATTTTTTCTTGTTAAAACATACCTACAATATATTTTTACTTTATATCTAATACCTACAGCACTGATTTAAAATAATGGCTTTTCATAGTGGGTCAATTTTTTGGTAGTCCGTAATTCCTAAACTAAGTGCCGTAGAATAAAAAAAATGAAATTACTTTTTTATATTCTCAAATACTGTAATTGACCTAAATATGAGCGAAATCCAAGATGTCACTTTTTTTTCCCTGTCCGCTTCACGTGAAATGCCCCATATGACAAAATAGTTTCATTTCAAAATCTATTAAAAAAAATCTGTTAGCAAAGATACCTTTAGTCGAAAACCAATTTTTACCAATTTTAGTAGCATTTCTTGAAATTTTTTATTTCTTATATGCACAAATGTAGATTGGATTTTTCTAAAAACAACATCTAAAATTTAACACGGAATAAGATCATTTTAAAGACAATACCTTAATTTATTCACGAGATATCGGGAAGCGAAAATCAGTTTTTATAAATTTTGTGTACTATTTTGTAGACCTTATTTTTTATGAAAAAAAGTGACTGTTGGATATTCATAACAAAAATAAGTCAATGTCGAAGACAATATTTTCTATGAGATGAAATTAGTTTGAAGCCAATATCTTTAATTTTTAAAAAGATATTTAAGTCGTCAATTTTTACAAATGTTTTCTTTACTTTACTTATACATACTTTAGATGGCGCTACAGAGCATCGTGCCCCTGGGCCTCAAGTAATACATAGATCCCGCCAGCTTATTCGGTCTTTAGCTTGCTGTCTCCAGTTTCGAATACCAAGCCGGCGTGTGTCGGCCTCAACTTGATCACGCCATTGGAGATGAGGGTTGCCTCTGCTTCTTTTTCCCTCAGACTTAACGTTTAATGCCCTACGGGCTGGAGCTTCGATGTTCGTTCGCTCTACACTTCCTAGCCATCTTAGTCGTTAAACACGTAGTTTTTTTACCGTTATAGTTCGTTATTGTATCTTCTCCCCCAGATATTATTTTGCCTGTCGACACAAGCGAGTCCATATATCGTACGTAGAACCTTCCTTTCGAAGATATCAAGGGATCAGGCCCGTCGAGAGGGAGGGAAGGGGGGGGGGGGTGATGAAGCCCCCGGGCCCGGGATTTTCTAGGGGCCCGTAAAATTGAAAGCAATGAGGAGTGTTTTTTTTTCAATATATGTATGTCTATGTACTCTAAATTCATCATCAACTTACCTATTCAGACTTATTTTTAGGGGCCCGAAAATTTAAAATCATTCATGCTTTCGCAATCGGGCCCCTGTTTGCATGTTATCTACCAATCTTTCAGTCACAAGCTTGCCGATCTGGGCCCCTGATTATTATTGGCGTACATTTTTGTTTATATTTAATGAAAAATTGGGCAACTCTGAACTATTGAAAGAAAGTTATAATAAATTGTTTCGCTTTTCTTACTTAATTTAACGTACATTTCAAATTCATTTTATTTTGAACATTTTTAAAAACAAAATAAGGGGCCCGGCAACTTAAAACAAAACACAAATATTTATTTCGGTTTCTGTTTTTATAAAGTTTCTTTTCTTCTATTTTTGTTTCTGCTGGGAACGAAATTTTTGATTCGGTTTCGGGGGACCGGAAAATCCCACGCGAACGTTTTTTAATTGTGGTTTCCGTATTATTAATTAATTAATATTTTGAATGAATTGTTTACTGAAAATTTAAAGGATATCATGTCACTTCAAAGTGTGTATATTAAACCAGCCATACAAAAATAGCAAGGAATTCTATATATAATATTGGACACCATTTTCTTCCTTGGCGAAAGGGGACTAGGACTACGAGGCGATAGCAATCTTATTGGAGAGCCAAATAATGGAAATTTTTTGGGCATTTTAGAATTAATTAGTCATTATGACCCCTTACGTCAGGAGCACTTGGAAAAAGTAAGAATTTCACAACAAGAGCACAAACGTTTGCAAGTCCACTACCTTTCCGTTGAGATTCAAAATGAGTTCATTAAAATTTGTGCCCAACAATTCAGCTATTTTGAAGGAGAGAGAAAACGCCAAATACCTACTTCGCCATAATTGTCGATGCAACACCCGATTCAAGTGATGTGAAACAAAACACATTTATTTTCTGATATCTGCGCTTTGAAGAAAATCTGTTCACCATCCATGAACGGTTTTTGGAACCTGTCGATTGCAACAAAAAAACTGGCACCCTAATAGCTCATTTCATCCGCGAAACATTGGCAAAGAACGGAATCAATTTAGAAGACTGTTGTGCACAAGGCTATGATAATGGATGCAATATGAAAGGATAGTATAATGGTGCACAAAGTCATATTTTAAACAAAACTCCGAATGCCGTGTATTCACCATGTGCAGCTCACAGCCTTTACTTGCGTGGAGTCGATTCAGCAGAATGTTGTACTGCGGCAATCACATTTTTTGGTGTTGTTCAAAAGTGTTTCAACTTGTTTAGCAGCAGTGCTCAACGTTGGGAAATTCTTAAGAAAAATGTGCCCGCATCCCTTCACAAACTTTCCGATACAAGATGGTCAGCTAGAATTAAGGCAGTGAAACCATTTGCAAATCATCTGAAAACCTTAGAACATCATTAGAAGCCTTAAGTGATATTAATTTAACTGCTGAAGCTCGAAGAGATGTAAATGGCGTTTTAAAATATATGCACAAATTTGAATGCGCCATGATTTCTTCGATTTGGTGCAAGGCTATAAATGAAAGAAGTTTTCTTCTTCGAGCCAGAAACAGTACTATTGACGTTGAAATTCGAGATCTCGACAACTTGATCTTCGATTTGAACATTATTCGAAACGGATGAGATAAATTTTTATCTGAATGCAAAGCACTTGCTACTGGATTTGGGGATGTTCCAGAATCGTTGCCATCGAACCGAAAAGGCAATTAAAGAGACATTTTGAAGAAAACCGAGGAACTGGAATGCAAATTGAAACAGACGAAGAAATAAATTTCAAGAGAAACACCTTTTACGTCATAGTTGATTCAATTATATGTGCAATTTCTCGTCGGTTCGATACGATGAAAAATTTGAATGCTACATTTTCATTTTTATGACAGTTTTCAACAATGGGCGAACTTGAGAAAACACATTTATGAAGCCAATTTCAAAGAAGAACTTCCGCCATTGAGTTTGCTCAATGCTATTTATTTCCAGAACTTGGAGACGATTTTCCCCAACATTTGTGTTGCTCTCCGTGTGTGTTCCAGAATACCTGTAACCGTAGCTAGTGCCGAACGTTCATTCAGCGTCCTTGCCAGAACAAAGAAGTTTCATCGTTCGTGCTCATCACAAGATCGTGTTTCCAGACTTGCTACACTATGCATTGAAGCACCTTTGGCAAGGAAATTGAATTTCGACGCAATTATAAGTTGTTTTGCTGCTCAGAAAGCTAGGAAAGCTCGTTTGCCAAAAGAAAATATTCCATTGAATGCAAACTCACTCTAATAAAACATTGTAATAATATTTTAATATAAAGAAAACCAATAAAGAGTATTTAATGTAAAACTTTTAAAATACTTAGTTTTATTTTATAAACAAATTTCAAATACTTTTACTTCGATCTATTTTATTTTCATAGTAGGTAATAGATCTTCATGCTATTTTTTTTAGTAGTTAATCGACCGTATTATCGGTTACTAACATGTCGTTGGCAATATCGAATTGAATGTACGATTCTGTTCGGATTCTGATCAAATCGCATGTAGAATTATTTTCTGTCCATCCTCCATTTCAACTAAACTGGACGATACCCGTAAGATTAATTTGATGATTAACACTTTTTTCGGTTCACTTTGCAAACAAAAAATGATTATTTCCGTTAATTCCAACCAATTTCGCTATTCATAATTGAAATTAGAACGTACCATATCAGTAGGCATGAAATTTAAAAAAAAAATGGTAAAAATCGGGGGGGCCGAGATTTGTCCGTCCCGGGCCCGGAATTCCTCTCGACGGCCCTGCAAGGGATCCTTCATCCACCTGGGAAAAAGGCCATGTTTCTGCAACATACAGTAAGACTAGGATGATTAAGGTTTTGTACAGTGTCTCCTCGGTACTTCACTATAGGGCCTTATTCCTCAATTGCTTACTTAGGCCAAAGAAACAGCGATTAGCAAGAGTAATTCTGCGTTTGATTTCAGCGCTTATGTCATTTGTAGAGTTAACAGCAGTACCGAGATAGATACATTCATTTATCGCCTCAAAGTTATACCTATCAATGGTCACGTTCTGACCGAGTCTACGATGGGAATCGACTCTATTCGATGAAAGTAAATAATTCGTTCTGTTCTCGTTAATCAGAAGACCCAGTTTGTTCGCTTCATACTCGGTACCGAAAAGGACACCCGTAACTGCTCGTTTGGTTATTCACAAAATGTCGGAGTCATCTTCATATCCAAAATATCCATATCCTGTCTAGCGTATTATGTGAATGCCTGAAGGCACTCACAGATGAACTCATTAGTCATTATCCGTGTGGCTTCAGACCTGGAAATTCTACCATCGGCCAAATATTCACTCTACGCTCTAGAATATAACACGCATCGATACTCATCATCTTTTTATCGATTTCAAAGCAGACTATGACAGTGGTCGCATTCACAAAGCTAGTGGCTACGTTGTCAAAATTCAACTAGCTTTGTGAATGCAAAACTACACTACAAAGCTAGTCAATCTGGAACTGTCATATTATTGACAAATGCAAATATATAAAATAAGAAACATTTTTGATGTGATAACTTTAACTTATCTTTTGTGTTTTTAAATTCAATAAAATCAAATTTAAGACACAATTTGAATGATTTATATTTGTATATTTAAATATTGAACGATTTATTTCATTTTGAATTCGTGTTACTTTACCGAGCAGCTGATTGTGAAACGTCAAATCATCTCCACTAGCTTTGTAGCCGGATTTTTTATACTACGTCGGAGGGGAAATTTCAACTACTTTTGTAGTTAGATTTAGCCAATCAGAATCCCTTGACTACGTAGCCACTAGCTTTGTGAATGCGACCATGTCAACAGGAACGACTATACCGTGGGCGCATTTATAAAGCTAGTGACTACGTAGTCGAATTTCAACTAGATTTGTGAATGCAAAACTTCACTACAAAGCTAGTCAATCCGGAACTGTCATAATATGACAAATGCAAATATATAATACAGGAAACATTTGTGTTTTCAGTACTTTAAATAGATTGTTTTGTTTTTAAATTCAATAAAACCGAATATAAGATATAATATGAGTGATTTTCATTTGTATTTAAATACTAAATGATTAATTAATTTTGAATTCTTGTGTCCTTACCGAGCAGCTGATTGTGAAACGTCAAAACCAGTGTGCACTTACTTTGTAGCCGAAAATTTTACACTACGTCGGAGGGGAAATTTCAACTACTTTTGTAGTTAGATTTAGCCAATCAGAATCCCTTGACTACGTAGCCACTAGCTTTGTGAATGCGACCACTAGCTTTCTGAATGCGACCCGTGTCATATCGAGTTTTGGTATCCCTGCCAAACTGATACGACTTCTCGTTTCTGCGTCAAAATTGATAGAGACGATGGCGCTGTCATGTAGCTGCTTCAATATTGTTCTTGAGAGAGTAGTGCGAAACACTAATGGAACCATCTTTAAAAAATCCACACAATGGGCGGGTTCGGGTTCAGACAACATAAGGGACTTCATTTGCAGTCAACTTCATTCTTTGAACGTAAATTTTGACCAAGGCAACTAGTTAGTTTTTCAAGTGTCATGAAATTAAAATTCAGAACTTTACTTCACAAACCTCTCCTTCAAGTTCATAGTACAAAAATTACCAAAATCATTATTTTCTACAAAACACTCCTCAGGCAAGCTACAAGTCCATCATGATTTGTATTTTGTATTTTAAAGAAATATTACTTATTTCTTTTCCAAATTTACAAGGAATCTTTTTACAGAAAGCATTAAATGAAGTTGTGCAGAAAATAAATACATCATTGAGTAATAAAGTTCAGCTTTTAGTTGAATTAAAAAACATGATCAATTGTCATTTTGACATAAGTTGACTTGACTTGATAGTAAGGGAGATTTTTCTTGCCTAACTTTCCAGTCAACTTTCCAATAAAGTTGCCTTAATTGGAAGGCAATTTTTTGGCAGCTGGCCAATCAGATGCAAGAAACTTGCCTTACTTTCAAGTCCCTTATGTCGGCTGAACCTGCCCAATGTTATCTTTAGGTTTTTTTTTCTCAAAATTTCACCAGATGTCAAAAACGGTATTCTTTGTTGCAAAATATTCGGTGACAATTATTTTTTTTTCAATTTTTTTTTATTCCTTTATAAAATCGGACCTATTACAATAACTTCCTATGGGAAGTTCGAAGATCTTTAAAAGACAAATTTGCTTTATTGCAAACAAATACATATTTATTTTTAAGGCCACCAATGGGAAATTATATTATATGTTCAAACACGGTTTGTGTGCATCCTAAACTCATTTTGAGAAGATTCATTTGATTTGATTAAATCTTTTCAATTCCGTCATACGTATCGCACACAGGAATAGTTATGATTCCCATCCTTGGATTTTTAAGAGTCATTATATTTTATAACTGATGTGATTTTTTTTATTATTTAAACAGTCAAGTTAATAAAAAATAGCAACATTAAAGTTTATTTACTGATTACACTATAGTAGAATTTAAAAGTTAACGAGTGCCCACTTTAAAAGAAAAATTAAATATTCTCACGCAAACCATATCCTTAATACAGATAGATTCAATTAAATATCTTACTAAAGTCTTGGCACTTTAAGGATATTCTGCGAACATAATTCAAAAAAACAAGGAAACATAAAAGGAGGAATGATTAATTGTCCATGTTCTTTCTCTATAATAACCGATTTTTACATAAAGTACAAAGAACAATATCAGCTTCAGCTTTACCCAAAACGAGAAAAGAAAATAAATGGATGGGGGAGGCAAATTTCCAAAGGGCCATCATGGCGCCAATAAGGAGCTTCTTTCGTCTCTGTTGTTTGTTGTTTGCAAATCCTTTTATGTGTATATATGTACATACATACGTACCATATATACACATTCCAACATTTCTTTTATAGAGTAAATATAATTCTAATAAAGTTTTTTTTTAAGAAAAATCTTGGATGTTGTAAGGAATACATCAAAATAATTCTTGAAAACATTTTCTTAAGCAATTCACTGTTCACATATTTATGGACATACATACATAGGTATTTGCATATTTCTAGAGAAGAGAACACATTTTCACTCTCAAGAGATACCAACATATCAATTTGGCTGGCACTATTGGCATTGTAAAAATTACAACCCCTTCATTAATAAGCCCCAACCTCAACCTCAAACCTAGCCCAAGTACCAGCCTCATCGCCACTTTCAAAAAAGATTCATTAGTATTCCCGATTTTGGATTTCAATTAAACTAATTTCATCATTCACCACATCTATCTGATAGATACAACAGTCGAATCGAAATGAGTAAACTTTATGCACAATATTATATCAATTGAAGTTCGACACACGATGATTTTCTTATCGAATTAAACAAGATTTTCATTTTCATTTGTTTTTACGTTTATTGTTTTTCTTTTTGCAAGTTGAATAAAACACTATATTTACTTACGCCCAAACTTGCTAATGAAGGAAATCTTCTCTTTAAACTCTGCATATTTTTGATTTCAGAAAAACGTATGTATTTTCTGCTCCCGGCGGCGAAAGCAACTAAAATTATTTGTAGGTATTCATATTTGTCAAGACCAAAAGACCAGAGCCTACGAGTCTATCTAAAAGATTTTCAAAATATATTTTTAGATATACATGCAAGCAAGCAAGCAAGTTAAAAAACATTGATGAAAATCATTTAATTTTCTCTTAAAGAGCACTATTTTTTGGTTTTGTTTCGTTTTTTTTTTTTAATTTAGTTAAAAAGGCAAGAATGAAGAGATTTTTCTTTTTTAATTTAGCTTAATGGCTAGAAGTAGAACATAGAAAATAAGCAAGGTTGTATTGATATTGGGTTTTCTATAGGATTTTGCATGCTAGGCGATGACGATGACGATGTTATATTTTTGCAAAACATTGCACCTGTGTACGTGTAGTATGTCCTGTTTATAGCTAAATGGCCTCAAATATGGAGATAAGTTAGTATGAAAATAAAATTCTATAGGTAAAAGTCTAATCGTACAGTGAATGACCTTAGGGTTTGTCGGTGTTCTTAACTTATATGTATCTATGTACTTACCCCATTATAGCCGGTTGAATAATAATTATTAGAGTGGGAATATTGAGCATGCTGACTGCTTTGGTGCTTGCTATGAGTTTGAGCAGGCTGATGGTGTTGTTGATGATGGTGCTGGTTATGAAAATGGTTATGGTGGGTAGGAGGTGACGGCATATTATGCCCACTATGAGGGAGATGCGATTGATGCTGAAATCCAACTTGATGACCATGATGAAAAGGCATATGACCCTGTGAAGCTTCTACCAATGTTGGTTGGATGTGAGTTACAAATTGTGCCATCTTCGCAGATAAATCAAACTGATTTTCTGTCTCAAATAGGCCTTAAGCCTTTTTCACTTTATTAAATATATTTGTATCTCTCAGTATTCAGCAGTTTGAATATATGCTCAAAACGAGAGTTGATTTACTTACAATAGTTGAGCAAGTGAACGTTTTCGATAGATATTTTATATCAAACTGAATAGAATCGAATGAAATGAAACCCATGTCAACATCAGAAGATACATCAAAATATATCGAAACTTATAAATTGCTTGCTTTGCGCACAATCTTTTGAAAGCTCAGGAAAAAGCTATACCGTTCATGCAGAAAGAAACTGTTTTTTTTTTTTTTCTTATTCTTTGTTAAGGGTGTTTTGCATAAAAGAATATACCACACAACCGCATCACTTACTTGGAGTCTCTATCACAAAATAACATAATAGGTAGGTATTTTTTAAAAAAGGATTAATTTGAGTTATAAGGAGGCTGATGAAGCTATGAAATATTTGTTTCTATTTAAGCATGCTAGATGCCAAATAAAAAAATGTTTAAAGATGGCCTAAAACTTTGTTAATCTTCTATAAATACGTTAAGATCTGATTGGTTTAATTCAAATGTTAACTTGCATTTCTATTGAGGATGGATCAAAAATGTTATGCAGGCGAGAGAAACGAGGACCCAAGAAGTATTCAAACCCGTCTGAACGATTGAAATTTGTACCGCAGTTACTCTTAGCCAAGCCAAATATTGATACACATACGTAAGGCAGATAGTAATCTACGAACTTGAATTGCTTTTAAAAATTTTATTGGAATATTAGATTGTTTTCAAAAGCTGCTTTTAGTACATACTTAATTTTATGTTCACAATTCTCTAGAAAATAAAAATTCGAGCCTGTGGCCATCAATGATCCATGCCTTATCTATGGCATCTGGGCACTTTACAAAGACAAAGAGGATTTTAAAATGTGATATTTTTTGTATAAACCTTAAAACGATGCAGGCACCATTTATTAAAACACTCCTATCTTTAATATATATTAATAATAAATAGATTTACACAGATTGTAAAATTAACTACACTCCATTGATGAATACATAACACGATCAGTAAAATAGTTTTAAGGAAAATAATTCTCGCTGCCAAAATTTCAAATCATATAAGCAGCCTTAATACCACACAAACTAAAAATCATAACGAGTTGGTTGCATATTTTGCTTTTCGAATTATTCACCGCTGTCCAATGGTTTTGAAAAAACGAAAGCAACGAATTTGGTGTTGGATTTAATTTTTTTTAAGTTAACTAGGATCGCTGGTGTTTCAGTATCCCTAAAACTACTTGAAAATAATAGATTTTTTATGTGAAAAAAAATATTTATTGTTTATAAAAAATAAGGCACAAAGGCACATGCATTGCAATAACAATTAACGAACAATTTGTTTTCAAACTTAGTATTTATGTACTTTAAATTCTCCCGAAATCAATTTTTTTTTTCAAACTATTACATTTACTTAGCGTTCTCTTTAGCCTTTTCAAGCATATTTCTTGAAATGATCAGTCGTTGAATTTGTGAAGTACCTTCATAGATTTGGTAGATCTTAGCATCTCGCATGAGCTTCTCAACTGGATATTCGCTATTAAATCCATTTCCACCAAAAACTTGAACAGCATCTGATGCAATTTTGTTGACCATGTCTGCAGCATGACACTTAGCAATCGATGCATAGTAACTATTACGGCGACCTAGACATATAAGTATATTGTATAATACAGAACCTATTGATTAAAATATGATTTATAAATGTTCTTTAATACCTTGATCAACTTCCCAAGCAGATAATTGGTAAGCCAATCTTCCAGTCTCAACACCAATAGCCATATCAGCTAATATAAAAGATATTGCCTGATGGTGAGCAATTGGCACGCCAAATGTTTTTCTTTCCAGAGCGTATTTAAGTGCTTCATCCATACAACGCTGTGCTAAGCCAACAGCTCCAGCAGCAACTGGTGGTCTAGTTTTATCAAATGTTCCCATTGCAATTTTGAAACCTGCACCTTCACCAATTAAAACATTTTCTTTTGGAACTCTTACGTCCTCGAAAGTTATTCCTCGTGTGTCCGAAGCTCGTTGACCCATGTTCTGCTCTTTGCGGCCAGGCGTAAGTCCAGGAGTATCACGTTCTACTATGAATCCTGTAAAGGCTTTGCTTGCCGGTGCTTTGGGATCGGGATTGGTACGAGCTAAAACAAAATACCAATTGGCAACTCCACCGTTTGTAATCCACATCTTTTGTCCATTTAAAATGTATTCATCGCCCTTCTTCACGGCTTTTGTTTTGACTCCGTTAACATCTGAGCCAGCACCAGGCTCTGTTACACAGTATGCTGCTACCAAAGGTTCTTCAAGCAGTCTTCCAAGATATTTTTTTTTTTGTTCAGCATTGCCAGATAATAGCACTGGGGTTTGCTGTAGAAAAAATGTGTATATTTTCGTTAAATAAAAAATAATAATAATATAATAAACAATATTGTAGTTAAAAAATGTATAGCTTGGAAATAAAAATATATGCAAACCGTGAAAAAATGTTGGCTTAGGAGCTAAGAGAAACGTATAGCCAATTATATGAACTCGCATGTGGATAAAAATAAATTCTTTTTTGGATAGCATTTTAAAACTATATGTCCATGACACTTAAGTTATATGTAAAATTAATATCATTAGAGCTGCATAATGAGAACTAGTTTTATCACCTTTTACCCTAAGCCCAATTTCAAAAAGTGCGATAGTAAAAAAAATTTATCAACTGCAAGTAATAAAAATCAAACAAGTAAACCCACAAATTTCAAATAAAATTCATTAAGATCCAAAGTCAAAGAGATCTTTATAAAACATAAGCGGATCCCCATTTTGAAAGTTAATTTTATAACAGGCCTTTTTTTAATGCGTACGGGATGTAGAAATATCCCATAACTACAATTTTGATACATTATAGGTCTTGAAATGCTTGTATTGTGGTTCCATAATAAGTAATTTCAAAAATAATTACACATGAATGCAGACTTTTACATAATTTAGTTTTGAAAGCTACAAACTGTTCCTTTTCTTTTTTATTCGTCTGTTTTAAGATATTACTGAGTTGAAAACCATTATTTAAATCGGAACCGTTCTATTTCCGTTAGGTATTGTTTAAAGCAAAATACATTGTTTTTTAAAATAATATTGAATAATACATTTTAAATCTAAATAAGAGTAAAATTATAGGACATGACATTTTAAATAAGAGTTTTTCTGTAAAATCGGCATTTAAAAAAAATACAAAAAATTCAACTTAAGACAATGGGATGTAGATATATAAATTCTAATCTTACTTTACTATAAACATACTTAACTCGTTGCAGTGGCAATCTGTTAAACGAAAAACAATTGATATGAATTTTCAGTGTTTTTATTTTACTACAGTTAACAATTAAATAATAACATATTTTATTTGATTCTATACAATTTGAAAGTCTTAATACCTTATGAACTAAGAAACATACATATACTTCCTTAAGACTACGTAAATTTCCCTTCAGCAAGATGGCACAGAAGTTGTCCGCACTTCGCTACAGAAATCGAAGCAAGCTAATTGAATTGAAGCACCTACCCGGATGAAGGGAATTGTTTCGGACGAATAAGGCCTTTAAAATCCATAGCCGATCAGATGAGGTAAAAAACCAAAACTCAAATGAAAGAATTATACTAGAACTAAACGTTTCACGGGTATGAAATCGAACCCAAACCTCTATAGCGCCAGTCCTAACCAGTATTAATTACCCCACGGTTTATTAGCGACATTTTTTCAATACCTCACTTAGGGCTTGTTTGTTCATAGTGGGTTAAGTTTTTAACTAAACAAAAATTGTATTGAAAGCACTTTCGGGGATATTAGGGCTGGAATAATCATGGAATATATTTAATCGAGGTTTTCAGTTTTGTTGATGCTAGTGCCACTCATAGATAATGGCAAAGGGGGTATATTTCGCTCTATTCCACGCGTTTTCTTATTTCCCATTGTACAATGCTGAGTAGGTCGGAATTTAATGGGCTTATCATATTTTGTAGTTGCAATTCTACATCCGAAGAGTAGCGATGTGAGTGTGAAAACGAATATGAAAAGCTAAGAATGCTTTTCTCAGATTAGAAGTTGTAGACAAAAGACAGAACGGAGCCCTGAGGCAAACCAGCATTTATATTGTGGGTTTCAGACTTGAATTCGTCAAAAACTTTCTAATCCAACGAAAAAGTGATTCGTCGATCGATACCAAAAGTATGAATTTTGGATAAGAGAGCAAGATCCCATAATGCAAATATATTATTTTATACAAAACGATTTAGATAAGAGAGCACTTTTCATGACATCAATTACTCTTGGAGAAATTGTCAATTCCTCGCAAGTGAAAAAACTTTAGGACATGATTGAACCCAAAACTTCTCGTATGACAGTTCTACGCACTAACCATCATGCCATGGGTATTACTTTATTTATTTATTCCATGTCTTGGAAACAAGGGAAGTTAGTGCTATTTGTCGATAATTTAAACTCGGAGAAGATTCGCCTTTTTGTTGGAATTCGCTGAACAAATGATAAACAAACGAGCCCAGAAGAATAGGAAACTAACACAGGGATGTTGCTAGCGTGAAAGAACACCAGGAGATACCACCCGGATCAGCGGATTTTTGTATTTTGAGATCTTAAGGACTCTCGCCACATTCTGTTCTAAAGCACAGAAAGTTCACCTCCTTCACCTTGATAATCTATTTGCAGATAATTGAGCTGATCTTGTTTGCTCTATTTTTGGAATATTATGCAATAGCTTTTGGGTTCGCGCAAAATGGTGAAAACTGTCACAATCACAAACACCAAATAAAATTTGGAAAAAGTAAGCAGAAAAGTAAAACAAAAATATGAATCAAATAATTAAATTAATAATAGTTAAAGAACTCATATAAAATTGTATTTTTAATTATTCGTTTAATTTTAGCTGCGCCAAATTAAACATAGGTATTTTTTTTTTAAATCTGACGTATGACGTTTTTGATTCAATTTGCTCTGGTGCACTATACTGGCTATGTTCTGGTTGAACAAACTTATTATTCTAAATAGTATCACCCGTGGTGTGTAGTTAGTGCGTAGAAGTGTCATACTGCGTTCAATCCCTGAGTGTGCCACCTAAAGGTTTTTTTTCACGGGTGTATTACCTTAACTGCGTCTTTTTTTAAACATATAAGTATATTAATATTTGTATGTTTTTAATCCATTTAGCTAATTGGAGATTTGAAAACATACAACTTTAGACACTGAAATTTCAACGCAGGCTCATACATATAAAGTAGGTACAGCAAAATAAAACCTTTGAATTACCTACATACATACTTTCAAAAATATATTGCTTGTTAAATAATTTATTGAAATAAATTAATAAAAATCAATCGCATTTCCGTACGCTTACAATATTCGCTTAGTTAAATTCAATTAAATTTTAAAAAATCAAGTCTACGAATGTATTTGTCTTTAAGTGAAATTTGCTATAAACTCATGAATTAAATGTAAAAAGACTTTGATATTCTAAGAAAAACAAAATATATTTGAAGGTCACAAAAAGAAAACAAACATTTACAATTATTTAAATGAATTGCTCTTCTAAATAAATAAATCCAAATTCACGCAGTTAAACTATTTCAGTCTTATTTAATAGAATTCGCTAAACAGATGAATAAGTTATACAGTGCATAAGGATTTATGTAGGCTCTATGTAACGTTGCGAAAATCCCCGTTTATAAAAAATTCTGCTATAAATTTTAGTTATACAATGCTTATATCAAAAAAAGTACCAAAATGGAGCAATCTATTTCATTTATCTGTCTATCAAATCAGCTGTTTGTCATAACAAATAAAATATAAAAAAATAATTCCAATTTATTTTTATGATATTCTCTTTCGAAAATCTATATTTTTTTTAAATTCTTCGTTTCTTAGGCTCATTGGGTTGAACCTTTTTTTATAAACTTTCCGCCTTGTTGGAGTCGGTAAAACGCGATTTAAATTCTTTAAATCATTAATAATGAGCTAAACTGGAGAGGCATTATTGTTTTTATTTTTATTTCAAAAATGGAGAGAAATCAAAATGACATTTACGAAATAATAATAACAATAATTTCCTTATGTATGTAGGCTCTATTCAACTTCAAAATGCGTTTAGCTTATTATGGGACTATGCAACCTTGCATAAGTTTTATAAATAGCATTTTTGCGTTTAGAGGCATTATAAAGATTACATAACTTTATGTAGGCTCTATACAGCGTTTTTAAATAAGATTGTTTATGTATTATAAATACAAATGAGTTTTTTGAAGAACCTAACCTCCAAAGAAAAAACCTATTTCACAACTTTGAATTGTGATATTCACCTTGAAGAAGACACAACAACATTAAGTTTATATTTACTTTAGAAACAATTTATTTTTTGTTGCTATTTGTCAATAATACAAATACAAAGTTCAACAAGTTATCAATTTTTTGTTTACCTATCAGCTACGGGCGGGACCAATGTGCAATTTATGCACCATTGTGCCTTAAAATGCTAAACTTGAACAAAATTTTACGTAGAATTTGTCTGTCATATTAAGACTATCATCAATAATTTTTGATATTATTTTTGGCTAGACTTTATCTAAGAGAAATTGATTAATTAACACGTAATTCTATTTCCATGCAAACATAAGACTAAGTACATGCGTATGTACCATCTTATCCATTATCAATTGTTGATGCAAAAAATCATTGGTCGCATTCACAAAGCTAGTGGCTACGTAGTCAAGGGATTCTGATTGGCTAAATCTAACTACAAAAGTAGTTGAAATTTCCCCTCCGACGTAGTGTAAAAAATCCGGTTACAAAGCTAGTGGAGAGGATTTGACATTTCACAATCAGCTGCTCGGTAAAGTAACACGAATTCAAAATGAAATAAATCGTTCAATATTTAAATACAAATATATGTACATAAATCATTCAAATTGTGTCTTAAATTTGATTGTATTGAATTTAAAAACACGAAAGATAAGTTAAAGTTATCAAATCAAAAATGTTTCTTATTTTATATATTTGCATTTGTCAATAATATGATAGTTCCAGATTGACTAGCTTTGTACTGGTTTTGCATTCACAAAGCTAGTTGAATTTTGACTACGTAGCCACTAGCTTTGTGAATGCGACCATTACTATCTTACCCCAAGTGAACTAGCTTCTAATGCTGTCATAATACCGGTACAACCGTATGCTAATTCCTCTGCAATAACACATGTTGTAAAGACGTCTAATCCAAGACCACCTATATCCTGTGGTATATGGTTATTGAGCAATCCTACGGCCCAGGCTTTTTTAACAATATCCCACGGATATTCGCCTGTCTTATCGTGGTGTGCTGCTACTGGTATGATTTCTTCTCTAGCAAACTTACGAGCTATTTCCTGCATTTGCTTTTGGTCATCGTTAAGGGCAAAGCAGGGTCCAGCTGAAGAATAGCTTCGATAGGCAGTGTATCGTAGGGTGGAACTTAGGACCTGAGATTTATAATTTTTAAATAAAAATATCACACAAACTATGTTTTATATTAAATTCTGGACTTACCTTATTTAAAAAAGCCATAATTAGCCGTTGAAATTAATGAATTCTTTAATTGAATGAACTTATAAAATTAAACTAATTAATTGTTCCACTTTTGGTTTAGGTATAGATTATAGACAAGAAAAAAGTGAAACTCAAATCAAAATGTGGACTATGGACATTGAACTTTAATTTGACATATGCAGCGCCCACTGATTAAGGAACATACACATTTTATAACAGATACTCTACTTTCAAGTTAATTGTTTGAACACAATGGACGCGTAGCAGCTCACGAAAGCACAAGCGACATGACTACCATTTCGAATTTATTTCTAATCGATTGTTTTGTAAATACAAAAATAAATTTGATAAATTTGCTTTCATTCCACGCATTAGTGAAAAAGTATTTCGACATAAGAAAAATATTATACCAAAAATAGACATTTTAATCTATTATAGATCACTCCGAAGTTCCCACAAAATTGTCAGATCGGTCAGTAAAAATATTGACCCAGTTGACAGGTGGTTAAGAAATGTTTTGACATTTTTTTAACATTAGTGAATTCTTTTTAAAGTTATTAGAGCTTTAATTAAAATTCATGCCTAATTCCAGTGGCTCAAAATTTTAAACAACCTATTGTTAAGGGTTTAACAATTTACTAGTTAGCAATTTACTAAGTGACTCTAAAATTTCCTTTCTTTTCGTTTTGCTAACTAGTAAATTGTTATTTGCATTTTATTAAAAACGAGCATACAAACATGTCTCAAAAGTGACAGTTTGTAAAAATAAACGAAAAGAAATACTCTTAAAGTGGATGTCTACACGTGTTGTGCCAACAACGTTGTGACGAAAGTTTGTGGGCAAGCGAGGAGGTGAGTAAAGGGACGGGATGCTCATGACAAAAATTGAATTTTCTGCTTGGGCAGTACAGTTCCTTTCTAATTTCGTTCCGAATTTCTCATTATTTTCTATTCGTCGATGCGAAAGGTATACTTGTTTTGCTCTTCGGCTTTGCACATATAGTGCGAAAACTACGAAAAACATAATTGTTTACAAAAACAACTTCTCAGTCAAGCTTTAAGTCCGTCATGAATTTCCAATAAAGCAACTTTTTGGCAGTTGGCCAATAAGATACTAGAAACTTGCCTTATTTTCAAGTCCCTTATGTCGACTGAACCTGCCCATTGTACAGATGTCATATGGATTAAACAAATTTCTAAAAGTTAAAGTAGCCAATTCGTAATTTTAACTTTAACAAATTGTTAAGATGGTAAGATGTTAAAATCGTTTAAAATTAGGTATAAATCATCTTTAAAGCTTAGTAAATTGCTAAAAATGACTTTAACATTTAACTAAATCGTTTAAAATCTTGCGCAAGTGTTTTTGAGATCACATGTTGAAATAACTTGAATATTTTAAGTTAAATAATTATGATGAAATAACATTTATCAAAAGATAACACTTGCAAATTGAAGCAAACGCTTACATACAACTTGTATTCGAAAACTCAATGAGCTACCTCTAAATATCAATTAACCAAGTGACAAAAAATCAGTTGCATTGAAAAACGCAGAATAAATCCGTCTATACTTTGTCTAATGAATATATGCAGATAGAATAGGCGTGTACCATCAACTGAGCGCTCAGTGAGCACTCAATGTCAGATTGACGGAGGCAGAATCGTTTTGTGGGACAAGAATCTCCGTACAAACATATGCTGTCAAAAACATATGTTGTCAATTGTAGTTTTTGATGTGAATTTATTATTTTTTTCTATTGATAATTCTTTGTTACTTTTGGAAAAAAAAACTATTAAAATGGATAACAAACAAGAACAAGTTTTGCGTCAAATTTTAAGTAGTTCATCAGATAAAATAAGAAATAAAAAAAGGAATGTGGAGCATGAAAAGATTTTGATGGAACTCCTAAAATTAAAATTATTTAAATTACGCGCCACACCAGACAAATGACAACTGAACAGCTGTTTTGGGTGAGCAAGCAAATTGAGAAATGAATCCATGAATTTTTTGTCTCAGAGATCTCCGCAAAAAATCTCAGTGCTCAGCTGAGATTTTTTGTCTCACTTAAAAAAATAGTTGAGCGCTCGGAGCGCTCAGTTGATGGTACACGCCTAATGTCTGTCTCTCGCTCTAACTATCAAAAAGATCAACTTAGTTGTGTGAGAGAAAAATCAGTCGCAAGGTTTTCCTACCCCATTTTATAAAATTGTTTTTTTTTATTGTTTTAATTGAATACAAAGAAATTCATTTTACCAAAATCATTGCTCGAAATTCTGTGATGCCAATCTCTAAATACATAATTCCAACATAATCCCAAACAATAACATTTCATGTATGATAATTACGAAATTCAATAATTATTTGAGAAAATCCCGAGATCTATATTTTTCGTTTGAATTCTGCATTATAGGAATTTCCTTTAATTTCATGAGGGGATGTATGTCATGTATATTATAGTGTATATAAAAGTCCGGGAGAATTTTGTCAAGCTGAAGGATGTAAAAGTACCTGTCAAAATAAAAATCTCAAATCGTCGTCTGAACCTGCCATATGATTTTTTGTCTTAAAGAAAAAAAATACAACCGAAGAAATGTTGCAGTATTTTTGTAAGCTTACGATGGCTCTATTAATACATACAGACATGGACATTAAAATAGACACAGAGACAGTTGCTAAGAGTAAAACCAAATTAAAACAACAACATGCATTAGAAGTTGTTTTAACCGTTATCAAAAAAAAAGTTAAACTTTCTTATTCAAAATAACATGGGTTTTATTTTTTTTCGCTTGTTGATTGTTTGGAGATGAACCGTTCCTTAGGGAAGATTGTGTTTTTGGTGGACATTAAAATAGAAACACATTGGAACACAGACCTTAATATTTAACTAGTATCAAAAATATTAGTTTTTAATACTTTTTTTACTTTTATAAAACAATAAGTTCACTTTAGGAAGTAAATTCAAACTATTTTAATAATATTACAATAAATTCTAAGGAAAGCATGGGTCGTGGTAAGCATTGTTCCCTAGAAGAGAAAGCTATCATTTTAGTTCTACGAAGTGAGGGAAAATCTTTGAGGAAAATAGCCAGAATAATGAGTAGATCTCTCAAGTTGATTGCAAAAGCAATTTGACCGCTGAGAGCCAAAAAACAGAGGGGAAAACCAAGGAAAACAACCCCAAGAGAAGACTGAAAGATAATTTGCGCCTCAAAAAAAGATCCTTACAAGTCTTCAAGAGAAATAAAATACAAACTAAAGCTTCGAATAGCTTCCAGAACTGTTCGTAGAAGACTTGTTGAAGCTATCTGGCTCAGAAGGATCGCAATAATGGTGCCCTTTCTAAGGAAAACAAAATATAACAACGCGGTTTAAATTCGCCCACGATCATTTTGAATGGAGTGGGCCAGAAGGAGGCAAAAAGTGGAGGAATGTTTTGTGGATGGACGAAACAAAGATAAATTTGTTCGGAAACGATGGCAGACAAACCGTTAGAAGGCTTTCTTTGAAAGAACTAAATCCCAAATACGTCCAGAAAACGGTCAAGAATGGTGGCGGCAGTATCATACTATGGGGTTAATTGTCTTGGTATGGCGTTGTACCAATACATTTGATTGAGAGTAAAATGGATCAAAATATGAAGGTGAATATCATGAAGGATACAATGCTGCCTTATGCGGACGAGAACCTGCCTCTGAAATGTGTTCTACAGCAGGACAA